>OY728136.1:796177702-796829924 GCA_963277665.1 Viscum album | reverse complement strand
AACCCAGCGAAAATATATATATATATATAGAATGTTTAAAATGTTTTCTGGAATTTGGAAACTAAATGTTGTAAAATTGTTTGGAATGGGGAGTGAGCCTATTCCTCAATATGTGTGTTGGATCAAGATAGAATTCAACATAATGAGTTTCATGAGATTTTTTGTGTTCAATAAAATTCCATTTAGTTTTTCAGAGATATCACTATATTATTTTAAATATATTTACAATGTGTAAATAGTGTCAAAGTATTAAATTATATTCAAAGTATTAGTGTTTTGGAAATAAATCACAATGTTTTTCATAATATTTTACATAGTTATTTAGAAAAAACATAATTTATAGAATGATTTCTCTTCAAATGTATTTCAAGAGTTTTAAAACCCCTTTACTTGGAAATTAAATTATTATAAGTGATACCAACTCTAATGACCCAAGATTGACGTAAAATAAAATTACATTTCTTTTGAGGAATATTTAATACATTACCCAAATAGATTTCAAAATATTGTATTAGTTTAGTACCTTTTGAAACTAATCCACTTTCTTCTATCTTGGAGAATGAACATCAACATATCCTATAAATATATTCACCTTTAATTTAACTACCTAAAACCTCTAATATATCCCCAGGGAAAGAAAAAAACAAATAACGAGATATAAAATGCTCAGTAAATTAAAAACATATAAAACATAAACCAATGAATGTTAAAAAATAACATATATATTGAATATCAAAATCTTGGGTCATAAATCAAATCTTGGTAGTATGTGAGGAATAAATCATAAAGAAAAAATAACCATGATAAATTAACATTGGAATAAAACATGGAATTGTGGAAAAAAAGCACATGAGTTAATTTTATAGTATCCAAGGCATTTATTCCCTGACCATCATAGTGGAAAATTTCCATTACTAAACCCGGTTTATTTTCAATTCAAATAATGTATTACTAAACCAGTTTTACCTGTCTTTCCATCCCTATATTACAGAACCAGATTTACATATTGTTCCTTCCATGTATTACTGAAGCAGATTTACATTCCATTTATTTCATGTCTATATCATGAGATATAAATATTTACCTAATTAATTTGAGTGAAATATAGGTCCCACCCAACTTATGATAAAATCATTATTACATGTTCCACAGAAAACCAAAATCATTCATCATAGCATATCCCATAAAATAAAATGGGATTCTTAAAAATCATACCATTATCAAATAATATATATAAAATATCATTACATCATTAACAAAATCAAATCATAGTAATAATATTGATAGAAACATAACCCTATTTAAATAGCACCATCTTTGATGAGAAATAAATTTGATAAAACACATGAACTTAATTCCTGAGGATAATACCCTTTATACTTTGAAAAAGTATTATTTTCTCAACATCCTGCACAATTTTAGAAGAAAATAATTTATTTGAAAATAAACATTAAATATCTTATAGGGAAAATCATGGAGCTAAGGTGTTATGATGATGTAAAAAATCTGTTCATGCTCTATAAATTAAAAAAAAATATCTTCCCGTACTTTTCCTAGAAAATTCAAAAAGTGCCTCATATGGAAAACGAAAAAACTAATCATTCCATACCATTTAATAAATAACTACCAATGGGTAAAATTAACTTTAAAAATAGTATAATAATAGAAATAATATTAAATATTATGGAAACATGGATGTGAATGTTAAATATACCCTAGTAAATACTTACGAATAAACAATCTCAGATAATATTGAGATTGAAAAAATTATCCCATACCTTTTGTCCGATATGATTCGTATGTATCATAACCTCCGGAATATTAATTTAAATAATTTAATTGACTTATTCTTGAATAAAAATTATTTTTATGATATTATATATGATCATATTATCATCCATTTGATAGTAACATTTTATTGTCACATGTTATTTGGATATTAATTGCTTTATGTTCTTATGCATGTTTTACTAGATAAGTTCTTATTCAAATTCATTGGTTATATTTATATAATTTATAGAATTATATTAGTATTATATATTTCATATTTATTAATTCTACTCATATATATAATGGCGATTTAATAAAGATCACATCGAATGAATCACATCACATTGTAAATACGGTAGGTCATATTTACGCACAAGCGATGATATCATTCACTTAGTGGTTAAATGGTATGAAATTGGATGCTATATTAATGAAATAGAATAATTATCATGCTATATTCATTGTTTAAATCCATTATACACATCCTTGTACCCATACAAATTATGTATTGTTGAATAACAAATTACAGAATGACGTGGAGACGGTAAGCCATATATATGCACACATGGTGATATTGTTATTCATAAGATGGATACAAGGAAGAATAAGTTTTTACATTAATTATTATAATAGCTCAAAATGTAGAAAATAATAAATTTGTTACCTTATTATGGAATCATCATAATAAGAAGAAGTAGAATAAGAAATGATTTTTGAAAGAGGGGATAAAACAATTACCTCATTTTCAAGTATCTCTTTTTGATTTTCACAAAAGGTCTCATAGAATGGATTTATGCCCAGAATGTGGCCTTTAGGAGGAAGGGAAGGATTGTGGGAGATTATTTGAGTTGCTTTTGGCCCAGACAATGGGCTTGAGAGGTGTTTGTATGTGGGTAGATGTGGTGGCCTTTTACAAGAGGGAGGAGGAAAACTATAAAAAAGTCCTGAAATATTATTTTATAATAAAATTATTTTAGAATTATTGTATCTCCAATGTGATAAATTTAAATAATAATATGATTATGAGTCTAAATAATCTCATCCAATAGGTTTTATACATGTTTAGATAAGAAATATAACCTTATCTTTTGTCTTTAAACCTTAGCTAAATACATTAACTCTTACCATGTCTTCATATATTTTTAAAATATATGGTCAATATATTACTATAAAATTATATGAAAATATAAATTGGATCTTTAATTAAATTTGTAAAAATATCTAAGTCATTTTGATTAATGTTATATTTTTATTACTACTATATCATTTAATAAAATAGTATTTTTTTAAATATCATTTAATTTAGTTTTGAAACTATATTGCAATTGATTATTGTTAAAGCTATAAAAACATGATTGAATCAAAAAATCGATATTAAATCATAAGAAACATGTCATAATAATCCATAAAATTTGTTAAAAGCATCAAAATTTTCAAAATATTTTTTTTTTATTATTTATAATATTTTTTATTTTTATCATTCATTATTAAGGTAATCATTGCAAGTTAATTGTGTCATAAATAAATTTATTTATTTAATGTTAAAAAATTATAAATAAAATACCATGAAATAATAAATAATTTTAAATTTATAATTACCATTTATAGTCTAAGATATCATTTATATGAATGATAATAATATTTTTTAGTTAGAAGATACATGTTAATGTTATATTTCCCTTTTTAATAAATTAAAAATTATAAAATGTCATTATCACACCTATGTGGCTCCATGGGGTCCTAAAATTGACCCAAGGATGATAATGGTCATCCATGTTTCATCCAAGTGGATTAAGACAAGTGTTAATGTATTTTTATATTATTGTAATATTATTTCTTCCCTTATTTACCTAATTTACCTTTTAATAGTGACAAATAAAATAATTACTGAATTTAATATTGATAATATCCAAAAATAAAAGGTAACAATTTATATAATTTAGAACATATGATTAAAAATATGGAATAATTTTTTTTCAAATTAAAAAAACAAAATTATTGTTAATTAATTTAAAATTTATCCCACTGTCAAAATAATAAAAA
Source organism: Viscum album (assembly GCA_963277665.1). NCBI lineage: Eukaryota > Viridiplantae > Streptophyta > Magnoliopsida > Santalales > Viscaceae > Viscum > Viscum album. The sequence goes on along the minus strand of OY728136.1, from coordinate 796,826,111 downwards.
GGTTTTTAAGAATTAAACACTATCAAAAGATTGACATGTTTTTATATCCAATTTAAGTGTCAAATTACATCCAATGAAAAAAAAATTATTAAATGATAAAAAATAATGTAATTTTAATTTAAAAATAATTAATAATAAAATATTACTATTTAAATTAATTATAAAAAAGGTAGTTCTTGAATTAAATTGTAGGATTTTTCTCTATTCATTAAAATGTGAATTTAAACAGAAAAATACCAAAATTTCAACCAATGAAAATCTTTATGTCCAAATTCCAAAAAATAAGTTTATTATATAAAATAGAACTTATAAAATTGTCAAACATTTAATTTAATTTGGGTTCTCTATCAATAGGTGGTAAACTGCATTTAAAAAAACACTCATTTTATTCATAAAATAGAATTTGTTCTTATATAATGAATATAAAACATAAAAGATGGATTTTAATCGTTAATTTGAATATATTATATATATATATATATTTAACTAGTAAAATCCATAAGGAGTAAATTTATTATTTTATAGACTCACTTATTTTAATTTATAATGTTTTTTCTAAGGAATTTGAAAATATTCACACCCACCATTATAATTAATAGGTTATAATATTTAGTTACCACTTATAATAGGTATTGAATGATATAAATTATATCAAAAGAACTTGAAATTGTGTGTAACATAAGCGAAGAATAATCTTTCTTATAATACATGTTAATACAATGTTATGTATAGAAAAAGTTAATTTTAGGGTAGCATACAACACAAGACATCAATGAAATTAAAAATAAAATATATCATAAATTCTCAGGGTGTTACTTTATATTCCCCTTAAAATAAATTTCACCCTCAAAATTATTCAGGGTTCTAAAAGGATTAATATATTAAATTTTCTTTCATGGAAACCCACATCATAAAAAGGAACACTAAAACATCATTTTAAAAAGCAATGTTAGAAACATAATGGTTACCCAAAGTAACTCCCAAATATATTACAATATAAAATAACAAAATTGGAAAGAGAAAACATGGTTATATAAGAAAATTATAACCATTGAGTTCTGATAAATAGTTATAAGGAATAAGGTTTGGATATTGTTAACAAGTAGAAATCCAAAAATTAGAAAGGATTTAAAGGTCCATATGAGTCATCATATAAGAAGGTACTAAGATAATTTTTTTGATTTTCAGGATCCTTTCCCTAATGTTTATGAGCATGAGAAGAAATAATTACATTATTTCAATAAAATCTCACTATTAGTCATTCCTCGAACAATTTCGTATTCATATATAATTTAATAATATGTATTTGATTTTTCATTATTATAGTGTTAGTAGTTCATTAGATAGAATGATAGGTAATTCTATATTTCTAAAAAAAAAGGTTAGCACAGGTAATCAAATATGTATAAGTCCACCTATAGTGATATAATCCATTAAATTTTGAGTATATAGAATTTTTGGTATTTCTAGTGTGTGGAAAAAGTTAATTTAGATAGAATTCATGTTTTCACTAAGGTTTAATAGTAATTCCTATTATTACCATGTTTCAAGAGAATACATGAGTAAGATATTCACATGTTTGGAATTTGACAACCAAGAACTACCATATGATACATGGGAGATAAATTTTTATTCTATTTAGTTTACTACATTCAAAAGATTTATATATTCAATTTTTTGGAAGGATTATAATGTTACCCATTTATAAATATTATAATTTATATTCGTGTTGATGTTTTTTAGATTAACAACGTATAAACAATGTAGGATAAAAATGAGATTTCAAAATTATCCCTTACCTTTTCTCAGATATGTTTTGTTTGTATCCAAACCTCATTTATAATGATGTAAATAATTTTTTTGAATTATTATAGAATCATATTCATTTTATGATATCATATATGATCATATTATCATCTATTTGTCACCGATTATTAAGATATTAACTATGCTATGCTCTTATTCGTGTTTTGTTGAATAATTTCATGTTTTACTTCATAGGTTATAGTTATATCATTTACCGAATGATATTAGTATAATATATATCATATTTATTGACTCTTTTATTTTATATAATTGAGGTTCAGGAATATTATTATGGATATGATGTAATTTTTACTAAATGGAAAATTAACATCAAAACAAATTCATTTTTGAATCATTTACCAAATTTTGACAGAATGTTCAATATGAATATAAATAATTGTGTACTTTTAATAACATGGTAATAATTGATATAAAATGAACAATAAAATAGAAAAATGTTCTGAATAATTCATAAATTAACCAATTTTAATTATTTAGGGACATAATGAATATACATGATGAGTCGAACTCAAGGTAAGGGAAATTTTAACTCAATTTCCATTCATTGTGTTAAATAACCATTCCATTGGTTAAGTTTTTTCAAGAATATGTGTGAATGAACTATGATTGTTTTTGAAGTAATATGAACTTATATTTTGAGTATTTATATTTTTCACACAAAATTATGTCATTGATTTTTCTTTAATCTATTGATACAATCTTTATAATATATTTCATCTCAATCCCCTTTTATCGAGGCCTATCTTGATGATTTTAAAATTTATTATCTTATAAGAAGTGTATATAAGTATTTTGACATATTGTATCATGAATTAGTATATTTTCATGCTTTCGGTGTTTTATAGTTGGTATTCGAGCGAAAGTTTAATCATCCTTTGGAAACTAAGACGCAAAATCTTTAGTGAGATCCCTAGAGAAATTTTGAATGATATTTCATGGGATGTACTAAGAATAATTCATGTATAGGTTACAATATTAGGATTTTTTTGATAATCAAGACTAAACTAGGGATAAAACTAATATACCATAGATTGAAATATTATCAATAATTTACATTAATTAAGTGTTTCTAATCTCTAATATGTATTTTCCACACATTGCTTTCTAGTCTTAGTCAATAGCCAAAACTACATTGAACATAATTAACCATTGAATGTTTTAGATTTGATAAGTATGGAAATTATGTGAATTGTATGTTAGGTCCTTATGGTATTTTTTACATTTAACCTATGAATCCAGAGGTTTAGTAACTATAATACATGATTTATGTTTTAGTTAATATAAAGATGATAGATCCTAAGTAATAGTTTATGAAGAAAATTTGATGAGTGATGTGTATAATCTTCCTAATTGAAGGATTATGTTATATACATCATAAAATATATAAGTTATTTGAGTCTAATATTTTCATTAAGGATTCGAATGGATATGTTGAATAGGTATATAGAGCCAAAAAGTAATTTCATGGCAAGGTTATATACTTGAAAAACACATGATTATGAGAAATAAAACCCTTTATATGTCCCTTATGTTAACATAATGATGTTTGTATAAAGATATGTTGGATTTGAATAAGTAAAATATAAGACACTTGTTTCTTAAGAACTAATAATGGTGTTTTTGACAAGATGGTTATGATATCATTGATGAAGTGTAAATATTTTTGGGTCTTAATGAATAATCAACTATATTTTTAAACAATTAAACATATATTCTTTCAATAAAGATATATGATAATTAAGGTTGTTACTATGATTGAAGAGAATACATGATGAAGGTGATCACATTTTAGGAATGTGAACAACTCGAAATACCTTATCAAATATTGGGGAAAAATGTTAGGGTGATTTTATGAACCTTTTTTATAGTTTTCGATTTTTATATTTTAGAAGGATTGCAAGGTTATCAAATTATTGTAAAGTTCTAGTTATTCATAAGATAATGTTTGTTAGAATAAATTATTATATCACTATATATGGAATTATTCATGTTTGATAACATATGCTAACCTTTTTTGAGATAGATAGAGTGACCTATCATTCTATTTATGGATCACATGATCTAAAAACACTCGGTGAAAGTAAAATTAAACTTTATTTCATTGAATTTGAGATTAAGTTGAAATTGTTCAGGTAAGGACCAACAGTGATATTATAACAATATAAAGTAAGTATCTCTTCTCATGTTATTAAACATAATAGAAATGATCTTGAAAACCAAAATTGTTATCTTAGTATATTCTTATAAGATGTATTATATGGTCCATTAAGTCATCACAAATTTATGGGTTATTGGTTGTCAAATTTATCAAAACATTGTTGTCTATTACTATCCATGAAAACATGATGGTCATATTTTTCTTCCATATCCATGTTTTCACTTCCCACCTATGTTCTCCTATATTTATACCTAGTGATGAGTTTCTTTGGGTAATCATTTTGTTTTTATCTTTCCTTTTTTAAATTATGTTTTAGTATTTTTTGTACGATGTGGGTTTCTATTAAAGAAACTATTAAGTAGTAAAACTTTTATTACCACAATGAATTTGAGGGAGAAATTCATTTTAAAGGGGGTATACTGAAAGACCTAGAGATTTTTTGAGATATGTACTTTTGAATTTCATTCATCTCTTGTGTTGTACGCTACACCAAGATTATCTTACATTATACAAACACCATATTAGATAGAAGTATATGAAATAGTATTCATGGAATGTGTTACACACAATCTCATGTAATATTTGATATAATTAATTTCATTAAATACTGAGTGTAAGTGATAATTAAATATTATAACCTAGTCATTATAATGGGTGGTATGAATAATATTAACTTCCTTCTAAAAAACTATTTTAATAAAAATATTTGAGTCTATGAAATAATAAAATCATTATTTATGGATTTTATTTGTAAAATATTAAATTTAATATATTCAATTTAATGTTTAAAATTTATATTATATGTTTTATATAATGATATAATAAAAAATTCATTTTTATGGATAAAATGAGTGTTTTTCTAAAAATACAAGTTTATCTACTTTTGATGGTGTACCCATTTTAATTATAGTTTTCATGATTTATAATTTATATTTTACATTATAAACTTCTTCATTGAAAGAGGGATATAAAAATTTACCTTGGTTGAAATTTTGGTATTTTTATGATGTAATTCATATTTTAATTAATGGTGAAAATACTACATTATAATTCATAACATCATTTTCATCTAATTTATTTATACATTTAGATTATAGTTTTAATTCATTTTAAATTGTAATTATATTATTTACCTTTTCTTTTAATCCATTTTTTGTCCTTATAAGTAATTTAACATTTAAATTCGACCTAAAAACATGTCAATCATGTGATAATTTTTACTTCTTAAAAACCTACTTTCATGTTTTTACAGAGGAAATTAATTTTAAATTGATCAATTAATCTTCTATGATTTTAATATGGAAAATTTGATTCCATATTTTGAATTATAAGGTCTAAATTATTTAAATAGGTACCTATTATTTTTGGATATTATGAACAGTATCTGCAGTACTTATTTTTATTTAACATAGTTAAAAACTAAATTTGGTAAATAAGGGTAAAAATAATATTATAATAATATAAAACTACCCTAACACATGTCCGAATCTTATCATATAAGTCCTACGTGACCAAAAAATTCTTCTTCCAAACGTTTGGCATTTGGGACCCACTTGGGTGTGAAAATGCAATGTTAAAATAATTAATTTAAAGTCGAGTGAAATAAAACATAAGCATGTATCTTTTTACTCTAACAATTGTAAGGTGAGTTTATATAATTGATTTCGTGAATATAAATAGTCATTATAAATATAAATATATTTCCTAAATTGTGGTATTTTATTTATAATTATAAGACTTTAAATTAATAAATTTATTTATTACACAATGATGATGCGGTGATTACCTTATTGATGAAAAATTCTAATAAATGATATTATAAATAGTAAAATAAGTGTAATTTGAATATTAGTTTTGACATCAAAGAATTTTTTGGATTATTAATAAATTTTATATTTTAGTTAATTTAGTTTTTTCAAATCAATCACGTTTTTTATATATTTTACAACAAACATTTACTAAATAGTGTCAAAATTGACATAAATGATTTTTTAAAAAAAATTACTATTTTTTTAATTCATATAATAGTAATAAAAATATAATATTTGTCTAACTGAATTATATAAGGTTAAAATTTTCCTTAATTATCCACTTTAGGTTCTATTGTCCTTTTATTGCAATTATATTCACTATATTGTGTAGAATGGAAATAAGACAATGTAAGAATTAATTTATTTAACTAAAGGTTAAAGCCAAAAAATAATGTTAAATTTGTGAATTAACTTGTATAAAAACTATTGAGTGAGATTAGTGTGACCCATACTCATCCTATAATCGAAATATATGACTTTTTTAGCTATTATGAATCAAATATGAATTTATAATAAAATAAGATTTCAAGACATTCCTAAAGTGCCCCTCATCCCTCTTATAAAAGGCCACCACCTCACCAACTTACTCACACCTATCAATCACCCTGGCTCACCATTATTCTAGTCAAATAATCTCCCTAAATTCTTACCTTAATCCTAGAGATCACACGTTGGGATGAAATCCATCCTACGATGATATTTTGTGCAAATAAAAAGAAGATAATCAAAAAAGAGGTAATTATTTTATCACCTATTTAAAAATGCTTATCTTCTTTGACCTCCACTTATTATATTCTTTCCATAATAATTTGATAAGTCTAGTATATTTTACATGATTATATTTTGTTATAATTATGGGACAATCTTGTACAAGCTTTTTTCATCTTACAAATAATAACATCGTCATGCACACGAACGTACAACTTACCGTCTCCACGCTATGGTGTAATTTTTTATTCAACAATATGTAATTAATATGTTAATAATTACTAGTATAATTCATATAAATAAATAATATAACATGATATTTAATCTTTATAATTAACATACCATCCAATTCCACACTGTTTAACCATTAAGTGAATGATATCACCGCTCATGCATACACACAACCAACTATCTCCATGATGTGATGCGATTCATTCATCATTATATTTATTAAACCATGATAATATACAGGAATGGAATGAATAAATATAAGATATATAAAATTATATTATTATTATGAAAATGTTATAACAATAACCGAAGAAGTGGAACATGAACTTATCCAAAAAAACGTCCATAAGAACATAAACCACTTAATATTCAAACAAGTGACAATGAAATGATACAAACAATCAGATAATAACCTAATAATATATTATAACATAAAAAATATTATTATTTTGGAATGTTTAATAACATTATTTATATCCTTATATAGGATGTTCAGATACATATAAAGTATATCAGAACTAAGGTAAGGGGCAATTTTAAAATCTCATTATTAGGTGAGATTGTATATAAATAATTATTTACTAGATTATATTTATCATATAAATCTATATTCCATAAATATGTAATAATATTTATAATATTATATAATTTTTTAATGTAAAATTTACCCTTTGTTGAATTTTTACATAATGTTATGAAATGAATATATTGTCTTTATTCGATACGAGGTACTTTTTTGACTTTTCTAGAAAAATTACAAGGAGAATATTTTTTAACTTATATAGCTTGAATAAATTATTATGATTTAAAAATTAATTATTTCCATGATTATTTTTTTATAATATTTCAATTTTTTCAATTAATTTATTTTCTTTATAAATTGTGTGAAATTTTGAGAAAAGAAAATGTTTTTGAACAAGAAAGGACATTTTCCTCAAGAAAAAAGTTCAAATATAATATCAAAATTATTTTCTATGTAAGATGACATTAGGTTATGTTTATATACTTATCATTACTTTTATTTTTTGGTATTTATGATTTAATTATTTTTATTTAATCTATATATTTTATATGGGTTGTTATAGAATGATGTTTAAGAAACCTATTTTTTTCTCCTTGGGTTATGCTATGTTGAATGGTTTCTGTTTTTGTGGTAGATGTTAGAATGATTTAATTGTAAGATGTGTGGGACCTATATCTCCATAAAATTAATTGGTTAAATATTTATATCTCATGATATAGACATGATTGGAATTTAATATAAATCCAGTTCAGTAATATAGGGATGAGATGCCGAGTAATCTCAGTTCAGTAATGGACTTTGTCTGCTATGATGGTCTTGGCTATGAGACTTGGCTAATATGGAAATTATTTTATATGATTATGTGTTCTCCATAAGGTCATGATATACTCCAATTATATTTTATCAGGATTAATGTTTATTTAGGATTTTTTTCCTTACATACTGCAAATATTTATTTCATAACTCGGCATTTTGATATTCAAAATTAATTTTCATGTTTTTACATTCTTATGTTTATGTTTTGTATGATATTTTCCATGATTTCCTTTACTAATCATTTGAGATATCCCTTTTTATATGTTTTATTTTTACCAGGATATAAAGAATGATTTTTGTTAATAAAATTAATGGGGAATATCTTTACAGGAGATTCTGATGATCTTTCACCAAGCTAGAAGAATGTGTTCCGAGTTTCCAAAGACACTAAAATAATACGGTGTTTGGGTGTCTATTTTAGTAATGACTTAATAATAACACAAAAAATGTAATTTCCATGTACATTAAGATTTGGTTATTAGGGTTTTAAATAAAATTATATAACATGGAAATATATAAGTTACAATATCACACCCTGATTTTGATCATGTTTTCCCATGCACGTCATCCATTTATCTCCCTATTGTTGTAAGAACCCAGATTTTTACAAAAGTATAGATCCTTTAATTTTCATTATAATTCATTAATTTCGACCAAATGTGGATGCCTAGTGATTTAGTAAAGTTTTTGAGGGTTTATGTGTCTTGTTTGGAGACCAAAACCCATATTTTTTAGGAAAACTAGCATGAAACACAATTTAGAGTAAACCATGCGGAATTATGCACAGTTTGGAAAATCATGTCGATTGTGTTTTTTTGGACAGAGCCACCTTACATGATTGGTGCACCACCATGTGACCAAACCGTGTGGGTGTCCTATTTTCCCTAGGTAACCATGCATGGATTGCACAGAGTTTGATCAAACGGTGCGGGAAAACCTTTTGGCTAGAGCTGTCTCACATGTTTTGAGCACAGTTTGGAAAACTGCGCAGACAAATCATGCACCAGCTAAAATTTTGGGTAAAACGTCCAAAACACCTTTAATGATATTTTTTACACCCCTATTCCTACCTAGTCTAACAACTAGTTTTATTTTCCTTAATTTCCTCCAATTTGGATCTTATTGAAATCCAAATCTAGGGATCAAGAGATGTCATTCATCCGGCATCTGATCGATCTTTCATTCATCACATTGGAAGTGAAATAGAATGTAATAAAGTCATATTTATCCATTCTTCATCTTTATTTCTCTCCACTTAGGTATGTGCATGCGATAATTATTCACTCTTTTTATAGATCTACACTAATCTGAGGCAAATCAGGGGACAATACCAGAGGACAAGTGTTGTACAACCATAAGTTGGGTTGTCTATAACTCATCTCTAATGTTCATTGATTTTGGAATATCTGTGTCGGGCCTACTGATTTCATCAGAATCTGTTTATTAAATTTACATTACATGATTATAATTTTTATAATTTTATGGTTATTACCTTTTTAAATATGTAATTAGTTATCAGAGGTTACACCCACAACTGAATCGTCCTTATGCCAAAGGTTATTCCATTTTTGGGTTTTTAGTGTTTGGATATATTTGAGCCACCATTCGGGTTTTACTTTGATTAAACATTTTAAATGTGTTCCTTCCTATAATAAATGACTTGTTATTAATGATAATTTCATAATGGCATGTACCAGGTATGCTCACCACCTGACCCACATAAGGTAACTTCTTCCAAATGATTATTAAATGTGAAATGTAAAATAAAACAAATACTAAGTATATAACTTGGCCATAAAAAATGATATTGAATTAAGGTTATGTGTCCATGTAATCCCTTTCCATGTTAATGGTAGGTAGAGGAGTGAACCTCTTTAATTTAATATTTATTTAATGGTTAATTAAGACATGATTAATTGGTATCAACACTATATAGACTATCTACACTAATAGAAGACAAGGTTTAGACTATTAAATAAATGGTTGAAACTCTACATGACCTATCCACACTAATAGAAGGGAATAATTGAACCAAATTAATTATCACATGATTACAATATCAAATAAGAATGGACTGACTCGAGATCACTATGTATTTTGAGAGGGGAATACCTTGGTTATCAGGAACCACATTCTGATTCAAGGATGCTATTTTCTTAGGTTGATGCCCACCTAGAATCCAGTTTTTTATTCCTCGTATTCCCAATATACTACCACATGGTTCATTACATTATTATAGGATACCTCAGATAACCTCATTGGATCTATCATTGACATGTAGGTTCCATGGTGAAATCCCATAGGCCCCTATATTTTTTATCCATATATTACCTTGGTCAATCACCTTGGAATTAGTAGATGCCTTATTGTGGAATGCATTGGATTATTATTTTCAGATTATGCTCATAGCCCTTAGATAGATATAGTTACTACTTAGTTATAAATTCAGTGTGATCTTTGTTAACATGGTTATTAACTTGGAACTCCCTCACAAGATATCATTTTCAGGTGTCTTTTCATGCCCAGGGATCATCACTACTAATACTATCATGAGGTGTTGTTATTTCTAGATATAAATCATGTGACATATTAATAATAAATGGTGATTACTTAATTAAGGATGTGGTTACATGTTCAGACAATAGATGATGTCTGATATAGGTAAATGAGTATTTATTTATATTGTACTACTTTCTTTACTTTATATATGCATTCCTTCACATTACTCTATTACATTACAAAGACTAGATGCTACAAACACATTTGGTGGTAGCCCCCTGATATTTATCTCACACCCTCTATAGGCATTGTTTGATACCTAGAGTAGATTACATGCTTCTAGGTGTTGACAAATGGAATGAAATGAATTCAAACACTTGATTTTTGATGTTATCATGGTGATTGATAGTAGATGATTGAGTCAGATCTTTTGATGCTTGGAGTAGCCTTTGTTTTCTTTTATATTGTGGAACATGTTATGCATTCTATCTTGTATCCCTGTTTTTCATTTTTTCTAGTGACATGAAATTACATCATCATTGTTCTAGTTGATACAATTATTATTATTCTCTTTTATCTATTGCATCAATTTGCTTCCACTGTTTATTTATATTATTTATATTTCTTCCGATGTTTAATATTTTTTTATATTCCTTATGATGTGCTACACTATTCTAATGATGTAATATTCTACCCATGAACACACCATAGGCCCTCGCTACAAGATGGATGCCTCTGGTGTTCAACGAGATGTGCTAAAGGCCATGTCGCCCACCAGGCTCATGGAACCTATTAAGTTGCATCCGGGTTTGGGAAGACATAATGTGGTATCATATGTGGCTTATTTTCTTGCTTTCATATTAGGAGACAATATATTAGAGAATGGTAATGCATGTGACTTTTTCATAAGCATCACTTGGGTATCACAAACCCATATTCTTTGTAAAAACCAAGTTGTCTAAATTATAATTGTTGTTCTGATTTTTCCTTTAACAGTTCAAATTATATCACTATTTGGTGACACTCATGTTGTGTGGTGTTGTTGATCATTACACATTTGATAATTTATTTCATCCTTAGCCTGATGATATGAGATCATGGTGAATTATTCTTTCATCGTTATAGGAACCTATAATTAACATTTCATGCATACTTTCATGCCTTATAAGTCAATCTCAGTGCATTGCATTTCTTGATATCCCTTTGATTGTTGAGTGATGTTGTGATAGTTTACTTGTAGTTGTATTACTTTGGTTGTGATTGGGTGATTTCATATCTCAATTCATGAGGTGTATGGGCCATCATGTGTTGGGATAAATACTTTTCCAATCGATCCATTATGATATAAAGAAATGGGTGATGTTTCTGGTGATAGGTGTATGGACAATGATTCATTAAAAATGAATATCCATTATAAAGTGAATTTTAAAATCTAAAATGAGTTTTTAGGACATCCTTATCCCACATTGACATGTTTATAAAAGGTAAATAAGTGAACCTAGTAATTTACTACATAATTACATGAAACTTCTACATGAGAACATACTAATACCAAACCGGCTATGTATCTAGTTAGGGTTAATATGCCCTGGGAAGTGAGTTTTAATATGTTTATATTCATTTTGTGAAGATATCAAATTGATTATATACCTTTTCTGAGGTATGTGATTGGAATTTGTAGACTATTTCTAGCATGACATACTTGTGTCGTTCATCAGGAGGGTGGTTATTACAATGCTCCATACATGGTGGGCCATGAGAGTTCATTCTTACCTCCATGAGTGCCACTTGAGTAACCGCATGTTTTACATGATCTAGGCATTTATTCCCATGTCTGTAAAATTTTCTTATGTCTAATACAGTCCATGAAAGGTGCTCTATGGTTTTCACCTACGATGGATGATCTGATCTGTGACTTCCAACAACATCATCCTCCTACTTTTTTGGGAAAATGAGTTTCGTAGGCTGATGAGTCTTTGTTAGAGGCCATGTTTTCTATCTTTGAGCATCTAGAAATAACTCTAGAGTAGAGATTCAAGAAAGATACATACATCCTTCAAGATTATGCCAAGCGATGGTGGGATGTGGTTTCCTAGGCCAGTCGTCACCAAGGCATGTTATGGGTTGACTTCCAGACTGCCTTCTATGATTAGTTAATTCCTTAGGATCTAAGAGATGATAGATCTAGAGAGGTCATGCATCTCAAGTAGGGGTCAATGTTAGTAATGTAATATTCAGTATGTTTCACTGATTTATATTGTTGTGCATTTCTTTTATCTGGTGATGAGATTTCGCGTGATAGAAGTTTTGAGGATGGGCTCCAGTACGCCATATAAACTCCGGTGAATGAATTTCACCATCCCACCTTTTCTACAATAGTATTTTGACCCTTATAAATGAACATAACCTAATGTATGGCACAAGAACTGGGTTTAAATGTTCAGTGTCATGTCATAATAGTAGTTCATTCGATGGAAGACAATGTTCCCTGGATGTTTCTTGTCCAGGAAGCGGTAGATAGAGTTTCCAATTAGATATTTATGTGTTCTGTCATCTATGTTGATGAGTAGGGAATAAGAATCCCCAACGTGATGGAGACCCTATAGACTATCAGGTTTGAAGCCGTATGGGTCATCTTCAGGGATTTTGGAGTATTTTTTCACCAGATTTGAGTGGAAAATTATAAACATCAGCTCCTCCTTCATGTGTGAGTTCATTTTAATCACGTTAGGCCTGGAGTTGGAGTAGCACAAATAGGCCTGGGAAAGGAGGAATTTGTGGCCATTGTAGTCTGACCCCTGATCACCAACAACGCTAGAAGAGTAGTCATTATAGTAGTAGTCCATCCGTTTCACATGGTAGGGGATTAGGTTGGTTGCATGCTTTATAGATGATACCTGAGGATCAGGCAGTTGGACCATATGTTGTACATGATGCAATTATTATAGCCTCTATTATTTTCTCTTATTTGATTGATATAACTTCTTCATACTTTATTATTTATGTATCTATCATGGAATGACTTAGACTGAAGATACAGTATCACTATGGTGTAATGACCCTCAATACAACATCAAGAATACAGATGGAGGTCACACCCCAGTGTAGGGACTATCCCCTTGAGGTAGGATGTTACCCTTCTTTGTGGAATCTCTTTGTTCTCGAGATGACGGTATATAATTTCATACATGGAATGGACTAGTTAGTCCACTGTCACGCCTTGGTATACAACTATTTCTGTAAGGTTTCTTTTATATCACCGTAAGGTAGTTGTTATCTTTTCAAGGTAGAGTGGGATGTCCAGGCTGGGAGAAATGGACCGAAACATCATGGGCTAAGTAAAGTGACCACCTAGATTTCAAATCTTTTCATTGAGGATTAGGGATTTCTTTAAATAGATTTCCCTATAGTAGTTGATCATTTTAGGGAAGTATTTCTCAGAGAATTTTTAGGATTACCTCTTAAGATAAAAGTAGAGTTTATAATTGAGCTTGTTTTAGGAGTAGCTCTTATGTCAATTTCTCCTTACAGGATGGAATATACAGAGCTTCAGGAGCTCAATTGGTTGATAGAGGACCAATAAGACAATGTAATTATATGACCTTATACATCTTCTTTGGGTGCGCCCATTCTTTTATCCAAGAACGTAGATGTAATAGTTTTTTTATTCATGGATTATAGAAGTTTGAACCTATTTAAGGTCAAGAACTGGTATCCACTTCCTCAAATAGATGATCCCTTTGACTAGATCTGAAGATTGATGGTGTTCTATAAGATTTACCTAAGATGAGGTTATCATTAGGTGTGATTTATACCATTAGACATACCTTGCATAGAATTACATTGTAGGTATGGTCTATACGAGTATCATTTTATGTCGTTCGGTCTTCCAAATCCTCTTACTATTTTCATGGATATGATGAATAAGGTTTTTCACCCCTATTGGGAATATTTTGTCATGGTATTTTTGGAAAATATATTTTTGTTTATTCTCACTCATAATGACCATGCCAAATATCTTTAGTTTTTTATGAGTACAGAGAGAGCATCAACATTATTCCAATCTTTCTAATTGTGACTTCTTGATTGACAATGTCCACATTTTAGGTCATATTATTTCAGAATGAGGAGTATCTTTAGATGCTGAAAAGGTTAGTGTTGTAGTTTCCTATGAGCATCCTAAGAATTTGTATGATATAAAGAGTTTCTTATGTCTCATAAGATATTACATGAATTTTATATATGACTTATCACATCTTGTGTCACCCCTTAATGGACATACAAAGAAGGGAGTTAAGTGTTCTTGTCTAGAAGATTGAATGAAATCCATTCCGGAAATGAAAGGGAGGCTTTTCTTTATATTGATTGTGGTTATTTTAAAACCTAGAAAAGGTTATATCATCTTTTGAAATGCTTCATGAATTTTCCTAGTAGCATTGTTGATGCATAAAGACAAATTAATTGCATAAATATCTCAACATTTTAAGCCTCATGGAAAAAATCACCCCACATAGGACCTCAAGCTAGCTGTAGTTGACCATGCCTTATGTTGCTGGGGACATTATCTGTTGAGTGAGTACTTTGTGGTGTATAAAAAACAAAAAAAATTAAAGTATATATTTTCTTAGAGTGACATGAACCTCTCGTAGTGTAGATGGGTCAAATATCCATAATAATTATATATTGACCTTCCCTATATTCCTATAAAGGGCAATGTGGTCACTAATGCACTGAGTAGGAAAAAACAAGCGCAAGTCTTAAAAGAAGCTAGTGATGAATGGATGTTAATGGCCATCTTTTCTAAACTTCATCTAGAGTTTCATGACCATCACAGGTAGTCTTACATCTCAACCTTAAAATTTACTACATTCCTATTTAAGAAGGTGATGATTTGGCCATTTTCAAACCCTGATGTTTTGGTTCTCCCTAATATTATATTGAAAGATAACCTGCCTTAAGATTGGTTTGTGGACAAAGACAACATCCTTCATCTATGTGGATATGTCTGGGTTTTTGTAGATATGATAGAGAAGGTTATAAAGGAGTCACATGATTCATAGTGGGTAGTTCATCTTGGAATCCTGAATATGTATCGAGATATGAAACACCAGTATTGGTGGTTTGGGATGAAATATGAGATTTTAGGCATCATAACTAGGTTTTACACCTAGATGCAGGTTAAGGCGATTCACGAGAGACCTTTTTCCTTGTTACTGCCACCTCCAGTCCCAAAATGGAAATAAGAAGATAGTTTTATGGATTTCTTAGTTTCCATAACTAGGTTACCGAGGGGTAGTGATGCTTTACGGGTAGTCATTGACCGACAAAAATAATTATCCCACTTCATTCCTATACAAGATAATTTTTCTATTGATTAGTTGGGAATATTGTATGTCTGTGAGATCATAAGACTATGCATGGTTCCACGTACTATTTTATTAAATAGGGATGCTCGTTTCACATCATAGTTATGGAAAGTCTTGATGAATGATATAGGGACATAGGTTCTTCTAAGAACAAATTTTCACCCTTAGAATAATGAACAATCATAATAGACTATACATGTTCTAGAGGATATGCTTTGTGCACATGTCCTTTATTTCAGTGGTTATTGAGGGAATCATATTTATATTATCATGTTTTCTTAAAATAATATTTTTATGTGACGATTCCAAGGAATCCTTTTGAGGCCTTATATTGTAGGCCATGTCCATCAACCTTGTTTAAGCTATAGGTAGGTTAGGCAGCCCTACTAGGTCCTCATCTCATTTAAGAGACATCAAAGTAGGTCTAGTTGAGCAGGAAGTGTATGATTATTGCTCATTCTAGACAGAAATATTATGTTTATCATCTTTATAGACCTCTTGATTTCGAGGTTGGGGGTCATATTTTTTATAGAGTATCACTATGTCTTCAACATAGACAGTTAAGGAAGCAGGGAAAACGGTCCCCTCATTACGTTGGGCCATTTGAAATTATAGAGATTCAGTCTGATAGCCCGTTGATTTCTACTACCTCAGCGGTACTGTTCCATGCCGGATGTCATTCGTGTCTCATAGTATCACCAATATCATGTAAAATCATCTCATAATTTTTATCCCATGTATGTTGAGTTAGAATCTGATGCTTCCTTTGAAGAGTATCCAGTACACATTGTTGACTGAAGCACGAAGTATCTTCAAGGCATGTTTATCCCTCTCATATGGATTATATGGTAGCAAGACTACGTATATGATGATACATAAGAGGGGGAAGCTGATGTATAGGCCCACTGGATAGAGTTATTCTTTGATAGGGTTTCTATACCATTGGAAGGATAACTTGAGGCATAGTTCTTTTATGGTGGGATGACTGTAAGAACTGGTGTTTTCACTCAAGTCTGGATCGTTTTAGTTTTTTTCAAAATCATTACTTTAGAACTAATGTGAATTTATAATGAGTTATTAATGGTTTTGAGGGTGTTTGTGGCTTGTTTAAAGCCTATAACCCATCTTTTTGGTGAAAACTAGCTTGGCGCATAGTTTAAAGTAAACCATACAAAATTCAATTCGATTTCAAAAACCATGTGGATTGTGTTTTTCTAGACGGAGCCACATCGCACGGTTGACACACAGCCATGAAGCCTTAGCAGAAAACACCCCCTTTTCCCTAGGTACTATCCCATTACATGAACATGATTTGATCAAACCATGCAGACAAATTGGTCAGGCAAATCCATCTCGCACAGTTTTCACACGGTTTGAAAAACTATGCAGACAAACTATGCGCAAGCTAAAATCATGGTTAAAATGTCCAAAACTCCCATAATGATATTTTTTACTCCCATATTCTTCCCTAATCCAATAAATGGCACTTTTTCATCCGTTTTCACAAATTTAGATCATTTTGAAGGCCAATGTTTGGGATCAAGAGAAATCCTTTATCTAGAATCCAATCGAGATTTTGTTCATCACATTGGATGCATAGTGGTATACACTCAAGTCTTCTTTAGTCGTTCTTCTTCTCTATTGATCATGACCTATGTATTTTTATCTGATCATTTTTCACTCTTTCTTAGATCTTATTTAATACAAGGGAACCTAAGGGTAGATAATAGGAGAGGAGAGTCTTAAAAGCCCTAGGTGGGTGGTCTATAACTCATCCCTAAAGTTCTTTGATTTTATAATATCTGTGTCAGGACCTATGATTTCATCAGAAGTCATTTCTTAAATTTACATGACATTATGAAACCTGTTATAATCGTATGCATATGATCTTTCCCAATATGTTACTAATATCTAGAGTTTACACCCAAAACTCAATCTGACACATGCTGAAGGTTATTCCATATTTGGGTTTTAGTGTTTTGGAACGTTTCAGCCACTGTTCGGGTGTTTCTTTGCATAACCTTCATAAAGGCAAGACTTCCTATAATAAATGTATTTTTATTAATTAGAATTGAATAATGGTATGTACCATGTATGTGAACCACTTGACCCGCCTAAGGTAAGTGATTGTAAATGATTATTAAATGTGAAATGTGAATGGAATGTATACTAAGTATATAACTTGTCCTTCAAAAATGAGATAACATTAAGGTTACATGTATGTAGAACACATTTCCATGTTAATGGAAGGTTTTGGAGTGAGCCTCCCTAATTGAATATTCCTTAATCATTAATAAATACAAGCTTAAATTGATGCAATGCTATATGGCCTATCCACACTAATGGAAGAGAAGTCTTGGACCAATAAATAAATGCTTTCAACTCAACATGACCTATCCACGCTAATGGATGGTAGGAAATGGACAAATGAATTATTACATGATTACAATATCAAATATGAAAGGACTGATTCGATCTTGCTTTATCTTCCGAGAGGAGAATACCTTGTGTCTCTGGATCACCAATCCGATTAAATGATGTGGTTTTCTTATGTTGATACCCTTATAGACTCTAGTTCATGTATATTCCTCAGTTTCCTAGTATACTACTATTGGGTCTTTTACATTATAATAGGATACCTCAGATACACTCCATGGATCAAGCAGTAACTAGTAGGTTCCATGGTGAAATCCCATTGGGCACTATCTTTGAATAGCCCTATTTTACATTGGTCGATCACCATGGACCCCGTATACAACTTATTTTGGAATAACTTAGAATATGATCCTTTTATTACACTATTACCCCTTAGATAAACTTAAATAATACTTAGTTATCATTCTTTGAGATCTACGTTAACATGGTTATTACCCTAAACCACCATCACATGATTTTACTTCCATGTTTCTGTGTCATGTTCTGGGACCTTCACTACATATAATATCAGAAAGTGATGTCTGTGCGAGCTATGCCTCACATTGTCTATTCACATTAAATGGTTATTACTTAATTAATTAATTGGTTACATGTTCAGACACTAGTCGAGGATTAATGTAGGTACTTGGGTGTTTAGTTATATTGTAATGCTTTCTTTACTTTATATATTCATGCCTTCACACTGATGTATTCCATTACACGTTCTAGATGTTATAAACACCCTTGGTGGTGACCTACTAAGATTTATCTCACACCCTTTATGAGTATTTTTCTATACTGGATGTAAATTACATGGTTACATGTGTTAAGAAAGAGAAGCATACAACATCAAACACTTGATATCTTACAGTTAGGAAAGATCTTGATAGCATATGAATGTGTTGGATATAAGGTTTCATGCAGTATCCTCTGTTTCCTTTTATATTGTGGAACATGTTATGACAAATTTCTTCTATCCATGATTTTTCAATTTTATAGTGACATGAAAATACATCATCATTGTTCTAGTTGATACAATAATTATTATTCTCGTATATCTGTTGCATCAAATTTCTTCCACCATTTCATTATATTATTTATATTTCTTTCTCTTTTTAATATTAATTTATATTATTTCCATTGTGGTACACTCTAATAATGAAACATAGTCTTCCCATAGAAAAAACCTAGGCCGTCGATGCTAATCGGAATCCTCTGGAATTTGGGGAGATTCGCTTGAGGGATTGTGGGCCACCGGGCTAGGGCCCCCCGCTAAGTAGCATTCGGTTCCAGGATGTCACAATTGTTCATTCCATGATTTGGGTATAAATGGTATATATAGAACTTTGGTATTAATGTTGAATTTTGGAGATTTAATGTTATCCTTATCCTTATAAAGGATTTTCTTTTTGGGGAATTATATGATTTTTTTCTCACCATTTTGTATTTTTAATTTATAAATATAGTGGAAATATATGGTTCATATTTTTTAGATTATTTTATTCTCTAGAAGATGATTCTAGAGCTTCATGTGTGACCAAGTCATCTTAAATACACATTTATGTTGGAAAAAAATGAGTTTGTGGTGGAATTAGATTAATGGATGAAACTATAATTAAGAATTATTTTTTCTTATGATCTTATTCAGCATCATAAATAAATTCCTCAAATTAATGAATATGATATTAAAATAAAAACAATTTTCCATTATTTTTATTTTTTTGGAAATCAAATATCATTTAACGCATCTCACATTTATGGTTTTAGGATTTTTTAAATTCTCCAAATCATGTTTTCTATTACTCTCCACCAGAACATGATGGTTTTTTTTCTTCTATATCTGTGTTTTCTCATATGGAACTTTGTTATGGGTTATCTCAGGTGACCATTTCACTTCACTTTCTATCTTTTATAGTGGAAGTTAAATTAACCCTTTCTGTGATATGGTTATATAATAAAGGTATTTCAACAAGTTGTACCCTAGTTATTGAAACCAAATTCAAATTGAGGGGATACAATTTATTAAAGGGGGGTGGGGGTTCATGTAGTATCTTGGGTTAAAAAAACAGTACATTGAATAATGTACCTGATATGCTACATCGATCCTAAACGAACACCTAAATATTATTATTTAAATTTTTCCATTATAACCTAACCATTGGATTGAAAGGAATTATTAGAATAAAATTGATTATAAAAATATGTTTTACACATGTTTAAATAAAGGCTCTTTCATTACAAAATTAACATGAAATGAAGCTAAAAACCATTTGAATATAAACTATGTTTTTTTATAAATTTTCATTAAATGAGAACAATTATATTTATGAAATAATAATATCACTCGTTTTGGAATATATTAATGATATATTAATCCAATATAATGTTTTAAATTTACCTTATTTATTTTATAGACATGATATACGAACAAATTCAATTTTTCATATAAAAGAAGTATATTTTCAAAGAAATGCATTTTTACCGCCTTTTGAAGGCGATCCCATATTAAATTTAGTTTTTGATACCTTTATATGTTCTATTTTCGAAAAGAGAATTCTTATTTAGAATTGGGACATCAAATTTATTTTGGATGAATTTTTGATATTTTTATGATAACTATAATGTTTTTATGAATAGTAAAAATATGGAAAATTTAAATTGAAAACAACTTTTTAAATCAAGTTAATTTATAAAGATAAATAATATTATTTAATGGGTTTAATGTAGAAATAGAAAAAAATATTATGCTTTATTATAATTTAAGTAATTTTTACTAATTATATACTGAATTCAATTGTAAAAACATTTCAATCTTTTTCAATGTTATAACTTTTATAAATCCACTTTTTCATTTTGACAATAAGAATTAATTGTAAATTAATTTATGCCAATTATGTGTTTTAAAATTGGAAAAATGGATTCCATACATGGAATAATAAGGTCAATATATTTTAAATAGGTACCTTTTATTTTTTGACATTATGAATAGTAAATTCAGTAATTATTTTTATTTACAATGGTTAAAGGGTAAATCAGGTAAATATGGGTAAAAAATAATTTTATAATAATATAAGACAACCCTAACACATGTTTTAATCATATTTTATTAGATATGGACATCCATGAGTATCCTTTTCCCTATTTTAGGACCCCATGGAGCAACATGGGTGTGGTAATGACATGTTATAATAATTAATTTTAAGAAAAAAAATATAACATAAAAATGTATTATATAATTAAAATATTTTAAGGTGGGGTTATATAATTGATAAATTTTAATATAAATAGTACTTATAAATTGAAGAATATTTCATATATTATATTGTTTTATCTATAATTTTTATATATTAAATAAATAAATTTATTTATGACACAATAAGGATGTAGTGATTACCTTATTAATGATAAATTCAAATAAATGAAATTTTAAATATTAAAATATATCTAAATTGAACATTTTGATGCCATAAAATATTTTTAGGGATAATTGTGTCATGTTTTATTTTAATTAATGTACTTTTTCAAATGAAACAAGTTTTTATGATAATAAAGAATCAATTACTAAAGAGTGTGAAAGTTGACATTAATGAATTTTTAAAACAATTACTATTTTATTAAATGATATAATAGTTATAAAAATATAATATTCAGCCAACATACTTGTATAATGTTAAAAATTTAATTAATGGTCAACATTTTGTACTCTTGTCATTTTATATTAACTATAGTAACCTTATATTATGAAAATACAACAAGATGTGGTAGGAGTTAATGTTTTTAACTAAGTTAAAATATATGTTTAATTTGTGACATAAATTTGTATAAAACCAGTTGGTGGAGAGAATTTAGATCTATAATAATATTATCCTAGAAATATATCTCTTTGGATCTATTAGAATTCGAAAATCAAAATATAATAAAATAATATTTCAAGACTTTCCTAAATTGCCCCTCCTCCCTCTTATAAAATAACACCACCTCTACCAACTTACTCACACATCTTATTCCCCTTGAATAGTACATATTCTACTAAATTATGATCCCAACATACCTCCCTTACTCATATATTCCTTAAATTGGGAAGTAGGCAATTCAAAAAATACTTTTGACAAAAATCAAAATGAGTTACCCGATTTAGAGTCAGCATCTTCTCTCAAGTTTCTTTCCCTTTATTTTCCTTCTTCACTCCCTACAATCTTATTATTATATGATTAAATAAAAAACCAGTTATAAATATATTATAATGTTTTTATTAGATTTATTCAAGCCACACATACACACACCTCTATCTAATGGATACGAACATATTGTTTTTTTGTACAGGGAACTACTGCCTATCTAAACAAAAATTGTTCGATTTTCTCCTAATACCTCTCATAGTGAGAATTATGATGGGAATATATTAATATATGATATATATTATATTGATAATGTATCTATTATTCTGTAATTTTTATTTTTACCCTACCTTTATTCTTTCCATAATGTGTAAATATGAAAACTTTATTTGAAGAAGTGTGGATTACCGCCCCCTCAAAGTGATATGACTAATTCATGACATAAATGGATCATATAAATGATGGAGTTAATGAAAAAATTTAAAATATATAACATAGATATTATAAAATAATTATAATAAACGTTTGTATCATTTAGTTTTTTGTTCCTTTAACATGACAATGAAATTAAAGTAACGTTCATGCGTACGTACGCCCTACCGTCTCCATGAATGGTAAATTTCATTTATTACCTTCTATTATTATAGAATATTCAAAATAAATATATACTATATTTATATAATATTTAAACTATGAATACCATTATTTTGATTATAGAATTTATAGAACATGGATAATTTGTATCAAAACAATTTGCTTTTTGACTCAAGTACCCAACATTGAAAAAATGTCTAATAATGACAAAAATAATTAACTAATTATTATAACATGTCAATAAAGTGATATATAATGAATAATAAAATTTAAAAATGTTATTATGAAAGAATAAATTAAACTATTTTTATCATTCATGAAATTGAATAACGAATGAGATGATTCAAACTCATGGTACGACAACTTCTTAACCCAATATTCATTTATTGGGTTAATTTTCTACTTCTTGATTATGGTGTTCTATGATTATTTGAGAAATAACTTTTTCTATACTAATTTTTATTTATAATTTATAATTTTTATTTATATTGAATATACATAATTGATCTATTTTTTATATAATTTTTATTGTAGGGGAAATCATTACTCAATCTTCGTTCATTGAGTTAAATATCCATGTCTTTTTTTTTGTATTCCATGATTATGTTTGAATGTCCTTTGATTGTTTTACACCAATTATCTAATTATATTTGGTGTATTTATATCTATCAGACATAATTATTTCATTGATTTATCCTTAATCCAATGATACTATCTTTGTAAGGGACTTTGTCTTAATATTCTTTCATTGAGGCATATCTTGATGTTATGTACCTTTATTATACTATAAGGTGTATATAAATTTTTTTGACAATTTATATCACATAATAGTATATAATAATGATATAAAAAAATTAATTTTATTTTTAATGATTTTTATTTATGTGTTTCTCTAGTGGTGAGAGACTCTTTAAATAAAACATCATTTTTTAATGTTTTAATGATTTATTCATCCAAAAGCATCTATTTCATGTAAATGTTTTCAAAATGGTTTTTATGAATTTATTTATATAAAAATGAATGTTTTAAAATGTTAAATTATTTCAATAGTTTCCCAGTGGTATGGGACACTTTGATTCAAAACTCTCTTATTTAAATGTTTTAAATGGTTTTAGAAATGGATTGAATATTTCAATATCTTGAAATTATTTCTTGTGATTGAAAATGAAATTTTAGGACAAGTGGTTAAATAAAAAAAATATGGATGGTTCTGTGATAAACCAAGGATGGGTGGTTACGTTATAACCTCCAATGCATAGGGTATGGATGCTGGTGTTATAGCTATCCCATTTAGTGATATGTGTTGAAGTTGACCATTTGGATATTCCATTTAAGTATGATTGTGTCACATGATACATTTTTATTTTATATTTGTTTTCTATGGGTTTTATAGTAATATTTTTTTTAAAAAAAAATTAAGCAATGAGATTATATTTATTAAAGAGTACATACTACTTCATAATGTTGAAAAGTATTAATTTATGATAATTTATTCATGTTGACATTTTTTCAAAAGAATAATAGTTTTCATTCTTTATGTATCCCTTACTGAGATTTTTATGCTCATCCCATATTTTAAATTTTTTTCACAAGATTAAAAAGATAATAGAGACAAGGATGAGATCATCGAAAAGTTGTGATATTTAATGGTGATATGAAATAATGTTCATTTTAAAAGTTTTTAGTTTATTAAAAGAAAATGTGTAGTGAGTAAAAGAGTCAAATTTGTAATATTTGAGATGTTATGCAATTGTTATGGCCTAATTCTATAAAATATAAACCTGAAAAGATCCTAAATGAAAAATACTGGCTTAACTCAAGACTATGTAATGTTTAAGGCCAGGTCCATATAATTGTTATCGAAGGTGGGAGAAATTAAAGACCCAATACAAATTAAAATAAACGAGTTAATAAAGGATTATAATTCTCATACTTTGGGTGTTTTATGTTTAATAAATATCATGATATATTCATTGTAATAAAGTCAACTCATAATGTAATTTCATGGGTTTTTGGTTCTTAACATTCTCCAAACCTTGTTCTCCTTCACTATCCATTAGAATATGATGGTTTGATTTTTATTCCATATCTAATTTTCACTTCCCACCTATGTTCATATATGTGGAATCCCAAGGATGAGTTACTTTGGGTAACTGTTATTTTTCTAAATTTCCTTTTTAAAATTATTTTTTAGTATTTGTTTTTACAAAGTGAGTTTGCATGAAAGAAACATTCTGGTAAAAAACCATTTATAAACCTGAAACTTTTTGAGGGAAAATTGATTTTATGTGTTTATAATTTTACCCCATGAGTTTTTATGGACAAGTTTTTTTAATAAATTAAAATTTTCATTTAAATCATGCAACAAACTAAGTCAAGCATTCCTTTCACACTAAACTGACATGTCATGTGTTACACGCAACACTATATTGGCATATGATACATGTGAAACTGAGTATTGATTTTATTAAATGTATAAAATAAATAAGTTTGGATTATTTTATAAGCCACACTAAAGTAATAGTTCACTACACGCAACACTAACTTGGCTTGTGTTACACGCAAGAGTGACTATCCTCGATTGCATGCATTATACGCAATAGTTCCACTAAACAACAATATATTATTAGAATATTATTATTTAATGGGATATAAA
Organism: Viscum album; assembly: GCA_963277665.1. Taxonomy (NCBI): domain Eukaryota; kingdom Viridiplantae; phylum Streptophyta; class Magnoliopsida; order Santalales; family Viscaceae; genus Viscum; species Viscum album. Next base: position 796,800,389 of record OY728136.1, on the reverse strand, counting down.
CTAGATTTTATGAATATTATGAACCAAATTTAAAATTTTACATAACATTAAAATTCATCCTATGTAGTTTCTAGAAATGATATAAGAAAAAATTCATTTTTTCGGATAAATTTAGTATTTTTAAAAAATTGTTGATTTTCTTCCTTTAGATATAGAACCCATTTTAAACATAGTTTTTAATATATTTATAAATTATATTTGACAAAATAAAATTCCATTTTGGAATAAGGACATCATAATTTACTTTTTTCGAATTTTTGTTATTTTTCTGGTAATATTAATATGTTAATGAATAATGAAAAATACTGCATTTTAATTCCACTCATTTTTATCTAATTTTTTTATATAGTTATATTATCTTTTTAAATGGTTTTAAAGTGTAATAGAATTATTGTTTTATAATTTAATAAAATTTTGGTCATTGGAAGTAATTTCACATTTAAATTGGAAATAAGCACTTCTCAATCTTTTAATAGTTTTTACTCCCTAAAAATACTTTTTCTTATTTTTAAATGGGAATTAATATTAAATTAATTTCTTCAAATTCTATGTTTTTAATTTGAAAAAATGGATTTCATTTTTGGAATCATAATGGACCAAATTATTTTAATAGTCCCATTCTATTTTTGTATATAATGAATAGTAACTTTAGTAATTATTTTTATTTACAATAGTTAAAGGGTAAATAAGGTAAATAAGGGTAAAAATAATATTATATAATATGAAAATACACTAAAATGTTTCATATTATTTTTGTATGAGTCATTGAAGACCAATAAAATCATTACACTGAACATTTGGAATTTCGGAGCCACTTGGGTGTGATAATGACATGTTATAATAGTTAATTTAATGTAGAGAGAAATATAACATAAACATGTATCTTTATAAAAAAACAATTTTAATATTGGGTTATATAATTGATAACTTTTAATATAAATATTAATTATAAATCTAAAAATATTTCACACATCATCATATTTTTTTTTATTTTTTATACATTAAATAAATTTATTTATTTATGGCACAATGATGATGCAGCGATTATGCTATTAATGAATGATTTATATAAATGATATTATAAATATTAAAATAAAATTATTTTTATTTTTTAAAATTAAAAAATGTTTTGAATGATCATGACATGTTATAATTGAGTTAATTTAGTTTTTTTTGAATCAAAAATGTTGTTATGACATTCACAAAAATCGATTACTAAATTGTATCAAAATTGACATAAATTAGATTTAAATAATAATAATATTTTATTAAATGATATAATATTCATTAAAATATAATATTCAGACAAATGAATTATATAATGTTCAAAATGTATTTAATTATACACATTAGTTTCTCTTGTCATTTTATAGTAATTATAATAACCATATAGTATAAAAATACAATAAGAGACAGTAAGAGTTAATATATTTAACTACGTTTTAAAGATAAAATATAATGTTAAATTTGGAATATAAAATTTAATAAATCTTATTTTTTGAGAATAATTTGAGTTATTCTAAACATATCATTACAATATATCACTTGTGTAAAATGATAATTCTATAATCAATATATAATAAAATAATATTTAAGCACTTTTATAAAGTGCCTCTCCTCCCTCTTATAAAAGGCCATCACAACTACCCACATGATCACATGTATCAATCCATTTGTGTCATCCAATTTATCCCCAAATAATTTACCAACATCCCTCCCTTACTCATAGATACCACACTTTGAGGAGAAATCTATCTTAATAAGTCGTTTTTTTCAAATCAAAAGAAGATACTCGAAAAAGAGTTAATTATTTTATAACAACTTTTAACATTATTTTATACTTCTACTTCATCTTATTATGTCTTTTCGATAATAAAGTAATAAATTTAGTACATTATACATTATGAGACTTTATTATAATTATGGTACAAATTTATACATTATTTTTTCCATCATACTAATAACAATATCACCATGTGTACATACGGATAGCTTACGGTCTCCACGCAGTGGTGTAATTTGTTTTCAACAATACATACATTGGATGGATATAATGATGAGTATAATAGATTTAAATAATTAATAAAACATGATAATTATTTTTTATAATTAAAATACCATCCAATTCCATACCTTTTAGTAATTAAGTGAATGATATCGTCGCACGTGCGTATGTTCGACTTACCCTCTCCATGATGCGATGTGATTTATTCTACATGATATTCATTAAAAAACAATTATATAAATGAATGGAATGAATAAATATGGTATATATTATATTAATATCAAAATTTAAATGATATAACTATAAAATCAGAAGTGGATCATGAACTTATCCGACAAAACTAGCAAATGTATATAAAGTAGTTAATATCCAAATAAGGAGGGACAACAAAATGTTACTAATAAAAAAGATGATTATACCATCAAATATGATATCATAAAAAATGATTATAATTCTGGAATAAGTCAATAACATTATTTAAATAATTATATAAGAGTTTCAGATACAAATAACTGATATCAGACCCAATGTAATAGATAATTTTACAATCTAATTATTATCCAATATTGTTTATACGTAATTATTTACTGGGTTATATTTATGATCCACATCTATTTTCCATAACTACGTAATACTATTTCTATTCATTTACAAAATTTTAAAGTCAAATTTAATCATTGGCAGATTTTTAGTAAATGGTATGAAAAGAATATTTTTTTGTTATTCAATACATGGTACTTTTTTTTATTTTCCAGTAAAAGTATGAGGAGTTTGATTTTTAACTTATATGACATGAATAGATTCTTAAACATTAATAACTATTATATACATGAATATTCCTTTAGAATATTTTATTTTTATTTTTAATTAAATAATTTTCTTATAAAATTTCATTGCATTTTGAGAAGATAATTTTTTTAGAAGAAATTATATTTTCCTCAGGAATTAATTTCAAGAGTTTTATCAAAATTATTTTCCATATAAGATAACATAGTGTTATTTTTCTATCCATATTATTAATTTATATTATTGTGTTTATTATTGAATTATATTTAGGAAATATAATTTGTTTATATTGATTATTATATAATTATTTTTAAGAAACCCATTTTATGTTCCTTCAATTATGCTATGATGAATGGTTTATGTTTTTGTGGAATATTTAAGAATGATTTCATTATGAGATGGGTGGGACCTATATCTGAATCAAATGAATTGGGTAAAAATTTATATCACATGAGATAAACATGACTTGAATGGAATGTTTATGTCATTTAGTAATACACGGTTGAAACGACAAGTATATTCGGTTTAGTAATATGAGGCTGGAATGAGGAGTGAACTCAGTTCATTATAGAATTTTTATGCTATGATGGCCTTGGATATGAGCCTCAATTAATATGGAAGTGATTTTATATTCTTATGTGTTTTCAAAAAGTTCATGTTTTATGTGAATTATATGTTATCATGTTTAATTTTCTATTATGATTTATGCCTTACAACCTACTAATATTTATTTCAAGAGTCATGATTTCAATATTTAAAGGTTTTGTTCATGTTTTTTGACATTCATATGTTCATATATTTTTTTCTTTACCCATTATAAGAATATAAGCTTACCCATTCTTAAGGTTTCATTCCCAATGTTATAATGAAATCAACTAAGAATGATGGATATAATTATGATTATAATGGATGAAAATAATGATTATTACAAGATAACAATTCTGTATAATTAATATACCATAAAATTTCATACCATTTAACACATGTCATGGTTGAAAAATAAAGAATCAAATTTATGCTAGGATTTTACGCATGCTAACTACCAAAGAAATTAAATCTAAATTTAGACATCTGTGATACATATGAAAAATCATTTTTAAAAAAAGTTTGAGCATTCAATTTCCCATAAAGGGGGTTTTAAAAATGTTGAAATACCTTTTGGGGAAAATAATTATTTGAAATACATTTTTTCTAAAAAACCAAGAAAATTATTTTGAAAAACATCATGAACGTTTTATAACAAATACTAATACATTGAATATAATTTAATACTTTTAACATATTTACACATGGAAAATATTTAAAAAACATATAGTGATATCTCTGAAAAACTAAAAACAATCTTGTTGGAAACAAAAATGATGGAGAAAATCAAAAAATTGAGGGATATCTTGGGCCTAAAAAATTATTTAAGAATGGTTTCACACCCTATTCATACCATATTTAAAATGTTTAGGTTCCCATTTCTAGAAAACATTTTGGGCTTGCTATATGTATATATATATTTTCACTGGGTTTTTATACTTTTAAACACTTGAACACATTTTTAATACTTATATATATAATCATACATGAAATACATATACTCACTTTTAATTTGATGTATAAATATATAAATTCATATCTTCATAAAAAATTACATAATCCAATCACACCCCATTATACATATACTTTTCAATATTTACATAGAAGTATAATTAGAATTCAGATACTTTAAATTCCATTCTTAATTACATAAAAGATCCCTCTTGTTGTAAATTTTAATCAATGATGAATCATGTATGAATATATTTATTTATATATATATATATATATATATATATATTTATGTGTATTTAGGTATGAAGTGTCATAAAAATCATTGATATATGGACATAATCATGATATGAGTATGAATTGCATGTTTAAATTGAAATGATTCCATGAATAAACAATTTTATATAATTTATCATAATTATTCTTACTCAGATGAACCATAATTTTGATACCTATCTGTTATATGTAAATAAAATCCCTTAAAGACATTAGAATTAAGAATTTTAAAAATAAAAATATATTATTTATATGTAATTATATAAATGATCCATATTAAACAAGTTTGAATATAAATAAAAAATCTATACCCAAAACCACTAAATAATGATCATAAATCTTTAAATAATTAATATATATATACCATAAAATTATCTTTTTAAAAAATGAACACTCATAAGTGTTTTAAAAAATTTAACTGATTCACACATGTAAAATTATACAAATTCCAAATAACGTAAACTCTATTACCATCATAAATAACCCGTTACTAATATTTTTCACCATTTCAAAAAGAATAATGAATTGAAAAATTAAATATAAGAAATCCCTTACCATCTTATAATTTAAGATGAAAATTCAAATACATAGTATTTTTCAATTAAACTCTATTGGAATAATATTTTTAACACAAACAAAAATTTCCAATCAAATTGAATTAGTAATAAAATAAAAAATAAATACCATAAAAAAATAGAATTTCATGAAAAGAATTTAAAATAATAGTCCATTACCTAAAACATCAAAAAAATTAGTTTTATCAATATATAAATATGAATATCAGTTTACATAATTCCATATTTATTTATAAAATATTATCAAAACAAGTTTGATTTAGGATTATCCAAACGAATGTTTTTAAATTAATTTCCCATTGGGAAATTTAAATTGAAATGAAAAATAAATTGAAAAAAAACTAAATAAAAACAAATATACCTTACATATTTTATCTGAAAAATCTAGTCATTATTGAAGGATATTAAACATGGATCTTCATGTTCAAAAAAGAGAAATATAAAAGGGATTTACGCCATTTCCTGTCCAACATATCCCACAAGACTGAGGACACTTCTCTCTCTCTCAGAAGAAAAAAATAGAAACAACACTTTATTCTGGACTTCCTCTCTCAACAAACACAAATTTATACAATAAAATGCAATGTGTGAATTTATAATTATATAATAATAACTGAATCATATCTATATATTTGAAGTAATACAATAAAAAATGAAAAGAAATAGTGGATTCAATGAATTAATCTCAACCCAAACTTCAAACAGTTTCCAAAAAATGATTCATAACCAATTGATATGCACAATATTAAAATAAATCAAAGTGAAAATATGAACCAAAATCATTGGTAGATAATATAAATGAATGATGCATCATATATAAAATAGTAATTTTAAGAATATGACAAAAAATGAAATCAATTCACTGAATCAATTGAAAATACCACTAGAAAACAAAAATTAGGACGATGAACGGAATAATACTAATCCAAAGGAAACACAATAATGCAATTTCAAGGATATTAGAATATTAAAGATAACACCTGCAAGTGATTTCAGGACCACACAAATTTTTCACCCCAAAATCTCATTCTTATCCTCCACACAACTTAGATCTAGTGCATAATGGCCTTTAGTGTAAAAATCAGATCTAGATCAGATTCAATTTGTTGCCCATACATAATTCTTCCTTGATCTTCATCTTAAAATTTAAGAGGCCTTGGTCGATCGACTCGTCTCCTTCAACATGAACAGCATGAACAACTTTTACCTTGCTTGACTATGGTGATGAACACTCTTGAAGACACCCACGACTCCCAACATCACCCTTGATTCTGGAAGAAGAATAAAACTCGAATTCATCTTGACTTCGCTCGAAACCCTAACCCAACACCTCCTTCACGATTCATTTTTATTTTCATAATACCATTTATTTCATTTTAATATATATATATATATATATTATCATTTCATTTTATAATAATATGAGAAATAATACATTAAAAATATTTGAAAATATAGTATATTAATTTTATAATTTAAAATAATACTCATATATATATTTATAATTATATTATGTATTTAAATATAAATTTTAAATTATTTCTTATATAAAAATCATCTATATATCTTATAATAATATTTTAATAATTATTATCATACTTGGTATATTAATTCAGCCATCTAATATTAAAATATTATTATTTTAATCATATAATCTGTAATTAGAATAATTTAGTATCAAAATAATTATAAAAGTTATTATATATCCTTAAAAATATATGGATTTTATAAATGTATCCATCTAAAATATAAAAATAAAATTTTTTATTCAGATTTTTTATAAAAAAATAAATACTAAAATATTTTTTCATACATATCAATACAATATTATTTTTTATAGAATATTAATTTAAAATTTAACTGAAAACTATATGGTTGTTATAATATTTTTTTAACAAATTTGATGTATAAATACTAACATTGAAATGATAAAGATACTAATAAAATAAATAAATCCTTTATTTCAGACTGAGGGTGTTAAATTCCCCCCCCCCCAACAGAATTGTGCCCTCCTAATTTTTTCATTAAAATTAAGAAAATTCAGAATTTTTATCTTCAGAATTTATGATTTTCAAAGGGGAATTATCTATCCAAACAAAATTATAATGAAATTATTTTTTCCCTAAAAATTCAATATCAAACCTCCGATATTGTCTAGACCATTTATTTAATACCAATTATAACATCCCAAGACCACACTTATGGACTTAGTACTTAAAAATGTTGTGTAATTGTTTTTAAAAAAGAAACTAAATAATTAAACAAGAATAAACATAATCGAATACCTTTTACCATTATAGGACATAGAGGGTTGGACAACACTGTAATATTATCATAGTTGAAAAATAAAGAAAAAAATTCCTACTACGCTTCTGTGCTTTCTAACACTAAAAGTGATGTCATATAAATTTGAACTTCTATGATACTTGTGAAAAAACATTTTAAACCAAGGTTGAGAATTCAATTTCCTAGTAAGGGGGTTTTAAAACTATTTAAATACTTTTTAAGGAAAATAATTCTTTGAAACAACTTTATACTAAATTAACATGATAATTGTTTTGAAAAACATCATTAAATTTTATCAAACACACTTACACATTGAATATACATTTACAGTTTGAACATATTTACACTTTGAAATTATTTTTAAAATAATCCAATGACATATCTGAATAACAAAATGAAAGCATAATGAAAACAAATATTCTAGATCAACACATAATGTTGAAAACTATATTAGGCCTACCAACTTATTGAGGAATGGGTTCAATCTCCATTCATACCATATTTTCAATGTTTAGATGCCAATTTCCGAAAAAATGTTTCTTGTAATAAGTATATATATATTTTCACTAGGTTTTATTACTTTTAAAGAGTTGAAAAAAAATTTAATACTTATATATATAATCATACATTAAATACATATAATCACTTTTAATTAGGAATATAAATATATTTATTCTATTCTTCATCAGAAATAACATAAATCAATCAAACTAGATGATACATAGGCTTTTCGAAATTTACATGGATGTTTAATTAGAATTCACATAATTAAATTTTAATTCTTAATCCCATAAAAGATCCTTATTTTTATAAATGGTAATCAATGATGAATGACATATGTATATACCTATGTATATATATATATGCATATACATGTATGAAGTGTCATAAAAAATTGTTGATATATACCCATAATTATGATATGGGTATGACATGCATTTTTAAATTGACACGATCCCATGAACAATCATTTATTATAAAAAATTTACATAATTTTTACAACTCAAACGAAACATAATTTGGATATCTCTTCGTTATATGAAAATATAATCTCTTTCAAACATTAGAATTAAGAATATTAAAAATAAAAATATATCCTTTACATGTAATAATATAAATAATCCTTATTAATTAACTTTAAAGATAAATAATAAAACTATACATAAGACAAAAAATAAATATCATATGTTTTGAAATAATTATACTAAATATACCATAAAATTAACATTTAAAAAATGAAGAATCATCAATGTTTTAAAAAAATTAATTAATTTACTCATGATAAAGTAAACAGATTTTTAATAACATAAACCCCCCAAAAAATCATAACTAATCCCTAACAAAAAATTATCAAATATTAAAAAAGAAAAATTAATTGACAAAAAATATAAAAAATATCTTACCAACATTAAATTTAAGATCAAAATTCACATATATAGTATTTTTCAATTAAAATCACTAGGAAGAATAATTTTAAAACAAATAGATTCCTAATAAAATGGAAATAGAAATAAAATAAAAATAAGATCTCTTACAAAAATAAAATGTAATAACATGAAATATATTTGAAAAGAATAATTTTTTACATAAATACTAAAAAATTATATTTTAATTAATCTATAAATAAGAAGTTGATTATTATAGAATTCATTAATTATTTATATAATTATGACAAAACATGTTTTATTTATAATTAACCAATTTTTTTTCCCAAATGTAAAATCCCTTTTAAAAATTTTATTTCTAAATAAAAATGATTTTAAAATAAATATTTGAATAAAAATTAAACTCCCTTAAGTATTTTATCCGTAGAATCTAGTCTTCTTGGAAGGATACTAGACACATCTCCTCATGTTCATAGAATAGAAATAGAACAGGTTTTACCCTTTTTTCTATCCAACATACCACATATAACTGAGGACACTACACTCTCCATAAAAAACAAAGAACAAAGAGAAACAACAATTTACTCTGGTCTGCCTCTCTAAAAAAACACATATTTATACTAAACATGACACTGTGTGGATTTATAATTATATTATGATATATGAAGCCTATATTTTTCTTTGTCAAATTCAATAAAAAAATGAAAATCAAGAGAGTATTCAATGAATGATTTTGAATGCAAATAATATGCAGTTTTTAAAAAATGACTCATAACCAATTGATATGCGCAAGATTAAAATTAAATAGATTGAAAAAATGAACCAAAACAATTGAATCATCGTAGAAATGAATGATACATCTTATACAGAATATAAATTTGGAAAAGTGGAAAAATAATAAAAATAATATAGAGAATAAATCACAAATATAATTGAAAAACAAATGATAGGATGAGGGAAGATAGAAGACTAATCAATTGGCCATCTGAAAATCCAATTTCATTGAGATTCAAATTAAGAAAATAACACCTACTTGCTATTTTTAGACCACTCATAATAGTTTCACCCTGAAACCTTATTTTGATCCTTTTTGGAACTCAGATCAAGAGTATGATGGACTTCTAAGTAGAACCCATATCATGACCGGATTATATTCATTTCCACCACTTGATTCTCCCATGATCTTCTTCCTATAATCTATGTGGCCTTGGTTGATCGAATCATCTTTATCGGCTTCAACACCATTAATTGCTTCAACCTCACTCGACTATGGGACGACCACTCCTACAGACATCCACGACTCACGACCTCAGTCAGGATTCATGAAGAAGAATGATGTTAGACTTAATCTTGACTTCACTTGAAACCCTAACCTCATACCTCCTTCCTGATTTAGATTTCAATTTTTTTTGTTTTAATACCATTTATCTAAGTTTAATAAATATAAATATAAATAAATATATATATATATATATATATATTATTTTAGTTTATTTTATAATAATATGATTATTAGTACTAAGAAAATTTATAAAATATAATAAATTAATTTTATAATTTAAAATAATACTCATATATATATTTATAATTATATTATCTTTTTAAAAGTAAATTATAAATTATTTATAATATAAAAATAATATATATATTACAATAAAATTATAATAATTACTATATTACAAAGTATATTAATCCATCCATTTAATATTAAAATATAATAAATTTATTCACATAATCATAATTATAATAATTTAGTATAAAAAAAATTATAAAATATTTTATATATTCTTTAAAATTTATCGATTTTATAAATATATCAATTTAAAATATAAAAATAAAATTTTAAATATTATGTTTTATGTTTTTTATCAAATAAATAAATATTAACATATTGTTTCAATCAAATCGGTAAAATATATTTTTTAGAATATTCAATCCATTCTTATTGAGAATCTAAGATCACCCTTATTGTATTGAAATATAATACTAATATACCAACTCTAACGACCCATGCATGATGTAAATGAACATTATATTTCTTTTTCAGAATACTTAATACACTATACAAATAATCTCCAAAAGATTGTATTAGTTATGTGTCTTTAGAAACATCTATCACATTATTCTAGCTTGGGGAAAGATCTTCAACATCTCCCATAATGATCTATCCCTTTAGTTTTGTTACCTAAAAACTATCATTATATCTTGGGGGAAAGAAAAAATTAAAAGTGATAGCTCAAATGATTAGTAAGGGTAAACATGTAGAAATAAAAAAAACATAAACATAAGATTATAAAAACATGAACATTTATTTTTAATATCAAAATATTGAGTTCTAAAATTAATCTTGGTGGTATGTAAGGTATTATTCATAATGGAACACTAACCATGATCAAATAGAATTGAAATAAAAAATAGAACTATGGAAAACCCATAAGAATAGAAAATCATTTATATATTTTCCAAGGCTCTTTTCTAAGACCATCGTTATGGACAACATCCATTACGAAACTAAGTTCACTCCTCATTCCAGCCCTATGTTTCTGAACCAGATATTCTTTTCATTTCATCCCTATATTACTGAACAAGATATAATTTCCCTTCCAGTCATACCTATATCATGAGATATTATCCTCTACCCAATGCATTTTTGGGAGATATAGGTCCCACCCATCTCATAATGAAATATTTTTTACATGTTCCACAACGACATAAATAATTCAACATAGCATAACTCAAGGAACCCAAATGGGTTTCTTGAACAACATTCTATGATAATCCTTATAAAATAAATGTATTTCATTAGATATAATTACATATTAAAGTCTACCAAATAAATATAATAATCAGGAAAAAATATAACCTTGTACATCACATATGGAAAATAATTTTGATAAAATACATTAAATTAAGTCTTGAGAAAAATATACTTTTTTCATAAAAAATGTCTTCTTTTATCAAAATTTCAAACAATTTCTATAGAAAATAAATTAATTTAAAACAAAATTGAAATAATTTAAAAGTGTTTTCATGGATATATGGCTTTATGAAATCATAATAATCCATTAATTCTGTATAAGTTAAAAAAACACTATTCTCGTATTTTTTCTGGAAGAGTCAAGAAGTATCTCATATAGAAAACATAATAAAGTTACCTTATATAATGCTTAATAAACATTAAAAAATGAGTAAAATTGAATTTATAGAATAGTATAAGAACATTATTAATATTATATATTTATAAAACATGGATGTGGATGATAAATATAATCTAGTAAATAATTAGAAATAAACAATCTCAAATAATAGTGAGATTGCAAAATTAACCATAACCTTAAGTCCAATATTCATCATATGTACCCGATCCTTCTATATAATGATTAAAATAAAGTTATATAATTATTATATAATCATATTACTTTCTATGATATCATGTATGATCCTATTATCATCCATTTGTATGTAAAATTTCATTGTCACTCGTTATTTGGATATTAACTGCTTTTTGTTATTATGCATGTTTTATCCAATGAGTTAATGTTAATCATCTTAGGTTATAGATATATCATTTATAAAATGATATTAGTATAATATATATAATATTTATTCATTAAATTCATGTATACAATTTTGTATTAATGAATATCATGTAGAATGAATCGTATCGCATCATGGAGACGGTAGGGCGTACGTACACATGAGCAACGATACAATTCACTTAATGGTTAAATGATATGGAATTAGATGTTATATCAATTATACAGAATAATTATCATGTTATATTAATTATTTAAATCCATTATAATCATCATTATACACATCCTAATTATGTATTTTGGAATAAAAAATTACACCACGACATGGAGATAGTGAGTCGTACGTACACACATATTGTGATATTTTTTTCAAGGATGAATAAAAAGAGGAACAAGGTTATAATATAATTATAAAATCATTTCAGCATGTATTAGATACTTAATTTATTACATTAGTATGGAAACAACAAAAGAAGAGGAAGTATAAATATATTCATCTTTATCAAAGTATTAACATATGATGAATGGTTTTTGTTTTCACCCTTTACTTTCTATTAGTAGCCAATTGAAAAAACTACATAGAATAAAATTAACCATTGAAATTTTCAGATTTGAAATGTATGTGAGTTATTGAGATCAATTTTCTATTTAAAAACAACATGAATTGAATCATAATGATGGTACAAGTATTTTTTCATACTACTAAAAATAAAGAGATTGTAAACAATATGTGAAAGTTATACGATGTCATTCTAATATTTTTTACATTAAAACTAAGAATATTGATTTTTATAAACCTTAAAACATTATTTTTATTTTAAAAAAGACAATGATGATGGATTATGAGTAACGGTTTAAGAATACATATGGATGATTGAAGTGTATTTGTTTCAGAATTCAAAGATTATGTTATATAAATCCTGAAATATATAATTATTTTTAGTATAATTTTTTCATTAAGGTTTGGAAAGCATATGCTGAATAGTTCTATTGAGACAAAAATTTATTAATGGGTAATTTGATATACTTGGGGAACACATGATTATGGGAATGATAACACTTATTATAACCCTTATGTTAAGATAATGATGTTTGGATAATGATATGTTGGATTTGAATAAGTAAATTAGATGATTCTTGTTTCATGGAATATAATAATTGTGTTGTTGAAAATAATGATATTATATCCAAGATAAAGTTTAAATATTTGTAGGGACATATGAAATAATCCACTATATTTTCAAACAAATAATCATGCATGTTTTCAAAAAGGATATCAGATAATTCAGGATGTTACCGTGACTCAAGAGAATACAATATAAAGGTGTTCACATTTGGGGAATGTGAACAACCTGAGAAACATTATGATACATGGGGGTTAAATATGAAATTGAGTTTGTGAACCTTTTTTTTATAGATTTGGATTTTCATGTTTCATAAGGATTGTAAGGTTAGCTATTTTTTAGAAAGTTTAGTTTAATAATTGGATGATGTTTGTTAGAATAAAGACTTATGTCACCATATATGGACTTATGCTTGTTTCCTACCATGTGGTAACCATTGTTTTGTGACATAAGGAATCCATTATCATTCTATATATAGATCACATGATCCAATAACACTTCAATAATGGAATATTCAACTTCATTTTTTTGAATTATAGATGAAGTGGAAATTGTTCAAGGAATGAACAACTATGAAATTATACTGAAATCAAATAAGTATTTATTCTCATGTTAATTAACATTACGTAAAGTATCTTGGAAACAAATTTTTTTATTTTAAAACCTTTATATATGATGAATCAGATGGTCCCATAAATCATAATATATTTATGGGTTTCTAGTTGTTATCTTTCTCCAAACATTGTTCTATATCACTATACATCATAACATGATGGTTACATTTTTCTTTCATATCTATGTTTTCATGTCCTACATATTTTCTCTTATGTAGACATCCAGTGATGTGTTACTTTATATAACCATTATGTTTCTAACTTTCATTTTTAAAATTATGTTTTAGTATTCCTTTTTATGAAGTGGGTTTATATGAAAGAAACTTTTAAGTAGTAATCCATTTAAAACCCACAAAAATTTTGAGAAAGAAATTCATTTTAATGTGGTTATAATATGACACCCTGATATTTTATGATATAGATTCCTTTTAATTTCTTTGATGTCTTGTGTTGTATGCTACAACAAGATTAGCTTGCACTATACACATCATATTATTAGTTTACAATATACATAACACTAGTCATGGCTTGTATTACAAAAAAATTCAAATTCTTTTGATATCATTTACTTCAAACAATACTGAGTATAAGTGATAACTAATTATTATAACCTAGTCATTATAATGGTGGGTATGAATGGTATTAACTTACTTCTAAAGAAACAATTTAAATGAAAATGAGTGAGTCTATAAAATAATAAAATCACTATTTTTGGATTTAATTAGTGAAATATATATGTAATATATTCAGTTTAATGTTTAAAATTCATATTATATGTTTCTTATACATGATATAAGAACAAATTCATTTTAGGGATAAAATGATCGTTTTTCTAAAAATGCATGTTTGCCTCCTTTTGATAGAGAACCAATTTTAAATGTTGTTTTTACGCTTTTATAAGTTCTATTATACAAAATAGACATCTTATTTGGAATTGGGACATCAAAATTTACCCTGGTCGAAATGTTGGTATTTTTATGATGAAATTCAAGTTTTATCAAATAGTGAAAAATACAGCATTTTAACTGAAAACATTATTTTCATCTAATTTATTTATATAGTTATACTATATTCATAATTTTTTTCAAGTGTAATTAGATTATTTTTTCCTCATTTAATCCAATTTTTATCATTTTAATTAATTTTACATTTCAATTGGACAATAACACACGTCAATCTGTTGATAGATTTTACATCTTAAAAACCTACTTTCTGGTTTTATCAATTGGAATGTACTTTAAATTAGTTAATGAAAATTATGTGTTTTGAATTTGTAAAATAAATTCCAAATTTGGAATCATAAGGTATATATAATGTAAATAGGTACCTATTATTTTTTGGACATTATGAATAGTGACTTCAATAATGTTTTTATTAACCACATTTAAAGAGTAAATTAGGTAAATAAGGGTAAAAATAATTTTATATTAATATAAAACTACCAAAACACGTGTCCTTTTCTTATTTGATGAGTCATGGGAGAAAAATAATTCATTACGACAAAATTTATTCATTTCGGAGGCACTTGGGTGTGAAAATGACATGTTATAATAATTAATTTAAAGTAATTGGAAATATAACATAAACATATATCAATTTACTAAAATAGTTATAAGGTAGGGTTTTATAATTGATCTCGTTGAATATATATAGTAATTATAGAATTTATAAATATTTCCTATAACCTGGTATCTTATTAATAATTTTTAGACATTCAATTAATAAATTTGTTTATGATACAATGATAACACAATGATTATCTTATTAATGAAAGATTCAAATAAATTATATTATAAATATTCAAATAAAAGTAAATTGAAAATCATGATTCCATAGATGAATTTTATATATGATTATGGAATGATTATTTTTATTTAATGTATATTTTTTGAATCATTCAAGTTGCCATAGCTTTAAAAAATGAATTACAAAATAGTGTCAAAATTGACATAAATGACATTTAAAATAAACCATTTTATTAAATTATATAATATCATAAAAATATAATATTTACCTATCAATGTTATATAATTTTACATATGTAATTTATTATACAATTGAGGTTATCTTGGAATTTTATAGTAAATATATTGTCGATATAGTGTAAAAATACATGAAGACATGGTAAGAGTTAATTTATTTACCTAATGGATAAAACCAAAATATAAGGCTATATTTGAGACCTAAAGATGTATAAATCCTATTGGAATAGAGTATTTAGACCTATATTTATCTTATCCTTTAAATATATTACATTGGAGGTATTATAATTCTAAAATATATTTATAATAAATTAAAATTTCATTACATTCTTATAGTTCCCCTCCTCTGTATTATAAAAGGAAATCACCTCTACACACTTACTCACACCTCTCAAGCCCCTTTTTACACAAAAAATCTATTAATCTAAACACCCAAAATCACTAACATCATCCTAGAAATGACACATGGAAATAAATCCATTTCAAGGAGACCTTTTTTGAAAATAAAAAAAGAGATACTTGAAAAATTGTTAATTCTTTTATCACATATTTCAAAATTGTTTTTTTTCTTCTACATCATATTCTTATGTTAATTCCATTATAATGTAACATACACAATATATTATACATTATTATATTTCATTATAGTTATGTTAAAACCTTATGCCTCATTTTATCCGTCCTATGAATAACAATATAACCATCTGTGCATGCACACGACTTACCATATCCACAAAATGGTGTAATTTGTTATTCAACAATACATAATTTTGATGGGTATAATGTTGAATATAATGGATTTAAATAATAAATATAACATGATAATTTTTTTTATAATTAAAATATCATCCAATTTGTTACATTTTTACCGTTATGTGATTGATATCGTCGCTCGTGTGTATGGACAACCTATCGTCTCGACGATGCGATGCAACTTATTATACATTCTATTAATTAAACCAAGATTATATATAAGAATTAGATGAAGAAATGTGACATATATTATAATAATATAATTATATAAATGATAGTACTGTAATCTAAGAAGTGTAACATGAACTTATCTAATAAAAATTGCATAAGAACATAAAGCAGTTAATATCGAAATAACAAGTGACAATGAAATGTTACTAACAAATGGTTGATAATATAATGATATATGATATCATAAAAATTATAATGTTTCCAAAATAAGTCAATAACATTATTTAAATCGTTATACAAGAGGATCATATACACACAAAAGATATCATACATAAGGTAGAGGAAAATTTTGTAATCTCATTATTATCCGAGATTGTTTATATATAATTATTTACAGGAGTATATTTATAATCTACGTCCATGTTCCCTATATATATATAAAAAATTATGTTAATATGAAATATTTAATGTGAATTATACTTATTATTTAATTTGTACTAAATTGTATGAAAATAATATATATTTTTTATTTGATACAATGTACTTTTGGACTTTTCTAAAAAAAATTATGAGGATAATAGTTTTTAACTTATACAACATGAATGGATTCTAACACTTTTATAATTCCTTATTTCTATAAATATTACTTTATAATATTACAAGTGTATTTTCAATTAAATTATTTTCCTCCAAAAATTTGTGGCATTTTGTGAAAAGAAATTATTTTTGAAGAAGAAAGAATATTTTCTTCAAGAATTAATTTCAATTATTATATCAATATTATTTTCAATATAAGATAAAAATTGTATATGTTTCTATACATATTATTACTTTTATTTGATTGTTCTTATGATATAATAATTTGTATGAAATCTATTTATTTTATATGGATTATGATGGAATGATGTTTATGAAACCCATTTTTTGTTCTTTGGGTTATGCTATTATGAATGGTTTATGTTTTTATGGAACATGTAAGAATGATTTCATTATGAGTTGGATGTGACTAACATCTCACTTAAATTCATTTGTTAATGATTTATATCTGATGAGATATACATGACGAGAATGACAAGTAAATCCAGTTCAGTAATATAGGGATGGAATGACAAGTAAACCCAGTTCAGTAAAGGACTTTGTCTGCTCAAATGGAATTGGCTATGGGCATTAGCTAATAAGAAAATTATTTTCTAAGATTATGTGTTTTCAAACGATAACATTAAATAGAAATTTTATGTTATCGTGATGAATGTTACTTTATGATTTATGCCATACGTGTTTCCATGATTTATTTATTAACTCAATATATTGATATTCAAAAGTTATGTTCATATATTATATTATTATGTTAATATTTTGTTTGATGTTTTACAAGATTACCTTACAGATAAATTTATCTCACTATTTTCATATGTTTTCTTTTCCCCATGATATAAATAAAGTTTTATGTTTGAAAAAAATGGGGATGTTATTTATGAGAGATGTTGATAATCATTCACCAAGCTAGAAGAATGTGTTCTGAGTTTCCCAAGACACTAAACTAATAAATTATTTTTGAATATATATTATTAACTTATTAATTATTCTGAAAATGAAATTTAGTTTCCCTTATGATGGAGGCAACCTTAGGAATGAAGAATTCAACTTCATTTCATTGAATAATAGACAAAGTGGAAATTATTCAAGGAATGAACAATAAAGAGATTGTACTGAAATCAAGTAATTATTTCTTCTCAAGTTCTTCAACATTATAGAAGGGATATTGAAAACTAAAAAGTTTATCTTAATACATTCTTATTCGATGAATCATATGGTCTCTTATATCATCAAAGATTGAGGGGTTTATAAAATTTAACTTTCCTAAAACATTGTTCTCTATCACTATCCATCAGAACATGATGGTTATATTTTTCTTTTATATCCCAATTTTTAATTCCAAACTATGATATTCTCCGTGTAAACCTAGTGTTTAGTTACTTTGGGTAAAAATTATGTTTCTAACTTTTTTTTAAATGAATATTCATTATTATTTTTTACGATGATGGTTATGTTGAAAGAAACTTTCATATATAAAACCTTTTATATCCCCAAAACATTTTGAGGGTAACATTAATTTTAACAGGGGGTAGAATCTAGCACCCCACAATTTTATGAGTCATATTATTTTTTAATTTATTTTATGTATTGTGTTGTAAGATACACCAAGAGTAGCTTGTGATATACGTAATTCTATGTTTTCTTGTAGAATATGCAACACTATTATTTACTTCTGTTACACATAATATCATGTTTTTTGATATAAATAATGTCACGCAAGACTGAGAATAAATTATAACAAAATATTATAACCTATTCATTATAATGGTAGGTATGATTAATATTAACATCCTTCTAATAATAATATTATATTGAATATAAGTAAATCTATGAAAATATAAAATAACTCTTTAAGGATTTTATTAGTGAAATATATATGTCATATATTCAATGTAATGTTTTAAATTCATGTTATATGTTTTTGAGATATGATATAAGAAAATTTTCTATTTTTTTGGCAAAAGAAATTTTTTTTAAAAAAAATATAGTTTTAAAACCTTTTGATGGATTATAGTTTTTTAATTCTAATGTTTGAAAATTTTATCAGTTCTATTTTACATAATAATCTTCTTCATTCGAATAGGGTCATTGATGTTTAATTTGGTTGATCTTTTGGCATTATTTTTATGGAATTCATATTTTAATGAATAGTGAAAAATACTGCATTTTAATTCAAAAGTGCCTTTTTAAAAAATTATTTATATAGTATGATTTTCTTTTTAATTATTTCTAATGTGTAAATGGATTATATTTTATCATTTAATCTAATTTTGTTTATTAGAATTAATTTCACATTTAAATTTTATATAAACCCATGTCAATCTTATAATGGTTTTTAATTCATAAAAACAGACTTTCTTGTTTTAATAATGGGAATTAATTTTAAATTAATCGAGGAAAATTTTGTGTTTTTAATTTGTAAAAATGGATTCCATTTTTGGAATCATACATAAAAATTTTTTTAAATAGCTATCTTTTTTTGAACATTATGAATAATAATTTCAGTAAGTTTATTTAGTTACCATTGTTAACTGGTAAATTAGGTAAATAAGGGTAAAAATAATATTATGATAATATAAAACATCCCTAACACATTTTCTAATCTATTTGTATGAGTCATGGATGACCATAAAAATCATTAGTATGAAATTGTGTCTTATGGGTGCCACGAGGGTGTGGAAATGACACGTTATAACAATTAATTTAAAGTAAAGTAAAATATAACATAATATTGTATTTTTTACTAAAAAATTTTTACAGTTGGGTTATATAATTTATCTATTTGAATATAAATAGTCATAATAAATATTAAAATAAATCCTAAATAATTTTAGTTTATTTATAATTTTAATACCTTTAAAAAAAAATTATTTATGACATAATGATGATGATGTGATTACCTTATTAATAAAAGAATCAATTGAATGATATTATAAATATTAAAATAAATTTAATTTAAAATATATTATTCCACCCAAGAATTTTTTGGATGATTATGGAAAGTTATATTTGAGTTAATTTAGTTTCTAGAATCAATCAAGTTATTACAGCTTTGGAAAATATCAATGATTAAATAATATCAAAATAGACATAAATGTGTTTTAAAAAAAATACAATTTTATTGAATGTTGTAATAGATATAAAAAATAATATTTGTCCCAATGAGTTAGATAATGTTAAAATTTTCATTAAAAATTTTCTTGAGTTTCTCTTGGAATTTAATTGTAATTATTGACCATATAGTGTAAACATACAAGAATACATAGTACGAGTAAATTTATTTAACTAAGGGTTAAATACAAAATATGTGGTTAAATTTGTGACCTAAACATGTCTAAAACCTATTGGTTGAGAGTATTTCAAACTATCCTCATATTATCTTCGAAATATATCACTTTGGTTTGATTATAATTTGAAAATAAATTTATAGGAAAATATTATTTCCAGACTTTCCAAATGTGCCCCACCTCCCACATATAAAAGGCCACTACTACTTCCCACTTACTCACACCTCTCAAGCACCTTGGGTCATGAAATATCTAAAGCCATAAGCTCCAAATATCCCTCCCTTCTTCCTATAGGCCACAATTTTGTTATAAATCCCTCATACAGATACCTTTTCTATAAATCAATAAGATATACCATAAAAAGATGCAATTGTTTTATCACATCATTCAAAATTTCTTTATACTTATACATCATATTATTGGGTTATTTCTATAATAAATTAATAAATCTAGTATCATCTAAATTTTTATATTTTATTCTAATTATGGGAAAACATTTAACTCATTTTATATATCATATTAATAACAATATAACCATGTGTGCGTACATACGACTTACCATCTTTATAATGTGGTTTAATTTTTTGTTCAAAAATAAATAATTTGGATGGGTATAATGATAAGAATAATGGATGTAAATAATTAATATGACATGATAACTATTATGTGTAATTAATATACAGTCAAATTCTTCCCATTTAAACATTAAGTAAATGATATCATTACTCGCACGTACATACGGCCTACTGTCTCCACGATGTGATGTCATTCATTCAACAAGGTATTCAGTAAACCACAATTATATACATCAATGGAGTGAATAAATAAGATATATATTTTAATAATATCATTATTTAAATGATATTAATATAACCTAAGAAGTGGAACCTGAACTTATCTGAAAAAACATGCATATGAACATAAAGCAGTTAATATTCAAATAACGAGTGATAATGAAATGTTACTAAAAAAATAATATAATATAATTCTATATGATATCATAAAAAATGATTATAATTCTACTATAATTTAATAAATTTACATAAATCATAATTGAGAAGTTTCAAATTCCTATGAAGGATATCAGACCTAAGGTAAAGGATAATATTGCAATGTCATTATTATCTGAGATTGTTTATATGCAATTATTTACTGGTGTATATTTATCATCAACATTCATGTTACATAAATATTTAACACCATTTATATTTTTTATATTTTATAAAATTGAAATTAACCCATTTATTAATTTTTTCTAAATGGTATGAAAGAAATATTTTTCCATTATTCGATACAAGTTACTTTTGATGACTTTTTAGTAAAAAGTTCCAGGTGAATGTTTTTTAACTTATACGACATGAATGTATTATTATGATTTAATAAAAACTTATTTACATGAATCATACATTAAAACATTTCATGTTTATTTTCAATTAAATTCTTTTCTTTAAAAATGGTGTGTCATTTTGAGAAAACAAATCATTTTTGAAGAAGAAATGGTATTTTCCTCAAGAATTAATTTCATGTATTTTGTCAAAATTATTTTTCATCTGAGATGAAATTTGGTTATGTTTCTATTTATATTATTACATTGATTTTATTATGATTATGATGGAATTATATTTTGGAAATTCATTTCTTTTATATAGATTATTATTGAATGATGTTTAAGGAACACATTTTTTAATCCATGGGTTATGCTATGATGAATGATTTATGTTTTTGTATAATATGTAATAATTATTTAATAATGAGATGGATGGGACCTATATATTCCTCAATGTCCTTAGGTAATGATTTAAAACTCATGATATAGACATGACTGGAACAACAAGTAATTCTGATTCAATAATACTTATCTGAAATGACAAGTACATCTAGTTCAGCAATATATGGATAGAATGAGGAGTGAAATATGCTCTGTAGTGGAATTTTTCTTAAAGGATGGTTATCTATATTAGCCTTGGATAATATAGAAATGATTTTCTAAGATTTTTTTTTTCAAAAGTTCATGTTTTATACCAATACTATGTTATCATTTATAATGTTACTTTATGATTTATGGTTGACGAACTGCAATGATTTATTTCATGACTCAAGATTTTGATATTAAAAAGTAATGATCATGTTTATTTTTATATTCATGTGTTAATCTATTTTTTTCTTACCCATACTGAGAATATAAGGTCACCCTTTCTTATGTTTCTATTCTTTAGGTTATAAATAAATCATTTATGAAGAATTATTAAAGGGGAAGATCATTATGGGAAATATTGAAGATCTTTCACAAGTTAGAAGAATTTATTGCAAGTTTCCAAAGGCAATAAACTATTATGTTCCTTAGGAATGCATTTGTAACACCATGTAAAACATTCCTTTCATATTAAACCGAATTTTTGTATGTTACACTCAACATCGAGTTGGCTTACAATATACACAACACTGATTATAGATTTTGTTCAATATATAAAATAACTGAGTTTGGATTATGTAATACTTATCACTAAAGCGATCTTGCAGTACATTAAACCCTGACTTGGCTTGCATTGCATGGAAGAGTAACCTTATTCGATAGCTTGTGTTGTACGCAATACCAAGTATCACTAAATAGAGATATATTATAAAAAAATTTATTATTTAACCAGACAAAAACTAGTTATTATGAATATTATTAACCACATTTTAAATTTTATATATCATTAACATGAATATTTTTTATTTTCTAGATTTGATATAAGAACAAACTAATTTTATGGATAAAGGATGTATTTTTTCAAAAATACAATTTCACTACCTTTTGATGGCGCAACAATTTTAAATCCAATTTTTAAAACGCTTATATATTCTATTTTATAGGGACATCGGCATTTCCTTTTGTTTATTTTTTGGAAATTTTTTCATAAAATTTGTATTTTAATTAATAGGGAAAAGTATTGTAGTCTAATTAAAAACTACCATTTCATATAAATTATTTATGTATTTATTTTATGTTTTTAATTGGTTTTAAGGTTTATTTGGATAATGTTTTGTATAATTTATTCCAATTTTGGTCAATGGAAGTAATTTCATATTTAATTCGAATTTAAACACAAGTCAACATTTTGATAGTTTTAACTTCTTAAAAAACCACATTCTAGTTTTCAAAAAAGGGAGATTAATTTTAATTAAATTAATGAATCTTATCTATTTTGAATTTTTAAAAATGAATTCGATTTTTAAAATAATAAGGTCTGAATTTTATAAATAGATACCTTTTATTTTTGGATATTATGAATATTATCTTCGGTAATTAATTTTTATTTACTCCCATTAAAGGTTAAATTAGGTTAATAAGGGTAAAAATAGTATTATAAATATTTAAAACTACTATAACATGTGTCCTAATGATATTATATGATTCATGGATGACTAGAAAAAACCCTTTCGCCTAAATTGTGGCATTTAGGATCCAATTGAATGTGAAAATGGCATGTTATAATAATTATTATTTTAAATCAAAGGGAAATATAACATAAACATGTATCTTTTAACTAAAACAATTTATGTGTTGTGTTATATGATTGTGATATTTTAAAATAAATAGTAATTATAAATCTAAAACTATTTCCTACGTCATGTTATTTTATTTAGAAATTTTAGACATTAAATAAATTATTCTATTTATGACAGAATGATGATGCAGTGAAAACCTTATTAATGAAATTTTCATATAAATGATATTAAAGATATTAAAATAAATGTAATCTGAATATTTTGATTCCATAAATGAATTTTATGGATGATAATTCTATTTTATTATTGAGTTAATGTAGTTTTTTTATTTTGAATCAATGATGCTGTTATAGATTTAATAAAATCAACTACTAAATAGTGTCAAAATTTACAGAAATGTGTTTTTCAAACAAATATTATTTTATTAAATGATTCAACATTCATAAAAAATCTATGATTTAGCCAAATGACATATATAATGTAAAAAAATTCAATAATGATCCATTTGAGGCTGTATTGTATTTTTATTGTAACTATATTTATCATATAGTGTAAAAATATAAGAAGACATGGTAAGAGTTAATTTATTTAACTAAGTGTTAAATTCCAATGTTAAAGCTAAATTTGTGACCTAAATTTTTATAAAACCCATTGTTTGAAAGTATTTAGACCCATACTCATATTATCATCTAAATATATAACTTTTGAAAAATTTTAATTCAAAATTCAATTTATAATAAAATAATATTCCATGACTTTCCTAAGGTGCCATTCCTGCCTCTTATAAAAGGCCACCTCATCAACCCACTTACTCAAACCACTCAAGAACCTTGTCGAATTCAAATTATACTCAAATAAGCTCCAAAAATTTCTCCCATACTTTTATAGGCCACTCTTTTTGAATAAATCTTTCATAAGGAGGCCTTTTGTGAAAATCAAAAGGAGATACTTGAAAAAGAGGTAATTGTTTTATCACCTCTTTCATAATTAATTTCTTTTTATACTTATTCTTATTATGTTTTTTCAATATTAAATTAATAAATCAACTGTACTCTACATTTTGATAGGTTATTATAATTATGGGAAAATATTATACCTTCTTTTATCCAGCTTATAAATAACAATATAACCATTCGCACGTGCGTACGACTTACTGTCTCCACACCAGGTGTAATTTGTTATTTAGCATTACATAATTTTGATGTGTTTAATTATGATTATAATGGATGTAAATAATTAATGAAATTTTTTAAATAATAATTATATTTAATATACTATCCAATTACATATCATTTAACCATTATGTGAATAATATAGTCTCCTGTGCGTACGTATGACCTACCATCTCGATGATGCGATGCGATTCATTATACAAGATATTCAATAAAAAGTGATTATATAAATTAATGGAATGAATTAATATAATATATATTATGATAATATCAATTCTTAAATTATATAACTATTACCTATGAAGTGAAACATGAATTATCTTACAAAACATCTATTACAACATAAAGTTGTTAATATCCGAATAACAAGTGACAACGAAATGTTACTAACAAAACATATGAAAAGATAATAATATATTATATCATAAAAATTATTATGATTTAGGAATATGTCAATAAAATTATTTAAATAATTATACTAGAGGTTCAAGTACATACAAAGGGTATCAGACCTAAGGTAAGAGATAATATTGAAATCTCATTATTATCTGAGATTATTTATATGTAAGTATTTACTGGGGTTCATATATAATACACTTCCATGTATCCTCAATATAAAATATTATTTATATTCTTCTAATATTTTTTAAATTCAATTTTACCCATTGGTTAATTTTTATTGAATATTATGGAAGGAATATTTCTTTTGTTTTCTATACGAGGCACTTTTTGACTATTTCGACAAGAGTACGAGAAGAATGTTTTTAACATATACGTCATGAATGTATTTTTACGTTTTATTAATGTATTTTTTACATGAGGATTATTCTACCAAATTTCACGTTTATTTTCAGATAAATTATTTTATTGTAAAATTTCAGAGCATTTTGAGAAAAGAAAATATTTTTAAAGAAGGAAGGATATTTTCCTTAAGAATTATGTTCAAGTGTTTTATCAAAATTATTTTCTATCTAAGATGAAACTAATTAAATATGGTGTTTTTTATATCCCTATTATTACTATTATTTTATTGTATTAATTATGGAACGATATTTTTTATGGATTATTTTATGATGGAATGATGTTTAAGAAAACCATTTTATTTATTAGGTTATGCTGCGATGAATGATTTATGTTCTTGTGGAACATGTAAGACTGATTTAATTATTACATGGGTGGGAGAATTATCTCCTTATAATGCATTAGGAAATGATTTATATCTCATGTGATAGACATTATTGGATGGTTAAGTAAATATAGTTTTGTAATATGGGTATGGAATTACATGTAAAATCAGTTCAATAATGGAATTTTTCTATTATGAATGTATTGGCTATGAACCTTGGCTAATTTCGAAATGATTTTATATAAATATGTGTTTTCCACATGTTCATGTTTTATTCTAATGACATGTTATCATGGTTAATATTCCTTTATGATTTATGCCTTATGAACTGCTAAGATTTATTTCACGACTCAGTATTTTGATATTGAAAAGTTATGTTCATATTTTTTACATTAATATTTTCATCTGTTGTATTCTTACCCTTATTGAGAATCTAATATAACCTTTCTTATTATTACATTCCTCATGTTATAATGAAATAAGTTATGTATGAGTTCTAATGGGGATGATATTTATTAGATATGTTGGTGATCTTTTACCAGTTTTATGAATTTATTCCCAGTTCCAAAGGAACTTAAAAAATTATTATTGAAAATTTTATTTTTATATTTTAAATATGTAAATTTATAAAATACAAAACTTTTAAAGGAGGTATAATAATTTTGATAATTATTTTGATGCTAAATTATGATAATTATGGATTATGTGAAAAAAATAAAAATATTTTAACATTAAGGGGATGAATTAATATACCAAGTAAGATAATAATTATTAAAAGTTTTTTATATGATATATATAATTTGTATGTTATAAATAATTTATAATTTATGTTTAAAAACATAACATAATTATAAATATTAATGTGATTATCCATTTAAATTATAAAATTAATGGAGTTTATTTTATAATATTGTTAAATTATTAATTATCTTATTATTATAAAATGAAATGACTATATATATATATATAATAAAACACAATAAATGATATTAAAAACCAAAAATGAAAACATAATTTTGAAGTAGGGGTCGGGTTAGGGTTTTGAGTTAAGTCAAGATGAAGACAAGAAACCTTCATTTTAGGCAATCAAAGCCGATGTTGAGAGTCTTGGGCATCTCGAGAAGTTGTCATCCCCATAGTTGAGTGAGGTAAAAGCTATTCATGGTGCTGAAGCCAAAGGAGATGAGTTGACCAACCAAGGCCTCTTCATTTTTAGAATGACGATAAAGGGAGAATTGAGTGAAAACGACAAATAGAATGTGATCTAGGTCCGAGTTCTACTCTGATGGTCATCACATGCCAAATCTGACTTACGTAGAGGATCCAAATGACATTTTGGGTGAAAAATGTTTTCATCGTCCTAAAATCACAAGTAGGTGTCATTTTCATTTTTACAATCCCCTTGAAATTGGATTTTGGCAGGATTATTAATTAGTATTCTTTCTTTTTTCATTCTACCCACTGTTTTCCAATGGTATTTGTGATTTATTTAGTGTATTAATTTCATTTTTCCCCAATTATCCAAATTATTATTCTGTGGATGGTGTATCATTAATTTTTATTATGCATCTATATTTTGGTTTATATTTTTAATTTTGTTTATTTTAATCTTTGCATATCAATTAGTTATGATTCAATTTTTGGAAACAATTTAAAGTTTGCATTGATATTTATTCATTGATTCCACTGTTAATTTTCTTTATCTTTGATTGAATATTTAAAATAATGAGATATGATTCAGATATCATCATATAATTATATATTCACACAGTGCACTATTTAATATAAATACGTGTTTGTTGAGAAAGGTAGACCAAAATAAAGTGTTGTTTTTCATTTTTTTTAATATTAGAGAGAGATTAGTTTCCTCAGTAAGAAAAAATGATGAATATCTGTTCTATTTATCTTCCAAGAATATGAGGATCCATGATTGATGTACTTCTATGAATACTATATTCTGCAAATAAAATAATTAATGGTGTTTAGTTTTTATTCAAATGCTTTATTTAAAAATAATTTCTCTTTAGAAATAAAATTGTCGAAAGGGAAATTATATTTTCAAACAATTTTTTGGTTAATACTAAATAAAACACGTTTTGTTACAATTTTATAAATAATCAAGGGATTCAATAATAAAAATATTATTATTTATATATCGGAGAAACTAAACTTTTTCATGTTTTATTCTAATGGATTATTATTTTTAAATTATTTTCACGTAATTTAATTTTATTGTGGTATGGGATTTTATTTTTATTTTATATATAATTAAATTTTATTATAAATTTATTTCTATAAAAATTATTTTTCCAAGTGAGTTTAATTAAAAAAACTATGTATGCAAATTTTGATATTAAATTCTTTATTTGTAAGGTATTTATAATATTTATTCTGGAAATTTATATTTATTTTTGAAACATTGATAAATTTTAGTACAAGATTATTTATGATTTTTATGGTTTTTAAGTTGTTTATAATTTGTTTAATTTTGCAGAAGATAATCAATTAAAATATTTATACACATACAAGTATTCATTTTTTAAGATAATTTTATGGTAATGTTTCTTTAATTATTTCAAAACTTAATTTTTTGGTTTTGGGTATAGTTTAATTATTTATTTTAAAACTTATTTAATAAGGTTCATTTATTTAATTACATGTAAAGGATATTTTTTAATTTTTAAGGTTATTAATTCTAAAGTTTGTAGCGTATTTTATTTACATATAACAAAAAGATAACTAAATTATCTTTCATTTCATTTATAATAATTATGGTAAATTATATATAGAAAATTATTGTTAATGGAATCATGTCAATTTAAATAGGCATGACATACTCATACCATGACTATGGCCATATTTCAATGATATGTTATGACACATCATACATGCATACACACATATATACATAAGTATATACATATTTTTTCATCAGTGATTAAAATTTACAAAAAGAGGGATCATTTTATGGGATTAAAAATTAAATTTCACGTAATTGTATTCAAGTTAAAAATCCATGAAATTTTTACAAAGTCCATAGATCATATGGCTTGATTGACTTATGAAATTTCTGATAACGATTATAATTTATATATTTATATATCTAATTTAAAATGAGTATATGTATTTAAAGTATTCTTATATATATATATATATAAATAGTTATCAAGTGTTTATAAGTTAGAAATCCCAGGGGAAATATATATATATATATACGTATAGCAATCTCAATTTTTTTCCAGAAATTTCCACCTAAACGTTGTAAATATGGTAGGAATGAATAATGAATCCATTAATCAATAGGTAGGGAGGACCAAGATAGCCTTCAATGTTATGAGTTTCTCTAGGATTTTTTTTCAACAAGACTATATTTAGATTTTTAGAGATATCACTAGATTATTTAAATAATATTTTTAGTGTGTAAATTTGTTAAATGTATTAATGTATATTCAATGTATTAGTGTTTTTGATAATATTTTCATGATGTTTTTCAAAATAATTCTCATGGATATTTGTAAAAAGTTATTACATTGAATGATTATCAATAAAAGGCATTTAAATTTTTTTAAAACCACCTTACCAGGAAATTGAATTCTCATCTTTTGATTAAAAATTATTATTCACATAGATCTTAGAAGATAAAATTTAGATGTCATCACTTTGGCAGTTATCGTGTGTGGAAGCATAGTAGGCATTTGTTTCTTTATTTTTCAACATTGATAAATGTATTGTGTTTTATAATCTTCCAGAACCTTGACCATTAAATGTTCTTTAACTATATTTATTGTTTTTTATTTTATTTAATTACTTTTTTAAAAATAATTGGAATAATTTTTATGTATTGAGTTTATAAGAGTCTTATTGGGGTGTTATAATTGGTATTAGAGGAATGGTCTAGAAATATTTGGATATTAGATGTTATATTTTGAGGAAAACAAAATCGTCACATTAGAAATTTGTTTAGATAGTCAATTCTCTTAGAAATTATATAATTCAGAAGATGGAAATTCAAAAATTTCTTAAGTCAAATGAATGAATTGTAAAGAAGTGGTTCATTTATGGGGGCGGATAATGT
Organism: Viscum album; assembly: GCA_963277665.1. NCBI lineage: Eukaryota > Viridiplantae > Streptophyta > Magnoliopsida > Santalales > Viscaceae > Viscum > Viscum album. The sequence continues at coordinate 796,769,611 of OY728136.1, read as the reverse complement.
AAAACCTCAATTTTGAAATAAAATATTTATTTATTTTATTAGTATATTTAATAAATTAATTTTATTAATTAAAATTAAAAAATTTTAAATTATTTTGACAACACTATAGCTTTTAATTTAATTTTAAATTTATATTCCAAAAAAATAATGTATTGGTTTGATTGCAACAATATATTAATATTTATTTACTTTATAAAAAAATTCTAATTGAAAGATTTATTTTTATATTTTATATTGATACATTTATAAAATCTACAAATTTTAAAGAAGATATAATTACTTTTATAATTATTTTGATACAAAATATTACTAATTATGTGTTATGTCTATAAAATAATCATATTTTAATTTTAATTGGATGAATTGACATACTAATTAAGATAATACTAATTAAATCTTTCTTATTAAATATATATGATTTTTATATTAGAAATAATTTATAATTTACTTTTAAAACATTATATAATTATATATATATATATGAGTATTATTTTAAATTATAAAAATTAATATAGTATATTTTATAATATTTTGAAATCATTAATTATCATATTATTATAAAATGCAATTTTAATATATATATATATATTAAAACTAAAAATATGGTATTAAAAACACAAAACTAAAAACATAATCGTAAAAGATGTGTCAGGTGGTGTGTTTTGAGCGAAGTGAAGATGAAGTCAAGTTCTATTCTTCTTCAGGAATCATGGATGAGGTTGGGAGTCATGGTAATCATTAGAAGTGGTCATCCCCATATTTGAGGAAGGTTGAAGTTGTTCATGGTTTTAAAGATGAAGAAGACAAGTTGATCAACCGAGGCATCTTCGATTTTTGGATGAACATCAAGGAAGAATCTTGTGTGGGTGACAAATAGAATCCGATCAAGATCTGAGTTCAACTACGAAGGCCATCACACCCCATATCTGAGTTGTGTAGAGGTTCTAAATGATATTTTTTTGGACAACAATTTTATGTGGTCCATAAATCGCTGGTAGATGTTATTTTCTTTTTTTTAATCTCCTTGAATTGGATTATTAGATGGACCATTGATTAGACTTCTCCCTTTAGTCATCATATCCATTGTTTTCAAGTGGTATTTTCGATTGATTCAGTTTATTAATTTCATCATTTTTTCTATTCTCTAAATTAATATTATGGGGAGGAATTATTATTCATTTTTTTGAAGTGTTAAAAATTATGGTTCATATTTTCAATATGGTTTATTTTAGTCTTGTGCATATCAATTGGTTATGAGTTATTTCTAGGAAACTATTTGAAGTTGGTGATGAGATTCATTCAATGAATCCACTATTGATTTTCTCTTGTTTTTGATTGATTTTTTCAAACAATGAGATAGGCTTTAGATATAATCATATATTTATAAATATACTCAGTGAGATGTTTTGAAAAAATACATGTTTATTGAGAGAGTTATATGGGATTAAAGCATTAGTTCTCCTTTTTTTCTACTTATATGTGAGAGATCAGTGTCCTCTATCCTGTGTTATAAGCTGGAAAGCAAAAAGGGTGAAGCCTGGTTCTATTTCTCTTCTTTTAACATGTTGAGCCCTATTTGGTGTCCTTCCAAAAAGGCTAGATTCTTTAGATAAAATATGCATCGAAGTTTATTTTTTATTCCAATTTTTATTTCAAAATAATTTTTCTTAAGATATAAAATTTTTGAAAGGAAAATTACTTTCGGAAACATTTTTTTGATTAATCCTAAATGAATTTTTTTTGTTACATGTTTTTAAATAATAAGGGATTCTATAATACTAATCATCTTATTTATAGATTGATGACACTAATTTTTTTGATGTTTTATGTAATGGATAATTATTTAAAAATAATTTTCATGAAATTATATTTTATTTTAGTAAGGTATTTCTTTTTTATTTTATTTTTAAATAAATTTTATAAAAAATATATTTCTGTTAAAATTCTTTTTCCAATAGAGTTTAATTCAAAAATACTATGTATATAAATTTTGATCTCAAATTATATATTGGTAAGGGATTTATTATCTTTTTTTTTATTTATTTTTCTTTTTTAAACATTCATAAATTATAGTAAGGGATTATTTATATTTTTATGGTGTTCTTGTTCTTCAGAATTTGTTTAATTTTTCATGAGTTAATCAATTAATTTTTTTAAACACATACGAGTTCATTTTTTTTAAAATTTAATTTTATGGTATAATTTTTTTAATTATTTAAAAACTTAGGATATTTATTTTTTTATTTGGGTGCGGATTTATTATTTATTCTCAAAACTATTTAATAAGGATCATTTATATAATTACATGTAAAGGATATATTTTTATTTTTATGATTATTAATTCTAAAGTTTATAAAAAATTTTATTTACATAATAAAGACAAATATCCAAATTATGTTTCATTTGAGTTATAATAATTACGATAAATCATATATATAAATTTATTATTCATGAAATCATGGCAAATTTAAACATGCATGTCATACTCCTATCACGATTATGGCCATATAACTATGATTTTTTATAACAAGTCATACATGCATACACATATATATACATATGCATTTACATTTTGTTTCATCATTGAATAAAATTTAAACGATGGGATATATTTTATGGTATTAATAATGAAATTTTTAGTATGTGAATAATTATTAAAATTCCATGTAAAATTTTCAGAGTCAATGTATCCTGAGGTTTGATTAACTTATGTAATTTTGAATGAAGAATAGAATATATATATATATATATATATATATTTAAATTTGAGTATATGTATTTCAATTATGATTATATATATAAGTATTAAAAATATTTTCAAGTGTTTAAAATTAAGAAACCATAGTGAATATATATATAGTATTATTAAAATGTTCTCTGGAAGTTGGCACTTAAACAATGTAACTATGGTAGGAATGGGGAGTTAACCCATTCCAAAATTAGAGGGTAGGTCCATGATAACATTAAAAATTATGATTTTCTCCAGCATTTTTGTTTTTGGCAAGATTTCATTTAGTTTTTTAGAGATATAAGTAGATTATTTTAAAACAAATTCTCAAAGTGTAAATATGTTCAATGTATTAAAGTATATTCAATGTATTAGTTTTTTATAAAAGTTTAACGATGTTTATAAAAATAATTATCAAGGATATTTAGTAATAATTTATTTTTATTAATGATTTTACCTAAATGGTATTTAAAAAGTTTTAAAACCCCTTTATTAGGAAACTGAATTCTCACCATCGGATTAAAAATTATTCATCATAGGTATCTTAAAAGTTCAAATTCAGATGTCATTACTTTTGGAGTTAGTGCATGTATAAGAGTGGTGGGTTTTTTATTTATTTATTGTTTAAATATGAAAAATCCATGTTTTATATTAATACTCCAAAATATAGACGAATAATAGGCCCCCAAATAAGTTTATTTTTGTGTAACTATTTAGTTACTTTTATAAAAAAAAAAATTCACAACATTTTTAAGAAGTGAGTCTAGAAGAGAGGGCCCACAAAACCACACATCTTTTATTTATGATGTAACCCCCCATGTTTGGTTTATAACATAACCACCCATAAAATTTAAAAGTACCATTATATAATTATAACACCTAAAACAAACATAATATAAAAATAACATTTTCACATTGCAATCACAAGAGATCAATTCAAGATATTGATATAATCAATACTTAATCAAAACCATTTTCAATACCAAAATACGTAAAAAAGAACATGGTATTTAATTATTTTTTAAAAAATTAATTCTTGTAGAATAAATCAAATACAAAATAACAATCATGGTTCCATGAAGTCATTTTCACCGTGTACATTAAAAAATAGTCATTTTTGTCATTTAGTAAAATGATATGTTTAAAAAATATTCTGTTTGATTTAAATCACAAATTGGTTTTATTATACTTCATATAAATTAAGGGGTTGTATATTATCATTATATGCTTCAAGTAAAAGAGATTGAGATATGTTATTCTACCTTGAGTCTGACTCGTTAGGTATAATCCTTATGTTCTTGTTAGGAATAAATTGAATCATTAAAAATATTCTTCTAAAAACTAACCATTTCACAAAACAAATAGTATTCAAGATGACTTGGTGACACTTGAAGCACTATAATCAAATTATAAGTAATCAAAAAAACCATAAGGATACTCCCCTTTAGTAATCCAACATAAATGATTTATTTATAACTTTTGGTTTTATATTATTGGTATGTATATGAACCTCCTAGTTTTTTAGCATCTGTTTTTTATTTTCAAAAAAGGTATCCATTGGATGGATTTATGACAAATGTTTTTTATCCAGAAGGAGGGGAGGGATGTTGGGATATTATTTTACATGACATTGGCTGAGACAAGGTACTTGATAGGTGTGATTAAGTGGTAAGAGATAGTGTCATTTTCTTAGAGGGAGGAGGGGCACTTTAGGAAATTCATGAAATATTATTTTATTAAAATCTGTATTTTGAATTATAATAGTTACTAAGTGATATATTTCGAGTATAATCTGATAATGGGTCTAAATAATCTAATCTAATAGGTGTTAGACAATTATCCATTATAAAATTAACCCTATCTTTTATCATTAATCATTAGTTAAATGGATTAACTTTTACAAGTTTTTCTTGTATATTCATAATAAATGGTTACTATAGTTACTATAAAATTCCAAGAGTACCAAAAGTGGATCATTAATGACATTTTTAACAATATATATGTCATTTGGAAGCATATTATAATTTTTAAAATATTATATAATTTCATAAAATAGAATTTGTTTTAAAAACTTATTTATGACAATTTTAACACTATAGAATTTTTTTTCTTAATGTAATTAAAACATGATTCCTTCCAAACAAAAGATTTAAATCAAAGATAATTTGCCATAGTCAACTATAAAATTCGTGTATTTCATCACAATTATAAAATTACATTTATTTTAATATTTATAATATCATTTCCTTGAATATTTTATGGTATTTCATAGTATTTTATTTTATGTCATAGTCATCCATAACAAAGGTGCGAGTAAGTATTATTTTTTAGAATACATAATAAATTGCACTAAAATACCCTAAAAGTACCATATTATTTTAGTGTATTTGGAAGCTCAGAACACATTCTTCATGATCTGTAAAAGATCATCAAAATATCCAATAAATTTCAACAAACTAAGTATTCTTACCTAAAACCATTAATATATTCTGGGGGAAATAAAAACTGAAATAAGGTGAGATAAAATGATTAGTAAGGGAAAAAATGGGAGACATAAACATTAAAAATGTGAAAATAGGAAAATATATTTGGAATATCAGAATCAGGAGTCATAAAATAAATATTGGTAGTACATAATACATAAATCATAAAGGATCATTAAACATTATAATATAGCGTTGACCTAAAACACAGAATTATGGGAAAAAATAATAACATTCCATTATTTACATAGTATCCAAATAATTTCATCCACTATAATAATAGTTAAAAATTTCCATTAATAAATAGAGTTTACATTCTATTCTAGTTATATATTACTTGACCGAATTTACATGCAGTTCCAACCCAATATTATTGAACTAGATTTACATTCCCTTTGAACAATGGATTATTGAAGCATATTTACTTTTTTATTCTAGTCATATCTATATCATGAGACATAAATATTAACCAATTCATTTTAGGGAGATACTATTCCACCCAAATCTCATAATGAAATCATATTACATGTTCAACAAAAACATAAATCAATTATCATATCATAACTCATGAAATAAAACAGATTTCTTAAACATTATTCCATAAAATCATAATCCTTATAAAATATCAATCCATTATTAACACAATAAAATCATTGTAATAATAGGTATAAAAACAAAAACAAATTTAAATACCATCATCTTTGATGAATTGTTTTTAAAAAAATTCATGAACATAATTCTTGAGGATAATATCTTTTCCTTATTCAAAAATATTTTATTTTATCAAAATGATTTGAAATTTTAAAAGAAAATAATTTATTTGACAATAAACAGGAAATAATTTAGAGGATTTTTTATGGAACTATGGAATTATTATGATGTAAAAAAACAATCCATGTTGTGTAAGTTAAAAAACATTCTTCTTGTACTCTTGGCAGAAAAGTCAAAAAGTACCTCCAATGGAAAAAAGTAAGATTACATCCATACCATTTAATAAAAACTTACCAATGGGTAAAATTATCTTTAGAAAATAGTATACGAATATAAATAATATTATATATTTAAGAAACATGGACATGAATGGTAAATATACCCAAGTAAATACTTACAAAGAAACAATCCCAGATAAAAATGAGATTGCAAAATTATCCCTTAGCTTAGGTCTGATATTTTTCGTATGTATCTGAACCTCCTGTATAATGATTTAAATAATGATATTGATTTATTCCATAATCATATTCATTTTTATGATATAATATATGATCATATTATCATCCTTTTGTTTGTAACATTTCATTGTCACCTGTTATTCAGATATTAATTTCATTATTTTCTAATGCATGTTTTGTTGGATAAATTAATGTTCAATTTATTTGGTTATATATATATCATTTAAATAATGATATTAGAGAAATATATTTCAAACTTGTTCATTACATTAACGAATATAATCATTATTTAATGAATATCATGTATAAAGTATTGCATCACATCATGTTGATGGTAGGCCTTACATACGCATGTGTGATGATATCTTTCACTTAAGGATTTAACAACTTTGAATTAAATAGTATATTAATTTAACAAAATATTTTTAATTTTAAATTCATTATTAAAATACATTATAAATATCATTATACACATCCAAATTATGTATTATTGAATAAAAAATTACACCATGGTGTGGATATGGTAAGTCATACATATGCATTCCTGGTGATATTGTTATTCCTAGGATGGATAAAAATGGGTATAAGGTTGTCCGATGGTTATAATAACATATCTAAATGTTGAATAAACTTGATTTATTACTTCAAAATGGAAACAACATAAGAAGATGAAGTATAAGAAGAAAATAATTTTTGAAGAGGTGATAAAACACTTACCTCCTTTTCATGAATATTCTTTTAATTTTCACAAAAGGTCTCTTTAGGATAGATTTCATCCAAAAAAATTTCCTGTATAAGGAATAAAGTTATTTTTGGAGATTATTTTTGTATATTTTGGACCTTCCAAGTGGATTGAGAGGTGTGAGTAAGTTGGTAGATATGATGGCCTTTTATAAGAGGTAGGATGGACACTTTAGGAAAGACTAGAAATATTATTTTATTATAAATTGATTTTAGAATTATAATAGCTCAAAAGTTATATATTTAAAGGATAATACAAGTTTGGATATAAATCCTCTCAACCATTAGGTTTTATAAAAGTTTAGTTCCAAAATTTAAAATTATCTTTTGGCTTTAACACATAGTTAAATAAATTCACTCTTTACATGTCTTCTTGTATTTTTACAATATATGGTAAATATAGTTACTATATAATTCCAAGAGAACCTATAGTGGATCATTAATTACATTTTTTACATTATTTAATACATTTGGATGAATAATATATTTTTATGACTATTATATCATTTAATAAAATAATATTTGTTTTAAAAAATAATTTATTACAATTTTGACACTATTTTGTAATTGATTTTTGTAAATATTTTAAAAACACTATTGATTTGAATAAATATATATTAACTCAAACTAATAGAAATTTTAACTTTAAAAATAGTTTAAAACCATTGGTAAAGGCTAGAAAACCATTGGTATAAACTATACCAACAATTGTCAAAACCATTGGGTCATGAGCTATAGGGATAGACAAATCCAAAAAGTTCTCTAAGAATCATTGGGATATGTCTGAAATATTCAGTATATACGAATAGTTTCAATAAAACTGTTGGTATAAATGTTTGCAAAAGGATTTAAACCAAGGTTAATAGTAAGAATTATCTCTTTACCAATGGTTTACAAATCCATTGGTAAATATTAAGTAAATATATCTATGGAAATGGTTTATAAACCGTTGGCATATACTTATACCAACGGTTTACATAAAACCGTTGGTATAAGATCTGGTTTTACTCATATACCAACGGTTGTAAACCATTAGCATATCCTTTTTGAAGCTGCACTAGCAAGCCGGATTGCTGGACTCCCCTTGTGTAGCTGCAAAAATTCCACCAGCAGGCTTTCGTAATTCATACATAATAGAATACATGCATAATACATACACATACAACATGTAACACAATACATGTAAGGCCCCGACACCAGTTATCCAGAGTCGGTGCGTTATTGCATAACATTGGCATGATCACAAAGATAAAGTCTCGAAAGACCGATTTGTTTAGTATCCTTGGAAACACTAGATACATTCATAAATGTTACATTACATCATAAAGTGAAAACAAAATAACATAGTCTCCATTTTCCAGACTCATATCCCCTTCAGACTATCCCTGCAGGCCATTCATAATAAACTTCTCCACATCCTGGAAAAATTAAAACATTGGAAGGGGTGAGCTCAGATGCTCAGTAAGGATAATAATATAGTGTAAGCTTTCATAAACAAACATAAAAATTTAAGGCAATGTATAACTAAAACAACAGACTTTTAAACATGAACTTCAACATAATCTGGAAAAAGTAAAATGAGATAATTTCATTTACTTATTCACATGGATATTCTACTGGTCGAATAATCACATGAAATATCAATAACCACTTTCATAATGATGGAATGCATAATGCCAGAATATCATAACCATGTAGCCAAGGCCCCATGCCAAGACTACAAATAAGATTTTTTCAAGGCCTCGTGCCAAGACACTAGTTTTTCTCATGAGACCTACTGATGCAACAACGAGCTATAGCGGGCTCCACCTGTCACTTATTAAGTCCAATGCATTCTTCATATGAACAGGTTTTAACATATCATAAACCATAACATAATTGTATCACATAAAACATTCATAAAGGAAACATAACATTTCCACACATCAATCACAAGATATCAATACAACACATTTATATAATAAAAACTTTATCAAAACAATTTTCAATACCAAAATTGAAGATAAGTAAATCATGGTATTTAGTTTACTTTTAAAAAAGGTTATGGCTTATAGAGGAAGCCGAAACTCAAATAATAGTCACGGCAGCGGAGAAGTCGGTGTCACCACATACGAAATAAAAAAACATTCCTTTTTGTCATTTAGTAAAAAAAATTTGTATAAAAAGATTCTTTTTGAATAAAATTCAAAGTCAAAGGGTTTTATACATCGTATAAATAAAATATGCCTCAATGAAAGGAGATTGAGAAGAAGTCCCACACCTCGGGTCCGACATGACTCGATCGTTCTTTAATCTCCTAAATAATAAACATTAGTTAATTTCTACTTGCTTAAGAACCTTTTTCAAGTTCATTATTCCTTTTATATCACTTATTACCATGTCATGAACACTATGTAATTATTTAAGTTAACAATAGTCGTTTTAACGATCATTGGTACTTGAGTAAAAAACATGCTCTTTATAATTACAAGTTGTTCATGTATCCATTATATCCAGAGTTATAATCATGATGTATATATCATATATATCATATATATCAAGTATATACACGCATTTATAATATTACATAACATTTAGAGGTAAGAAATGAAATGCACCATTCATGGAGACGTTAAGCCGTACGTACGCATGAACGCTACTTTCATTTCTATTTCGTATTTTTGTGGAATGGAATCGTAATGATATAAAGGTATATTATAATTACAGTATAATATCATATATATTAACATTAATTAAATCCTTTATACATCCAACATATGGCATTAACGAAATCAAATCACTTTGAGGGGGCGCTAGTCCGCACTTCCTTAAATGAAGATATCGCGTTTACCCATAATGGAAAACGTAAAGGTATGCCCAAAATGAAAAATACAGAAGCTTAAAGAAAACATAAAAATATTATATATCATATATAAATATATTGACATCTTAATGGCCACATTTAAAGGTGTTAAAATAATATTGAACAATCGTCGTTTCGTGAGGCAGTATTTCACCAACCATAGAAACAGTATGTTGTTTAACCATTAGACGAAGGTTTGTGTAAGTTTAAATAAAATAATTAACATAAATACATCCTAGTATATTGAATATACTGGTGTTGTTACAAAAGAAAGGAAAAAAAATAGTTTAAGGGGTTGGAGAAGCAAAATAAATAGAATAACATAAGAGAAGACATTACCTTAAAATCGGGTAACTCTTTTTTTATTTGAGCCAAAGGCTTCCTTGGAAAGAATTATGACCAAAGTGTGTCTTCTAGGAGTAATATAGGTAAGTGGAGAGAGTATTTGGTCAGAGTTTGGCCGAGCCAAATGGCTTGGAAGGTGTGAATAAGGTGGTAGTGGGGGGGCCTTTTATAAGAGCAGAGGAGGGCCACTCTTGGAACTCATGAAATGTTAAATAATTATGATATGATTTTAGGATTTTAAAGGACCCACAATGATATGTTTCGAGGATAAGGTGATAAGGGTTCGAAATATACTCATAAAATAGGTTTCTGACAAGATTAAGTCTTACATTTTACATTATATTTTCATTTTATTGAAATTGTTAATTAATGAGGTAATCGCTGCATCATCATTGTGTAATAAAATATTTAATTTATATAATGTCTAAAAATTATTAAAAAAATATCATGATTTAGGAAATCTTTTTTTCTTTCAAATTAAGTTTTGTAGTCAAAAAGTTAACTTATATAACCCCATGTAATAATTGTTTTAGTAAAACAACACATGTTTGTGACAATTTTATTTTTACTTTAAATAAAAAGTTATTAATGTCATTTTCCTACCAAAGTGGCTTCATGGGGTCCCCAGGTTGACCCATGTATTGTCTTGGTCTTCTATGACTCATCAAATATGGGTAGGACAAGTGTAATGGTCATTTCATATTATTATAATATCATTTTTACCTTAAATTTCACTAATTACCTTTAATCACGATTAATTAAAAGTTACTATTCACCAAAAAATTATTTTAATCCCATTGAACCACATTTTATTTCCTAATGACAACCATTTATGTCGGATTTTTGAAAATAAAATCACAGATGTGGTAATATTTCATTTAAACGAAAATTCAGTTTTTTTAACTACCACTTAGTGGTTTCACTATTCATAAAAAATTGAAGTTTTTCAGAACAATGCCAAAATTTCACCGTAAGATATAATTGATATTCCGAATTCAAAAATGATGCCTATTTTAAAAAATTACAAACATATAAGTTGAATTAATTAATTTTATAATTAAATCCCGATGTCGCAATAAATAGCGTTTTTTCAGAAACAATATATATCAAAAGATTGGCAACTGTTTATGTCCAATTTCAAAGTGAAATTAATTATATTGACCACCATTGGATAAAATGGTAAAAATATATTATAATTATACTTTAAAACCACTCAATATTATAATTTAACACCATAAATTATTTTGATTAAAAAAGTTGTTTTTATGTATTTTTCACTATTCATAAAAAATTGAAAGTTCTCAGAAAAATACCAAAAATTCAATATAGGCTAATTTCGATATTCAGAATCCAAAAATGAAGTCCATTTGAAAGATAAAATTTATAAAATTTCAGGAAGTATTTATTACTATTCATAACGGCTACTTTGATTGGGCGTAGTGTGTTAGAACTCGAAGTTGCATACAATGCAAGCTATTGCATTATTGAAATAGAAGCGTATCATGGAAGATCGGGGTGTTACATTCTCCCCTCCTTCAATAAATTGCATCCTCGCAATTTGAAATTCTTCTTTGAAAATAAAAGGTTGAATGTAGCAAATACCTTTGTGAAAAACCCACATCGAAAATAAGGTTAATAAAAATATAACTTTAAAAGAAAGAAAGAGAAGTACAAAGGTAACCCGAGATAGACCATACTAGGATTCTATGAAAATATGTATATGGAAGAAAAAAACCATCAAGGTCTGATGGAGAGTTGTAGAAAATAGGATTCGGAGAAAGTTAACCAAAAGAAAATCACAAACTTGTGATTGGTTAAATGGTCATTGAATCCCCAGTTCGAAATGTTAACTGGCAATGTTTTTGTTTTAAGTTACCTTTCATAATGTTGAGGAATTTATTTAAGAGATTTACTAAGAACATAAGAAAATATACTTAATTTTCATGTATAATTTCATTCTTTAATAAATTTTTATCACAAACCCATATTTCACTCCAAATGGTAACAGAACTCAAAAATATTCTATTTATCCTAATTGTATAAGGTTCCAAATATTACCACATACCATTTAGATTAGGAAAACTATTTTGTAATAACCAGGGACTTCCTGTAGGCTAGTGGTAGGTAAAAAAGGCATGTTGCACTATGGTTGTGGGTTCGATTCCTGTAGCTTTGTCCGACGCGACGGGTTATCCCCCAACCTACAGGTTGTATTTTTCCTAAAACTATAGTATTATATTATTCCAAAAATAATCTTTAAAAGGGTTTTAACCTTAAACAATACTATCTGAAGTTAAACATTATCCATTCCACCCTTTATAGTTATCAAAAATACTTCTTTCCAACTCACAGTACAGATTTTAAAAGGAAGGTAAACACAATGAAGATCCTTTTTTCCGCATAATAACATGTGAACACCTTCATCATATTTTCTTTTAAAACACTGCAACATCCTGAATTACCATAAATCCTTATTTATTACATTCATGATCCTTTAATCTTTATATAATACTATATATACTCCTTCTATCCAAAAATGAATAAAAGTCATTAATCAGTTCCAAGGAAGTCAAGAATATCCAATATAATTTATCCAAATCAATCATGTATTATTCCAAAATCGCTATCTCGGTATCAAAACCATATTATGGTTTATCTGTCTCTTAACCATAAATATTCAAAAAATTTAATCTACTATGGAGTCACTTTTCTTAGTTCCACACAATCTCATGTCCTTGATGAAATAGTACTGCAGTACAATCCTTATATACTCCATAATTATTATAACCAGTACAACATTGATACAACACTCAAATGACAAAATTCTTTAATAACAACATAAGATCTCTAATCATTCCTCCTCATCTGTGGTAGTATCATAAATTGATTATTATCCAATAACATCATTTGGGGTATTCTCTGATGATTTGGACATTGGTTTGCGTAGTGTCCCCACTCCTCGCAGTAGAAGCATTGTACATTTGAAACCTTTTTCTTACCCTTGCAATCACGCACTTGGTGTCCTTTTTCTCCACACTTATAACAAACTCCCATTACCTTCTTCCAAGTTCCAAGGTGTTTCTTCCCACAGTTATCACATATTGGAAAATTCTTCATTTCCCTCATCCCTTTATCCATCATTCTCTCTTCCATCCTTTTCTTCTCTTATATCCATCCAAATCAATAAGACTCGGAAAATTCTTTACTTATCTTATTAACACATGATACTATTTCTTCATATGTTGAGAACACATGGGAGATTATTTCCCTTGTAAATGTTGGAATAATACCATGAAAGATATGATCCTTCTTATTCTTTGGATCATACATATTGATGGAGTTCACATTCTTTATACTGGGCGCCATTTCTATACAATGGCATAAACTAGGTTAGTTTATGAATTGCAATGAATAATTACAAACATGTAAAATACTTAATTTAAATTGAACGGTTTATGGATATAATCCAAAATCGTAAAAAATATTTTCTTTGTGTAAGTGTATACTCATAAACCCATCATAATGGTTTGTAAAAAAAATGAGTATTATCCTAAGCATATCCCCCGAGAGTGTTGTAACCAAGAGTGCAGTAAGGCTCATTGTCGTGTACCAGTTCCCGTTCGACTCTAGCTCAAAGAGGTGTTTTCGGTTTTTTCCCCTAGGTACATCTGTGCCAGATCCGCCACTACCTACTCGTATCCAAACATGGATGTATTGCTCGGAAAACTCAAAAAATCTCTATAATACTAAAATTATAAGAAGTTATTCTATACTAATCCTCAATGTATATCTTTGGGCTATGTACTCTAATCAGAGTTTATCTAAATCTAGCTTCCAAGGTTAGTACTAAACTGCCTCTGATACCAACAGTAACACCCTGACCCCGGTTACCTAGAGTCGGTGCGTTATTGCATAATGTTGGCATGATCACAAAAATCAAGTCTCGAAATACCGATTAGTTTAGTATCCTTGGAAACACTAGATACATTCATAAATGTTACATTACATCATAAAGTGAAAAACTACAATAACATAGTCTCCATTTTCAACACTCATATCCCCTTTAGACTATCCCTACAGTTCATTCATAATAATCTTCTTCACATCTTGGAAAAATTAAAACATTGGAAGGGGTGAGCTCAGATGCCCAAAAGGGATAACAATATAACGGAAGCTTTCATAAATAAACATAATCATTTAACGCAATGTATAACTAAAACAAAAGCCTTTTAAACATGAAATTCAACATAATATGGAAAAAGTAAAATGAGATAATTCCATTTACTTATTCACATGGATATTATACTGGTCGAATAATCACATGAAATATCAATAACCACTTTCATAATGATGGAATGCATAATTCCAGACTATCGTAACCACGTTGCCAAGGCCTCGTGCCAAGACTACAAATAAGATTTTGTCAAGGCCTCGTGCCAAGACACTAGTTTGTCTCAAGAAACCTACCGATGCATCAAGGAGCTATAGCGGGCTCCACCCATCACTTATTAAGTCTAATTCATTCCTCATATGAACAGTTTTTAACATATCATAAACCATAACATAATTGTATCACATAAAACATGCATAAAGGAAATATAAGATTTCCACATTTCAATCACAAGATATCAATACAACACATTGATATAATAAAAACTTTATCAAAACCATTTTCAATACCAAAATCAACGAAAATTAAAACATGGTATTTATTTTTCTTTTAAAAAAGGTTATGGCTTATAGAGGAAGTCGAAACTCAAATAATAGTCACAGCGGCGGAGAAGTCATTGTCGCCGCATATGAAATAAAAAAACATTCCTTTTTGTCGTTTATTAAAAGCGCTTCATATAAAAAGATTCCTTTTTAATAAAAGTAAAAGTCAAAGGGGTTTATACATAGTATAAATAAAATATTCCTTAATGAAAGGAGATTGAGATGAAGTCCCATACCTCGGGTCTGACTTGACTCGATCGTTCATTAATCTCCTGAATAATAAACTTGAATTAATTTCTACTTGATTAAGAACCTTTTTAAGTTCATTATTCCTTTTATATCACTTATTACTATGTCATGAACACTATGTAATTATTTATGATAATAATTGTCGTTTTAACGATCATTGGTACTTGAGTCAAAAACATGCTCTTTATAATTACAAGTTGTTAATGTATCTATTATATCCAGAGTTATAATCATGATGTATATATCATATATATCATATATATCCAGTATATACATTCATTTATAATATTATATAACGTTTAGAGATAAGAAATGAAATGCACCGTTCATGGAGACGGTAAGCCGTACGTATGCATGAACGCTACTTTCATTTCTATTTCGTAATTCTGTGGAATGGAATCATAATGATATAAAGGTATATTATAATTCCAGTATAATATCATATATATTAACATTAATTAAATCCTTTATACATCCCACATATGACATTAATGAAATCAAATCACTTTGAGGGGGCGGTAGTCCCCACATCCTTAAATGAAGATATCGCTTTTTGCCATAATGGAAACCATAAAGGAATGCCCAAAATGAAAAAATACAGATTCTTAATGAAAACATAAACATATTATATATCATATATAAATATAGTGACATCTTAATGGCCACATTTAGAGGTGTTAAAAGAATATTGAACAATCATCGTTTCGTGAGGCATTATTTCGCCAACCACAGAAACAATATGTTCTTTAACCATTAGACGAAGGTGTGTGTAATTTTAAATCAAATATTTCACATAACAACATCATAGTATATGGGAGATACTGTTTTTGTTACAAAAGAAAGAAATAAAAAGAGTTTAAGGGGTTGGAGAAGCAAAATAAAACAAAATAACATAAGAGAAGACATTACCTTAAAATCGGGTAACTCTTTTTTGATTTGAGCCAAAGGCTTCCTTGGGAACAATTATGCCCAAAGTGTGGATTCTAGGAGTAAGATAGGGAAGTGGAGAGAGTATTTGGTTCGAGGTTGGCCGAGCCAAATGGCTTGAAATGTGTGAATAAGGTGGTAGTGGTGGGGGCCTTTTATAACAAGAGAGGAGGGGCACTCTTGGAACTCATGAAATGTTACATTATTATGATATGCTTCTCGGATTCTAAAGGTTCCACAATGATATATTTCGAGGATAAGGTGATAAGGGTTCTAAATATACTCATCCAATAGGTTTTTGACAAGTGTATGTCTTTGATTTTACATTATCATTTCATTTTATTTAAATTGTTAATTAATAAGGTAATCACTGCATCATCATTGTGTAATAAAAAATTTAATTTATATAATGTATAAAAATTATAAAAAAATATCATGATTTAGGAAATCTTTTAATAATTCCAATAAATATTTATAGTCAAAACTTTAACTCATATAACCCCATGTAATAATTATTTTAATAAAACAACACATGTTTGTGACAATTTTATTTTTACATTAAATAAAAAGTTATTAATGTCATTTTCCTACCAAAGTGGCTCCATGGGGTCCCCAAGTTGACCCATTGATTTCCTCGGTCGGACATGACTCACCCAATAGGTGTAGGACAAGTGTAATAGTCATTTCATATTATTATAAAATCATTTTTACCTTAAATTTCACTAATTACCTTTTATCGCGATTAATTAAAAGTTACTATTAACCAAAAATTATTTTAATCCCATTAAACCAAATTTTACTTCATAATGACAACCATGTATGTCGGATTTTTTAAAATAAAATCACATAAGTGGTAATATTTCATTTAAACAAAAAATCAGTTTTTTTAACTACCACTTAGTGGTTTCACTATTCATCAAAAATTGATGTTTTTCAGAACAATGCCAAAATTTCACCCTAAGATATAAATGATATTCCAAATTCAAAAATTCTGTATATTTTAAAAAATTCCAAACATATAAGTTTCATTAATTAATTTTGTAATTAAATCCTGCTATCACAACAAATAGCGTGTTTTTCAGAAACAATATATATCAAAAGATTGGCAATTGTTTATGTCCAATTTCAAAGTGAAATTAATTATAATGACCACCATTGGATAAAATGGTAACAATATATTATAATTATACTCTAAAACCACTCAATAGTTTAATTTATCACCATAAATTGTTTTGATTAAAAAAGTTGTTTTTATGTATTTTTCACTATTCATAAAATATTGAAAGTTCTCAGAAAAATACCAAAAATTCAACATATACTAATTTTGATATTCAGAATCCAAAAATGAAGTCCATTTTGAAAGATAAAATTTATAAAATTTCAAAAAGTAGGTGTTACTATACATAACGGCTACTTTGATTGGTCGTAGTGTGTTAGAACTCAAAGTTGCGTACAATGCAAGCTATTGCATTATTGAAAGAGAAGCGTATCGTGGAAGCTCGGGGTGTTACAATAATCCATTAACAAGTATACCTGCATAATACATATATAATTCTGTATGAATTCTTACATAATTCATAAAACACATAATTCATATAGAATTAAGAATACCTCCAATTCTATATTCAAATACCCTCTACACATATACAGAATTAACACATAATTCATAAGGTAACTACAACATGAATACGCATAGAACAAGTACACACATATAACAAGTATACCCATACAACATTAACACATAATTAATAATTTAATTAAATATATAATGAATTCAATTCAAAATTCAGGGGGAGGGGTTCAAGATATTTGGGTGGCTGTCCAAAGAGGGTAGGGAGTGTCCATGGGGTGGGAGTGTTCGGTGGAATGGGGGTTTCCAGGAGGGTGGGGTGGTGTCCTAGGGGTGGGGTGGTGACTAGTGGGTGGGGCGCTGTCCAGGGGATTGGGGGGGGGGGGCTTTCTAGGGGGTGGGGGTGTCTAGGGGGTGGGGGCTGTCCAGGGGGGGTGTCTAGGGGAGGGGTTGTGTCCAGGGTGGTGGGGGTTAATCCAGTGGGTTGGGGGCTATCCAAGGGGGTTGGTTGGTGTCTAGGGGGTGGGGATGGCTGTCCATGGGGGTGTGGGTGTCCGGGGGGGGGCATTATTGGGTTGGGTGTGTCCAGGGGGTGGGGGTTGTCCAGGGTGGTGGGGGGGAGGGGTTCAGGGGGTGTGGGATGGTTTCTAGGGTGGGTTGGTGTCTAGGGGGTTAGGGGATTTCCAGGGGATGGGGATTCTAGGGAGGTGGGGTGTCTAGGGGGTGGGGTGGTGTCTAGGGGTGGGGGTGGTCCTGAGGTTTGGAGGTTTCCATGGGGGGTGGGGCAGTGTCCAGGGGGTAGGGGTGGCTGTCTATGGGGGTGGGGGTGTCCAGGGAGGGTGTCCATGTGGTGGGGTGGTGTCTAGGAGGGCTGGGGCCCTCCAGGGGTTGGGGAGCCATCCAGAGGGGGTTGGGGGTGTCCAACGAGGTGGGGTTGTCCAGGGTGGGGGTGTGAGGGGGGGGGGGGGTGCTGTCCATGGTGGTGTCTAAGGGGGTAGGGTGGTTTTTAGGGGTGGAGTGGTGTCCAGGGGGTTGGGGGGCTTTCTAGGGGTGGGAGAAGGGTTTGTCAAAAGGGTGGGATGGTATCCAGGGGGTGGGGTGGGGGTCTATGGGGTTGGGGGTTTTCCAAGGGACGTGGGGTGGTGTTTAGGGGGGTGGGGGTGGTGTGGCTATCCATGGGGGTGGGGTGGTATCTAGGGGTGGGGGGATTTAATGGTTTTAATGGAATTAATTTCAAGGATTTTATGATCATTGGTATTTTTAAAATGGTTTTGGAATAGTTTTGATTACACTAGTATGTGTTTCATTAGGAAAAAATGAATGCTTTTGGTGTGTATTGTAGTAAGGGGGATTTGGTTATTAGGAAATGGATTACATTTTTATTGTGGTACCAAAATACTATATGGTTTTTGAAATTAAACCTTAAAGGGGATATCTTAGGTAGTCATTATTAGGATCCAACTATTGTCTTCCTAGTCTTGGTCTCTACTCAAACTCTTCTAGAAGCGGAATAACCATTTTCTTCTCAGATCATTTATTATGCATGTGAGTTTCTAAAATACGATCCACTATTATTTATTGGTGATCAAGGATCTATGGCGGCAAAGAAGTGGGAATCTATGATTAATGGGATTTGTAGGGGGTGAGGCTGTCCAGGGGTTACGTGGTCTCCTGGGTGTGGGAAGGCGGTCCATGAGGGTGGGAGGGCTGTACAGGGGGTAGTTGGTGTCCAGGGGGTGGGTGGGTTGTCCATGGGGGGGGGGGGTTTCCAAGAGGGATATCCAAGGGGGTGGGGGGGCTTTCCAGGGGGGAGGGGGTGTCCAAGTGGTGGGAAGGCTGTCCATGGGGGTGGTGGGGTTGTCAAGTGGGGTCAGGGGTGGGCCGGCTATCCACAGGGGTGGGTGGGATGTCCATGGGGGTGTTTGGGGGCTATCTAGGGGGTATGGTGTGTCCAGTGGGATGGGTGGGCTGTCAATGACATTGGAAGGGCTGTCCAGGGGGTATGGGGTGCCCAAGGGTGTGGGCAGGCTGTCCACGTGGGTGGGTGGGTTGTCCATAGGGGAGGGCAGGCTCTCTAGGGGGTATGGGTTATACAAGGGACGGGGTAGGGATGGAGTGTCTATGGGTGTGGTGATGCAGCCTAAGTGGGTATGGGTTGTCCATGGTGGTGGTTGGTGCTATCCATGGGGGTGGGGGCTATCCAGGGGGTATAGGGTGTCTAGGGGGTGGGCAGCGATGTCAAGGGGGGTATGAGGGGGGGGGGAGGCTATCCATGAGGGTGGAGGGTTGTCTGGGGGAGTAGAGGTGTTTAAGGGGGTGAGCGGGCTGTCCACGAGGGGGGGGGGGGGGGTTGTCTAGGGGGTGGACGGGCTATCCATGGTGGGTGGTAGGGCTGTCGAGGGTGGTAGGTGGTGCCCAGGTGGGTTTCCGGGGTGTCCATGGGGGTGGGCGGGCTATCCATATGGGGGGGGGGGGTAATCCAAGGGTTATGGGGTGTCCAGGGGGTGTTTCTGGATGTCCAAGGGGTATGGGGTGGGCAGGCTATCCCCGGGGGTGGGGTGATGACCACGGGGGTGGAGGGGCTATCCATGGGAGTAGGGGCTATCCACAGGGGTTGTGGGGCTATCCAGGGGGTAGGGCGTGTCCAAGGGATGGGAGGGCTATCCACGGGGGTTGGGGGTCTGTCCATAAGGGTGGAGACTATGCAGAGGGTACAAGGTATCCAGAAGGGTGGTTGGATTGTCCATGAGGGTGGGAGGGCTATCCAGGGGGTACCATGTGTCCAAGGGGTGGGACGGAAATCAACGTGTTGTGGGCAGTGTTTTCATGGGGGGGGGGGGTGGGTGGGTGAGGTGTCCAGGGTGGCACATGGTGTCCAGGGGTATGGGCGAGGCTTTCCAGGGGGTAAAGGGTGTCAATGGAGGGAGGGGTTGTCTAGGGGTGGGTGGGCTATCTAGGGCGGTGGGAGGAGCTATCTTGGGGGGGCTATCTAGTGGGTACAAGGTGTCCAGGGGTGTGTGTGGCTATCCAGGGGGTACGGGGTGTCTAGGGGGGGCAGTCCACTCGGGTGGGCAGTTGTCCAGAGGGGGGGGGGGGGGTTTCGACGGGGGGTGGGGGGATGTCCAGAGGAGGAGGGGTTGTCCAGGGGTGGGGCGCTGTCCATGGGGGTGGTGAGGCTGTTGAGGAGGTTTGAGGGTGTCCAGGGGTGGGCGGCCTGTCCATGGGGGTGGGCGGTCTATCCACAAGGGTGGTGTGGGGGGGGGGGGGCTGTCCACGACGTACGAGGTGTCCAGGGGGTCAGTGGGTTGTCCACGAGGGTATCGGGGCTCTCCAGGGGGAGGGGTACGGGGTGTCCAAGGTAGTTCTTGGGTTATCCATGGGGGTGGGTAGGCTGTACACGGGGGGGGGGGGGGGATGGGGTTGGGGGGAGGGGCGGTGGTGTTCAAGGGGACACAGGGTATTCAGGGGAGTGGGTGGGGCTTTCCAGGGGTACTAGGTGTCCATTGGGGGAGGGACTATCCAGGGGGTGGCCGGGCTATCCGGGGGGGAGTCCACAGGGGGAGGGCATACCCACGGGGATATGGGGTTTGTCCAGGGGGTGGGCGGGTAGTCCACAGGGGTGGCGGGGCTGTCTAGAGGAGAGGTGAATCAGCCACAAAAAATCATCAAGTAATGTTTTATTATTTATAGATAAAAAATATAAATATAATTTTACCTAACTAATCACACATATATTCAAGCACAATAAATTAATAAACATCAAAGGTGACAAACTGCTATTGGAATCAACAAATAAATAACATCAAATGAATTGTTATTTGTTTAGAGATCATTGTAGTAAAATCGGATAAATAAATAGAGTAGAAATCCATACATTCTTGAGCCAAGTAACCATTCATGATAGAACCTTTGGGATGATTCTTTTTACGGACATTAGACTTTAATGTTGGAATATTTATTTCAATTAGATACATTTAAGGAAAATAAATAGGTCCTCTGAGATGTATTTCAGTTGGAATACGGACAGTCAGATGCAACATGCATGTGAATGATAAGAGAGGAAATATTTTATCAAACTCACACAAAATTAATGGGGCATCTACCAACATTTTTTGTAAGAAAGACTTGGATAACTTCTTACCAGAAATATCTCTAGACAAATAGAACACCTGAATAACAGACACCCTTACATTATTGGAGAAATGATAGTGAATTCTTATTTGAATTAACTCATGTAGAAGGATGTGATAATCATGAGTCTTCAATTATTTTAGCTTCATCACTATTCTGTTGACCCGTTTATATATGTTTCTTTAATATCCATTAAGAACAATAATGGTCTCTAGTATTTCTTGAAAATTATTATTTTTATAGGTTTCATCACATAAAAAGCAAATGGAACTTTCCATTTATTTTCACTGATACACACATGATGCAATTCTGGTCTGATTCACCAATCCACCAAGTTACTCCAAGACCGTAAATAATCTCTATTATTTATAGTAACATTTAGAATAATCAAAAGCCACATTTTGAATATTTTTTTCAATGTGCATTATGTTTAATAAAGGATGTAACAAATTGGTTGACTAATAAGGAAAATCTAAGTTGAAACTTCTCTTCTTTTGATTGTAACATGTTTCAGTGGAATGATTATTTCATATTGCATATTTCATTCGACCCTTCCTAAATGAAAAACTAAAATCTTTCAATTCATTAAGAACATCAGTACAAGACATAAGCTGAGGTGGATCATCAGTCTCCTTGGTATTTTAAAATGTTCGAGGATTATTTCTATATGGATGGTCCATTTACAAGAATCACCTAATTCCCATAAAACTAAAACAACAACTATGTTTCAATCTTCTGGATGATGTATTCTTCATAAAAACCGGACATGATAGTTTTCCCTTCCTTATCCAGCTAGAAATCATTGCATAATCCTAAAAATCATTGATCGTCTACAAAAGCACATCACGCATTTGAAATTTTTCTTTTCAACATTCCTCATATGCGTTCATGCCCCCATCCCAAAAGAAGTTTCAAATCATTTAATAAAGGTTTTATGTATACGTCTATATCATTACCTGGATCAGAAGGGCCATATATGAGTATACTCATGAAAGTGAAATGTTTCTTCATACACAAACATGGGGGAAGATTATTAAATGAGTATAAAAACTATCCATGGGTTGTGAAATGTATGAATCTTCCAAAATGAATTAAAACAATCACAAGAAAGACCCAAAATCAAATTACACGTGTCAGAAGCAAAATCAGGATATCGAGCATCAAATCTATACCATGAAAATACATCTGCAAGGATAACCAACTCATCATTAGTCTTCTTTCTCTTGGTATCATGCCATCTTATTTTTATTGATATTTTATTAGGAATAAGAATATTTTGGAGTCTAAGGATCAATGGAAAGTGCCACATTACTTTTTTGGCACATTGGATGGTGTTCCATCAGCTTTTGGCTTCGATTAGAATGTTTCACATTTTATACAATCATTTTGTTCATTAGTTTCCTCTTAGAATAAACTGCATTCTTTTAGTGAAGCAAGAATTTTGTTTCTTGAAAATTCAAGTTCCTCAACTAACATCCATTCCATATAGTGGTTTGAGGGAATATCTGCATCATTTGGATATAAGTCCTTCAAGAAGGTAATAATTTAATCAATTCTAGTATTAAAAATCAAATTAAAAGTTTTCCGATGAAACAATCGTATTAAAAATTCCAAATTTTTTTAACGCATTTTTGATATAGTGGAGTTATGGAAGAATCATCCAATTTGTTAATCCTCAAAACATCATCATTTTCATTAGACTCATCATGTCTTCTCATATTAAAATCTTCTTAGTTTGGGATAATTTCTTTTTCACGATGATGAATAAACGGAAACCAGTCACATAAAAAATTCTATAATCCAGTCCTCTCATTTGGATCATCAACAATTTGATATTTTATTTTCTCCTCATTGTGATACCACATATAGTAGTTTGCTTGAAAACCATATTTGGTTATGTGGTAGCTGACTTCTTCACTACTCAACCATGGTCTTCCAAAACAATTGTAATAGAATAAATGTATGTGACAACTATTTGAAGCATTGTGAAATTAAAAATCTAAAAAAGTCTCCCAATTGTTTTATAAATCACTTGATATTAAATAGATGTCATACATCCAACTTATATCCATTCTAAAAATATTTATAAGTCATTTCGTCAAAAGAAATTCAATATGAATGAAGTTTCACAGAAAATTTATTTATGTAAATGAGAATTGTTCACATTATATGGAACCATAACTGACACACTACTCTATTTGAGAATCATAAGATAAAAAACAACAAAATACTATATTTATAACAAAATAGAATTGATGAACTATACATGAGTGTACAAGATCATGTACACTTGTGGAGGATAATTATATAGCAGTTGAGTAAATTTTATATTGAAAAAATTTATTATTTAATTAGATTATTTAGTGATCACATAAACATCCCAAAGGGGTGGGGGAGGGGCTATCCATGGGGTTGGGGGTGTCCAGGGGTTGGGTGGGAAGTCTACAGGGGTGAAAGGGCTATCCATGGGGGTGGTGGGGTTGTCCAGTGGTAGGGCGTGTCTAGGGAGTGTGGGCTGGTTATCCATAGGGTGGGGGTGGGGGAAGGATGTCCAGATGGGTACAGGGGTGTCCGGGGGGTGTTCGGGGGGATGGGGGGTGATTGGGGGGTGGGTTGGTGGGGGGATGTCTAGCGGGGGTGGTCGGGATGCCCACGAGGTTGGGGGATATCTAGAGGGTAGGGGCAGTCCAAGGGAGTGGGCGATAAATCCATGAGGTTGGGGGATATCCAGGGGTTGGGTGTGTCCAGGGGGTGGGTGGGATATCCTTGGGGGTGGTAGGGCTGTCGAGGGGGGGGGGTATGGGGTGTCTTGGGGGTGAGAAGGCTATCCATGGGGGTGGTGGGGCAGTCTGGGGGGGTATCTATGGTGTGGGCGGTCTATCCATGGGGTTGGGCGCTATCCAAGGGGGTATGGGGTGTTAAGGGGGGAGGGGGGTTGTCCACGGGGGTGGGGGAGTATCCAGGGGGTGGGGGTTCTAGGGGTGGCAGCTGTATAGGGGGTTGGGGGTCTGTCCAGGGGGTTGGGGGTGTTCAGGGGGGCGGGGGTGTCTTTGGGGTGGGGGTGTCCATGGGGGTGGGCGGGTTGTCCATGAGGGTGGGGGCTGTCTGGGAGGTACGAGCAGTCCATGAGGTTGGGGGGATGTCCACGGGTGTGTGACTGAGAGCTATGAGATTTAATTGTGTTTTTATTGATGTTATAAAAAACAATCTATGTGTATTACATATTAGAGTAAACTTTTTAGTGAAAAACAAATTTGTTAGGATTGGTGACTTTATAACATAGTGGAATCATGTTTGAAAATGGGAAAATTTTGGGGAATTGGATTCTGGTGGAAGGAATACAGGTTAGTTAATATCTATAGGTAGTTATTAGGAATGATATGATATTTGGTAATGAGTGTGAAAGGGTTTTTATCCTCATGGCATGATTATTAAGGGTATTTTCATATATGAAGTTGTATGGATTCCTCAATATTTTTTTCCTCATAAAATGAAATAAATATAGGATGTCAATAGAAAGTGAAGTCTAGATAGAATCACTATTCATTTAATACATGGAGGGGTAGGCTTATAAATAAGGGACATGCATATGGTAGTAGGACCCTAGTCTAGGTGGGAATATATAGTGATTTTCCTCCACTAGTCTCTGTATGAATGTATATTAAAAGGTTCTCACATCCTTCTATAGTTATATTATCTCTAGAAAAATGGTTTTCGGGAGAGGGAATTCATCCTATATCGTTGATGTCACTTTTAGATTATGTGATGCTTTACTCATCAAGATGACAAGAGAAGAATTAAATCCAAAGAGGTCTTAGACCTATCCAAATATATATAAGTTATGAATTTCCAATGCTTACCGGCAATCTATGGAAGTGATGACTTCCCACCATCACAACCCCCCTCCCCACCTCACCCCCATCAGACTCCCCCTACACAGCCCCCCTCCAATCAACCCAATGCAAACCCCCCCCCCCACCTACATCACCCCACATGCACAACCCCCCACCCCCACCACCACCTACACAACCCCCCCCCCACCATACACACACCCCCACCTACACACCCCAGCCCCTACCTCACCCCTAATAGAGTCCCACCTACCCAGACCACCCCCTCAACCTGCACACTCCCCTCCCCCACCCACTTATACAGCCCCCCCACCTACACCCCCACTTGCATAACCCCCCCTCCCCCACCCCCACATGCATAGCCCCCCCACCTGTACAACCCCCCACTGAATTCCCAACAGACCCCCCCACTACTACACACCCCCACCTACACATCTCCCTTCACCCACTGTACACCCCCACCTAAACACCCCCACATACACACCACTCCCCCACCACTTGCACCCCCCACTTAAAATAATGTTGATTAACAAAATCATGACAATTAAAATTTAGAAAAATATAGAAAACAAATAAAAGTGCAATTTTTGGGTATATGAAATTACTCGGATAACTAGTTTAGGACAAATCAAAACAAAAAACAAATAAAAAAGATACAAAACATTATACCTAAGTTATGACTTACAGATTTGAAGTGTAGAACAACACAATTTATTTATTGAAGATGGATCTTATGGAATAATTTTTTGAGATAGAGAGATTTTAGTTCTCAACATTAGGACTACAATCATGAATATGGGGGATTGGGTCTTCTGGCAATTTAGGGGAAAACATTCTTGACTGTTTTTTTGAATCAGTTGTGAAAGGTTAGCTTTTTCCAACGGTTTCAAAAAACAGTTGGGATAACCATCTTAATAATAACATATCCAAATTGTTTTATCAAACCGTTGGGTAAATGTAATCTAAAACTCATATATCCTAATGATTTGATAAAACCGCTGGGTAAAATTCATCTAAAAATGTAAAGACCTGGAAATTTCATGGAAAATTTTTCTTAATTTTCTTTGGAATTTTACAAGAACGCAGTTTCTGACGGCGCCTGATTCTGAGGCCCGGTGTGCCTGAAATTAATTTCCGAAGTTTGGCTCGGGTATGTTTAGTGAACGAGCGAGCGGGAATTTCTATATTTTGAACCGGTGCTTGGAATTGAAGTCCAATTGCACCGATGAACTCGCAACGCCGGTAATCACTTAAGGGAACCTTTACCGTTGTTTCGTTTGTGCGGGAGAAGAAGTTAATTTTTGGGGTTTAATTAAAAAAGTGAATAAAATTGTTAAATCAATTTTATTTCATGTTAAGTTGTTAACTTCTCCCATGGGAAGTTGGTGGTGGGCCCACATCCATCCAACTTCCCATGTGTGGATATTTGAAAGGGTGGGGCCCACACGAACCCCTCCCCACCTCTTCAAATTCCTTAACTTTCCTAACCCCTCTAAACCCACCATTTATGTTTTGATAACTTATCACCTCCTTAATTTTATAACATCTTATGTTAATAAATTAAGTGAGTTAAATGTGGGTTTTTAATTTTCATACTCTTGAAATTCAAAACCTATATTGGGTTAATAAAATAAGTGGGAGGATTATTTTATTTTGGGGTTAGTTGTTCTTGAGGTGTGGACTTGGGAGAAAAAAGGCTAAGTTTGAACTCTTCTTCTTCTTCAATATCGACGAAGAACGGGAAGAACACCTTCGATGAAGAACGCAAAGAACACCTCCAACGAAGAACATCTCCACCGAAGAATGCGACGTCTTCTTCCAACGACGTTTTCCCTTCGAACGCACCTCAACGGCAACGGAATCGACGTTTGTTTTCCACGATGTCTGACTTCCACGACGCTCGTCATACACAATCCGATTGACGTGCACTGTATCTGAATCGAGGTAAGGGAATTTATTTTTTTGGTGTTCTCTTATCTTTTGAGAAAAGAACGACGAGAATGGACTAACCAATTCCAGGTTGATCCGCGGATTGTTCATTCATGCGGATTGATGTTGAAGTTTATTATTTATTTTTTTCGTTCGTGAATTCTATCTTGTCATACTTCGTGATTTTACAACCAGTTGTTATCGATTAACGAGAGGGGGACGGACCGCACAAACACGGCCGACCCTCCTCCATTATTGATATTGCTTCTAATATGGATGGAACGGGATGGCGTGGTGCCGTCGCACCACGTGAGAATCACTCAGTAGTATTACGTGACGCCGTCGTGCCAGGCCAAGAAGATGAACAAGAACATGACGCTGTCGCGCCACATCGAAGGAAGTCGAAGGCGCCACGACCGGAGCGTGTAACGCCCCGACCCCAGTTACCCAGAGTCGGTGCATTAATTACATAACATTTGCATGATCACGAGAAAGATCAAGTCTCGAAAGACCGATTAGTTTAGTAGCCTTGGAATAACTAGATACATCCATAAATTTTTACATTACATCATAAAAAAAAACATCTTGTCTTCATATCCCCTCATACTATCCCTGTAGGCCATTCATAAATTACTTCTTCATAATCCTGGGAAAAAAATAAAACATTGAAAGGGGTGAGCTCAGATGCTCAGTAAGGATAACATTATAGCAGAAGCTTTCATAAATAAGCATAAACACTTAAGGCAATTTATAACTAAAACAAAAGCCTTTTAAACTTGAAATTAAGCATAAAATGGCAAAGGTAAAATGAAATAATGCCATTTACTTACTCACATGGATATTCTACTAGTCGAATGATCACATGAAATATCAATATCCACTTTCATAATGATGGAATGCATAATACCAGACTATTATAACCACATAGCGAAGGCCTCATGCCAAGACTACAAATAAGATTTTGCCAAGGACTTGTGCCAAGACACTAGT
This sequence comes from Viscum album, assembly GCA_963277665.1. Lineage (NCBI taxonomy): Eukaryota > Viridiplantae > Streptophyta > Magnoliopsida > Santalales > Viscaceae > Viscum > Viscum album. The sequence continues at coordinate 796,740,943 of OY728136.1, read as the reverse complement.
TTGTCTCATGAGATCTACCGATGCATCGAGGAGCTATAGCGGGCTCCACCCTTCACTTATTAAGTCCAATGCATTCCTCATATGAATAGGTTTAAGAATAAAATAAACATTCGTATTAAAACTAGCATACGAAATGTCAATACTTTAACCACAAACCATGAATGGTATAAAAATAGAGCATCCACAGTCAAACATAACTCATTTGATACAATATGGAAGATTGTATTGTATCACATTAACCTCAATCATGAATAATGAAGGATGTTGACATAGATGAAAATAATCATCAAAACTATTTGAGGGAAATATCCCCCTTTTCTTGAAATCATTTAAAAGTCACACTATTTTTCAAGAAGCCATTTAAAAATAGATTTTTGAATCAAAGTGTCCCATACCACTTTGAAACTTTTAAAAGGAGTTTTAATTTTAAAACTTTAATGTCCATATAAATAAATCCTTAAAACCATTTTTTAAAACATGGACATTAATGAGCAAGATTTAGAAGAATAAGTCTTTAAAACATTTTAAAATGGTATTTTGGTTGGAGATTCTAACCAAAAGAGAGACACTTGAGTACAAATAATTGAGGTAATCAAAACTTTGTAATATCATGAGAATAAAGGGATTCATGATATACTATGTCAAAGTACATTATATACACCACATAAAAGTGATTTGGTGTATATCAACAAAGAAGTCCCAATTGAATGTAAATTGAGATGAAATCTCTCATAAAGGTCGTATCCTTAGGTTAAGGATAAATCAATGACATAATTATGTGTGAAAATATAAATAAACTATATATGATTGAATATTCAGTGTAAAACAATCAAAGGATATTCACACATATTCTTGTAGAAACAACACCAACGAATTGGATGTTTAACTCAACAAATGGTGAAAGAGTTAAAATTACTCTTATCAAATTCATATTAATGACTTGAGAATTATCAATAGAGTGATTATGTGTATCAAAAGTATATCCATAGGAAGGGGAGTGGAAATTATGACATAATCAAATGAATAGTGATTCCACACATAATCTTGGAGTAATATAATCAATGAAATATGCGTAAAGCCGAATGAGTGGAAATTGAAATGTCAAATTCCCTTATAGATTTGGTAACTTACGAAACATACAACTATGAAAGAAGGATCATACCATGACTATGTATGTACCCATAAATTAATGTATATTACACAATGAATACAATCATGGGCAGTACACATACACCACATGTAATAATTAAGCGGTGAACAATGGAATTCTCACGAAATTAAGAGTGAGATAAGAAACTCCTTACCACGTTAATCAACTGAGTCGTATGGCCAAAAGTTAATAACCACCAAAATGATTTACAGAATAACATGAATATAAAGATAATCATGGTAATATATATCAAATGGCCGTACACAATACACCACTTTCAATAATTTAGTGGCGAACAATGGAAATCTCACGGAGTTGAAAGTGAGATAAGAAAATCCCTTACCTTGAACTTTCCCTTAGTCGATGGTATATTAACCTCCTGTATAATAATTAAAACATTTTTATTAAATTATACAATAATCATATACATCAATATGATGTCATATATGATCTTTTAACATTGCTTTATTAATAATATCTTAGTATTATCGTCATTTCGGGTGATAATCGATTCGTTCTTCTTAAATGTTTGGTTACGTAAGACATGTTTGTAATGGATAGATTATATCTTATTCATAATCATAATGATATTAACATTATTTTTAACCCTAAAATGAGAATAATACATGAATGGATACGATGGAGGATGGATCTCACCGTGTTCGTGGAGACGGTAGTCCGTACGTACGCACGAACGCTACTTCCATTTAATTTTTCATTTTAAAAGAATTGAATCCAAATGATACATAGGTATATTATTATTCCAGTATAATATAATATTTATATATGTTACTTATATTCATTAACACCATTCTTTATATGTTCCATGTGTGGTATGAACGAGTCATATCATTTTAAGGGGGCGGTAGTCTGCACTTCCTCAAATGAAATTATCGTATGTATATACAACATGAAACGAATAATGGTATGAAATAAAATGGAATTACAGAAGCTTATATATAAAATATGTATCATTAATATCACACTTAATTACAGTGCCATCATAATGGCCACCATGAGAGGCGGTAAGATGTATTTGAACAATCATCGTTTCGTGAGGTGTTAGTTTTCCATTTACAGAAACATTATGTTCATCATCCATTAGATGGAGGTGTGTGTATGTGTAGTTCGAATCCTTCTTATAAAAACATCATAGTATATTGAGGATACTTTTTTTGTTACAAAAGAAAGGAAATAAAAATATTTTGGGGGTTGGAGAAGCAAAATAAATGAAAATAATTTAAGAGAAATCGTTACCTTTAATTTAGGTAACTCACTTTAGTTGGAACCAAAGGACTTCTTGAAATGCTTTATGCCTAAGGGGAAGCTTCAAGGAGGAGGAGAGGGATGTGGGGAGCTTATTTGGGCAGAGTTTGGACGATCCAAGTTGCTTGAGATGTGTGAGGAATGAGTAGAAGTGGTCTCTTTTTATAAGGTAGAGGAGGGGCTCTTTAGGAAAGAGTGGAAGTATTACTTTATAATATAATTAAATTCGGTTTATAATGGTCCAAAAATAATTGAGGTCGAATATAAGATGACTCATATTCTAAATAACATCAACCAATAATAATTGGATAGGTTTTAGATAATATTTTAATCATTATAATCTTATTTATTTAAATGATTTATTAATGAGGTAAACATTGCATCATTATTGTGTCATTAATAATTTACATTATTTGATGTCTAAAAATTATAAATAAATTATCATCATGTAGGAAATCGTTTTATATTTCTAATAAATATTTATAATTGAAAATCCAACTTGTATAACCCTATGTAAAAATTGTTCTTCTAAAAGATGTAAGCTTATGCCATTTTTATTTTTATTTTAACTTTATTAATATAATGTGTCCCTACCACATACAAGTGGCTCCAAGGGGTCCCCAAATCGACCCAAGGATGACCATGGTCGGGTATGTGTCCACCAATAAGGTTAGGACACGTTTTAGGGTAATTTTTAATTATTATAATATTATTTTTTAACCCTTATTTACCGGATTTACACTTAACCATGGTAAATAAAATATTTACCACAGTAATTATTCAAAATGTCTAAAAATAAAAGTTACCTATTTACAAAATTTAGACATCCTGATTCCAAATATGGAATCCATTTTTCTATATTCAAAACACAGAAGTGGCAGAAATTAATTTAAAATTAATTCCCGCTGTCAAAACAAAAAGCGTGTTTTTAAGAGGTAATAACTATCAAAAGATTGACACTTGTTTATGTTCTGTTTAATTGTAAAATTATGTCCAATGACCAAAATTATATTAAATGGTACAAATATATTCTAAATATACTTTAAAACCACTCAAATTCACAATTTATCACTATTAATTATTTTGATTAAAAAAGTTGTTTTTAATTAAAATGTAGTAATTTTCACTATTCATCAAAATATGAAAGTTATCTGAAAAGTACCAAAATTTCACCTTAGGCTAAATTCGATATTCTGAATCCAAAAATGAAGTCCATTTTAAAATATAAAGTATATATAATTTCAAAATTTAGGTATTACTATTCATAACGGCTAGTTTGATTGGTTGTGGCGTGTGTTAAAACTCAAGGTTGCGTACAACACACGCTACTCTTTTATTCAAAGGAAAGCGTACCGTGGAAGATTGGGATGTTTCATTTTAAATTTTTTGATGTCCCAATTTATTTAGATAGTTTAAAATATTTTATTTAAAATGGTTTCACTATTAAATGTTGATAAAAGTGCAATACTGAAAATGAATCTGTTCTTGCATTATGACTAAGAAACTCATAATAGGGATTCTAAAATTATAAGGATTATATAAAGTTCAAAATGTAGTTAATACTTTTCATGACCTCTTTTAATGGATTTTTTTGTACGTCATGGTGTGATTGAACTCGGTGTTGCGTGTAGTGAAAGTTATTGAATTATTTTTAAGAAATAACACACTATGAAATCCTGGGGTGTTACATTCTCCCCTCCTACAATAAATTGCGTCCTCGCAATTTGAAATTGTTCTTCGAAAATAAAAGGATGAAAGTAGAAAATATATTTGTGGGAAAACCCACATCGTAAATTGGGTTACTAAAATTTAGTCTTAATATAAGGAAAAGAGAAATGAAAGGGTCACCACCAAATTATGATCTCGATTAGAAGAACATTGGTGGCAATTAGAGACATATAATTGGAGGAAAAACGTAAATATTTATAGGTAGTGATTGAGGTCATAAATCACAAACAAGTATAAAATTGAGGTCCTTAAACTCATCAATCTATGATGATTTGAAATACCATCGGTCCAAGAAAACATAGGGTATTGGGATAACACATTTTTGACGTTTCAAAATATCTTAGTTGAAATCCCACATCGAAAAATGAATTAATGAGGCCTCTATTTAAAATAAAGAGTGGAAAGTATTAAGATTACCAAAAATAACACATACTAGGGTTCCATGTAAGAAAATATGGATTTGGAAGAGAAATCTAACCATCAATTATCTGATGGAGAGTGGTAGAGAACATGGCTATGAAAAGGCCAACAATCCCAAAGCCATAAATTAGTGATGATTTAATGTACCATCTAGGACAACATTATTATTTTTTAATTTACATTACATAAGGAAGAGGAATTAATTTATGATATTAACTAATAACATTATGAGATATACTGAAATTTTAAGTAGATTTTCATTCTTTAATAAATTTCCACCACTAACTCAATTTTTTTTAAACGATGAGTAATCAAGAAGACTTGGTCACACTGGAAGAACTGGAATAAACTTCTATAGAATCACATGATCCATGTAGGATAAACCATATATTTACATTGTCTTTGAATATTAATCAAAACCAAAATGGTTAGTGAATGATCTAATGATCCCCCAAAAAGATATCCATTGAGATAAATATGCACTAATCTTAATTTCTAAAATTAAACCAACAATACCCCAAAGTTAAATAGATACCATTCAATAACGAATTGTCCTTACAATCCTTTAATATAATATAAACTAATATTAAAACCCAAAACATAGAAGAATTTGATTATATAGTCTCCCATGTTACATTGTATCTCCAAATGACATCAAATACTGTTAAAGTCACATACTTAAAAGTAATTAACATCATCACATATTCTCTGTTATAGGTTAATCATTTCCATAAATAACCTAAATCACTATAAATCAACAATAAAAACGTAGATAAAAATCCACAATTACTCTACAAATGAAACCTCATTGTATTCTATTTTCCTTGGGCATATAGTGTTCCTAACAAAACGAACATCTTCCAAAATAAAATTTATCACTTAATCAACAAATCATTTTCCTATACCAAGGGTATTCATTTGATAAGACATAAGAACCCAAATCATCTTATTATTGATCAATAAAATCATTTAACAAAAAAAATAGTCACACTAACCAGGGACTTCACGTAGTCCAGTGGTAGGCGATAAATCCCAATCGCACTTTGGTTGTGGGTTCGATTCCCACAGCTTTGTCCGACGCGATGGGTTGTCACACGGTCTACGTGTTGTCCTTTTTCAAAAACTATATTTTATAATATTACCAAAATGAGATAAATTCCTCAAAATAACATAATTTAACCACAAATGTTATATCATACTTTGCATTTTCATCCCAAATTATAATAACTTATCATATTCTCAAACCCCAATGATCATATAAAACCAAATGGTTTTTTATACCTATATCCACAAGAGAATAGACAATTCTTCCTCAAATATCATTCTCACATGGAAAACTGCGGGGTTACAAATACAAGAGAAAATTATTCCAAAGTAAACCCATCAACAAGGAGTGATAATACTTTTTAAATTTTTCTCCAACCATTTATTTCCACATAGCTTCTTCTTTGACCAAGAAAATATCCTATAGAATAGGACATTCACTCGGGTAATGGCCAGGTCCCCTACATTTATGGCAAGTGACTGTAAATGGACTCTTGGGACCATTTTTATCTTCTTCCATAGTACTCTTCATTTTTATTCGGCAATTCTTCACTTTATGTCCTTCCTTCCCGCACGTAAAACATTTCGTTGTCCCATTGAGACACTTTCCTGGGTGTCTCTTTCCACATTTCCTGCATGATGAAAATTGAGGTTTCTTTTCTCCATGGTCTCCATTGCTGGAGATCTTATCATTTATCACCTTTCTCTTCCTTGTTGAGTCTGGGAGTTGGTTAATATATATGTTGTTGATCATATTTTTGGAAAACTGATTTGGCATAAAGACGATATCTTTTACGCCTATCAACATTCCATTTTGTTGCTCATCGCCACCACTATTCCCACCTTGTACATAATTTTCAAAGTCACTATGACTTCCTTGGAATCCAGCCATTGACTAAAACCAGAAAGCATTGTGTGAGTAATAGTAGTCGTAAAATCATTTAGATATTAAAATGTCACCATATTCTCAATTTGAAACATATTAGGATTAACCAAGGTCATTTACTCTCATCTTATATATATATTACTTAAATCGGGTTTTAAATAAAATGTAAATTATCCTAAGCATATCCCCCGGGAGTGTCGTAACCAAGAGTGCAGCAAGGCCCGTTGTCGTGCACCAGTTCCCGTTCGAGTCTAGCTCAATGCGGTGTTTTCGGGTTTTATCCCTAGGTACATCTGTGCCAGAGCTGCCTCTACCTGCTCGTATCCAGACAGGGATGTATTGCTTGGAAAACTCACAAAATTTCTACAATACCAAAATTCTAGGAAGTTCTTTTATACTAATCCTCAAAGTTCATCTTAGGTCTACGTGATCTAATCAGAGTTTATCTAAATCTAGCTACCAAGGTTTGTACTAAACTTCCTCTGATACCAACTGTAACGCCCCGACCCCAGTTACCCAGAGTCGGTGCATTAATTACATAACATTGGCATGATCACGAGAAAGATCAAGTCTCGAAAGACTGATTAGTTTAGTAGCCTTGGAATAACTAGATACATCCATAAATTTTTACATTACATCATATAAAAAACATCTTGTCTTCATATCCTCTCATACTATCCCTACAGGTCATTCATAAATTACTTCTTCATAATCCTGGGAAAAAAATAAAACATTGAAAGGGGTGAGCTCAGATGCTCAGTAAGGATAACATTATATAAGAATCTTTCATAAATAAGCATAAACACTTAAGGCAATTTATAACTAAAACAAAAGCCTTTTAAACTTGAACTTCAGCATAAAATGGAAAAGGTAAAATGAAATAATGCCATTTACTTACTCACATGGATATTCTACTAGTCGAATGATCACATGCAATATCAATATCCACTTTCATAATGATGGAATGCATAATGCCAGACTATTATAACCACATAGCCAAGGCCTCGTTCCAAGACTACAAATAAGATTTTTCCAAGGCCTTGTGCCAAGACACTAGTTTGTCTCATGAGACCTACCGATGCATCGAGGAGCTATAGCGGGCTCCACCCATCACTTATTAAGTCCAATGCATTCCTCATATGAATAGGTTTAAGCATAAAATAAACATTCGTATTAAAACTAGCATACGAAATGTCAATACTTTAACCACAAACCATGAATGGTATAAAAATAGAACATCCACAGTCAAACATAACTCATTTGATACAATATGGAAGATTGTATTGTATCACATTAACCTCAATCATGAATAATGAAGGATGTTTACATAGATGAAATTAATCATCAAAACTATTTGAGGGAAATATCCCCCTTTTCTTGAAATCATTTAAAAGTCACACTATTTGTCAAGAAGCCATTTAAAAATAGATTTTTGAATCAAAGTGTCCCATACCACTTTGAAACTTTTAAAAAGAGTTTTAATTTTAAAACTTTAATGTCCATATAAATAAATCCTTAAAACCATTTTTTAAAACATGGACATTAATGAGCAAGATTTAGAAGAATAAGTCTTTAAAACATTTTAAAATGGTATTTTGGTTAGAGATTCTAACCAAAAGAGAGACACTTGAGTATAAATAATTGAGGTAATCAAAACTTTTTAATATCATGAGAATAAAGGGATTCATGATATACTATGTCAAAGTACATTATATACAACACATTAAAAGTGATTTGGTGTATATCAACAAAGAAGTCCCAATTGAATGTAAATTGAGATGAAATCTCTCATAAAGGTCGTATCCTTTGGTTAAGGATAAATCAATGACATAATTATGTGTGAAAATATAAATACACTATATATGATTGAATATTCAGTGTAAAACAATCAAAGGATATTCACACATATTCTTGTAGAAACAACACCAACGAATTTGATGTTTAACTCAACAAATGGTGAAAGAGTTAAAATTACTCTTATCAAATTCATATTAATGACTTGAGAATTATCAATAGAGTGATTATTTGTATCAAAAGTATATCCATAGGAAGGGGAGTGGAAATTATGACATAATCAAATGAATAGTGATTCCACACATAATCTTGAGTAATATAATCAATGAAATATGCGTAAAGCCGAATGAGTGGAAATTGAAATGTCAAATTCCCTTATTGATTTGGTAACTTACGAAACATACAACTATTAAATAAGGATCATACCATGACTATGTAAGTACCCATAAATTAATCTATATTACACAATGAATACAATCATGGGCAGTACACATACACCACATGTAATAATTAAGTGGTGAACAATGGAATTCTCACGAAATTAAGAGTGAGATAAGAAACTCCTTACCACGTTAATCAACTGAGTCGTATGGCCAAAAGTTAATAACCACCAAAATGATTTACAGAATAACATGAATATAAAGAGAATCATGATAATATATATCAAATGGCCGTACACAATACACCACTTTCAATAATTTAGTGGCGAACAATGGAAATCTCACGGAGTTGAAAGTGAGATAAGAAAATCCCTTACATTGAACTTTCCCTTAGTCGATGGTATGTTAACCTCCTGTATAATAATTAAAACATTTTTATTAAATTATAAAATAATCATATACATCAATATGATATCATATATGATCTTTTAACATTTCTTTATTAATAATATCTTAGTATTATCGTCATTTCGGGTGATAATCGATTCGTTCTTCTTAAATGTTTGGTTACGTAAGACATGTTTGTAATGGATAGATTATATCTTATTCATAATAAGAATGATATTGACATTATTTTTAACCCTAAAATGAGAATAAGACTTGAATGGATACGATGGAGGATGGATCTCACCGTGTTCGTGGAGACGGTAGTCCGTACGTACGCACGAACGCTACTTCCATTTAATTTTTCATTTTAAAAGAATTGAATCCAAATGATACATAGGTATATTATTATTCCAGTATAATATAATATTTTATATATTTTACTTATGTTCATTAACACAATTCTTTATACGTTCCATGTGTGGTATGAACGAGTCATATCATTTTAAGGGGGCGGTAGTCCGCACTTCCTCAAATGAAATTATCGTATGTATATACAACATGAAACGAATAACGGTATGAAATAAAATGGAATTACAGAAGCTTATATATAAAATATGTATCATTAATATCACACTTAATTACAGTTCCATCATAATGGCCACCATTAGAGGCGGTAAGATGTATTTGAACAATCATCGTTTCGTGAGGCGTTAGTTTTCCATTCAGAGAAACATTATGTTCATCATCCATTAGATGGAGGTGTGTGTATGTGTAGTTCGAATCCTTCTTATAAAAACATCCTAGTATATTGAGGATACTTTTTTTGTTACAAAAGAAAGGAAATAAAAAGAGTTTGGGGGTTGGAGAAGCAAAATAAATGAAAATAATTTAAGAGAAATCGTTACCTTTAATTTAGGTAACTCACTTTTGTTGGAACCAAAGGACTTCTTGAAATGATTTCTGCCTAAGGGGAAGCTTCAAGGAGGAGGGGAGGGATGTGGGGAGATTATTTGGGCAGAGTTTGGACGATCCAAGTGGCTTGAGAGGTGTGAGGAATGAGTAGAAGTGGTCTCCTTTTATAAGGGAGAGGAGGGGCTCTTTAGGAAAGAGTGGAAGTATTACTTTATAATATAATTAAATTCGGTTTATAATGGTCCAAAAATAATTGAGGTCGAAGATAAGATGACTAATATTCTAAATAAAATCAAACAATAATAATTGGACAGGTTTTAGATAATATTTTAATCATTATAATCTTATTTATTTAAATGATTTATTAATGAGGTAAACATTGCATCATTATTGTGTCACTAATAATTTAAATTATTTGATGTCTAAAAATTATAAATAAAATATCATCATGTAGGAAATCTTTTTTGATTTCTAATGAATATTTATAATCGAAAATCAAACATTTATAACCCTATGTAAAAATTGTTCTTCTAAAAGATGTAATCTTATGCCATTTTTAGTTTTATTTTAACTTTATTAATATAATGTGTCCCTACCACATACAATTGGCTCCAAGGGGTCCCCAAATCGACCCAAGGATGCCCATGGTCGGGTATGTGTCCACCAATAAGGTTGGGACACGTTTTAGGGTAATTTTGTATTATTATAATATTATTTTTTAACCCTTATTTACCGGATTTACCCTTAACCATGGTAAATAAAATATTTACCACAGTAATTATTCAAAATGTATAAAAATAAAAGTTACCTATTTACACAATTTGGACATCCTGATTCCAAATATGGAATACATTTTTCTAAATTCAAAACACAGAAGTGGCAGAAATTAATTTAAAATTAATTTCCGCTGTCAAAACAAAAAGCGTGTTTTTAAGAGGTAATAACTATCAAAAGATTGACACTTGTTTATGTTCAGTTTAATTGTAAAATTATGTCCAATGACCAACATTATATTAAATGGTAAAAATATATTCTAAATATACTTTAAAACCACTCAAATTCAAAATTTATCAGTATTAATTATTTTGATTAAAAAAATGTTTTTAATTAAAATGTAGTAATTTTCACTATTCATCAAAATATGAAAGTTATCTGAAAAGTACCAAAATTTCACCTTAGGCTAAATTCGATATTCCGACTCCAAAAATGAAGTCCATTTTAAAATATAAAATATATATAATTTCAAAATTTAGGTATTACTATTCATAACGGCTAGTTTGATTGGTTGTGGCGTGTGTTAAAACTCAAGGTTGCATACAACACACGCTACTATTTTATTCAAAGGAAAGCATACCGTGGAAGCTTGGGATGTTTCATTTTAAATTTTTTGATGTCCCAATTTATTCAGATAGTTTAAAATATTTTATTTAAAAATGTTTCACTATTAAAAGTTGATAAAAGTGAAATAGTAAAAATGAATCTGTTCTTGCATTATGACTAAGAAACTCATAGTAGGGATTCTAAAATTATAAGGATTATATAAAGTTCAAAATGTAGTTAATACTATTCATGGCCTCTTTTAATGGATTTTTTTGTACGTCATGGTGTGATTGAACTCGGTGTTGCGTGTAGTGCAAATTATTGAAATATTTTTAAGAAATAACACACTATGAAATCCTAGGGTGTTACAGAGCGGAGCCGCGGCGAAGGGGCACGGCGCCAGAACGCCGCGCTAGAGAACCATGAAGACCGCACATTTCATTTTGACATGCGGATTAACGGGCGACGACGAAGCAGTCTGTTTGGGCATTTGAATCCCTTCGCAGTGAAGATGGGGTCCCGGGGGGGACCATAGGCGAAGACGGCAGGAAGAACGAACAAATGGAGCGCCACACTGGCGCGGCGGCGCCGGTGACCGACGGTAGTGGCGCGCCGGTGGAAAAGGGACGGCCGACGAACCGCCGACCTCAATCAGCGGCGAAGGGCGGGGGATCCGCGCGCCCCGCCCGCGTGTCCGCTCGGCCGGGGCGGCCAAGCCACGGCCTGCCGGTCGGGCCAGACCGAGCCGGGTCGGGTCGACCCGGCGTGGGTCGACCCGGTTCGGCCGACCCAGGGGGGGGGGGGGGGGGGGGTCGGGCCGGTTTGGCCCGGGCCCGAACCCCCCGTCTTCGGATCTTTTTCGGTCAAATCCCCGTAACCTGAGCTATGGGCCTCCAAATGACACGTCGTCAGCGGAAACATGATCCTTGGATCGAGACGCTCGTTTCAGTATATCGCACTCAATGTTTCGTAATACTTTGGGTTCGGCCGGGTTGGTTCGGATGCGAAACCAACCGGGCCCTCGGAGCGGAAACGCTTATATCGTGAGCTCCGGATGTCCGATTGACGTGCCGTTGACTTTGATGGAATCCTCTATGTGAGACGGTTATTTTGGCTTACTCCGCTCGAGGTTTGGATGCTAACGGAGTGCGGTCGGGTTGGTTCGCTCATGAAACCAACCGGGCCCCTGGGATGAAAAATCCAATAACTCACAGACCGGGCATCCGATAGACGCGCCGTCTGTTTCGTTGAATTCCTCTTGATGAGACGGAAATTTTGGCATACTTGGCCCGAGTTTTGGATATAGTTGGTAGTGGCTGGGTTGGATCGCACCCGAAATCCAACCGGGCCCCTGGAACGGAAAAGCTGATATCTTTCAGACATGACGTCCGTTTGACGAATCGTCAGCGGAGTTGTTGTTCACTTTGAGAAATGGTCCCTATGAGTATACCCTATGAGATTTCGGGGTACAGTTGAGATACGGCTGGGTTGGTTCGCTCACGAAACCAACCGGGCCCCTGAGACGAAAGGGCTAGTAACCCACAGACCGGGCGTCCGATTGACGTGGCATCTGTTGCGTTGAAACCCCTATGACGAGGCGGTCCTTTGAAATACTTCTTCGTGGGACTTTGAGATACTTGGAGTATCGACTTGTAGCTCATGTAGCGGCCCCTCCCAGTGACGAGCGTGCGGAGTATGGAGACCATGTAGCTGGCTGAGACCTGACGACTGCTTGACCGACTCGACTTGGAGTGAGTCGACTAGCCCAGTGGACGAAGCACTACTTTCTGAGGTGCAGACCCATGGCGGATGGAGCACTACCTGTGTAATAGTGTAAACCCGCAGTAATCGTCCAGAGAGTACCTCAGCAGGCTACTAGGGGGCGTGCAATACTATGTTTGGGTGACATACCTCGGCGGGAAGCACTACTGTGTCTGGGTGGCTGACCTGCGGTACTCGACAGGAGGAGTACTTCCGCAGTCTTAGGTTAGTGAGCAGGACCTCAGAGTCATGACAGGACCAATATACACTCCAGAGACAGAGCTCTTCAGCAGTTATGGTTTCGATAATGAAATCCTGGTTTGAGCTTAGACATTTGACCTTGTGTTTACCTCATGATTTAGATGGGTCACTTCCTAACTTAGGTATATGTATGGGCATATAACTGGGTAGTGGTTATCTGTTGATTTCACAATCCTTGTGCTTCCTCATGATTGAGATGGGTTACTTGATAACTTAGGTATATGTATGGTCATATACCTAAGTGGAGGTTATCTGTTGAGATCTTCTTTGTGGTTATCCTTGTTAGTTTAGTGAGACCTTGAGGGTCTCGGGGTCCCTACTGAGTATCGTTATACTCACCCCTGCACGGGCTATGCCCGCACCTCGTTGTGTTGGTTGCAGAAGACGGGCAGTGCTGACGGAGGCCGAGTGTTCGAGGACTGGACGGTACCTGGAGGTGGACTACACGACGAGTCAGTACCCGGAGGTGGACTACATGACGTGACGACTCACAGAGGAGGTTGACGGACGAGAGCGTGGAGGAAGCTATATGTACCTACCCTTCAGGTAGGATCCATGGTGGACGACCAGGAGCTGCGCTTTATGTACCTACCCTTCAGGTAGGATCCGAGGAGGATGACCCAAGAGGTGCTTCCTTCTTCCAGCTGTTTGTCTTTTTGCTATTGTACCTTGTTCAGTTGTAGTTGTACTTTTTTTTGGTTTGTATTCTGGCCCATTTACTTTTCATCTTTTCTTTTGTACTTAGTGTTTTGCTTCCTCTTCTACTTTGTGGTCCTTGTTTTCTTTTATAAAGGCAATGCCTTCCTAGTTATCGGGATTTTACGCCTTTGGTGCTAGTCAATAGCCCTTGGCCTATGGAAGACGGGCTTGGGGTAGTCACGACACGGGCCCCGAGGACGGGTCATGAAAAATTGGTATCAGAGGAGTCAGTTCTACTGTAGAACTTATAACTCTGATATTTTCTTTCTGTGAAGTAATAGTGTTAAGAGTACCGAGTGTGGTTTTCAGTTCAGGGAGTCCACTGTTGGTGCGGGCGACCGACGTATCCACACACCATGACCCTGACAACTGATTTCCGACTTTGTGCACGAAAACACTGATTACGTGCGTGTTTTCAAAGGTTTCCCCTTAAAACAGCTCAAACCAGGTCAGCTCACTAGGTATAATCGTTTGACCGTGTTACGTTGTTTCTTTCAGGATGCCTTTTCTCGGACAACCCGCTAGAGCCCAGAGGGATGTGCAGGCTGATAGCCTGTCGAGCGACGAAGCTTCGGTACAGGGCCCTCTTGCAGTTGAGGCACCAGTGGAGGCACCAGCAGAGGCACCAGCGGTACTACTACCCATTGGGCCACCGATGCCACCAGCCCCAACAGTAGGCGATGCACGACGCTTGAGCACGCTGCACGAGTTCCAGTGCCAGAGGACACCCAGGTTCCGGGGAGAGACGGCCCCGTAGACGGCTGAGGTTTGGCTGGAGGCTGTGGTGAGAGTCTTCAGGCTAGTGGAGATGCCGGAAGACTTCATGGTGATATTTGCTACCAGCCTCCTTCAGGCAGCAGCAGGCAGGTGGTGGAGCCACTTGTTTCAGTTTTGCGACGGGATGAACTTTGCATGGGAAGACTTCGATACCTTCTTTAGGGTGGAGTTTGTGCCAGTAGCTCTACACCCCAAGCGTGTACAGGAGCATCTGCCTTTGCCGCGTGTTTTTCGATCAGTAGTCGAGTCATCTGTGGGCAGTAGACAGATGATGCAGAGGTCCAGGAGGACCAGACTAGCAGTTGGACGATCTCGGGTTTTAGGACCGGTGGTGCGGGGCACCCGGGGTGGGAACAAAGCTAGGTATGCCAGAAGCATGTTGTGTTACTCATGCGGAAGAAAGGGTCACCTGGCACGTGACTGTCCGAATCCTCGTATGGTTGATCAGTGGGTGTTGGAGGAGCCACCGAGGCAGAAGCAGCGACGAGTGCTTGAGCAACAGCCGAGCAGTGGACAAGGCAGTAGAGCTTCGGGAGCAGGTGGGCAGGAGAGGAACTAGTGGATACATCCTTTGTACTTCTAGTTCCATTTTGCTGTTGTATTCGAGTCTTGTACTATGAGCTGAAATAATAAAAAGACACTTACCTTTGAGATGTTTTCTTTCTTGTCCTTTTTTTTGGTTGATACTGAGTGGTCCTGGTTAAGACTGTTGACTTGACCCTCACCTTCGAGATTTCTACTAGAGGAGACCCAGTGACCTCACACTGATGCCGACAGTGTGAGTCGACCCTTGGAGGCGAGAGTGACAGTTGGATCTCTTGGTAGTTACGTCGAGTCCTTACGACGTCATCCATGGCATGAATGCATCATTCATGTTTAAATTGACTGTATTAGGCAATGAATGTGGTTCATCCAGGGGATGAGACCAGATTTCTCTTATCGGCAAAGAAGAAATCATAGCAGCTCTTGTGAGACTAGAGAAGGTGCAGATCATCCAGGAGCAGATGAAGACTGCACAGTGCAGTACGAAATAGGAAACCGGTGCCAGTCATAGAGACTCGGGCGTGTTAAAGAAGAGGAAGCTTATAGGAGAGATGAGTCTACGAGGCAGCAGACGTGGAGGAAGAGCTAGGATAGTAGCATGAGGTGGTGTACATCCTAACATGGTACAACCAACCACCTTAGTTATTCCCGCCAGGCTCAGGGAGATAGAGGGCGGAGGAAGAGTGCACCTGCTTGCGGTCAAGGAGTGTGACCCAATGGCTCTAGAAATGATTCAGTGGACAGTCTGTGTCCACTAGTAGCTACTGTAGTAACGGACGTCGATATGAATCATTCCTTGCTTTCACAAATCTTGTTCCAGACCTAGAGTTTCCGGTAAGCCGTGGACTTGACCCACACGTCTGGAGATACCTTGGGAGGAGACTCGATAATCATACTTACACTGACGGTGTGGTCAGACCCTCAAGGCGAGAGTTCCGGTTGGAATCTCTTGGTGACAGCGTCGAGGCCTTATGACGTTAGTTTGAGTATGTAATGGGCAATAACTGTTCATACTCAAATTGACGGTTTTAGGGAAACGTCGGGATGGCTTTTCCTTGGTCGGCGAAAAGGGAACCCCAGGCAGCACAGGATAAACTCTTTCACAGGAGGGTGCGACCGATCACTCTTGATTTGGTCAACCTTACCCTCGTAGCTGAATTCGTTTCGAGTTCCAGTTCTAACAGAATATGGAGACCTCTGGATTTTGAGGATGACGATCATATCCTTATACAGGTCTCAACTCGACGAGGTTTACGGAGATGTGGCCAAGGCGGCAAGTTATCTCCGAGGGTCAGCGGACCTTCTTTGGTCCTCAGCTGGGTAGGCGGGGTGGTTTACTGCTTGACCCATTCACCGCAGTTTCACCAGGTGCACGATGACTTCCACGTATCTCAACTGAGGAGATACGTGCTTGACCCTTCACATATCATCGACCATGAGGAGCTAGACGATGACGATGGGGTGTCTTTCACGGAGGTTCCAGTGTGGATCGAGGATCGACAGGAGCAGATCCTACGAGGAAAATCGATTCCTCGGGTGAACTTTCTTTGGCAGTATGGAACCTCCAGGTAAGCTCATGGGAGCGGAAGGCTTAGATGCGTGCTCTGTACCGCTTTTGTGACCCTAGTTTGTGTTGAACCTTTACGGGGACGTAAAGCCCTGAGGTGGGAGTAATGTAAAGACCCGGAAATTTCAAGGAAAATTTTTCTTAATTTTCTTTGGAATTTTACAAGAATGCAGTTTCTGACGGCGCCTGATTCCGAGGCCCGGTGTGCCCGAAATTAATTTCCGAAGTTTGGCTCGGGTACGTTCAGTGAACGAGCGAGCGGGAATTTCTATCTTTTGAACTGGTGATCGGAATTGAAATCTGATTGCACCGATGAACTCGCAACACCGGTAATCTCTTAAGGGAACCTTTATCATAGTTGCGTTTGTGCGGGAGAAGAAGTTAATTTTTGGGGTTTAATTAAAAAAGTGAATAAAATTGTTAAATCAATTTTATTTCCTGTTAAGTTGTTAACTTCTCCCATGGGAAGTTGGTGGTGGGCCCACATCCATCCAACATCCCATGTGTGGATATTTGAAAGGGTGGGGCCCAAACGAACCCCTCCCTACCTCTTCAAATTGCTTAACTTTCCTAACCCCTCTAAACCCCCCATTTAAGTTTTGATAACTAATCACCTCCTTAATTTTATAACATCTTATGTTAATAACTTAAGTGAGTTAAATGTGGGTTTTGAATTTTCAAACTCTTGAAATTCAAAACTTATATTGGGTTAATAAAATAAGTGGGAAGATTATTTTATTTTGGGGTTAGTTGTTCTTGAGGTGGAGACTTGGGAGAGAAAAGGCTATGTTTGAAGTCTTCTTCTTCTTCAACATCGATGAAGAACGCGAAGAACACCCTCGACGAAGAACGTGAAGAACACCTCCAACGAAAAAAAATCTCCACCGAAGAACGCGACGTCTTCTTCCAACGATGTTTCCCCTTCGAACGCACCTCGACGACAATGGAATCGACGTTCATTTTCCACAACGCCTGACTTCCGTGACGCTCGTCATCCGCAATCCGATTGACGTGCACCGTATCTGAATCGAGGTAGGGGAATTTATTTTTTTGGTGTTCTCTTATCTTCTGAGAAAAGAACGACGAGCGCGGACCAACCAATTCCAGGTTGATCCGCGGATCTTTCATTCATGCGGATTGATGTTGAAGTTTATTATTTATTTTTTTCGTTCGTGAATTCTATCTTGTCATCCTTCGTGATTTTACAACCAGTTGTTATCGATTAACGAGAGGGGGCCGGACCGCACAAACACGGCCGACCCTCCTCCATTATTGATATTGTTTCTAATATGGATGGAATGGGATGGCGTGGTTCCGTCGCACCACGTGAGAATCGCTCGGTAGTATTACGCGACGCCGTCGTGCCACACCGAGAAGCCGAACAAGAACGCGACGTCGTCGCGCCGCGTCGAAGGAAGTCGAAGGCGCCGCGGCCGGATCGGAGCCGCGGCGAAGGGGCGCGGCGCCAGCACACCGCGCCAGTGAACCACGAAGATAGCGCATTCCGTTTTGACATGCAGACTGACAGGCGACGACGAAGTAGGCCATTTGGGCGTTTGAATCCCTTCACAGTGAAGATGGGGTCCCAGGGGGACCATAGGCGAAGACGATAGGAAGAACGGACCACAGGAGCGCGTCCGGTGGTCCGTGGAAGGCGGCGGCGGCGCGCCACACCGGCGCGGCGGTGCCGGCGACCGACGGCAGCGGCGCGCTACCAGAAAAGGGGCGGCCGACGAACCGCCAGCCTCAATCAGCGGCGAAGGGCGGGGGACCTGTGTGCCCCGCCCACGTGTCTGCTCGGCCGCGCTGGCTGAGCCGCGGCCGACCGGTCGGGCCGGACCCAGCCGGGTCGGGTCGACCCGGTTCGGTCGACCCAGGGGGGGTCGGGCCGGTTCGGCCCGGGCCCGAACCCCCCGTCTTCGGATCTTTTTCGCTCAAATTACCATAACTTGAGCTACGGTCCTCCAAACGACTTGCCGTCAGCTGAAACACGATCCTTGGATCGAGACGGTCATTTCGGTATATCGCACTCAAGGTTTTGGAATACTTTGGGTTTGGCCGGGTTGGATCGGATACGAAACCAACCAGGCCCTCGGAGCGGAAACGCTTATATCTTGAGCTCCGGATGTCCGATTGATGTGCCGTCGACTTTGATGGAATCCTATAAGTGAGACGGATCTTTTGGCTTACTCCGCTCGAGGTTTGGATGCCGACAGAGTGCGGTCGGGTTGGTTCTCTCATGAAACCAACCCGGCCCCTGGGACGAAAAAGCCAATAACTCACAGACCGGGCGTCCGATTGACACGCCATCTGTTTCGTTGAATTCCTCTTGATGAGACAAAACTATTGGCATACTTTGCCCGAGTTTTGGATACAGTTGGTAGTGGATGGGTTGGATCACACCCGAAATCCAACCGGGCCCTTGGAACGGAAAAGATGATATCTTTCAGACAGGACGTCCGTTTGACGAACCGTCAACGGCGTTGTTGTTCACGTTGAGAAACGGTCCCTATGAGTATACCCAATGAGAGTTCGGGGTACAGTTGAGATACGGCCAGGTTGGTCCGCTCACGAAACCAACCGGGCCCCAGAGACGAAAGGGATAGTAACTCACAGACCGGGCATCTGATTGACACGCCGTCTGTTACGTTGAAACCCCTATGATGAGGCGGTCCTTTGAAATACTTCTTCGTGGGACTTTGAGATACTTGGAGTATCGACCTATAGCTCGTGGAGCGGAACCTCCCAGTGATGAGCGTGCGGAGTACGGAGACCGTGTAGCTGGCTGAGACCTGATGACTGCTTGACCGACTCGACTTGGAGTGAGTCGACTAGCCCAGTGGACGGAGCACTACTTTCTGAGGTGCAGACCCATGGCGGATGGAGCACTACCTGTGTGACAGTGCAGACCCATGGTACTCATCCGGAGAATTCCTTAGTAGGCTACTAGGGGGTGTGCACTACTGTGTTTGGGTGACATACCTCGGCGGGAAGCACTACTGTGTCTGGGTGGCTGACCCGTGGTACTCGACAGGAGGAGTACTTCAGTAGTCTTAGGTTAGTGAGCAGTACCTCAGAGTTGTGACAGGACCACTGTACACTCCAGAGACGGAGCTCTTCAGTAGTTAAGGTTTCGATAATGAAATCTTGGTTTGAACTGAGACATTTGACCTTGTGTTTACCTCATGATTGAGATGGGTCACTTCCTAACATAGGTATATGTATGGGCATATACCTGGGTAGTGGTTATCTGTTGATTTCACAATCCTTGTGTTTCCTCATGATTGAGATGGGTTACTTGATAACTTAGGTATATGTATGGGCATATACCTAAGTAGAGGTTATCTGTTGAGATCTTCTTTGTGGTTATCATTGTTGGTTTAGTGAGACGTCGAGGGTCTCGGGGTCCCTACTGAGTATCGTTATACTCACCCCTGCACGGGCTATGCCCGCACCTCGTTGTGTTGGTTGCAGACGACAAGAAGTGCTGACGGAGGCCGAGTGTTCGAGGACTAGACGGTACCCGGAGGTGGACTACACGACGAGTCAGTACCTGGAGGTGGACTACACGACGTGACGACTCACAGAGGAGGTTGACGGACGAGAGCGTGGAGGAAGCTATCTGTACCAACCCTTCAGGTAGGATCCGTGGTGGACGACCAGGAGATGCTCTATCTGTACCTACCCTTCAGGTAGGATCCGAGGAGGATGACCCAGGAGCTGCTTCCTTCTTCCAGATGTTTGTCTTTTTGCTGTTGTACCTTGTTCAGTTGTAGTTGTACTTTCTTTTGGGTTTTTATTCTGGCTCATTTACTTTTCAGCTTTTCTTTTGTACTTAGTGTTTTGCTTCCGCTTGTACTTTGTGGTGCTTGTTTTCTTTTGTAAAGGCAATGCCTTCCAAGTTATCGGGATTTTACGCCTTTGGTGCTAGTCACCAGCCCCTGGCCTATGGAAGGCAGGCTTGGGGTAGTCACGGAACGGGCCCCGAGGACAGGTCGTGACGAAAAATTTATATTCCAGCAGTTTAGTGAAACCATTGGGTAAGGACCCCTATTCCAAGGGTTTATGAAAATTTTTGGAAAACATCCATTCGTATATCCTCCAATTACAGTAGTTTCAATTACAACATTTCAAAATCATCCAAAAAATTCGTGTATAACAACAAAATTTTCAAATTACATTTATTTTAATATTTATAATATCATTTTTCTGAATCATTCATTAATAAGGTAATCATTGCATCATCATTGTGTCATAAATAAATTTATTTATATAATTTCTATAAATAATAATTAATTAACATGATGTAGTGAATTATTTTATCTTCATATTTACTATTTAATGTCTAATTTTTCAATTATATAAACGAAACATTATTTTTTAGTTAGGAGATATATGTTTATGTTATATTCAATTTTTATAACTTAAAATTTATAAGAGGTCATTATCACCCCTTGTAGCTCCATGGGGTCCTCAAATCTACCAAATGATGATAATAGTCTAAAATATCTCATCCAATAGGATTATGACATGTGTTACAGTAGTTTTATATTATTATTAAAAATTATTTTTACCCTTATTTAACTAATTTATCCTTTAAAAGTGGTAAATAAAATAGTTTCTGATGTTCCTATTCATAATGTCTAAATTTAAAAGGCACATATTTAAATAATTTTAACCTTATGATTACAAATATGGAATTTGTTTTTCCAAATTCAAAACACGTAAGTTTGATTAATTAGTTTAAAATTATTTCCCATTGTCAAAACTAGAAATCATGTTCTTTAGATGTAAAAACAATCAAAACATTGACATGTGTTTATGTCCAAAATAAATGAGAAATTACATATAATAAAAAAATATGATTAAACTATGTAAAAAAAAATTAATTAAAAATTAAAACCAATTAAAAATATAATCTATCTATATAAATAAATTATAAAAAAAGTTAGGTTTGAATTAAAATGCATAACTATTCACTATTCGTTAAAATATGGATTTCATTATAAAAATTCCATAATTAAAACAAAGGTAAATTTTGATATCCCTATTGAAAATAAGAAGTTAATTATGTCATATAGAAATTATAAAATTTCTAAAAATATATTTTAAAAATTTTCAATACAAAAAAGGAGGTACAAAAATATTTTTTTGAAAATATTTGTTTTATCTGAAAAATTGAATTTGTTCTTATATAATATCTAGAGAACATATAAGATGAATTTAGAACAATAAATTGAATATATTAAATATATATTACACTAATAAAATCCCTATATTGTGATTTTGTTATTTTATACGCTCATTTATTTCTATTTGAATTGTTTTTTAGATGGATGGTAATACTATTCATACCCTCAATTATAATGACAAGGTTATAATATTGAGTTATCACTTATACATGTTATTGAATGAAATTAAATCTATAAAATGAACTTAAAATTGTTTTTAACACATGAAAATAATAGTGTTGTATATACTACAAGCTAATACGGTGTTGTGTATAGCACAAGCTAATCATTGTTTTTCATACAACATAATACATCAATGAAATTAAAAAAATATATCCCATAAAATCTCATGGTATTACATTCTACCCCCCTTAAAATAAATTCCTCTTTAAAAATTCACTAGGGTTATAAAAAGATTACACTTTGAATGGTTTTTTCATAGAAACCCGCATCGTAAAAATGAACACTAAAACACAATTTTAAAAAGGAAATATAGAAACATAATAGTTTCCCAAAGTAACTCTTCACTGGGATTCCATATAGAAGAACATAGGTGGAATGATAATACAAAGATATGGATGAAAAATCTTACCATAATGTTTTCATGGATAGTGATAGGGAATATGGTGTGGATAAATTTTACATCCAGAAAGCTATAAATATGTGATGATTTAAGGGACTATCTGATTCATCGGATAAGATGGAACTAAGATAATATTTTTCGTTTTAAATATGATTTCCCTAAATTTGAACAATATTTTAAGAGAATAAATACTTACTTGTATTTGGTACAATCTCATTGTTTTTAGTGCCTTGAACAATTTATAATTCATCTCATATTTAAATAAATGATGTTCAATTTTGCATTCTTCAAGTGTTACCAGATCATGCGATATCATGATAAGTCATTCCTTCTATCTCAAAAAAGGTTATCTCAGGTAATCAAATATGCATAAGTACACATATAGTGAGATAATACACTAATCTAACAAACCTTTTACAGAATATAACTTATACTATCCATAAATGGATAACATTATAATCCTTCCAAAAGAAGAAAATATAAAACATTAGAAATGGGTGAACTAAATTGACAAAACATTTAATTCTCATGTGTCTTAATGTACTTCTTGGTTGTCACATTTTCAACATGTGAATACCTTAATCATGTATTCTCTTGAAACATATTAATAAGATGAATTAATATATAAACTTAGTGATAACATGTATTCTGTCAAAATTAACTCTTTCCACACACCAAAAATAACATGAATTTGATATACACAAACCATGATATCACTTTTTACTTATATTAGTCACGAGGTCATTAATACTATCAAACATCTCATTATCTCCTTATCCCTTAATTATGTTCATATCATGTTCTTTATACAAATATTTCAATCACTTTTCAGGGTTATCGGTACCATATTCTTTTGGAAAACAACAATGGTCTAATACATAGATATTCAGATATTCCATAATACTATAAAATAGAATCTACAACACTATTTGTAAATCACATTATAGAAACACTTAATCATTCTACCACTTCATTGTCATACTCTACATCATAAATAGTGATCGCATGTGATTTTCCTCTTTCTTTATTCTTAAGAGGTTGTTGATGGTGATAATATCTATAACCATTGGATTAGGTAATTGTTTATCATAATGCCCCATTTCTTTTCATATGAATCATTGAAGTGTGGGTTGTGCATTCTATATTTTTTTTCTCTATTTACATCATTATAAACCTTTTTCCCATTACATAGACTCTCCGCTTTTTGATGACCTTCTTTTCAACACATAATAAATTTTCTAGCCCCTTTATGAAAATATCTACCCCGCTTATTTCCACACATTGAGCATAAGAATACATTCATATTTTTTTAATTTTTTTTTTGACATTTTCCCATGAACTCCATATTTCATTACTCATTAAAAATCTGAGATTGATATGTTACACCAACATTAAGTTCTACCTTGACAGCATAACAGAGAATCTATTCATATCTACTAAAGGAACATTAAACATGATAACATAACATTTGAATAAAACATGATCCTATGGAAAACACATAAGCATAAGTATTTCTTCCATATTAGTCATGTATCATAGCGAAGACAATCATATCAAACAAAGTTCATTACTGAACTGAGTTCACACCTCGTTCTATCCATGTATTACTAAACAAGATATACATGCAACTTTATCGTTATATTGCTGAACAATATTTAATTTTCATTATAGTAATGTTTATTTCATGACATATAAACCATTATCCATGAATTTGAGGGAGATATATGTCACATTCATCTCATAATTAAATCATTCTTACATGTTCAAAAAAATAAGAAGTAGTCATCAAAGAAGAACCCATGAAATAAATTGGGACTATTAATCATCATTCCATCATAACATAATCCATATCAAATATCATCACATTATTTAAAAAGTAAAATCATAGTAATAATAGGGATAGAAACACATCCCTCCTAATGAGTGTCATCTTAAATTAAAAATTATTTGAAAGAATAGTTGAACTTATTTCTTGAGGATAACATCCATTCTTCTTCAAAAATGTTTTCCTTTCTCAAAACTGCACAAAATTTTAAAAGAAATTAATTTATTTGAAAATAAAAATGAAATATTTTAGAGAAAGCTTCATGTAACTAAGGAATTATGAGGATGTCAATAAACCATTCATGTAGTATAAGTTAAAAACATTCATCTCGTATTCTTTCTTGAATAGTCAAAAAGTACCTTGTATGGAAAAGGAAAGAAGGATGCCTTACATACCATTCAATAAAAATTTACCAATTTATAAAATTTACCTTAAAAAATATTATAATAATTTAAATAATATTAAATATTTAGGAAACATAGATTTGAATGATAAATATACCCCAGTAAATACTTTGGAACAAACAACCTCGTATAATTATGAGATTTCAAAGTTATCCCATAACATAGGTTCGATATGATATTTATGTATCCAAAACTCGTGTATAATTATTTAAATAATGCTATTTACTTGTTATTGAATCCTAATAATTTTTATTATATCATATATAATCCTATAATCATATAATCCTCTATTTGTTAGTAACATTTCATTGTCACCCATTATTCGGATATTAATTTCTTTATGTTCTTATGCATAATTTGTTAGATAAGTTTATGGTAGACTTATTTGGTTATAGTTATATCATATAAATATTTATATTAGTATAATATATATCATATTTTTTTATTACATTCATTATATAATCATGGATTAATGAAGATCATTTTGAATGAATCGCATCTCATCGTTGAGATGGTAGGCCTACATACACCCGAGAGACAATATCATTCAAATAATGGTTAAATGGTATGGAATTGAATATTATATATATTATATATTAAATATCATTTTATATTAATTATTTAAATCCATTATACTTATCATTATATCAATCAAAATTAAGTAATGTTGAATAAAAAATTACACCACAATGTGGAGATGGTAAGCCATACGTACTGACACATGGTGATATTATTATTAATAGGACGGATAAAATGAGGTATATGGTTTTAACATAGTTATTATAACATCTTATAATTTATATGTTACTATATTTATTTACTTTTTATGGAAACAACGGAATAATAAGAGGTAGTAGAAGAAAATAATTCTGAATGAGGGGATAAAACAATTGCATCTTTTTCGAGTATATCTTTTTGATTTTCACAAAAGGTCACTGTAAATGGATTTATTCACAATGTGTGGTCTCTATAAATTAGTTAGAGTTTTCGGAAGATTGTTTAAGTAGAATTCAAAGGATCCAAAGGGCTTGAGATGTGTGAGTATGTGGATAGATTTCATGGCATTTTATAAGAGGGAGGAGGGGAACTTTAGGAAAGTCTTGAAATATTATTTTGTTAAAAATTGATTTTCAAATTATAATAACTAAAAATTGATATATTTCAAGGATAATATAAGTATAGTTCACAATAATTTCATCCAATAGGGTTTAAACTAGTTTATGTAAAAAAACTAACCTTATCATTTAGCATAAACCCTTATATAAATAAATTAACTCTTACCATGACTTTGTATATTTTTGTACTATATGGTTAATATAGTTATAGAAAAAGGAAAAGGGTACCTAAAATAGATCATTAATGAATAGTTTAACACAATATATGTCATTTTTTCAAATTTTAAAATGTTATGACTGTTATATCATTTAATATAATAGTACTTTTTTTAAAAACTCTTTTCTGTAAATTTGGACACTATTTAGTAATTATTATTTGATATAGTCATAAAAACATAATTCCTTCGAACCAAATAATTTATCTCATCCCTAAAATGACAACTATATCCAAAAATGTTTTTTATGGAATCAAAAATATCAAATTAAGTTAATTTTAATATTTATATTATCATTTATTTCAATTATTCATTAATAAGGTAATCACTATATCATCATTGGGTCATAAATGAATTTACATATTTAATGTATTAAAATTATTAATAAATTACCCTAATGTATAAAATATTTTTAACATTATAATAACTATTTATATTCAAATATATCAGTTATATAACTGAACATTAAAATTGTTTTAGTAAAAAGATACATGTATATGTTATATTTCTCTTTACTTTAATTTAATTATTATAAATGTCTTTACTACACCCAAGTGGCTCCCAAAGTCCAAATGTGCATCCAAAACTTATTTTTGTCTCCCATAACTCATCCCATATGATTAGGACAAGTTTTATTGTAGTTTTATATTATTATAATATTATTTTTATCCTTATTTACTTTATTTACCCTTTAACTGTGGTAAATTAAAATAATTACTAATGTTACTATTCACAATATCCAAAAAATAAAAGGTACCTATTTACATAATTCATACCTTATGAATACATATTTGGAATCCATTTTTCAAAATTCAAAATATCAAATATTCATAAATTAATTTAAAATTAATTCCTGTTATCAAAACAAGAAAACATGTTTTCAAGAAGTAAAAGCTGCTGAATGATAGACATGTGTTTATGTATAATTTATATATGAAATCATTTAAAATGAACAAAATTTAATTAACTAAAAAAATCCAATTACCCATTAAAAACAATTTAAAAATATAAACAAAATATAAAAATAAATTAGATGAAAAGATAGTTTTGATTAAAATTCAGTGTTTTTAACTATTTATTGAAATATGAATGTGATCAGAACAACACCAAAAATTCAGCCAAATTAGATTTTGATGTCCCTATTCAATATTATATGTTTATTATGTCAAACAAAACTAATAAAGTTGTGAAAAACTAGATTTAAAAAGATTTCTCCAACAAAAGGCGTTAATGTTTTTAAAATATTTATTTTAACTGAAAAATTGAATGTGTTATTATATCATATATAGAAAGATTATAAGATGAATTTAAAACATTACATTGAACTTATTACATATATATTTCACTGATAAAATCTAACACCCAAAAAAGGGTGATCTCAAATGCTTCCCAACTATAACAAATAAGCACATGACGTATAAATTAGATTTTATACATAAAAAATGTCAATATGTTTTTCTTCCACATCCATGTTTTAGCTTCCTAAAATTTATATTCTAAATGGAAACCCTATGAGGATTTAATTTTTGTATCAATTATGATTCTAACATTCCTTTTTAAAATTATGTTTTAGTGATCCTTTTTACGATGTGGGTTTCTTTGAATGAAACTTTCAAGTAGTAAACCTTTTGTAAACCTGAAAAATTTTGATGGTGAAATTTATTTTATGTGGGGTAAAATGTGACACTCAAATATTTTATGTGATATATTCATTTTAAAATAATTTATTTCTTTTTGTGTATGCTACACCATGATTAGCTCACACAATACACAAAATCGTATTAGCTTTCGGTATACGCAACACTATGCTTGGATTTTGTTATACACAATTTCATGTTCTTTTGATAGAATTAATTTTACATAAGACTGAGTATATGTGAACAACTAATTATTATAGCCTAGTCATTATAATGGTGGGATTGAATAGTATTAACTCCCATCTAAAAAACTGTTTATATGAAAATATGTGAGTCCATAAAATAATAAAATCACTTTTGATGGATTGAATCTAAATTTTAAAATTCATCTTATATGTTTTCAAAAGATGATATAAGAACAAATTCAAATTTTTTATAAAAATATTACTTTTCAAAAAATGCAGTATTGTCGCCTTTTGATGGCACACCCATTTTTAATATAATTTTTGACCCTTGCATATTTTCTCTTTAATAAACTCAACATATTATTTTGAATCAGGATATGAAAATTTTCTTTGAATAAAGTTTTAATATTTTTTTAATAAGTTTTAAATTTTGATGAATAATATAATTATACTAAATATTAATTTTAAAAACTAATTTCATCAAAATAATTTATTTAATTAAATTATAATACTGAATATATTTAATGTATAAATATAATTTATTTATATCATTAAATAAAATGTATTTCATTAAAATTAATTTTTCAATTAATTTAGATGTAAATCATTCATATCTTTTGTAATTTTTTAACTTTTAAAAAACTCTCTCTTCCCAACAACAAATATTAATTTCAAATAAATTACGAAAACATCAATCTTCTGAATTTTAAAAAATCGATTCACTATTTGTAATTAGTGGGAGAAATTTTTTATAATAAGTTACTTTTCTTTTTTTTAGACATTATGAATACTAACATTGGTAATTCTTATTTACAATGGTTAAAGGTAAATAGAAAGAATTAGGGTAACAAACAATATGATGAGGACAATAAACTTAACCTATCACCTTCCAAAATCTTATTGAATAAATAAAAGTCACATTATATCACATAAGGATCAGAATTTATACATTTAATGGACTTTTGTCCATGAATGTGATGTAATTATTATTAAAACAAAAGAAAGTGGAAACATGTCACCCTCTTATCTCTTATAAGTATAATAATTTTAATGTAGTTTGAAACTAAATGAAACATAAAAAATAAATAATCTCTCGAAAGATAATGAAATTATCAACATAATGGGAATTTATTTTGATTTTTTAGAGATTAAAAAATTACCATAAATTTTGACACAACTGTGACATATTTATTATTTTTTAAAGAGATATATCAAATAAATGATATTATAAACATTAAAATAAATATTATATGAGATAATTTTTGTCAGACAAGATTTTATGGGACAACTATGACATGTTAATATTGAGTTAATGTATTTTTTTAATTAATCAAGTCGTTATGAATTTTTGAAATAGTCAAGTATGAGAAGTGTCAAAATTAAGATAATTCATAACATAAAATAAGAAAGAGTTTATTAAATGTAATAAAATTCATTAAAATAAAAGATTTGAAAAAACGGTTATTATAAATCCTTATAAGTCATAAATGACACTTTTGTTGGTCTTCTGACATGTTATGATAATATCATTAACACACAAAGTGTAAATAACATTATAGCACAATAAGATTAAAAAAGGATATGGATTAAAAAAATATATAACATGAAAAAAAATCATTTTATGATTTTATTTTAAACATAAATCATCTTATATTTTTAAAAAAAATGAGTTTGGGGAAATTCAAAACTAAAAATAAATTTATAATAAAATAATATTTCAAGACTTTCCTAAAGTTCCCTCACCTCTCCAAAAAAATGAAACATCTACTTATCTATTAATCACACCTATAATTTCATTTTACATGATAAAAACCATACCATTTAATCACCAAACTTCCCTAACATCATCTTAGAGGAAAAAGAGAAGGAATTTATCCATCCAATGGAGACCTTTTGTGCAAATAAAAAGGAGATACTTGAAGAAAAGGAAATTGTATTATCACCTCTTCTAAAATTATTTTATTCTTCTACTTCCCCTTCAATTTTTTTCCATTATAAAGTAATAACATAAGTATAAATAATATACTTATAGCTTATTATAATTAATAGAAAAACCATATTTCACATTCATTCCTTCCTATGAAAAATCAAATCACCACGCATTTGTAAATATGGTATACCGTCTCCACGTCGTGGGGTAATCTCTTTTCCACCACCACCTTAATTGGATGGATATAATGATGGAAATAATAACTTTATATAATCTTTATCATATGATATGTATTATGGAATACCATATTTACCATCCAGTTCTACTCTATTTCAAAATTAATATAAGGATATCGTTGGTCGTGCTATGTACGAACTGCCATCTCCCCGATGCGATACGATTCATTGTACAAGATATCCATTAAAAATGATTATATAAATGTAATTAATGGATAAATATGATATTTATAATGTTAAAATAAAGTTTTAATGATATAAATATAACCTAATAAGTATAACAAGTACTTATTCGAAAAAACATACATAAGAACATAATGTATTGAATTCTTGAATAAAGTGTAACATTGAAATGTTATTCACAAACGAATAATAATATCATAATATATGGTTTCCTAAAAATTAATATTATTCATGAATAATTAAATGTCATAATTTAAATCATTATACATGAGGTTAAAATATATAAAAAGGAAATCAGGCCTAAGATAACTTATTATTTTGCCTTACTTTTATTCCTTTGGGACATATGCATTCTACACCACATATTTCTTTTATATGATGTTAATACTTCCCATGAATGTTTTATGATTATTAATATTAAGGGTACTATATTTAATTATAAATATAATTTTCTTTATTTTACAAGTTATATGATTCAAATAATTATAATTGGTGATATAATATTTTTCAATCTCATTATTTTCTGAGATTATTTATACGTAAGTATTTACTAGGGTATATTTATAATCCACATCCATGTTTACTAGTTATGTATTCTATAATATTAATTATATTATTCTAAAAAACTTTAAATTCAATTTTACCCATTAATGATTTGTTATTATGCATAATAAAATGAATCTTTTGTCGTTTTCAAATACGATGTACATATAGACCTCCCAAAAATTTTACGAGAAGAATGTTTTTTAAATTATACGGCATGAATGGATTTTTACACTATCATAAGACCTAATTTCCCTGAATCTTACATTATAATTTTTCAATCTTATTTTTTAAAAATAATTAATTTTCTTTTATAATTGCATGTTTTTTTAGGAAAAGAAAATTTTTCGAAGAAGAATGGATATTTTACGGAAGAATATATTTAAAGGTTTTTATAAAAATTATTTTACATCTAAGATGAAATTATTTAATAAGGTTATGTTTGAAGTACAATATTCCTAATATTTATTTGTTTTTATTATTTTTATTCTATACATTACATGATTTTTTATCTAATATTATGTTTTGATAGAATGATGTTTAAGAAACCCATTTTAACCCTTGGGTTATACATTGATGAGTGATTTATTCTTTTTGGCACACGTAAGAATGAACTCATTATGAGATGGGTGGGTCCTATATCTCCCTTAAATATATTGGGTAAATATTTATATCTCATTATATTTATAGGACTAAAATTACAAGTATATCTCGTTCAGTAATATAAGGCTTTAAGGAGGAGTAAACTCAGTTTCGTAATGGACTTTGTCTGCTATGATGGTATGGGCTATGAGCCTTGTCTAATATAGAAATTATATTCTTTGCTTATGTGTTTTCCATAATTCCATGTTTTATGTCAATGATATTATATCCTAGTTCTTGTTCATTTTTTATTTATTCCTTATGAACTACCAATTGTTATTTAACGACTCATGATTTTTATATTCAAAATTTATGTTCATGTTTTTACATTCACATGTTTAGGTTATGTTTGATGTTCTTCATGATTACCCATTATTGGGAATTTGAGCTCACAATATTTTATGTTTTATTTCCCCCATGATATAAAGAATGCTTCTATGTACAAAAACATACGGAGAATATTTTTATGGGTGGTGTTAATGATCTTCTACTGTGTTAGAATATTGTGTTCTGAGTTTCCAAAGACACTAAACTAATATGGTATTTGGGATTCTATTTTTGAAATGTATTATGTAATCCCCAAGATAAATTTAACATCCATGTAATTCATGGTTGGGTCATTAGATTTGGTAATACATCTAGGATTAGTAAAAACTATCTGATATCCTTATTGAAAACATCCATGTTTTGTTATTCTTATGTCTAAAAAGCTGTAATCTTGATCTGATATAGAATAACCTATATGTCAAGAGAATATATTATTATGGTATAAACATGTTTGGAATGTGGAAATCAAGAAATAAATTTTGATATATGGTATATAATTGTTAAAATAATTAAGTTTACCTCTTTCTAAAGTTGTAGATTATTAGTTTTTCAAAGGCTTATAAGGTTATCCAATTATGGATAGAATAAGATATACTCTAGTTGAGGATTGTTAGATTATTGTATTATCTCACTATAGGTGTACTTATTCATATTTTATAATCTCTATTAAATTTTTTTGAGACATATGGAATGACCTATCCTTATATTTATGGATATTATGATCTGTTAACACTTTAGGAAAGAAAAATTCAACTTTATTTCTTTAAATAAGAGATTAAGTGAAAACTGTTCAAAGAATGACCAAAAATCATATTGCAATACAATCAAGTAGGTAATTCTTATCAGTTTCTTCAAAATAAAATAAAATAACATGATGACCTGAAATTTTATCTTAGTACCTTATTTATCCAACTAATCAAGTGGTCCCTTAAATCATCACAGATTTTTGGGGTTCTAGTTGTTAACATTCTTTAAACCTTGGTCTCTATCAAAATCCATAATAACATGAAGATTAAAATTTTCTTCCATATCATTGTTCTCACTTCCCAATTATGTTCTACTTTGTGGAAATATAATATTGTATTACTTTTGGAAACTGTTATGTTTCTAACATTCCTATTTAAAAAGATGTTTTAGTATTTATTTTTACGATACAAGTTTCTAGGAATAAAACCTTCATGTAGTAATTATTTTATAACCCCAAATAATTTCATGGAAGAAATTCATTTTAAGTGGGGTATAATATAACACCCTGTGTTTTTATGGAAAATTTCTTTGAATAAATTATAATTTTCATTTATATCATCCAATGCACTAAATCAAATATAGCTTTCATACTAAAATGACTTGTCGTATGTTCCACGTAACACTAAGTTTGTGTAAGATACACATAAAACTATGTATAGATTTTCATTAATGTATAAATAAATTATATTGGGATTAAATTATATGAAGCACCAAACATTCAATACATGAAGAACTGCCTTTCCGTGCATTACACGTAAGAGAGGCCTTCCTCGGTCTCTTGATTTGTACGTGATACTGAGTATCACTAAAAACTGATATGTTATTAAAATATTATTATTTAATGTGATATAAACTAGCCACTATGAATATTACAAACCACATTTTGAATTTTATATGACACTATAATTCATATGATGTAATTTATAGACCTGATATATAGACAAATTCAATTTTTATGATAAAAGAATTATTTTAAAAGAAAATGAAACTTTACCCCCTTTTGATGGAGCACCCATTTAAATACTGGTTTTAACATGTTTATAAATTATATTTCAATGAAATAAAATTCTTATTTTAAATATGGACATAGAAATTTTATTTGGATGAATTTTTGGTATTGTTCTGTTAAAATTCATATATTAATGAATAGTGAAAAATAATGTAATTTAAATCAACACTTACTTTTCATATAATTTATTTATATAGATAGATTGAATTTTTAATATGTTTTAAATTAAAATTGGATTATTTTTTTATCATTTAATAAAATTTTGGTCATTGATGTAATTTAATATTAATATTGGACCTAAATACATGTTAATATACGGATAGTTTTTACATCTTAAAAAGGCGTTTTCTTGTTTTGACAATAATAATTAATTTATGCTAATTATATGCTTTGAATTTGGAAAAATGGATTCCAATTTTTGAATCATAAGATAAAAATTAAGTAAATAGACCCCTTATATTTTAAGACATTATGAATAGTAACTTTAATAATTATTTTTATTTACCACGGTTAAATTAAAAATGACATAAATAAAGGTAAAAATAATACTATAATAATATATAAATAACCTAAAACATGTCTTAATCCAATTGGTTGAGTTATTGGAAACCAATAAAAACACATGGGACACACATTTGGCCTTTGGGAGCCACTTGGGTGTGATAATGGCATGTTATAATAAATAATTTAATATAAGGATAAATATAACATAAACATATACCTTTTAGTAAATTAATATTAATGTGGGGTTATATAAATGATCTCTAATACTATTAATAGTCTTTAGAAATATAAAAAATATTTCATATATCATGGTATTTTATTTATAACTTTTATACATTATATAAATAAATTTATTTATAACACAATTATGATGGACAGATTAATGTAAAAATAAATACTGAAAGAAATGATATTATAAATATTAAAATAATTATAATTTGAGATTTTTTATTCCATAAAATATTTTTTTGGATACAAATTACATGTTAG
Organism: Viscum album; assembly: GCA_963277665.1. Lineage (NCBI taxonomy): Eukaryota > Viridiplantae > Streptophyta > Magnoliopsida > Santalales > Viscaceae > Viscum > Viscum album. Next base: position 796,706,243 of record OY728136.1, on the reverse strand, counting down.
AGATGAGATATTTTTTTTCAAAGGTATCAAGTTGTTTTGATTTTAACTAAAATCAATTACTAAATAGTGTCAAAATTGACATAAACACGTTTTTAAAGAAAATAAAATTTTATTAAATGACATAGTAGTCATAAAAATATAATATTATTCTAAAGGACTTTTATTTAGTTAAAAATTTCATTATTTATCTAAAAATGTTTTATATGCTTAGTAAGGGTAATCAAATAATAGATTAACATATGAATGTAAAAAAACATGAACATAACTTTTGAATATAAAAATCTTGATTAATGAAATAATTTATAGTTGTTCATAAAGAATAAATAATAAAGTAAAATTAACCATAAGAGCATAAAATTGGAATAAAACATGAACTTGTGGAAAACACAAAATCATTCAAAATCATTTTCATATTATCCAAGGCTCTTAGTTAGGACCATCATACAAGAAAAAATACATTACTGAACCAAGTTCACTCATCGTTCCATCCCAGTATTTATATACCAGATATACTTTTAGTTCCATTAATTTATCTCTATTTATAAATATATCATTACATAATTCATTAGATATATATATTGGTACCACCAATCTCATAATGAAATCATTCTTACATGTGCCAGAAAACTTATACCTTTCATCATAGCATAACCAATGAAACTAAAAATGGGTTTCTTAAACATCTTTACATCATAATCCATATAAAATAAATGTATATAGTAAAAATAATTTCATTATAAATACAATAAAACCAAGTTAATAATTGGTATTGAAACATAACCTTATGTTACATTAGATAAAAAATAATTTTCATAAAATTCTTGAAAATAATTTTCGAGGAAGATGTCTTTTATTTTTCAAAATATTTTCTTTTGATAAAATGCATTGAAATTTTAAAATTAATGAATTTAATTGAAAATACATGTGATATATTGTAAATTAATATTTAGTTAAATATGGAATTATTAAATCAAAATAATCCATTCATGCTATAAAAGATGAAAAACCTTCTCCTCATAATTTTTCTACAAAATTCAAAAAAGTACCCTATATCGAATAATGAAAAAATATTTCATTCCTAATATTTTGTAAAATTTCAGGAATGGGTAAAATTTAATTTAAAAAATTTAGAAGAGTATAGATAGTATTAAATATTTAGGGAAAATTGTTTTCAATGATAAATATACCATATTAGCAATTATGTATAAATAATCTCAGATAATATTGATGTTTAAAAATTATTCCTTACCTTAGGTCCGATATCCTTTGTATATATATCTTAAACTCATTACTAATGATTTAAATAATTTTATTGAATTATTACAGAATAATATTCATTTTAATGATTTCATATATGATTATATTATCAATTTTTTGTGAGTAACATTTCATTGTCACTCGTTATTCGAATATTAACTGCTTTATGTTACTGTGAATGTTTTGTGGGATACGTTCATGTTCACTTCATTGGATTTTTTTATATTATTTATAGAATGATATTTGTACAAAATATATCATTTTTATTAATTCAATTCATTTATATCATGATTTTTTAATGAAGGTCACGTATGATGAATCACATTGCATCGTGGAGACAATTGGCCGTATGTACACACTAGTGACGATATCATTCAATTAATGGTTAAATGGTATGGAATTGGATGGTATATTAATTTTAAATAATATTTATAAAGTTATATTAAATATTTTAATCCATCATACTCATCATTATACCCTTCCAAATTAAGTTTATTTGAATAACAAATTACACCATAGTGTGAAGACCGTAAGCCATACGTACACATGCATGGTAATATTAATATTTTTAGGATGGATAAAAGGTGGTATAAGGTTGTAATATAAATATAGAAACATCTCAAAAAGTAAAGAACACTGGATTAATTAATTTTATATACAAAAAACAAAAGAAGAGGATGTATAAGAAAAAATGAATTTTGAAATAGGTGATAAAATAATTACCTCTTATTTCGAGTATCTCCTCTCAATTTGAAAAAAAGTTATCCATAGGCAGGATTTCATCCCAAAGTGTGGATTCTAAGTGGAAGAAGGGATTTTGTAAGCTTTTTAGGATAATTTGGATGATAAAAGGGGCTTGAGAAGTGTTATTAAGTGGGTTAATGCGGTTTCCTGTTATAAGAGGGAGGAGAGGCACATTAGGAATGTCTTGAAATATTATTTTATTATAAAAGTAAATTCAAATTATAAAATCTAAAAAGTTATATATATCTAGGATAATATGAGTGTGTGTCTAAATACTCTTAGATAATAGGTTTCTAACATGTTTAGGTCACAAATTCATCTTTATTTTTTGGTTTAACCCTTAGTTAAATAAATTTACTTTTACTATTTCTTCTTGTATTTTTGAACTACATGGATAATATATTTACTATAAAATTCCATTAGAACTTAAATTGGATCATTAATGAAATTTTAAAAATTATTTACTTCATTGAGATGAATATTATATTTTTATGACTATTATACCATTTAATAAAATTTTATTTGTTAAAAAAACTATTTATGTCAAATTTGACACAATTTAGTAGTTGATATTTGTTAAAGCTCAAAAAAATGATTGATTCAAAAAAACCAAATTAAATTAAAAATATATATTTTATAATCATCCATAAAATTTTTTTATGGAATAAAGTTTTAAAATTACGGTTATTTTAATATTTATAGTATCATTTATTAGAATCATTCATTAATAGGGTAATCACTTCATCATCATGGTGTAATAAATAAATTTATTAATTTAATTTCTAAAAATTATAAATAAAACACCATGATGTAGGATATGTTAATATATTTATAATGAATATTTGTAGTTAAAGATAACAATTATATTACCCCACATTAATTTATTTAGTAAAAAGATACATGTTTATGTTATATTTTCCTTTACATTAAATACATTATTATAACATGTCATTTTCACACCCAAGTGCCTCCTAAATGCCAAAAGCTTAGTATATGGATTTTTTTGGTCACACATGACTCATCCAATCAGATTAGGACATATTTTAGGTTAGTTTTGTATTATTCTAATATTATTTGTTCCTTTATTTAATTAATTTACCCTTTGACCAGGGTAAATAAAAAAATTATTTCTAATGATACTATATATAATGATAGAAAATAAAAGGAACCTTTTTACATAAATTGGACCCTATAATTCCAAATATGGAATCTGTTTTCCAAATTCAAAACACCTATGTATTATTAATTAATTTGAAATTAATCCCTATTGTAGAACCCTGAATGAGGGTTTTTAAGAAGTAAAAACTATCAAAAGATGGACATGTGTTTATGTAAAATTAAAATGTTGCATTACATACAATGATAAATAAAGGATTAAATTATAAAAACATAATCCAATTTTAATTTAAATTCAATGAAAATTATAATCCAACTATATAAATAAATTAGATGAAAGGGAAGTTTTGATTTAAAATGCAGTATTTTTCAATATTCAATAAAATATGAATTCCATTATAAAAAATAAAAAAAATTCGACCAAGAAAAATTTTGATGTCCCTATTTCAAATTTAAAGATTATTATATCAAATATATATTATAAAATTGTCAAAAAATTTATTTAAAAAGGATTCACCATCAATGTTTATAAAACTGTATTTTTTTGAAAAACACTTTTTTTTTCAAAAAATTGAACATTTTTATATATTATATCTAGAAAATATTTAAACATTATTTAAGACATTAAATAGAATATATTACATATATATTTCACTAATAAAATCCACAAATAGTTTTTTTTATTTTATAAACTCACTTATTTTCATTTAATTAGTTATTAGAAGAAAGTTAATACTATTCATAGTAGCCATTATAATGGCTTGGTTACAATATTATTTTCACTTATATTTTTCCTTGCATGAAATTATATATATCAAAATAACCTAAAATTGTGTGTAGCACAATCCATGAATATTATTGTTTATACTACAAGAAAATATGATGTTGTGTATAGTTCTAACTAATCTAGGTGTAGTGTGAAACACAATAAATGAATGAAATTTAAATGAATATATCTCATAAAATCTCATGGTGTAACATTATAATCCGCATAAAATTAATATCTCTATAGAAATTAACCAGGGTTATAAAAGGTTTACTACATAAATGCTTATTTCATAGAAACCCACATTGTAATTAGGAAGACAGACACTTCGTTTTAATGAGAAAAGTAAGAAACAAGACTGTTACTGAAAGTAAATCAACCCAGAGTTTCAACATAGTAGAACATAGATGGGAAGTGAAAACATGAATATGAAAGAAAAATATTAATATCATTTTTTGATGTATTGTAATAGAGAACAAGTTGTGGAGAATGTTAACAACCAAAATTCCATAAATATACCATGATTTAGGGGAGCATCTGATTAATCTGATAAAAATTTACTAAGACAATATTTTTTTCAAGATTCTTTCCTGAAATTTGATGAACATGAGAAGAAATACACACTTGAATTCATTATAATCTCACCTTTGGTCATGCATGGAACAATTTATAATTCATATCTTATTCAATGAAATGAAGTTAAAATTTTCACTCCTCAAGTGTGAGCAGATCATCTGATCGATAAATGGAATGATAAGTCATTACATACATCATAACAAAAATTTTAGAATATATTTTTACATATACATAAGTCCACATATAGTGAGATAATAAATTAATCTGAAAAAATTCAATAGGAGTAGAACATACAGTATCCATAAATGGATATCTTTGCAATCCTTCTTAGAACTAATGATCTACAAATATATACATAGTTGAACTAAATCAGTTTAAACTTTATCTCAAATATTTCATAAGGATGTTCTTGGTTGTCCCATTCTAAACATGTGAATACCTTAATAAAGTATTCTCTTAAGTCAGGTTAACAACCTGAATTATCAGATATCCTTATTAGAAACATTCATTTTTTCTTATTCTCAAGTGAGAAAAGTTGTAATATTCATCCAAGATAGCATAAGGAACATGTTAATTAATCCTTAACCAGTACCAAAGTAATTAATATTGTCCAATTTACTTATTCCAACCAAAAACAACTATACATAATTATCTCAATATCATGGTTATATTAAGGTTCAACCTTCCCAAAATCACGCATTTTCCAAAAACATCACCTGTTTACCTCAATAAATTTTCATGATTACTTGTACCACTCAGAATATTCTTTCAGATACATGTGGAAAACCATAGTGGAGTAATACATAGATATTTCATTATTCCATAATAAAAAAATAGTGATTCTATAACATTATTTTGGAATCCCGCTAGATAAACAGTCATTCATTTCACCACTTCATTTTCATACTCAACCACATCAATAGTAATTTCATGTGATTTTCATTTTTTGGTGGCCTTAAGAAGTTGTTAACGTTGATTATAACTGATCAAACTTATTATAGGGAATTCTTTAGAATAATGACCCATTTCCTTGTACTTATATCTTTCAAGTGTGTGTGGTGAATTCTCTATAGAATTTTCTCAATTCACATCATTAAAAAACTTTTTCTCATTACATCGACACTAAAATACCATATGACCATGTTTTCCAAACATAAAACAATCTATAGTCTCTTTAATAATTCTCTATCTCTATTACACGTCATTCCAAACATTTATCAAAATGAAAGACTCATCATATTTTCCACATTGTTTTGAGATTTTCCTTTGAAATCCATCTTTTGTTTCTGGTCAAAACTATGAGATGGATATGTAACACCATATTCCATGAATACAATGACAACAAAGCATCCAATATATTCATAGAATTTAAAGTCTCTTATAGAAAATTCCCTTTGAAAACATAGTTTTAAGCCACTCAATAATCGATGAACATATCATTTCAGTTAGATGATAATTCCAGAAGTATACCTTGAATGTTTTATAAAATTTTCCTCGTATGTATAAACATTTTCATCAAAAATTTTATTCAACTCAAGTAACTCATTTTCAATATTTGATCGATGAATATGAAGAATATATTTATTTGAAAAATAAGTACTACAACTCATCTCATTCAATAGATTCTATTTAATCTTGTCAGCTTGTATTCTTGATTATAATCCACCCCTGGTCTTCTTATAATTCTAAACAATAAACTATAAAAGGAATTTTCCATGTTATAAATAGTGAAAGATGGAAGATATCTTTTTAATGGTACTAATCCATTGTTCAGAAAAAATTGGATCAGAAGACCCACTGGAAGAATGTAGACGTTTCATCATGAAGGACTCAAGATAATGTTGTTACCTTCTTTTCTCATTTGGATGTCCATAATTATTCATAACTTGTGTAAGTATAGATCAATGATTTTTCAATCCATTTCTAATATAATTTTTTTGTTTAGGGGGATAGTCATTGTGTTTTCCATTTCATTGATCCTTAACATGTTTCCTTTAGGTTCCAACTATATCATTTGTTTTTTTTCTCTGAAATTCGGTGAGGGTGTGTCTACAGTCCAGTTCTGAGCGGATCCATGCCTAGAGTGGCGTTTTTGGATCAAAGGATCTCGGACCCATTCACCGATGGCATACCCTCATTGTGGTGTTGGGTCTTCCAATCCTAGGTGGCGATGACATGGATTCATGTTGTTTGGATCTTCTTCTGATTTATCTGGTGTCTTTAGTAGTGGTTGGGAGTCATGAGGGGAGTGTTGGGGTCCATACTGGTAGATGTTTTGGTAAAGACTGACTTTTGGAATTTTGAATTTTTCATCATTTTTCTATACATGGTTTGATAAATTTTAATTGTTCCTAGTTTTATCCTGAAGGTGGAATGTTTGTGGAAATGGATTTGACCACTTTGAACAGGCCCTAGAGCAGGTTTCAGATATGGCAGTTGATATTCGAAAATATTTACAGATTTGGTTGTTTGAGAGGGTATGGCGTCAGCCATCGGATTGGGAATGTTCTTTGACACATGACACATTCTTTCCTATAACCTTGAAATGGTGGAGAGCTACATCACATTCATTTTTTAGGGATAGGCATGTCCTTTTTGTTAGTCTAGTTTCACTATTTTTGTCCATTGGGTTTGATTTTTCTATGTTCTTGGAGTCTGTTTGGGTTTCCCTTCTTCTTCCCTTAAATGGGGGATTTATCAAAATAATAAAAAATTTGAAGGCTTTTGGGTGGTTGGACAGATGGATAATGTTGGTTAATTTAGAAAAAATTATAGAGTTGTTAACAACTGGGTTATGATATCGTGGATGAAGTATAAAACTTTTTGTGGACTTAAAGAATAATACACTATGTTTTTTATCAAGGAATCACACGTGTTTTCATTAATGATATCAAATAATTCATGTTGTTACCGTGACTTAAAAGATTACTTGCTAAAGGTGTTCAAATTTTTGGAATGCGACCAACCAGAGATAACTTATGATATACAGGGGATAAATGTTAGGCTGATTTTATGAACCTTTTTTATAGTTTTGGATTTTCATCTTTTGGATGGATTGTAAGGTTATAAATTTTTTGAACTTTTTTGGTAAGCATCAGATATAGTATGTTAGAATAAAGTAGTATCTCAATATATATGTACTTATTCATGTTTCATAACTTGTGATAACCTTTTTTTAGACATGTGGAATGGCATATCATTCAATTTTTGGATCGCATGATCTGCTAACACATCAATAATGACAAATTCTTCTTCATTTAATTGAATTATATATGAAGTAAAAATTGTTCAAGGTACGAACAATGGTGAGATTTTACTAAAATGAGGTTATTATTTATTATCATGATCTTCAACATTAGGTAAAGGATATTAAAGACCATCATTTTTATCATAGTATCTTTTTAACCAATGAATCATATACTCCCAAAAATCATCATAGATTTATGGGTTTCTGTTGGATAACATTCTCCAAACCTTGTTCTCTATCACTATCCATCAAAACATAATGGTTACATTTATCTTCCATATCCATGCTTTCAATTCTCTATTATGTTTTCCTATGTTGAAACATAGTGTATAGTTACTTTGGGTAACTTTTATATTTCTAAATTCTCTTTTTAAAATGGAGTTTTAGTATTTGTTTCTATGTTGTGAGTTTTTATGATAAAATATTCAATTAATAACCATTTTATATCCCCCACTGAATTTATAGGGTGAGATTCATTGGGGGGGGGTTGAATTTTACACCTCAATATTTTATGATATAGATTCGTTTTAATTTCTTTTATGTCTTGTGTTTAATGGTACACCATTATTAGCTTTCATTATACGCAATCGTATATTAGTTTGCAGTATACGCAACAACATTATTTGATTGTGTTACAAATAATTTCAAGTTCTTTTGATAGATTTTGATTCACACAATACTTAGTATAAGTGATAACTAAATATTATAACCTAGTCAATATAATGGTGGGTATGAATAATATTAAATTCCTTTTAAAAAAACTATTTAAATGAAAATAATAAAGTCTATAAAATAATTAAATCACTATTTATGGTTTTTATTTGTGAAATATATAGATGTATTATATTCAATATAATTTTTAAAATTCACCATATATGTTTTCTATACATGATATTATAAAAAATTCAATTTTCAGATAAAATGAGCATTTTTTCTAAAAATCCAATTTTAACACATTTTGATTGATAACCCATTTTAAAACTAGTTTTTTACATTTTAATAAGTTTTATTTGACATTATAAACTCCTTATTTGTAATCAGTACATCAAAATTAACCTTGGTTAAAATTTTGACATTTTTCTGATAAAATTCATATTTTAATGAATAGTGAAAAATACCGCATTTTAATTCAAAGATGTCTTTTTGTATAATATATTTATATTGATAGATTATCTTTATAACTGGTTTTAAAGTGTAATTGAATTATTTTTTATCTTTAAATCAAATTTTAGTAATTGGAAGTAATTTCGCATTTCAATTGGATATAAACACATGTCAATCTTTTGATAGTATCAACTTCTTAAAAACCTACTTTTTGGTTTTGACAATGACAATTAATTGTAGATTAATTAATGAAACTTCTTTCATGAATTTTCAAAAATTTATTTGATATTTGGAATTATAATATCCATATTATGTAAACATGTACATTTTTAATTTTGGACATTATGAATAGTATCTTCAGAAATTATTTTTATTTAACATAGTTAAAGGGTAAATTAGGTAAATAAGGCCACCAATAATATTATAATAACATTAAACTACCATAACATGTGTAATAATTTTATTGGATGTGTTATGTGAATCCAATAAATACTTTGGCCAAACTTTTGGCATTTTGGAGCCACTTGGGTGTGAAAATGACATGTTATAATAATTAATTTAATATATTCAGAAATAAAACTTAAACAAGTATATTTTTACCAAAACAATTAAATGGTGGGGTTATATAATGGATATATGTGAATATAAATATTTATTAAAAATATAAAAATATTTCATACATCATGGTTTTTTATTTATAATTTTTAGATATTATATGAATAATGTTTTTATTGCAGAATGATGATGCAGTGATTACATTATTATTGAAAGATTCAAAAATTGATATTATAAATATAAAAATAAATGTAATTCTAAAATTTTAATTCCATAAAAAAATATTTTGTGATAATTATGAGATTTTATATATATGTTACTTTAGTTTTTGTGAATCAAGGAAGTTGTTATTTCTTAAAAAAATCAATTACTAAATTTTATCAAAATTGACATAAATGAGTTTTAAAAAAATGCTATTTTATTGAACGATATAATAGTCATAAAAATTTAATATTTAAAAAAATGACATACATAATGTTACTAATTTCACTTATTATCCACTTGGGGTTTTTTTGACGTTTTTTGTAACTATATTGACAATATAGAGTGAATAAACAAGAAGACTTGGAAATAGTTAAGGTATTTCACTAAGTGTTAAAGCCAAAATAAAAGGTTAAATTTGTGACCTAATCAGGTATTAAACCTACATGTTGAGAGGATTTAGACCCATCATAATATTAACCTCTAAATATTTCAGTTTGTATATATTATAATTCTAATGTCAATTTATAATAAAATATTATTTCATGACTTTCCTAAAGTGACCCTCCGCTCTATAATAAAAGGCCACCACCTCTACCCACTTACTCACACATATCAAGACACTTGGTCCACCAATATAATGCAAATATAATCTCCCAAAATCCATTACATCCTTTTGATGACCTCAATTTGGGCAGATATCCATCATATAGAGACCTTTTGTGAAAATCAAACTGAGATACTCCAAAAAGAGGTAATTGTATTACACCTCATTCCAAATTCATTTATTCTTATAGTTTCTCTTATATTGTTGTTTCCATAATAATAATAATAAATAAATTATATTCATCACTCATATATGTTATTATAATTATGGGAAAACCTTATACCTCTTTATATCCATCTTACGAATAACAACATTACCTTACGTGCGTAAATATATCTTACCATCTCTACGCCGTTGTGTAAATTTTTATTCAAAAATACATAATTTTGATTGGTATAATGATCAGTATAATAGATTTAAATAATAAATATAGCATGATAACTGTTATTTATAAGTAATATAAATTCCAATTCTATATCATTTTACCATTAAGTGAATGATATCGTCGATCGTGCGTACAAATGACCTACCACCTCCATGATAAAATACAATTAATTCTACATGATATTCATTAAACAATGACTCTATACATGTATTGAATGAATAAATATGATATATATGATAAAAAAATAATTCTATAAATGATTTAACTATAACCTAAGAATTATAACATGAACATATCAGATAAATCTTACAAAAGAACATACAATAGTTAATAACCGAATAACGAGTGAAAATTAAATATTACTAATAATGGGATTATAATATAATCATATATGATATCATAAAAATTATTCTAATTTTTGAATATTCCAGTAACATTATTTACATATTTACACAGGAGGTTGAGATATATGCAAAGGATATCATACCTAAGTTAGGTGTTATTTTTTAATCTAATTATTATATGAGATTGTTTATTTGTAATTATTTACATGGGTATATTTATCATCCACACTCATGTTCCCTAAACATGTAATACTATTTATATTATTATTAAAAAAATTAAATTCAATTTTACCCACTGGTGAATTTTTACAAAATTGCATGAAAGGAATATTTTGTCATTATTCGATACAATGTAGTTTTTTTACAATTATGGAAAAAGTACGAGGAGAAATTTTTTTAACTTATATGGAATGAATGTATTCTTACTCTTTCATAACACAATAATTCCTTGAATCTTAATTTACAATATTTTATTTTTATTTTCCATTAAATTTATTTCTTTTAAAATTCATTGGCATTTTTTATAAGAGAAAATGTTTTTAAATAAGGAAGAATATTTTCGTTAAGAAATAATTTCAAGTATTTTATCAAATTTATTTTGCATATACGATGAAATAGGGTTATGTTTCAATCCATTTTATTACATTGATTTTATTTTGTTTTTGATGGAGTTATTTTTAAGAAATATTTTTATTTTATATGGATTATGATTGAATTATGTTTAAGAAACCCATTTTTTGTTCCTTGGGTTATGCATTGGATAATGGTTTTTGTTTTTATGGTATATATAAGAAATTAGACAAAAAGACTGCTTTTAATTAAATCCAATTTTAGTCATTGGAAATAATTTCACATTTATATTGAATATAAACACATGTCAATCTTTTTATAGTTTCAATTTCTTAAAAACCTACTTTCTTTTTTTAACAATGAGAATTAATTGAAGATTAATTAATGAAACATCTGTCTAAAATTTGGAAAAATTGATTTGATATATGGAATAATAATATCTATATTATGTAAAAAGGTACCTTTGTAATTTTGGACGTTATCAATAGAAACTTCATAAATTATTTTTATTTAAAACAGTTAAAGGGTATATTAGGTAAATAAGAGTATTAAAAATATTATAATAATATAAAACTTTCATAACATGTGTCCTAATATTATTGGTTGTGTTATGGGAAACCAAAAAATCCTTAGGCAATACTTTTGGCATTTTGGAGCCACTTGGGTGTGAAAATGAAATGTTATAATAATTAATTTAAAGTAATCAGAAATAATACATAAACATGTACCTTTTTACCAACACAATTTTATGGTGGGGTTATATGATGGATCTAATTGAATATAAAGAGACATTAAAAAGATAAAAATATTTCATACATCACGGTGTTTTATTTATAATTTTTAGATATTATATGAATAAATAATTTATGACACAATGATGATGTAGTGATTACATTATTAATGAATGATTCAAAAAACGATATTATAAATTTAAAAAATAATATAATTTTAAAAATTTCATTCTATAAAAAAATTCTGAGATATTTATGGGATGTTATATACGATTTAATGTAGTTTTTGTGAATCAATTAAGTTGTTATTTCTTAAAACAAAACCAATTACTAAGTAGTATCAAAATTGAAATAAATGATTTTTAAAAAAAATACTATTTTGTTAAATGATATTATAGTCCTAAAAATTTAATATTTAAAAAATGATATAGGTAATGTTATGAATTTCACTTATAATCCACTTGGGGTTCTTTTGACGTTTTATTGTATCTATATTGACCGTATATTTTAAAAATAATAGAAGACTTGGTAATAGTTAAGGTATTTCACTAAGTGTTAAAGCCAAATTATAAGGTCAAATTTGTGACCCAATCATGTATTAAACCGATTTTTAGAGGATTTAGACCCATCATAATCTTAACCTCAGAATATTTTACTTTGGATATATTATAATTCTAAAATCAATTTATAATAAAATATTATTTCATGACTTTCCTAAAGTGCCCCTACTCCCTATAATAAGAGACCACCACCTCTACCCACTTACTCACACATATCAAGCCACTTTGTTCACCAATAGTATGAAAATATAATCTCCCAACATCCATTACATCATTTTAAAGACCTCAATTTGGCCAGAAAGCCATCATATGAAGACCTTTTCTCAAAATCAAAATGAGATACTCAAAAAAGAGGTAATTGTTTTACACCTCTTTTCAAATTCATTTATTCTTCTACTTTATCTTATTATGTTGTTTCCAAAATAAAATAATATATCCATTGTATTCATCATTCATATATGTTATTATAATTATGGGACAACCATATTCCTCCTTATATCCATCTTACGAATAACAACATCACCTTACGTGCGTAAATATATCTTATCGTCTCTACGCCGCTGTGTAATTTTTTATTCAACAATACATAATTTTGAAAGGTATAATGATCAGTATAATTTATTTAAATAAAAATTATAACATGATAATTATTATTTATAAAGAATATAAATTACAATTCTATATCGTTTTACTATTAAGTGAATGATATTGTCGCTCGTGCGTACGAATGACCCACCATCACCATAATGCAATACAATTCAATGTACATGATATTAATTAAACAATGAATATATACATGCATTGAATGAATAAAATGGTATATATTATAAAAATATTATTTTATAAATGTTATAACTATAACCTAAGAAGTAGAACATGGACTTATTAGATAAAACTTACATAATAACATAAAGTTTTTATTAGCCAAATAATGAGTGAAAATGAATTGTTAATGATAATGTGATGATAATATAATCATATATGATATAATAAAAATTATTCTAATTTTTGAATACGCTAGTAAAATTATTAACATAATTATATAGGAGTTTTAGATACATACTAAGGATATCATACCTAAGCTAAGGGCTAATTTTTTAATCTCATTATTATATGAGATTGTTTATATGTAATTATTTTCTAGGATATATTTATCATCCACACCCATGTCCCCTGAATATGTAATACTCTTAAAATTATTATTCAATTTTTTAAAGTCAATTTTACCCACCAGTGAAAGTTTACAAAATTGTATGAATGGAATATTTTTTCATTAATCAATAAAATGTATTTTTTTTACATTTATAGAAGAAGTATGAGGATAATATTTTTTAGCTTCTGTGGAATGAATGTATTCTTACTCTTTCAAAACACCTTAATTCCATGAATATTACTTTACAATATTTAATTTTTATTTTCAATTATATTCATTTATTTTACAATTTCATGGCATTTTTTAGAAGATATATTTTTTTTGAAGAAGGAAGAATATTTTCCTCAAGAATTAATTTAAAGTATTTTATCAAAATTATTTTACATATATGATGACATAGGGTTATGTTTCATTCCATTATATTACATTGATTTTATTTTGTTTATGATGGATTTATTTTTGTAAAATATATTTATATTATATGTATTATGATGTAATTATGTTTAAGAAACACATTTTTTATTCCTTAGGTTATGCTTTGGAGAATGGTTTGTGTTTATATGGAACATGTAAGAATGGTTTCATTATGAGATTGGAGAGACCTATATCTACCTCTAATGAATTAAATAATGATATATATATCATGAGATATACATGACTGGAATGAAAAGTAAATCTAATTTAGTAATACAGGGTTGAAACAATAAGTAAATTTAGTTCAGTAATACAGGGCTGGAAGGACAAGTAAACCCAGTTTTGTAATGGAATTTATCTGCCATGATGGTCTCAGATATGATCCTTCGATAATAAAAAATTATTTTTTATGTTTATGTTTTTGTGACATGTTCATGTTTTATGCCAATTCTATGTTATCATGATTCTTATTCCATTATTAATTATTCCCTACGTACTACCATGATTTATTACATAACTCTAGATCTTGATATTCAAAATTTATGTTATTGTGTTTACATTATTATGTTTATTTTTGGTATGATGTTTTCGATGATTACCGTTACTAAGAATTTAAGCTCACCATTTTCATATGTTTTTTCTCCCCAATATATAGAGAATAGTTTTCGGTAGAAAACCAAACGGGAGAAGATCCTTTTGAGAGATGTTGATGATATTTCAAAATGATAAAAGAACATGATCAGAATTTCCAAAGGCACCAAACAAATATGATATTTGGGAATCTATTTGAGTAATTTATTAATTATTCTACAAGATTAATGTAATGTCCAGGTATGTAATTCTTTGGTTATTAGATTTGGTATCAGATCCAAAATGTGAGTGTCCATGAATATTTAAAACCCATGAAAACATTTTCCCAAAAATCATAATTTTCAGACATAAAACATAATATACATATATTTCATCCTGTAATAATATGATTCCTACAAAACATTATAGAAATCATAAAACATAAATGTAACTTGTCGCATCCATATCATTCTTATATTTTTGATTTAACAACTACATATGGAGTAACCCTCATACTTACGTTTGGAATACCCATCACAGATTATATCCTAAATATCATTATAGAAACCCTATAATTTACCTCTCTAATGTTATCCAATGCATTGTAGAGATATCACGAGATCACCCACCCTCAATTTATCACATAACCACTTGTATACATAATCAGTTCCCATGAACCATAACATAATCATAATACATGAACTAGATAAAATAAAAATAAAATTTCCATATTGTAATCATAAGATATCTTTTAAAAATATTGATATAATAAATAAATTCTAAAACAATTATTAATACCAAAATTCATAAAAAATGTTGTATTTAATTTTATTTTTAAAAACATTACAACTTGCAGAGGAATCCAAATACCAAATAATAATCACAACAGTAGAAAGATCATTATCACCACATACTTTAAAAATATTCCTTTTTTTCTTTTCATAAAATGCGTTATAGAAAAAATATTCACATTTAATGAAATTAAAATTCAAATGGGTTTATTATAAACCGGATAAAATAAGGTGGTGTATAACATCAAAATATGTCTCAATGCAAGGAGATTAAGACGAAGTCCCTTACCTTGAGTCCAACTTCCCTCTTTCATTCTATAATTTCAAGAATAATAATATTTATTTAATTTATACTTGATTCAGAACCATTTTCATGTTAATCATTCATTTTATATCACTTATTACAATTTTATAACAACTATTTAATTATTTGAGTTCATATTGGATGTTTTTTCGATGTTTAGTACTGGGTTAAAAATGAAATTATTTTGGTGAAAATAGTCCATGTGGTCATAGGTCCATTATCTACAGAATGAAATTCATTATTTAAATATCACATATATCCAGTATATAATAGCCCATTACATTTGGAGATAATAAATAAGATTCAACATTAATTGATACGGTAGGTCATACATACGAATGAATGCTACATTAATTTATTTATTATATTAATGGAATGAAAACTAAATGATACATATGTATATTTTAATAATTTTATAACATATATGTTATATATGTTTAATTAGTTCACTAATTCCATCATTTATATGTTCTATCTAAGGAATGAATGAGTCATATCACATTCAGAGGGCGAAAATCCACACTTCCTCAAATGAAATTTTCATTTTTTTAAAAGGTTGGGACTGAAGCCTCAATTTATTATTTAAAGAAAAGACCACATTAAGACTAGGTAGAGGGAGAACCATTACATAGCTCTAAAGGCCAAGTCCATTTAGATTTATTACAAGAATAAAAATCCCATTTTTTGGCCCAAAGGACCCCTCAGTGAACAATACTGCTACAGTAGATGCACGACTATAGTGCCTGCTACGTTACGAAAACCACTACAGTGTCATAGCTGCTACAATTCCACCGCTGATACATTCCTGATACAATACCCACAAATTATTCCCTACCCAGATTTGATCTTGGTACTTTTTGATGACATTTAAGAGCCTATAATGTCCAAAACAAGAGTTGGTAGAAGAAATATTTTTAAAAATCATCGTTTTGTGAGGCGGTAGTTCACCATACACAAAAATAGTATGTTCTATATCCATTAGATGGAGGAATAAGTAAGTTTATGTCAAATACATATCATAAAAAATACTATAATTTTTTTGATATTGGTTTTGTTATAAAATAATGGAATAAATAGAGTTTAGGGTGTGGAGACGGAAAATAAAGGAAAAGAGCTTGAGAGAAGATGTCACATCAAAATCTGGTTACTACTTTTGATTTGAGCCAACATGCTTCCTTGAGTTTCCTTATACCCAAGGCAAGGCTTTTATTAGGAATGTAAAGATGTTGGGAGATTATTTTGAGCCTAATTCGGGAATGCCATGGGGCTAGAGATGTTTGAGTAAGTGGGTAGAAGTGGTGATATTTTATAAGAGGGTGCAGGGGCACTTTAGAAGAGTCTTGAAATATTATTTTATCATAAATTGAATTTAGAAATCAAATATTTAAAAATTGATATATTTCTAGGATAATATGGGTATAGGTAGAAATCCTATCATCCAATAGGTTTTATACATGTTTTGGTCAAAAATATAACCTTATATTTGAGCTTTAACTATTAGGTAAAAACATCATGTCTTACCTTGCCTTTTGAATTTTCATAATATATGGTTACTATAGTTACAATAAAAATATAATATAACCACAAGTGGATCATTAAAAATAATTGTAACATTTTATAATTCATTCGGCTGAATCATATAATTTTTTTTACTGTTATATCATTTAATAAAAAAGTATTTGTTTTAAAGACTTATTCATGTCAATTTTAACACTATATAGTAATTGTTTTTTTTAATTCATGACAACTTTATTACTTTGATAAAAATGAATTTACTCATCCCTAACATGTAAATTTCATCCAAAAAAACCTTGGATGGCATTAAAATATTCATATTACATATATTATAGTATTTATAATATCATTTATTTGAATATTTTATTAATAAGGTAATCACTACATCATCATTGCATCATAGATAAATATTTTTATTAAATGACTAAATATTATAAATAAAATTCTATGATGTAGGAAATTTTTTTAGATTTATAATTTTTATTTATAATCAAATATATGAGTTATATAAGCACACCTCAAAATCATTTTATTAAAAATATACATGTTTATGTAATATTCCACATTACATTAAATTAATTATTATAACATGTCATTATCACATCCATGTGGCTCCATGCGGTCCTAAAATCTACCAATGCACTATAATGGTCATCCATATCTCATAAAATTGGATTATAAAATGTGTGAGTGTAGTATTGTATTATTATAATATTATTTTATACCCTTATTTACCTAATTTACCCTTTAATGATGGAAAATATAAATAATTACAAAAGTTACTCTTCATAATATTCAAAAATAAAAGATCCATATTAAAAAAATTTGGACTATATGATTCCAAATATGGGATCCATTTATCCAAATTCATACTAAATAATAGGAAGAAATAAATTTCAAATTAATTTCCTTTGTCAAAACTAGAAACTCGGTTTTTAAGAAGTAAAAACTGTGAAAAGATTGAAATGTGGTTAGATCCAATTTCAATGTGAAATTACTTGGAATTACCAATATTGGATTAAATGATAAAAAATAATCTAATTACACTATTAAATTAATTTAAAGAAAATAATATAACTATATAAATAATGAAGATGAAAAGGTAGTTTTAAATTAAAATCAGGTATTTTTACTATTCATTAAAAAAATGAATTTTATCAAAAAAATACAAAAAATCTACCAAAGTAAATTTTTATTTCCTACTTCAGAAAAAGTTTTTTTTTCAAATTGATAATAAAAAATTGAAAAAATCTTGATTTCAAAATGGTTCTCCATTTAAAGGTGGTAAAAATATATTTTTTTGAATAATAATTTTATTATATGAAAAATTAAGACTTTCTCTTATATCATATATAGAAAACAAATAAGATGAATTTTAACAATTAAATTGAATATATAATATATATTTTTTGTTAAATAAAAATCCATAAATAGTGATATGATTTTATAAACACAATTATTCTCTTTTAAAAAGGTTTTCAAAAAAACACATCCTTTATATTTAATTGGTTTTCATTTCCATTTATAATAAATTTTGTAACTAAAAGAATCATTATTTAAACATATGTTAAAAATATTTTAATAATTCAGTTGATATTATTCCTTCCTGCAATTCCAATGACTAACTTATAATGGTAACATTCAAATAATAATATTTAGTGGTTCGTTTATGCTCGATGTAGTATATATTGTACTCTGTTGAATATATTGTTTCTTTCTTAAAACCCAGGATGTTATATCCTCACCCATTCAATAAATTGAGAAATCTTAATTTGAATTTGGGGTTGGGAACTAGGGTATGGATTTATAAAATACCATTATTACAATCCCACTTAAAAAAGGGTTAATACAACTTCCACCTTAAAATATAAGAAGTTAAGTACTAAGGTCACCTAAGTTAACACAAACTAGGAATTCATGTAAGAAAAATTGATATAGAAGAGAAAACTAACCATCATTTTCTGATATAGATTAATAGAGAACACAATGATAAGAAAGTTAAAAATCCCAAAACCATAAGTATGTGATTAGCTAAAATGTCATTGATTTCCCGTTTTGTAATGAAATTAGTTATAGTTTTTCTTTTAGGATCCTATTCTTAATAATGAGGGATTATATTTGTACATATTATAAGAACATAAGGATATATACTTACTTGAAATGTTGATTTTAATCCTTTAATAAATTTCTACCAAAAATTCATCATTTCTCCAAACAACGAATATTCAAGATGACTAGGTCATTCCTTAAGAACTAGAATCAACATATAGAGGTTCTCTTAAACTAAAAAATATTAAATATCTATTATTTGTGTCTGGAAAAATCAAAAAAACTAAAATAGTTAGTAAAAGATTATGTAATCTCCCAAAATGATTAATCCATTTTAGTAATAAATACTACTTCTAATCTCTATGGTTCAACATAAATACCAAAAGATCAACTAAGACCATTCAATATATAATTTTTTTATAAAAAACCATTCATATTGTATAAGATAAAAAAAATCTTCTCATACCCCTGCTAGAAAAGTGAAAAAGTACATCGTATGGAAAAAGAAATAAATATCCATTCCATACCATTTAATAAAAATTTACAAATGGGTAAAATTCACATGAAAAAATGGTATATAATATATATAATGTTATAAATTTAGAGAACAAGGTCATGAATAATAAATGAACCCCAAAACATACTTACTAACAAAAAATCAAGGATAATAATGGGATTAAAAATTATCCCTTACATTAGGTCTAATATGATTCATTTGTATCAAAAACTCCTCTGTAATTATTTAAATAATGTTATTGACTTATTCTAGATTCGTAGAAATTTTTTATGATATCATATATGTTGATATTTTCATATGTTTGTTTGTAACATTTCATTGTAAACCATTATTCAGATATTAATTGCTTTATGTTCTTATGAAATTTTTATCAGATAAGATCATGTTACACATCATAGGTTATATTTATGTCATTTATAGAATGATATTAGTATAATATATACCGCATTTATTTATTAAATTGATGTATATAACCATGGGTAACTGAATATATTGTATAATGAATCACATCACATTGTGGAGATGGTAGGTCGTACGTACGCACGAGTGATGATATCATTCACTTAATTTCTAATGGTTATAGAATTGGTTGTTATATTAATTCTAAAGAATAATTATCTGGATATATTCATTATGTCAATACATTATACTCATCATTATACCCATCCAAATTAGTTATTGTTGAATAAAAAATTATACCACAGTGTGGAGATGGAATGTCGTATGTACGCATGCATGGTGACATTGTTATTCGTATGTTGGAGAAAATGAGAAATATGGTTTTCCCATTATTATAATAAAATAATATCTTGTTTAATATATTGTATTTATTAATTTATTTTGGAAGAAACATAATATGATTAATGTTATGTATTTTTAGATGAATATTCATTACATTTACCCCTAAGGACCGTAATAGTTTAGTGCCTCAAGAAACATAGAAATCATTCTCTTAACTTTTGAACGATATTGAACATCTCCCATAAAAAACATACCATTTAGTAACACTAGATAAATTATTTCTTTATAACCCTAGGAATGGAATATTAAGAAAGGGTGAGCATAGATGCTGAGTAAGGGTAAGAAAACAACACATGAATACATTAATGTAAAAATAATCATGAACATAACTTTTTAATATCACAATATTGAGTCATGAAATAAATATTATTAGTTCTTAAAGATAAATCATAAAGGAAAATTTACCATGATAACATAGAATAGGCATAAAACATGATCTTTTGGAAAACACATAAGCATAAAAAACCATTTCTATATTATCCAAGGCTCATAGCCAAGACCATCCTTGCTGACAAAGTCCATTACTGAATAGACTTAACTCCTCATTCCATTCCTGTATTACTGAACCAAATATACATGAAATTTCAGCCCTATATTATTGAACCAGATTTACTTTCCATTCTATTCATTTATATCTTATGAGATATAAATCTTTACACAATGCATTGAAGTGATATATAGGTCCCACCCATCCCATAATGAGATCATTCATATATGTTTCACAGAAACATTAACCATTCATCATAACATAACCCAAGGAAAAAAATTAGGTTTTGTAAGCATCATTCCATCATAATACATAGAAATCAATGGATTTAATATAAAATAATTCCATCTCAAACAAAATAAAATCAATATTAGAGTAGATATATAAAAATAACCCTATGTCAACGTAGAAAGAAAATAATTTTCATAAAATACTTAAAATTAATTCCTAAAGAAAATATATTTTCTTCATTTAATTTTTTCAACAAAGTTCCAAGCTATATTTAATGAAACAAATTTAATTGAATATACACATGAAATATTTTAAAGTAAGATTCATGGAAATAATATTTTAGGAAAGCTTAGAATTCATTCATGATGTATAAGTTAAAATACATTATCCACGCACTTTTGCTGAGGAAATAAGAAATCAACTTGTATCAAATAATGACAAAATAATCCATTCATGCCGTTTAAAAAAAATTCATGAATGGGTGAAATTGAATTTAAAAAAATGTAGATGAATATAAATAGTATTATATATTTAGAGAACATTTATGTGGATGATAAATATACCCCAAAGAATATTTACGTATAAATAATATTGGATAATAATGAGATTGCAACATTATCCCTTACCATAGGTTCAATATATTTCATATGTATAAGAACATAATATATAATGATTTGAATAATATTATTGACTTATTCTAGAATCATAATCATTTTTATGATATCATATATGATTATATAATCATCTGTTTGTTAGTAACATTTCATTGTCACCTATTTTTCTGAAATTAACTACTTTAAGTTCCTATGCATGTTTTGTCAGATAAGTTCATGATACACTTATTAGGTTATAGTTATATCATTTATAGAATGATATTATTATTATTATTATATATATATATATCATATTTATTCACTTAATTCATTTATATAATCATCGTTTAATGAAGATCATGTAGAATAAATCGCATCGCATCGTGGAGACGACATGTCAGACGTACTCATGAGTAACAATATCATTCACTTAATGGTCAAATGGAATGGAATTGGATGGTATATTAATTATACCAAATAATTATCAGGTTTTATTAATTATTTAAATCTATTATAATCATAATTATACACATCCAAATTATTTATTTTTGAATAAAAAATTACACCACTGTGTAGAGACAGTAAGTCGTATGTAGACACAATTGGTGATATTGTTATTCGTAGGATATGTAAAAAGAGGTATATAGTTGTAATATAATTATAATAAAATCTCAACATGTATAATATACTAGATTTATAACTCTATTATTGTAACACCCCGAGCTTCTATGATACGCTTCTCATTCAATAATGCAATAGCTTGCATTGTACGCAACTTCGAGTTCTAACACACCGCAACTAATCAAAGTAGCCGTTATGAATAGTAATACCCACTTTTTGAAATTATATAAATTTTATATTTCAAAATGGACTTCATTTTTGTATTTAGAATATCAAAATTATCCTAAGTTGAGTTTTTGTAATTTTCTTAGAACATTCAATTTTTTATGAATAGTGAAAAATACTTAAAACAACTTTTTTAATCAAAATAATTTATAGTGATAAATTATACTATTTAGTGGTTTTAAAGTATAATTATAATATATTTTTACCATTTTATCCAATGGTGGTCGTTAGAATTAATTTAACATTGAAATTGGACATAAACAATTGTCAATATTTTGATATAAATTGTTTCTTAAAAACACACTATTTGTTGTGACAGCGGGAATTAATTATAAAATTAATTAATGCAACTTATATGTTTGGAATTTTTTAAAATAGACATCATTTTTGAATTCGGAATATCAATTATAGCTTAGGGTGAAATTTTGGCATTGTTCTGAAAAACTTTAATTTTTGATGAATAGTGAAACCACTAAGTGGTAGTTAAATAACTGATTTTTCATTTAAATGAAATATTACCACTTCTGTGTTTTGATTCTCAAAAATCCGACATACATGGTTGTCATTAAGAAGTAAAATGTGGTTCAATGAGATTAAAATAATTTTTGGTGAATAGTAACTTTTAAGTTCTTAATCGCGATTATAGGTAATTAGTGTAGTTTAAGTTAAAAATAATGTTTTAATAATATGAGATGAGCTTGACACATGTCTTACACTCATTGGATGTGCCATGTCCGACCAAGAAAATCCATGGGTCAACTTGGGGACCCCATGGAGCCACTTTAGTTAGAAAATGACATAAATACATTTTATTTAATGTTAAAGTAAAAAATGACACAAACATGAAATGTTTTAATAAAACAATTTTTACATGGGGTTATACAAGTCATAATTTTGACTATAAATAGTCATTGGAAAGATAAAGATATTTCCTACATCATAGTATTTTTTTTATAATTTTTAGACATTATGTAAATTAAATTATTTATGACATCATTATGATGCAGCGATGACCTCATTATTTAACGAT
The DNA here is from genome assembly GCA_963277665.1 of Viscum album. Taxonomy (NCBI): domain Eukaryota; kingdom Viridiplantae; phylum Streptophyta; class Magnoliopsida; order Santalales; family Viscaceae; genus Viscum; species Viscum album. The sequence goes on along the minus strand of OY728136.1, from coordinate 796,682,179 downwards.
TTTAATAAAATGAAAAGATAATGTACAATCCAAGGCATACACTTGTCAAAAGTCTATTGGATGGGTATATTTAGAACCCTTATCACCTTATCCACGAATTATATAATTGTGGGACCTTTAGAACCGAAAAGCATTGTATAATAATGTAAAATTTCCTTACTTTCCAAGAGTGCCCCTCCTCTCCTCTTATAAAAGGCCCCCACCTCTACCACTTCATTCACACTTTAAAGCCATTTGGCTCAGACAACCTCTGCCCAAATACTCTCCCAACATTCCCCCTTACTCCTAGAAGCCTCACATTGGGCATATCTCTTCCCAATGAAGCCTTTGGCTCAAATCAAAAAGAGTTACCCGATTTTGAGGTAATGTCTTCCCTAATGTTATTTTGTTTTATTTTGCTTCTCCAACCCCATAAACTCTTTTTATTAATTTATTTTGTAAAAAAACCAGTATCCTCAATATACTAGGATGTGTTTATAAGAAGGATTTGATATACACTTACACACACCTACATCTAATGGTTAAAGAACATACGGTTTCTGTGGATGGCGAATTTCTGCCTCACGAAACGATGATTGTTCAACACTCATATAACACCTTCAAAGGTGTCCATTAAGAAGTAACTATATTTATATATGATGTATAATATGTTTATGTTTTCCTTATTCTTCTGTATTTCTCATTTATGGAGTACTTTATGATTTCCATTATGGGTAAACACGATAATTTCATTTTAGGAAGTGCGGACTACCGCCCCCTCAAAGTGATGTGAATCATTAATACCATATGTGGGATGTATAAAGGATGGAGTAAATGATATTATATATGATATTATACTGTAACAATATTATACCTTTATATTATTATGATTTCATTCCATTAAATACGAAATAGAAATGAAAGTAGCGTTCATGCGTACGTACGGCTTACCGTCTCCATGAACGGTGCATTTCATTTCATACCTCTAAATGTTACGTAATATTATGAATGAATGTATATACTGGATATATATGATATATATGACATCTAAATCATGAATATAATTCTGGAGATAATGGATATTCTACCACATAAACAACTTGTAATTATAAGAAGTTTATTATTGACTCAAGTACCAAAGATCGACAAAACAACCGTTATTAACTTAAATAATTACATAATGTTCATAACATTGTAATAAGTGATATAAAAAGGATAATTAAATTGAAAATGGTTCTTTATAAAGTAGATATTAACTCTAGTTTGTTATTCATGAGGTTAAAGAACGGTCGAATCAAGTCGGACACAAGTTAAGGGAACTTCTTAACCCAACTTCCATTTTTTGGGTTAATCTCCTACTTTCAAATTATGTCATGATATTATTATGTATTATTTTGTATTTTTACTTTCTTTATGTGTACCTATAGTTAATACACATAATAGATCTATTTTATTTTAAAAATGATCTTTTTAAGGACTTCGTCTCAATCTCCTTTCATTGAGGCATATTTGGTTTTATACACAACTTTCTTTTATACGGTGTATAAACCCCTTTGACTATTAATTTTATTAAAAAGGAATCTGTTTATAAGAAGAATTTTTACTAAACGGCAAAAGGAATGTTTTTTCTTACGTATGCAGCAACAACGACTTTTCCACCGTCGTGACTATTATTTGAGTTTTGGCTTCCTCTATAAGCCATAATTTTTTTGAAATGATTTAAAAAAAGAGAGACATATTTCTCTCAAATATATGAAAATCCAGTCCAAATGTATATGTATTTAATGCAAGCTTAAAAATGTTTTCATAAAACCCGACTATCGAGTGTGGTAGACAGGAAGGGATTGGGCGTGGACCCATCATGGCCTGTAATTAGTCGAGTAGTCTCAGAATTAGTTATTTTGTTTTCAGAAGCTTGCATAATGTTTTCATAAAAGAACTGGGGTATATTTGAGCAATTTTAAACTTAAGTATCTTCTAAAAAAATTGCATTGGTAGGTATCATGAGACAAACTAGTGTCTTGGCACGAGGCCTTGACAAAATCTTATTTGTGGTCTTAGCACGAGGCCTTGGGTACGCGGTTATGATTGTCTGACATTATGCATTCTATCGTTATGAAAGTGGTTATTTATATTGCATGTGATTATTCGACCAGTAGAATATCCATGAGAATAACTAAATGGCATTATCTCATTTTACTTTTGCCTTATTATGTTGAAGTTCATGTTTAAAAGGCTTTTTTTTGTTATACATTGCCTTAAATGTTAATGTTTATTTATGAAATCTTCCGTAATATTGTTATCCTTACTGAGAATCTGAGCTCACCCCTTTTCAATGTTTTAAAATTTGATAGGATGTGAAGAAGTAAACTGTGAATGACCTACAGGGATATTATAAGGGGATATGAAGAGAAGATGTAGTAGTTTTATTTTACTTTATGATGTAATGTAAGACTTATTAATGTATCTAGTGTTTCCAAGGCTACTAAACTAATCGGTCTTTCGAGACATGATCTTTTGTGATCATGCCAATGTTATGAAGTAATGCACCGACTCTGGGTAGCTGGGGTCGGGGCGTTATAGTTGGTATCAGAGGCAGTTTAGTACTAACCTTGAAAGCTAGATTTAGATAAACTCTGATTAGAGCACATAGCCCGAAGATAGACTTTGATGATTAGTATAGAAAAACTTCCTAGAATTTTGGTATTGTAGAGATGTTGTGAGTTTTCCGAGCAATACATCCCTGTCTGGATACGAGAAGGTAGAGGCGGCTCTGGCACAGATGTACCTAGGGATAAAACCCGAAAACACAGCTTTGAGCTAGACTCGAACGGGAACTGGTGCATGACAACATGCCTTGCTGCACTCTTGGTTATGACACTCCAGGGGGATATTCTTTGGATAATTCTAATTTTATTTATAAACCACTATGAAGGGTTATGAGTATATACTTCCTAAAAGAAAACATTTTTTATGATTATGGATTATATCCATAAATAGTTCAATTTATTATAAGTGTTTTCAAGTTTGTTATTATGTATTTCGATTCATAAACTAACCTAGTTTATGGCATTATATAGAAATGGTGCCCAGTAGAAGGAATGTGAACTCCATCAATACGTATGATCCAAAGAGTAAGAAGGATCATATCTTTCATGGTATTAAGCCAAAATTTAGAAGGGAAATATTCTCCCATGTGTTATCAACATATGAAGAAATAGTATCATGTGTTAATAAGATAAGTAGAGAATTCTTTGAGTCTTATGGATTTGAAGGGATGAAAGAGAAGAAAAGGATGGAAGAGATAATTATGAATAAAGGGACGAAGGAAAAGAAGAATTTTCCAATGTGTGATAACTGTGGGAAGAAACACCTTGGAATTTGCCTGAAGGGAATGGGAGTTTGTTATAAGTATGGAGAAAAAGGACAGCATGTGCGTGACTGAAAGGGTAAGAAAAATGTTTCAAATGTACAATGCTTCATCTGCAAGGAGTGGGGACACTACGCAAACCAATGTTAAAAATCATCAGAGTATGCCCCAAATGATGTTATTGGATAATAATCAAGTTATGATACTACCACAGATGAGGAGGAATGATTAGAGTTCTTATGTTGTTATTAAAGAATTTTGTAATTTGGGTGTTGTATCAATGATGTACTGGTTATAATAATTATGGAGTATATAAGGATTATACTGCAGTACTATTTCATCTAGGACTTGAGATTGTGTGGAACCAAGAAAAGCGACTCCACAGTATGTTAAATTTTTGGAAAATATATGGTTGAGAGAAAGATAAACCATAATATGGTTCTGATACCGAGATAGTGATTTTGGAATAAGACATGATTGATTCGGATAAATTATGTTGGATATTCTTAACATCCATGAAACTGATTAATGATTTGTATACATTTTTTGATAGAAGGAGTATATCTAGTTTTCTATAAGGAATAAGGGATCATGAATGTAATAAATAAGGATTTATGGTAATTCTGTATGTTCCAGTGTTTTAAAAGAATACATGATGAAGGTGTTCACATGTTGTTACGCAAAAAAAAGTGCTTCATTATGTTTTCCTTCCTCTAAAAATATGGACTGTGAGTTGGACAGAAGTATTTTGGATAACTATAAAGGTTGGAATGGATTATATTTTACATTGGATACTATTGTTAAGGTTATTATTGGATATTTAAAAAAAGGACAACACGCAGACCGAGGGACAACCCATCACGTCAGAAAAAGCTGTGGGAATCGAACCCACAACCATAGTGCGATTGGCATTAATCGCCTACCACTGGAACTACTTGAAGTCCCTGGTTATTACAAAATAGTTTTTCTAATCTAAATGGTATGTGTTAAAATTTGGAACCTTATACAATTAGGATAAATAGAATATTTCTGAGTTATATTACCTTTTAGAGTGAAATATGGGTTTTTGGTAAAAATTTATTAAAGAATGAAAGTCTATATGACAAGTATGTATATTCCCTTACGTTCTTAGTAAATGTCCTAAATAAATTCTTTAACTTTATAAAAGGTAACTTAAAACAAAAATGTTGCCGGTTAACTTTTCCAACTGGGGATTCAATGACCGTTTAACCAATCACAAGGTTGTGATTTTCTTATTGTTAACTTTCTCCTAAGCCAGTTTTCTACAACTCTCCATTAGACCTTGATGGTTTGTTTTTCTTCCATATCCATATTTTCATAGAATCCTAGTATGGGCTATCTCGGGTGACCTTTGTACTTATCTTTCTTTCTTTTAAAGTTATATTTTTATTAACCTTATTTCCGATGTGGGTTTTCAACAAAGGTATTTTCTATTTTCAACCTTTTATTTTCCAAGAAAAATTTCAATTTGCAAGGATGCAATTTATTGAAGGAGGGGAGAATGTAACACCCTGAGCTTCTATGATACGCTTCTCATTGAATAATGCAATAGCTTGTATTGTACGAAACTTCGAGTTCTAACACACCGCAACTAATCAAAGTATTCGTTATGAATAATAATACCCACTTTTTGAAATTATATAAATTTTATATTTCAAAATGGACTTCATTTTTGTATTCCGAATATCGAAATTATCCTAAGTTGAGTTTTTGTAATTTTCTGAGAACTTTAAATTTTTAATTAATAGTGAAAAATACTTAAAACAACTTTTTTAATAAAAATAATTTATAGTGATTAATTATACTATTTAGTGGTTTCAAAGTATATTTATAATATATTTTTACCATTAAATCCAATGGTGGTCATTAGAATTAATTTAACATTGAAATTGGACATAAACAATTGTCAATCTTTTGATATAAATTGTTTTTAAAAACACGCTATTCGTTGTGACAGCGAGAATTAATTATAAAATTAATTAATTCAAATTATATGTATGGAATTATGTAAAATAGACATCATTTTTGAATTCGGAATATCAGTTATAGCTTATGGTGAAATTTTGGCATTGTTCTGAAAAACTTCAATTTTTGATGAATAGTGAAACCACTAAGTGGTAGTTAAATAACTGATTTTTCGTTTAAATGAAATATTACCACTTCTGTGTTTTGATTTTCAAAAATCCGACATACATGGTTTTCATTAAGAAGTAAAATGTGGTTCAATGAGATTAAAATATTTTTTGGTGAATAGTAACTTTTAAGTTCTTAATCGCGATTAGAGGTAATTAGTGTAGTTTAAGGTAAAAATAATTTTTTAATAATATGAGATGAGATTGACACATGTCCTACCCTCATTGGATGTTCCATGGCCGACCAAGACAATCCATGGGTCAACTTGGGGACCCCATGGAGCCACTTTAGTTAGAAAATGACATAAATACCTTTTATTTAATGTTAAAGTAAAAAATGACACAAACATGAAATGTTTTACTAAAGAAATTTTTACATGGGGTTATACAAGTCATATTTTTGACTATAAATAGTAATTGGAAAGATAAAAAGATTTCCTACATCATAGTATTTTTTTATAATTTTTAGACCTTAAATAAATTAAATTATTTATGACATCATTATAATGCAGCGATGACCTCATTATTTAACGATTTTAATAAAATGAAAAGACAATGTACAATATAAGGCATATACTTTTCCAAAGTCTATTGGATGGGTAGATTTCGAACCCTTATCACCTTATCCACGAATTATATAAGTGTGGGACCTTTAGAATCTGAAAAGCATTGTATAATAATGTAAAATTTCATTACTTTCCAAGAGTGCCCCTCCTCTCCTCTTATAAAAGGCCCCCACATCTACCACCTCATTCACACTTTCAAGCCATTTGGCTCGGCCAAACTCTGCCCAAATATTCTCCCAACGTTCCCCCTTACTTCTAGAAGCCTCACTTTGGGCAGAACTCTTCCAAAGGAAGCCTTTGGCTCAAATCAAAAAGAGTTACCCGATTTTGAGGTAATGTCTTCTCTAATGTTATTTTGTTTTATTTTGCTTCTCCAACCCCATAAACTCTTTTTATTCATTTCTTTTGTAACAAAAACAGTATCCTCAAAATACTAGGATGTTTTTATAAGAAGGATTCGAGCTACACTTACACACACCTACATATAATGGTTAAAGAACATACGGTTTCTGTGGATGGTGAATTTCTGCCTCACGAAACGATGATTGTTCAACACTCATATAACACCTTCAAAGGTGTACATTAAGATGTCACTATATTTATATATGATATATAATATGTTTATATATTCCTTATGCCTCTGTATTTCTCATTTATGGAATACTTTATGATTTCTATTATGGGTAAAAGCGATAATTTCATTTTAGAAAGTGCGGACTACCACCCCCTCAAAGTGATGTGAATCGTTAATACCATATGTGGGATGTCTAAAGGATGGAGTAAATGATATAATATATGATATTATACTGTAAATATATTATACATTTATATAATTATGATTTCATTCCATTAAATATGAAATAGAAAGGAAAGTAGCGTTATGCGTACGTACGGCTTACCGTCTCCCTGAACGGTGCATTTCATTTCTTACCGCTAAATGTTACGTAATATTATGAATGAATGTATATACTGGATATATATGATATATATGACATCTAAATCATGAATATAATTCTGGAGATAATGGATATTCTTCCACATAAACAACTTGTAATTATAAGAAGTTTATTATTGACTCAAGTACCAAAGATCGACCAAACGACCGTTATTAACTTAAATAATTACATAATGTTCATAACATTGTAATAAGTGATATAAAAAGGATAATGAAATTAAAAAATTTTCTTAATAAATTAGTTATTAACTCTAGTTTATTATTCAGGAGGTTAAAGAATGGTCGAATCAAGTCGGACACAAGGTAAGGGAACTTCTTAAACCAACTTCCATTCTTTGGGTTAATCTCCTAATTTCAAATTATGTCATGATATTATTATGTATTATTTTGTAGTTTTGCATTCTTTATGTGTACCTATAGTTAATACACATAATAGATCTATTTTATTTTAAAAATTATCTTTTTATGGTCTTCGTCTCAATCTCCTTTCATTGAGGAATATTTGGTTTTATACACAACTTTCTTTTATACGGTGTATAAACCCCTTTGTCTTTTACTTTTATTCAAAAGGAATATTTTTATAAGAAGCATTTTTACTAAACTGAAAAAGGAATGTTTTTTCTTACGTATTCGGCAAAAATGACTTCTCCGCTACTGTGACTATTATTTGAGTTTTGGCTTCCTCTATAAGCCATAACTTTTTTGAAATGATTTCAAAAAAGAGAGAGATATTTCTCTCAAATATATGAAAATCCAGTGCAAATATATATGTATTTAATGCAAGATTAAAAATGTTTTTATAAAACCCGACTCTCGAGTGTGGTAGACAGGATGGGATTGGGCGTGGACCCATCATGGCCTGTAATTAGTCGAGTAGTCTCAGAATTAGTTATTTTGTTTTCAGAAGCTTGCATAATGTTTTTAGAAAAGAACTGGGGTATATTTGAGCAATATTAAACTTAAGTATCTTCTAAAAAATTGCATCGGTAGGTCTCATGAGACAAACTAGTGTCTTGGTACGAGGCCTTGACAAAATATTATTTGTGGTTTGGCACGAGGCCTTGACTACGCGGTTATGATAGTATGGAATTATGCATTCCATCGTTATGAAACTGGTTATTGAAATTGCATGTTATTATTCGACCAGTAGAATATCCATGTGAATAAGTAAATGGCATTATCTCATTTTACTTTTTCCATATTATGTTGAAGTTCATGTTTAAAAGGTTTTTGTTTTTGTTATACATTGCCTTAAATGTTAATGTTTATTTATGAAAAATTCCGCAATATTGTTATCCTTACCGAGCATCTGAGCTCACCCCTTTCAACGTTTTAATATTTTCCAGGATGTGAAGAAGTATACTATGAATGACCTACATGGATATTATAAGGGGATATTAAGAGAAGATGTAGTAGTTTTGTTTTACTTTATGATGTAATTTATGACTTATTAATGTATCTAGTGTTTCCAAGGCTACTAAACTAATCGGTCTTTAGAGACTTGATCTTTTGTGATCATGCCAATGTTACGAAGTAATGCACCGACTCTGGGTAGCTGGGGTCGGGGCGTTATAGTTGGTATCAGAAGAAGTTTAGTACTAACCTTGGAATCTAGATTTAGATAAAATCTGATTAGATCACATAGCCCGAAGATAGACTTTGAGGATTAGTATAGAAGAACTTCCTAGAATTTTGGTATTGTAGAGATGTTGTGAGTTTTCTAGCAATACATCCATGTCTTGATACGAGCAGGTAGAGACAGCTCTGGCACAGATGTACCTAGGGTTAAAACCCGAAAACACCGCTTTGATCTAGACTCGAACGGGAACTGGTGCACGACAATGGGCCTTGCTTCACTCTTGGTTACGACACTCCCAAGGGATATGCTTTGGATAATTATCATTTTCTTTATAAACCACTATGAAGGGTTATGAGTATATACTTCCTAAAAGAAAACATTTTTTATGATTATGGATTATATCCATAAATAGTTCAATTTATTATAAGTGTTTTCAAGTTTGTTATTATGTATTTCGATTCATAAACTAACCTAGTTTATGGCATTGTATAGAAATGGCGCCCAGTAGAAGGAATGTGAACTCCATCAATACGTATGATCCAAAGAGTAAGAAGGATCATATCTTTCATGGTATTTAGACAACATTTAGAAGGGAAATATTCTCCCATGTGTTGTCAACATATGAAGAAATAGTATCATGTGTTAATAATATAAGTAGATAATTCTCTGAGTCTTATGGATTTGAAGGGATGAAAGAGAAGAAAAGGATGGAAGAGATAATGATGAATAAAGGGACGAAGGAAAAGAAGAATTTTCCAATATGTGATAACTCTGGGAAGAAACACCTTGGAATTTTCCTGAAGTGAATGGGAGTTTGTTATAAGTGTGGAGAAAAAGGACACCAAGTGCGTGACTGAAAGGGTAAGAAAAATGTTTCAAATGTACAATGCTTCATCTGCAAGGAGTGGGGACACTACGCAAACCAATGTTAAAATCATCAGAGTATGCCCCAAATGATGTTATTGGATATTAATCAAGTTATGATACTACCACAGATGAGGAGTAATGATTATAGTTCTTATGTTGTTATTAAAGAATTTTGTAATTTGGGTGTTGTATCAATGATGTACTGGTTATAATAATTATGGAGTATATAATGATTGTACTGCAGTACTATTTCATCTAGGACTTGAGATTGTGTGGAACCAAGAAAAGTGACTCCACAGTATGTTAAATTTTTGGAAAATATATCTTTGAGAGAAGGATAAACCATAATATGGTTCTGATACCGAGATAGTGATTTTGGAATAAGACATGATTGATTCGGATAAATTATGTTGGATATTCTTAACATCCTTGAAACTGATTAATGATTTGTATACATTTTTGGATAGAAGGATTATATCAAGTTTTCTATAAGGAATAAGGGATCATGAATGTAATAAATAAGGATTTATGGTAATTCAGTATGTTGCAGTGTTTTATGAGAATAAATGATGAAGGTGTTCACATGTTGTTACGCAAAAAAAAGGAGCTTCATTATGTTTACCTTCCTCATAAAATCTGGACTGTGAGTTGGACATAAGTATTTTGGATAACTATAAAGGTTGGAATGGATTATATTTTACATTGGATACTATTGTTAAGGTTATTTATGGATATTTATAAAAAGGACAACACACAGACCGAGTGACAACCCATCGCGTCGGTCAAAGCTGTGGGAATCGAACCCACAACCATAGTGCGATTGGGATTAATCGCCAACCACTGGAACTACGTGAAGTCCCTGGTTGTTACAAAATAGTTTTTCTAATCTAAATGGTATGTGTCAAAATTTAGAACCTTATACAATTAGGATAAATAGAATATTCCTGAGTTCTATTACCTTTTAGAGTGAAAGATGGGTTTTTGGTAAAAATTTATTAAATAATGAAAGTCTATATGACAAGTATGTATATTCCCTTACGTTCTTAGTAAATCTCCTAAATAAATTCTTTAACTTTATAAAAGGTAACTTAAAACAAAAACATTTCCGGTTAACTTTTCCAACTAGGGATTCAATGACCGTTTAACCAATCACAAGTTTGTGATTTTCTTATTGTTAACTTTCTCCTAATCCAGTTTTCTACAACTCTCCATCAGACCTTGATGGATTTTTTTTCTTCCATATCCATATTTTCATAGAATCCTAGTATGGGCTATCTCGGGTGACCTTTGTACTTAACTTTCTTTCTTTTAAAGTTATATTTTTATTAACCTTATTTCCGATGTGGGTTTTCTACAAAGGTATTTTCTAATTTCAACGTTTTATTTTCCAAGAAAAATTTCAAATTGCGAGGACGCAATTTATTGAATGAGGGGAGAATGTAACACCCTGAGCTTCTATGATACTCTTCTCATTCAATAATGCAATAGCTTGCATTGTATGCAACTTCGAATTCTAACACACCGTAACTAATCAAAGTAGCCGTTATGAATAGTAATACCCACTTTTTGAAATTATATAAATTTTATATTTCAAAATGGACTTCATTTTTGTATTCAGAATATCAAAATTATCCTAAGTTGTGTTTTTGTAATTTTCTGAGAATATTCAATTTTTTATGAATAGTGAAAAATACTTAAAACAACATTTTTAATCAAAATAATTTATATTGATAAATTATACTATTTAGTGGTTTTAAAGTATAATTATAATATATTTTTACCATTTTATCCAATGGTGTTCATTAGAATTAATTTAACATTGAAATTGGACATAAACAATTGTCAATCTTTTGATATAAATTGTTTCTTAAAAACACGCTATTTGTGGTGACAGCGGGAATTAATTATAAAATTAATTAATGCAACTTATATGTTTGGAATTTTGTAAAATAGACATCATTTTTGAATTCGGAATATCAATTATATCTTAGGGTGAAATTTTGGAATTGTTCTGAAAAACTTCAATTTTTGATGAATAGTGAAACCACTAAGTGGTAGTTAAATAACTGATTTTTCGTTTAAATAAAATATTACCACTTCTGTTTTTTGATTTTTAAAAATCCGACATACATTGTTGTCATTAAGAAGTAAAATGTGGTTCAATGAGATTAAAATATTTTTTGGTGAATAGTAACTTTTAAGTTCTTAATCCCGATTAGAGGTAATTAGTGTAGTTTAAGTTAAAATTAATTTTTTAATAATATGAGATGAGCTTGACACATGTCCTACCCTCATTGTATGTGCCATGGCCGACCAAGACAATCCATGGGTCAACTTGGGGACCCCATGGTGCCACTTTAGTTAGAAAATGACATAAATACCTTTTATTTAATGTTAAAGTAAAAAATGACACAAACATGAAATGTTTTACTATAAAAAATTTTACATGGGGTTATACAAGTCATATTTTTTACTATAAATAGTCATTGGAAATCTAAAAATATTTCATACATCATAGAATTTTTGTTTATAATTTTTAGACATTAAATAAATTAAATTATTTATGACGTCATTATGATGCAGCGAGGATCTCATTATTTAACGATTTTAATAAAATGAAAAGATAATGTAGAATCCAAGGCTTACACTTTTCCAAAGACTATTGGATGGTTAGATTTCAAACCCTTATCACCTTATACACGAATTATATAAGTTTGGGACCTTTAGAATCCGAAAAGCATTGTATAATAATGTAAAATTTCCTTACTTTCCAAGAGTGCCCCTCCTCTCCTCTTATAAAAGTCCCCCACCTCTACCACCTCATTCACACTTTCAAGCCATTTGACTCGGCCAACCTCTACCCAAATACTCTCCCAACTTTCCCCCTTACTCCTATAAGCCTCACTTTAGGCAGAACTCTTCCCAAGGAAGCCTTTGGCTCAAATCAAAAAGAGTTTCCCGATTTTGAGGTAATGTCTTCTCTAATGTTATTTTGTTTTATTTTGCGTCTCCAACCCCATAAACTCTTTTTATTCATTACTTTTGTAACAAAAACAGTATCCTAAATATACTAGGATGTTGTAATAAGAAGTATTCGAGCTAAAATTACACACACCTACATCTAATGGATAAAGAACATACGGTTTCTGTGGATGGAAAATTTCTACCTCACGAAACGATGATTGTTCAACACTTATATGACACCTTCAATGGTGGACATTAAGATGTCACTTTTTTAATATATGATATATAATATTTTTATGTTTTCCTTATTCTTCTGTATTTCTCATTTGTGGAATACTTTATGATTTCCATTATGGGTAAACGCGATAATTTCATTTTAGGAAGTGCGGACTACCGCCCCCTCAAAGTGATGTGAATCGTTAATACCATATGTGGGATGTATAAAGGATGGAGTAAATGATATTATATATGATATTATACTGGAAATATATTATACCTTTATATAATTATGATTTCATTCCATTAAATATGAAATAGAAATGAAAGTAGCGTTCATGCGTACGTACGACTTACCGTCTCCATGAACGGTGCATTTCATTTCTTACCTCTAAATGTTATGTAATATTATGAATGAATGTATATACTGGATATATATGATATATATGACATCTAAATCATGAATATAATTCTGGATATAGTGGATATTATACCACATAAACAACTTGTAATTATAAGAAGTTTATTATTGACTCAAGTACCAAAGATCGACAAAACGACCATTATTAACTTAAATAATTAATTAATGTGAATAACATTGTAATAAGTGATATAAAAAGGATAATGAAATTGAAAATGGTTCTTAATAAAGTAGATATTAACTCTAGTTTATTATTCAGGAGGTTAAAGAATAGTCGAATCAAGTCGGACACAAGGTAAGGGAACTTGTTAACCCAACTTCCATTCTTTGGGTTAATCTCCTACTTTCAAATTATGTCATGAAATTATTATGTATTATTTTTTATTTTTACTTTCTTTATGTGTACCTATAGTTAAAACACCTAATAGATCTATTTTATATTAAAAATAATCTTTTTATGGACTTCCTCTCAATCTCCTTTCATTGAGGCATATTTGGTTTTATACACAACCTTCTTTTATACGGTGTATAAACCCCTTTGACTTTTACTTTTATTCAAAAGGAATCTTTTTATAAGAAGAATTTTTACTAAACAGAAAAAGGAATGTTTTTTCTTACGTATGCGGCAACAACGACTTCTCTGCCGCCGTGACTATTATTTGAGTTTTGGCTTCCCCTATAAGCCATAACTTTTTTTAAATGATTTCAAAAAAGAGAGAGATATTTCTCTAAAATATATGAAAATCCAGTGCAAATGTATATGTATTTAATGCAAGCTTAAAAATGTTTTCATAAAACCCGACTCTTGAGTGTGGTAGATAAGAAGGGATTGTGCATGGACCCATCATGGCCTGTAATTAGTCAAGTAGTCTCAGAGTTAGTTATTTTGTTTTCAGAAGCTTGCATAATGTTTTCAGAAAAGAACTGGGGTATATTTGAGCAATTTTAAACATATGTATCTTCTAAAAAAATTGCATCGGTAGGTATCATGAGACAAACTAGTGTCTTGGCACGAGGCCGTGACAAAATCTTATTTGTGGACTTGGCACGAGGCCTCGGCTACGTAATTATGATTGTCTGGCATTATGCATTCCATCATTATAAAAGTGGTTATTGATATTGCATTTGATTATTCGACCAGTAGAATATCCATGTGAATAAGTAAATGTCACTATCACATTTTACTTTTTCCATATTATGTTGAAGTTCATGTTTAAAAGGCTTTTGTTTTTGTTATACATTGCCTTAAATGTTAATGTTTATTTATGAAAGCTTCCGCAATATAGTTATCCTTACTGAGCATCTGAGATCACCCCTTTCAATGTTTTAATATTTTCCAGGATGTGAAGAAGTATACTATGAATGACCTGCAGGGATATTATAAGGGGATATGAAGAGAAGATGTAGTAGTTTTGTTTTACTTTATGATGTAATGTAAGACTTATTAATGTATCTAGTGTTTCCAAGGCTACTAAACAAATCCGTCTTTCGATACTTGATCTTTTGTGATCATGCCAATGTTACGAAGTAATGCACCGACTCTGGGTAGCTGGGGTCGGGGCGTTACAATTATTGAAACCAAATAATAAGAGAATGTAGACGAAGAATATAATTTTGAAATAGGTGATAAAATGATTACTTCCATTTTCAAGTATATCCTTTTGGTTCTCATAAAAGGTCTATTTAGGATGAATTTATACCCAATGTGTGGACTCTATGAGTAAGTGAGGTATTTTTGGAGCTTATTTGGAGGATCCAAGTGGCATTATAGCTATAAGAAAGTGGGTAGATGTAGTGTTCATTTATAAGAGGGAGAAGGGGAAATTTAAGAAAGTCTTGAAATATTATTTTATTATAAATTGAATTTCGAATTATAATAGCCCCAACGTGATATATTAGGAAGATACGATGATGGTAGTTCAAAATCAACTCCACCAATAATTTTTAGACATGTTTAGGTCACAAATTTAACCTTATCTTTTGGCTTTAACGATTAGTTAAATAAATTAACTCTAACCATGTATTTTTGTAATTTAGCACTATATGGTCAATATAGTTATAATAAAATTCCATGTAATCCTCATGTTGATAATTAATTACATTTTTAGTATTATTTATGTTATTTTTGCGAATATTAGATTTTTATGACTATTATATAATTTATTATAATAGTATTTGTTTTAAAAACTCATTAATGTCAATTTGGACACTATTTAGTAATTGATTGTTTTTTCAAAGATATAAAAATATGATTGTTTAGAAAAAACTACATTAAATCAAATAAAAAATGTAATAATCATCCAAAAAATTCTAGGATGACATTAAAATTTTAAAATTACATTTATTTTAATATTTTAAAATCATTTATTCGAATCTTTCATTAATAAGGTAATCATTGCATCATCATTTTGTAATAAATTTTTTATCTATTTAATTTATAAAAATTATAAAAAAAATGACATGATTTTGGAAATATTATTTTTATTTACTATGACTATTTATAGTCAGAGGATTAACTATATAACTCCACGTTAATTTTGTTAGTAGAATGATATATGTTTATGTAATATTGCCCTCTACTTCAAATTAATTATTATAATAAGTCATTTTTCCACCCAAGTGGATCCTAAATAACAAAATTTAACCATATGTATTGATTCGTTCACCCAGGACTCATCCAATAATATTATAACACATGTTGGGGTAGTTTAATATTATTATAATAATATTTTTTATTCTTACTAACCTACTTTACCCTTTAACCAGGGTAAATTAAAATAAAAATTACTAATGTATCTATTTATAATGTCCAAAAAATGATCTTATTTACATAATTTTGACCATATAATTCAAAATATAGAATAAAGTTTTCCAAATTCAAGACATAGAAGTTTCATTAATTACTCTATAAATAATTCCTGCTTTCAAAACCAGAATGTAGGATTTTAAGAACTAAAAACATTCAAAAGATTGAAATGTGGTTATGTCCAATTTAAATGTGAAATTAAATAAAATGACAAAAATTGTATTAAACGAAAAAACTAAATTCTAATTAACCTTTAAAACCAATTAAAAATATAATATGACTATATAAAGAGATTAAACGAGAAGACAATTTTGAATTAAAATGCTATATTTTTCACTATTGATTAAAAAATCAATTTTTTTAGAAAAATATAAAAAATTAATTTGAGGTAAATTTTGATGTTCCTATTCAAGATAGTTAGTTTATTATGTTAAATATAACATGATTTTTTTTCAAAAACTAGAATTAAACAAGGGTTATCCATCAAATAGTGTTAAAACTGTATTTTTTATGAAATTATTCTTTTTTATAAAGAATTGAATTTGTTATTATCTCATATCTAGAAAACATATATGTCGAATTTAAAACATTAAATTTAATATATTAAATATATATATCCACTAATAGAATCCATAATGAGTGATTTTATTATTTTATAGACTCACTTAAATATATGTAAATTGTTTTTTAGAAGGAAGTTAATACTATTCATACCCACTATTATAATAACTAGGTTATGATATTTAGTTATCACTTATAATTGGTATTGTGTGAAATTAATTCTATTAATATAAA
This sequence comes from Viscum album, assembly GCA_963277665.1. NCBI lineage: Eukaryota > Viridiplantae > Streptophyta > Magnoliopsida > Santalales > Viscaceae > Viscum > Viscum album. Next base: position 796,665,508 of record OY728136.1, on the reverse strand, counting down.
ACTAAATTATGTGTAACAAAATCCACAAATAGTGTTGCTTATACTATAGGCTAATACGGTGTTGCGTATAACGCAAGCTAATCTTGGTGTATCATACACCACAAGAAATCAATGAAATTAAAAATAATATATCTCATAAAATCTGGGGGTGTTACATTATACCCCACATAAAATAAATTTTACCTTGGAAATTATTTTGGGTTATAAAAGGTTTACATTTTGAAAGTTTCTTTCATAGAATCCCATAGTGTAAAAAAGGAATACTAAAGCATCATTTTAAAAAATAATGTTAGAAACCTAACACTTACCTAAAGTAACTCATCGATGGGTTTCCACATAGGAGACCATATCTTGGATGTGAAAAAAATAGATGTGGAAGAAAAATCTACCAATTTTTTTTAATGGATAGTGATAGAGCACAATGTTTGGAGAATGTTAACAACTAGAAACCCATAAATTTTCGATGATGTAAGGGACTATTTAATTTATCAGATAAGAATGTACTAAAATAACAATATTGATTTCCAAGATAATTTACCTAAATTTGATGAACATTAGAAGAAAAACTTACTTTAATTTAGTACTATGTCACCATTGGTCATACCGTGAACAATTATCACTTAATCGCTTATCCACAGAAATGAAGTTGAATTTGTAATTCCAGAAGTGTTAGAAAATCATGTGATCCATAAAGAGAATTATAGGTCATTCCATACATCTAAAAAAAGACATGATATAAAACAAAATATTGATAATTCCACCTATAGTGAGATAATATATTAATTTAACAAACATCAACCAGAGTATAACTTATATAATAAAAAAATAGATGAACTTACAGTCCTTCAAAAAACTGAAAATTTTCAACATTAGAAAGAGGTGAAATAAATCTGTTTATCATTTATGTCCCATATCTCATCATGATGTGCTTGGTTTTCACATTACAAACATTTTAATACCTTAATCATATAATCTATTGAGTCATGGTAAGAACCTGAACTACTAGACATCCTTCTTGAAAACATGCATGTGTTCTTTTTCACAAGTACAAAAAGTTATAATCTTCATCTGAGATAGCCTAACCCATATGTCAATAAATCCTTAACTATATTCAAGGTACCTAATATCATATGATTTACTTATTCCTATACAAAATTCTTTTTTCCAAATTATTATATCATCATCCTATTCATAAAAAGGGTCATCCTTCCCTAAATCATGTTAAAAAACATCAACTTGTTTCCTCAAACACTTTTAATGGTTTCTAATACCACTCATAATATACATTCAAATACATATGGAAAACTAAAATTCCACACTATATAGGTATTCCGTTGATCCATTATACTATAAATGGGATTCTAAAACATTATTTTGTAATCCCATTATATAAACACTCAATCATTCTACCACTTCATTTTCATACTCAACATCACCAGTAATGATCACATGTGATTTGATGTTGTCATTGGCCTTAATGGGTTTCTAAAGTCAATCATCACTAATTAACCTTGGATTCTGTAATTGGTTAGCATAATTCACAATTTCCTTTTACTTATAGCATTTAAGTGGGGGTGGTGCATTCTCTATAGCTTTTTATCTATTCGTATCATTATCTACCTTTTTACCATTAATTTGGTACTCAACTGCTCAATGAAATTATTTTCCTCACATAAACATTATCTAGTACCATTAATATAGTCTCCAGCATGCTTCTTTCCATATATTGAGCATAAAAAGAGTCATATTCTATAAGGCCCCAGCCTTAAACCTTACTTAATCTTGAGTTAATACAAGATTACACATTGAGGATCTTTTCAGGTTTAGATTTTTAGATAATTAGATCATAAAACATGCATTATATTCCACATTTACACAAATTGGTTACATAAAATATAGTATTCATTTTTTCTTCCATCAATGGAAACATAAAATAAAGCATGGATTCTTTCTTGACACTTCCTTGACACTATCATCATAACATGTAGTTTTCCCTTGACCTGTGAAAAACATTTCAAAAAAACTTGGGATGAGCATAAAAAGATCAGTAAGGGTTATAATAATATGGAAAGAAAACATGAGTTCATATATAATAAGAATGAAATCATACTTTACCCATAAAACATAGGTACTTTAACATACCTCATCAAATCATGAATAAATCATACAAATCATAAGACATAAATGTAACTTGAGGCATTCATAACATTCTTACGTAGGGAGTAACCCTCTTGGTTACGTTTGGAATACCCACCATAGTATATCCCCTAAATATCTTTGGAGAAACCTTAACGTTTCACTCAGTCACGTTACCCAATGCATTGGAGAGCTATATCGGGCTCACCCACCCTTAGTTTATCACGGAACCACCCATCTTCATAACAATTCCCAAGAACCATAACATAATCTTATAACTTAAAACATGCATAAAAGAAACATAACATTTCCACCTTTCAATAAAAAGATATCAATACAACACATTGATATAAAGACATTATGTAAACCATTTTCAATACCAAAATAAAAGAAAAGTAAAACATGGTATTTATTTTTCTTTTAAAAAGAAGGTATGACTTGTAGAGGAAGCCAAAACTCAAATAATGGTCACGACGGCGGAGAAGTCATTGTCGCCGCATATGTATGACAAAAACATTCCGTTTTGTTGTTTAGTAAACGCTTCGTATAAAAATATTCCTTTTGAATAAACGTAAAAGTCAAAGGGGTTTATACACCGTATAAAAGAAAGTTGTGTAAAAAACAAAATATGCCTCAATGAATGGAGATTGAGACGATGTCCCATACAAAGACGATATCCTTGGATTAAGGATAAATCAATTACATAATTTAGTGTGAAAAATGAATGCACGAAATATAAGTGGATATTAAGTGTAAAAAAATCAGAGTTTATTCACACATATTTATAGAACGACATATTGAAGGATTACAGGTTTATCCCAAAGAATCAAATTTGGTTTAAAAAGATCCCTTGCAAAAATTTGACTGCCTAACGACGTCACTACAATATTCGGAAAATGAGTGGATGAGAGATAAAAAGGGTATCTCATCACATGGACACAAAATTTAAATCAATAAGTATATAGGAGAACATATCTCAAAATAATAGTATGTGAATTAAAATACATAACAAAAGAAGTCTTTTAAAAAGAGGAGGGTGAAAGGTTCCCTTACCGACATGGGTATCTTTCGAAACACACACCCCTTGAAAAAATGACAATACAACATTGATTTAAATACTCATAAATGATAGTATATTACAGAATGGGTAAAATAATGGGTAGTACATACACCACTCAAAGGAAATTGTGGAAAATGTAGCATAAATCTCACGGGAATAAAAGTGAGATGAAAAATACCTTACAAAAACTCGGTAGCCTAACGACGCCACTTAAAACTTCCAAAAATGGATTCATGAGATCAAATAGGTTATTTAATCATATTAACATAAAATTTACAGAAAGAGGTATATAAAATAACATCCCCCAACATAACATATATGAGCTTAAAAGAAGTGACATAAAGGAGAGTACTTAAAAAGAAAGAGCAGGGTTAGATCTCTTACGAAAATTTGGCAGCCTAACGGCGCCACTAAAAACTCCCAAAATATATTGATGAGAGAGAATAGGTTATCTCATCACATAAACATAAAAATTTCAGTAATAGTAATATAAAATAATATACCAATAACAAGAAAGATGATCTTTAAAATGAATGACATAAAAGAGTGTACTTAAAAAGAAAGGGAGGAGTAGGATCTCTTACCTCAAGTCCGACTTGTCTTGTTCGTTTTTTTATATTCATGAATAATAAACTTTGGTCAATTTATATTTGCATAATGACCTCCTTTAGAGATTATTATTCAGTTAATATCACATATTATAATGTTATGATAAATGTTTAATAATGTTAGTTTATATCAGACGTTTTCGCTGATGTTTGGTACATGTGTAAAAAATGAACTTGTTTGAAAAATGATTTCCCATTTAGTTATAAGTAAATAATTTACATAGTAGTATTAATGATTCAAATATCATATATATCCAGTAAATATTCATTTTATACTATTCCAAATCATTTTGAGATAAAAAATTAAAAGCACCGTTCATGGAGACGGTAGGCCGTTCGTACGCATGAACGCTACTTTCATTTTTTTCTTTGAAATTAAATATAAATGATATATATATATATATATATTATGATTCCAGTATAATATATATGTTATATAGGTCACATATGTTCATTAATTTCATACTTTATACCTTCCATGTATTGCATGTACGAGTCACATCACATGAGGGGGCGGTAGTCCACACTTCCTCGTATGAAATTATCGCATTTACACAACATGAAAAGAATAAAGGTATTTTTTAAATATAAAATAAATAAGCATATAGTAAACATAAATACCATATATATCATATATAAAATACAGTTACATCATAATGGCTACCTTTATAGGTGTTAAAATAATATTGAACAATCATCGTTTTGTGTGGCAGATAATCGCCAACCACAGAAACAGTATGTTCTTTAATCATTAGATGAAGGTGTGTGTAAGTGTAGATCGAATCCTTCTTATAAATACATCCTAGTATATTTAAGATACTGTATTTGTTACAAAATAAATTAATAAAAAGAGTTTAGGGGGTTGGAGTAGCAAAATAAAACAAAAGGACTCAAGTGAAGACATTACCTTAATATCAGGTAACTCCCTTTGGTTTGAGCTCAAAGGCTTCCTTGGGAAGGCTTATGCCAAAAGTAAGGCTTCAAGGAGTTAGAGAGGGATGTTTAGAGACAAAATGGGCAGGGGTTGGCCGATCCAAAGGCTTTGGAAGTGTGGGTAAGGAGGTAGAGGTGGGGGCCTTATATAAGAGGAGAGGAGGGGCACTCTTGGAAAGGTATAAAATGTAACTTTATTTTCAAATGAGTTTCGGATTTTAATGGTCCCACATTGATGTGTTTCGAGGATAAGGTGATAAGCGTTCTAAATCCACCCATACAATAGTTTTTGGACATGTTTAGGTCTTATATTTTACATTATCTTTTCATTTTATTTAAATCATTACATAATGAGGTAATCGCTGCATCATCATGATGTCATAAATAATGTAATTTATTTAATGTCTAAAAATTATAACAAAAATACTATGATGTAGGAAATATTTTTAGATTTCCAATTAATATTTATAGTCTAAAATATCATTTATGAATAAAAAATTAAAAATATTTTACTCAGGTGATACATTCTTTGTTACATTTAACATTCTTTAAAAATAAAAAGATAAAAAGTCACTTTCTCACAAAAGTGATTCCATGGGGCCCCCAAGATTGGCACAAGGCATCCCATGGTCGGCCATGAGACAACCAGTAGCCTTAGGACACATGTTGTGGTCATTTTTATTATTATTATAATATTTTATTATCTTTAACTACCTGATTACTCATTAATCAAGATAATTAAAGATAATTACCGTCGTTACCATTCATAATGTCCAAAAATAAAAGAGTCTTAATTATATAATTTGGACCTCCTGATTCAAAATATGTAATTAATTTACCAAATTCCAAATACATAAATTGCAATTATTAATTTAAAAATAATTCTCGTTGTCAAAACAAATAGCGGGTTTTTTAGAAACAATATTTATGAAAAGTTTGGCACTTATTTATGCTCCATTCAAATGTGAAATTAATCCCAATGACCATCATTGGATTACATGGTAAAAATATATTCTAATTACACTTTAAAAAAAATTAAAAAGATAATATAACCATATAATTAAATTATATGAAAAAGAAGTTTTGATGTAAAATGCAGTATTTTTCACTATTCATTGAAAAATGAACATTGTCAGAAAAATACCAAAAATTAACCCAAGGTAAATTTCAATGTCCCAATCATAAATAATATATTTATTTTGAAAAATAGAGCTTATAAAATTGTCAAAAAGTGGTTTTAATAGGGGTTCTCCATCAAAAGGCGGTTAATCGACCTTTTAAAGAATATTACAATGTTTACGCTTAAAAACTGGATTCATTTGCATTTTTAATCCTATAAAATTTATTGAAAAAAAAATATATTTTACAAACATATATAATCATTTTTTAGTTAGTTATGTTCATTCCTTCCATTACAACGGCTTGGCATTAACTACCATTTAAAATAATATTATTTTATTATTAGAGTGCAACGTATAGAGTGCCCTTTAAAGTAATATTAATATTTTATTCACAAATATGGATAAATGTGAAAAATGTCATACTCTTTATTTACCTGGGCTGTTACATCCTTCCCCCCTTTTGGTAATTGCGTCCTCGCAATTTTAAAATTGATCTTGGAAACATCCTTGAACGACCCACATCGGAACAAGAGTCGGTAAAAAAACACTTTAAAATAAAGATAGATAAGTACAAAGGTCTCCCAAGATAACCCATACTAGGATTCCAAGTATGAAAATATGGACATGGAGGAAAAAACAAAGGGTCATGTTCTGATGTAGAGTGATAGTAAACATGTCTAGGAGAAAGTTAACCACAAGAAAATCACAAACTTGTGATGGGTTAAACGGTATTTGATTCCCCCATAGGAAAAGATAATAGAAAAATTTTTTGTTTTAAGTTACTTTTTATTGAGGAATTTATTCATAAGGAAACATAATCACTTATCATGTTGACTTTCAACTTTTATTATATTCCTTACACAAACTCATATTTTCTCCAAAAGACAAGTATTTAGGAAGACTTCTTCACATTAAGAGTACTATAATCAAAATCTAGAGAATCACCTAATCCACAAAAAAAACTATATTCTTCCCATGTCTTTAGAATTTAACCAAAACCAAAACCAAAATGGTTAGTACAATAATAGATAATCCAGAAAAGGATAACCCTTTATAAAAAGAAAATCTATTCTTAATCTCCAAAATTTGTCCAACAAAACCCAAAGTTCAACAAGGACCATTCAATAAAAAATTTGTCCATAAAACACTTCATTGTAAACCTAACCAAGATTCAAACCCAAATATTTGAAGGATTTAGTCACATAGTCTTCCAAGGTACAAATTAACACTTATCTTCAAATAACATCAGTTGCTCTAAATGTCTCATATTGAATAGTAATTATCCTAATCAAATATCCTCCATGATAGGTTAATAATTTCCATATATAACCCAAAATCAACTTAATATTAAATCATAAAATCATCTAACTAAAAAGAATTAGTGAAAATAACCAGGGACTTCACGTAGTCCAGTGGTAGGCAAAAAATACCAGTCGCACTTTGGTTGTGGGTTCGATTCCTGCAGCTTTGTCCGACACGACGGGTTGTCACACGGTCTGTGTGTTGTCCTTTTTCCAAACTATATAATTCTCAAATAATTCCCCAAAAAGAGATAAAATCATCAAAAATAACCATAACAAAATTTAAACCTCAATTTTATCTCATTCCTTTCACTTCCATCATAACATATATTAGCCCATAATTACCTCAAAAGTAAGGATCATATAAACCCAAATGGTTCTTTATAACTATGTCCACAAAAGAACATATAACGATTCCTTAAATAAAATTTTCATATATTAAACATCAGGGTTACACATACTATAAAAAGTCTTCTAATTTAACCCCATCATCAAAAGAGACTTAATAATCTTAAGAATTTCACCATAACCCTTGAATACCTTATATGTTGACTTCTTACTCATGCAACATTCTTCATGATCCATTAACCATTCCTTTCCAAATTATTATGAAATACTTCTTTCCTACAAAAAAAATCATGAATCATATCCTAGGATTAAAAAATAGGAAAACAAAATTTATGAAATAATATATACCTTTGATTGGTCATTGTCAGTTTCTTCATCCTCAATCGGAATGGCATTAGGTATTGGTAAACAAATATTTGTACGATCAGGGTGATCCCATTCCCAAAAATTCTTCATAGGACATGTGTTTGTATAATGACCATGCACAACACATTTAAAACATTCAATTGATCCCTCAGAAAGAACTTCTTTCCCTTTCCTCGAGTCAACTGGATGCTTCCTTTTTCCATGGCAGGTTATTGCTTTATGACCTTTATTTCCACATCTATATCATATTTATGTCCTTTTAAAACATTTTCCTAGGTGTTTCTTTCCACATCTTTGACACATAGGTTTTTGAACACACTTACCTTTATGATTGTTACTTGTAGTTCTATTGGGATTTGTTTCTCACATACATGTTGCCTTATAGAAATCACCAAGGTTTAGGTGGTCAATCATGACTCCAGATAGTTGGTTGAGGACAAACACAAGAGTTCTCATTTCAGCTCCCATATCATTCAGTTGCTTGCTCAAAAAACAATCACTGTTTCTTTCACATCCACTGTTACTTTGGTGCCTGCTAGATACAGCCATTTACTAAAACCAAAAAGGTCAGTGTGAGTATATCAACAAAACCATCATCTACTAATGACAAACATAAACACTAAGATATACTTACTCATTCACTTTATCTAAAACTAGGACTGTTTCTGAAATCCTAACCATTATGGTAATGTCACTTATGCTTAAAGAATACCCTAACCTCTAAAGTTATCTAAACCAACCTCTGATACCAACTATACGTCCCCAACCTTAAACCTTACTTAATCTTGAGTTAATACAAGATTACACTTTGAGTATCTTTTCAGGTTTAGAGTTTTAGAGAATTAGATCATAAAACTTGCATTACATTCCACATTTACACAAAGTGGTTACATAAAATATAGTATTCATTTTTTTTCCATCAATGGAAACATAAAATAAAGCATGGATTCTTTCTTGACACTTCCCTAACACTAACATCATAATATGTATCTTTCCCTTGACCTATGAAAAACATTTCAAAATAACATGGGATGAGCATAAAAAGCTCAGTAAGGGTTATAAAAATATGGAAAGGAAACATGAGTTCATATATACATAATAATGAAATCATGCTTTACCCATAAAAAATAGGCACTTTAACATACCTCATCAAATCATGAATAAATCATAGAAATAATTAGACATAAAGGTAACTTGAGGCATTCATAACATTCTTACGTAGGGACTAACCCTCTTGGTTACATTTGGAATACCCACCACAATATATTCCTTAAATATCTTGGGAGAAACCTTAACATTTCAATCCTTCACGTTACCCAATGCATTGGAGAGCTATATCAGGCTCACCTGCCCTTAGTTTATCATGGAACCACCCGTCTTCAAAACAATGCTCAAGAACCATAACATAATCTTATCACTTAAAACAAGCATAAAAGAAACATAACATTTCCACCTTTCAATAACAAGATATCAATACAACACATTTATATAAAAACATTATGAAAACCATTTTCAATACCAAAATAAAAGAATTGTAAAACATGGTATTTATTTTTCTTTTAAATAAAAGGTATGGCTTGTAGAGGAAGCCGAAACTCAAATAATGGTCATGGCAGTGGAGAAGTCGTTGTCTCCACATACGTATGACAAAAACATTCTGTTTTGTCATTTAGTAAACGCTTTGTATAAAAAAGATTCCTTTTGAATGAACGTAAAAGTCAAATGGGTTTATACACCGTATAAAAGAAAGTTGTGTATAAAACAAAATATGCCTCAATGAATTGAGATTGAGACGAAGTCCCATATAAAGACGGTATCCTTGGATTAAGGATAATTCAATTACATAATTATGTGTGAAAAATGAATACACGAAATATAAGTGGATATTAAGTGTAAAACAATCAGAGGTTATTAACACATATTCATAGAATGACATATTGAAGTAGTACAAGTTTATCCCAAAGAATCAAATTTCGGTTAATAAGATCCCTTGCAAAAATTTGACTGCCTAACGGCGTCACTACAATATACAGAAAATGAGTTGATGAGAGATAAAAAGGGTATCTCATCACATGGACATACAATTTAAATCAATAAGGATATAGAAGAACATATCCCAACACAATAATATGTTAATTAAAAGACATAACAAAAGAAGTCTTTTAAAAAGAGGAGGGTGAAAGGTTCCCTTACCGACATGGGTATCTTTCGAAACATACACCCCGTGAAAGAATGACAATACAACATTTATGTAAATACTCATAAATGAAAGTATATTAAAAAATGAGTAAAATAATGGGCTATACATACACCACTCAAAGGAAATTGTGGAAAATGTAGCATAAATCTCACGGGAATAAAAGTGAGATGAAAAATCCCTTACGAAAACTCGGCAGCCTAACGACGCCACATAAAACTTCCAAAAATGGATTGACAAGTTCAAATAGGTTCTCTAATAATATCAACATAAAATGTACATAAAGAGGAATATAAAAGAACATCCCCCATCATAAAAAAAGATGAGCTTAATAGAAGTGAAATAAAGGAGAGTACTTAAAAAGAAAGAGGGGGGTTAGTTCTCTTACGAAACTTTGGCAGCCTAACGGCGCCACTCAAAACTCCCAAAATGGATTGATGAGAGAGAATAGGGTCTCTCATCACATGAAAATAAAAATTACAGTAAGATTAATATAAAATAACATACCAATAATAAGAAGTATGATCTTTAAAAGGAATGACATAAAAGAGTGTACTTAAAAAGAAAGAGAGGAGTAGGATCCCTTACCTCAAGTACGACTTGTCTTGTTCGTTTATTTATATTCCCGAATAATAAACTTTGGTCAATTTATAATTTCCGAAGGACCTCCTTTAGAGATTATTATTCAGTTCATATCACATATTATAATTTTATAATAATTGTTTTATAATGTTAGTTCATATCAGACGTTTTCGTCGATGTTTGGTACATGGGTGAAAAATGAACTTGTTTGAAAAAAGATTTACCATGTAGTTAAAAGTAAATAATTTACGGAATAGTATTAATGATTAAAATATCATTCATATACAGTAAATATTCGTTTTATACTATTCCATATCATTTGCAGATAAAACAAGAAAAGCACCGTTCATGGAAACGGTAGGTCGTACGTACGCATAAACGCTACTTTCATTTTTTTTCATTGGAATTAAAAATAAATGATATATATATATTATAATTACAGTATAATATATATGTTATATATGTCACATATGTTCATTAATTTCATACTTTATACATTCCATTTATTGCATGTACGAGTCACATCACTTGAGGGGGCGGTAGTCCACACTTCCTCATAAGAAATTATCGCATTTACACAACATGAAAAGAATAAAGGTATGTTTTAAATATAAATTACAGAAGAATATATTAAACATAAATACCATATATATCATATATAAAATACAGTGACATCATAATGGACACCTTTAGAGGTGTTAAAAGAATATTGAGCAATCATCGTTTCGTGAGGCAAAAAATCGCCAACCACAGAAACAGTATGTTCTTTAACCATTAGATGAAGGTGTGTGTAAGTGTAGCTAGAATAATTCTTATAAAAACATCCTAGTATATTTAAGATACTTTATTTATTAAAAAATAAATGAATAAAAATATTATAGGGGGTTGGAGAAGCAAAATAAAACAAAAGGACTCATGTAAAGACATTACCTTAAAATCGGGTAACTCCCTTTCGTTTGAGATCAAAGGCTTTCTTGGGAAGGCTTCTGCACAATGTGAGGCTTCAAGGAGTTAGAGAGGGATGTGGAGAGACAAAATGGGCAGGGTTTGGCCGAGCCAAAGCCTTTGAAAGTATGGATTAGGAGGTAGAGGTGGGGGCCTTTTATAAGAGGAGAGGAGGGGCACTCTTGGAAATGTATAAAATGTAACTTTATTTTCAAATGAGTTTTGGATTTTAATGGTCCCACATTGAAGTGTTTCGATGATAAGGTGATAAGGGTTCGAAATCCACCCATCCAATAGTTTTTGGACTTGTGTAGGTCTTATATTTCACATTATCTTTTCATTTTATTTAAATCGTTACATAATGAGGTAATCGCTGCATCATCATGATGTCATAAATAATATTATTTATTTAATGTATACAAATTATAAAAAAATACTATGATGTAGGAAATATTTTTAGATTTCCAATTAATATTTATAGTCTAAAAGATAATTTATGTTGAAAAAATTAAAAATATTTTACTCTGGTGATACATTCTTTGTTACATTTAACATTCTTTAAAAATAAAAAGATAAAAAGTCACTTTCTCACAAAAGTGATTCCATGGGGCCCCCAAGATTGGCACAAGGAATCCCATGGTTGTCCATGAGACAACCAGTAGCCTTAGGACACATGTTGTTTTCATTTTTTATTATTATGATAATATTTTATTATCATTAACTACCTAATTACTCATTAATCAAGATAATTAATGATAATTACCGTCGTTACTATTCATAATGTCCAAAAATAAAAGAGTCTTAATTACATAATTTGGACCTCCTGATTCAAAATATGTAATTCATTTTACCAAATTCCAAAAACATAAATTTCAAGTATTAATTTAAAAATAATTCCTGTTGTCAAAACAAATAGCGGGTTTTTTAGAAACAATATTTATGAAAAGTTTGACACTTGTTTATGCTCAATTCCAAAGTGAAATTAATCCCAATGACCATCATTGTATTACATGGTAAAAATATATTATAATTACACTTTAAAACAAATTTAAAAGATAATATAACCATATAATTCAATTATATGAAAAACCAGTTTTGATGTAAAATGCATTATTTTTCACTATTCATTGAAAAATGAACATTGTCAGAAAAATACCAAAAATTAACCCAAGGTAAATTTCATTGTCCCAATCATAAATAATATATTAATTTTGAAAAATAGAGCTTATAAAATTGTCAAAAAGTGTATTTAATAGGGGTTCTCCATCAAAAGGCGGTTAATCTACCTTTTAAAGAATATTAGAATGTTTACACATAAAAACTGGATTCATTTGAATTTTTAATCCTCTAACATTAATTGAAAAAAAGTAAAAATATTTGACAAACATATATAATCACTTTGTAGTTAGTTCTGTTAATTCCCGCCAATACAACGGCTTGGCATTAACTACCATTTAAAATAATATTATTTTATTATTAGAGTGCAGCGTAGAGCGTTCCCTTTAAAGTAATATTAATATTTTATTCACAAATATGGATAAATATGAAAATGTCATACTATTTGTTTACCTGGGGTGTTACATCCTTACCCCCTTTTGGTAATTGCATCCTCACAATTTTAAAATTGATCTTGGAAACATCCTTGAACGTCCCACATCGGAACAAGAGTCGGTAAAATAAACACTTTAAAATAAAGATAGATAAGTACAAAGGTCACCCGAGTTAACCCATACTAGGATTACAAGTATGAAAATATGGACATGGAGGAAAAAAGGGTCATGTTTTGATGTAGAGTGATAGTAAACATGTCTAGGAGAAACATAACCACAAGAAAATCACAAACTTGTGAGGGGTTAAACGGTATTCGATTCCCCTGTATGAAAAGTTAATAGACAACATTTTTGTTTTAAGTTACTTTTTATTGAGGAATTTATTCATAAGGAAACATAATCAATTATCATGTTGACTTTCATCTTTTATTAGATTCCTTACACAAACACATATTTTCTCCAAAAGACAAGTATTTAGGAAGACTTGTTCACAATAAGAGTACTATAATCAAATTCTAGAGAATCACCTAATCCAAAAAAAAAACTATATTCTTCCCATGTCTTTAGACTTTAACCAAAACCAAAACCAAAACCAAAAAGGTTAATACAAGATCAGATTATCCAAAAAAGGATAACCCTTTATAAAAAGAAAATCTATTCTTAATCTCCAAAATTTGTCCAACAAAACCCAATGTTCAACGAGGACCATTCAATAAACAATTTTTCCATAAAACACTTCAATGTAAACCTAAATAAGATTGAAACCCAAATATTTGAAGGCTTTAGTCACATAGTCTTCCAAGGTACAAATTAACACTTATCTTCAAATAACATCAGTTGCTCTAAATGTCTCATATTGAAAAGTAATTATCCTAATCACATATCCTCCATGATAGGTTAATAATTTCCATAGATAACACAAAATAAACTTACTATTAAATCATAAAATCATCAAACTAAAAAGAATTATTCAAAATAACCAGGGACTTCACGTAGTCCAGTGGTAGGCAAAAAATACCAATCTCACTTTGGTTGTGGGTTCGATTCCTGCAGCTTTGTCCGACATGACGGGTTGTCACACAGTCTGCGTGTTGTCCTTTTTCCAAACTATATAATTCACAAATAATTCCCCAAAAAGAGATAAAATAATCAAAAATAACCATAACATAATTTAACCTCAATTTTATCTCATGCCTTTCACTTCCATCATAACATATAGTAACCAATAATTACCTCAAAAGTAAGGATCATATAAACCCAAATTCTTCTTTATAACAATGTCCACAAAAGAACATATAACGATTCCTTGAATAAAATTTTCATATATTAAACATCAGGGTTACACATACTATAAAAAGTCTTCTAATGTAACCCCATCATCAAAAGAGACTTAATACTCTTATGAATTTGACCATAACTCTTGAAGCCCTTATATGTTGACTTCTTACTCATTCAACATTCTTCATGATCCATTAACAATTCCTTTCCAACTTATTATGAAATACATCTATCCTACAAACAAAATCACGAATCATATCCTAAGATTAAAAAATAAGAAAACAAAAGTTATGAAATAATCCATACCTTTGATTGGTCATTGTCAGTTTCTTCATCCTCAATCAGAATGACATTAGGTATTGGTAAATGAATATTTGTACGATCTTGGTGATCCCATTCACGAAACTTCTTCATAAGACATGTGCTTGCATAATGACCATGCACACCACATTTAAAACATTCAATTGATCCCTCAGAAAGAACTTATTTCCCTTTCCTCGAGTCAACAGGATGCGTCCTTTTTCCATGGCAGGTTATTGCTTTATGACCTTCATTTCCACATCTATAGCATATTTCTGTCCTTTTGAAACATTTTCCTAGGTGTTTCTTTCCACATCATTGACACATATGTTTTTGAACACACTTACCTTTATGATTATTACCGTTAGTTCCGTAGGGATTTGTTTCTCACATACATGATGCCTTAGAGAAATCACCATGGTTTAGGTGGTCAATCATGACTACAGATAGTTGGTTGAGGATAAACACAAGAGTTCTCATTGCAACTCCCATATCATTCAGTTGCTTTCTCAAAAAGCTGTCACAGTTTCATTCACATCCACTATTACTTTGGTGCCTGCTAGATCCAGCCATTTACTAAAACCAAAAAGGTCAGTGTGAGTATATCAACAAAACCATAATGTACTAATGAGGAAGATAAACACTAAGATATACTTACTCATTAACTTTATCTAAAACTAGGACTCTTTCTGAAATCCTAACCATTATGGTAATGTCACTTATGCTTAGAGAATACTCTAACCTCTAAAGTTATCTAAACTAACCTCTGATACCAACTATAAGGCCCCAGCCTTAAACCTTACTTAATCTTGAGTTAATACAAGATTACACATTGATGATCTTCTCAAGTTTAGAGTTTTAGAGAATTCGATCATAAAACATGCATTACATTCCACATTTACACAAAGTGGTTACATAAAATATAGTATTAATTTTTTCCATCAATGGAAACATAAAATAAAGCATAGATTCTTTCTTGACACTTCCTTGACACTATCATCATAATATGTATCTTTCCCTTGACCAGTGAAAAACATTTCAAAATAACTTGGGATGAGCATAAAATGCTCAGTAAGGGTTATAAAAATATGGAAAGGAAACATGAGTTCATATATACATAAGAATGAAATCATGCTTTACCCATAAAACATAGGCACTTTAACAGACCTCATCAAATCATGAATAAATCATAAAAATAATAAGACATAAAGGTAACTTGAGGCATTCATAACATTCTTACATAGGGAGTAACCCTCTTCGTTACATTTGGAATACCCACCATAGTATATTCCCTATATCTCTTCGGAGAAACCTTAACATTTCAACCCTTCGCGTTACCCAATGCATTGTAGAAATATATCGGGCTCACCTGCCCTTAGTTTATCACGGAACCACCCGTCTTCATAACAATGCTCAAGAACCATAACATAATCTTATCACTTAAAACAAGCATAAAAGAAACATAACATTTCCACCTTTCAATAAAAATATATCAATAAAACACATTTATATAAAAACAATATGAAAAACATTTTCAATACCAAAATAAAAGAAAAGTAAAACATGGTATTTATTTTTCTTATAAAAATAAGGTATGGCTTGTAGAGGAAGCTGAAACTCAAATAATGGACATGGCGGCGGAGAAGTCATTGTCGCCGCATATATATGACAAAATCATTCCGTTTTGTCGTTTAGTAAACGCTTTGTATAAAAAATATTCCTTTTGAATAAACATAAATGTGAAAGGGGTTTATACACCATATAAAAGAAAGTTGTGTATAAAACAAAATATTCCTCAATGAATGGAGATTGAGACGAAGTCCCATACAAAGACGATATCCTTGGATTAAGGATAAATCAATTACATAATTATGTGTGAAAAATGAATAAACGAAATAGAAGTGGATATTATGTGTAAAACAATCAGAGGTTATTAAAACATCTTAATATAATGACATATTGAAGTAGTACAAGTTTATCCCAAAGAATCAAATTTGGGTTAAGAATATCCCTTGCAAAAATTTGACTGCCTAACGGTGTCACTACATTATTCAGAAAATTAGTTGATGAGAGATAAAAAGGGTATGTCATCACGTGGACATACAATTTAAATCAATAAGGATATAGAAGAACATATCCCAACATAATAGTAGGTTAATTAAAAGACATAACAAAAGAAGACTTTTAAAAAGAGGAGGGTGAAAGGTTCCCTTACCGACATGGGTATCTTTCGAAACATACACCCCGTGAAAGAATGACAATACAACATTGATGTAAATACTCATAAATAAAAGTATATTACAAAATGAGTAAAATAATGGTCTGTACATACACCACTCAATGGAAATTGTGGAAAATGTAGCATAAATCTCATGGAAATAAAAGTGAGATGAAAAATCCCTTATGAAAAATCGGCAGCCTAACAGCGCCACTTAAAACATCCAAAAATGGATTGACGAGATCAAATAGGTTCTCTCATAATATTAATGTAAAATGTAAAGAAAGAGGAATATAAAATAACATCCCCCAAAATAACAAATATGAGCTTAAAATAAGTGACATAAAGGAGAGTACTTTAAAAGAAAGGGGGTTAGTTCTCTTACGAAAATTCGGCAGCCTAACGGCGCCACCCAAAACTCCCAAAATGGATTGATGAGAGAGAATAGGATCTCTCATCACATGAACATAAAAATTACAGTAATATTAATATAAAGGAACATACCAATAATAAGAAATATTATCTTTAAAAGGAATGACATAAAAGAGTGTACTTAAAAATAAAGAGAGGAGTAGGATCCCTTACCTCAAGTCCGACTTCTCTTGTTCGTTTCATTATATTCCTGAATAATAAACTTTGGTCAATTTATAATTGCCTAAGTACATATTTTAGAGATTATTATTCAGTTCATATCACATATTATAATTTTATAATAATTGTTTAATAATGTTAGTTCATATCAGACGTTTTCGCCGATGTTTGGTACATGCGTCAAAAATGAACTTGTTTGAAAAAAGATTGCCCATGTAGTTATAAGTAAATAATTTCCAGAATAGTATTAATGATTAAAATATCATTCATATCCAGTCAATATTCATTTTATACTATTCCATATCATTTGGAGGTAAAAAACGAAAAGCACCTTTCATGGAGACGGTAGGTCGTACGTACGCATGAACGCTACTTTCATTTTTTTTCTTTGGAATTAAAAATAAATGATATATATATATATATTATAATTACAGTATACTATATATGTTATATAGGTAAACTATTTTCATTAATTTTATACTTTATACATTCCATGTATTGCATGTACGAGTCACATCACTTGAGGGGGCAGTAGTCCACACTTCCTCATAAGAAATTATCGCATTTACACAACATGAAAAGAATAAAGGTATGTTTTAAATATAAAATAAAGAAGAATATAGTAAACATAAATACCATATATATCATATATAAAATACATTGTCATCATAATGGCCACCTTTAGAGGTGTTAAAAGAATATTGAACAATCATCGTTTCATGAGGCAGAAAATCGCCAACCACAGAAATAATATGTTCTTTAACCATTAGATGAAGGTGTGTGTATGTGTACCTCGAATCCTTCTTATAACAAAATCCTAGTATATTTAAGATACTGTATTGTTTACAAAAGAAATGAATAAAAAGAGTTTAGGGGGTTGGAGAAGCAAAATAAAACAAAAGCACTCAAGTGAAGACATTACCTTAAAATCGGGTAACTCCCATTGGTTTGAGGTCAAAGGCTTCCTTGGGAAGGCTTATGCACAAAGTGAGGCTTCAAGGAGTTAGAGAGGGATGTGGAGAGACAAAATGGGCAGGGTTTGGCCGAGACAAAGACTTTGGAAGTGTGGGTAAGGAGGTAGAGGTGAGGGCCTTTTATAAGAGGAGAGGAGGGGCACTCTTGGAAATGTATAAAATGTAACTTTCTTTTCAAATGAGTTTCGGATTTTAATGGTCCCACATTGATGTGTTTCGAAGATAAGGTGATAAGGGTTCTAATTCCACCCATCCAATAGTTTTTGGACATGTTTAGGTCTTAGATTTTACATTATCATTTCATTTTATTTAAATCGTTACATAATGAGGTAATCGCTGCATCATCATGATGTCATAAATAATTTAATTTATTTAAAGTCTAAAAATTAAAAAAAAATACTATGGTGTAGGATATCTTTTTAGATTTCCAATTAATATTTATAGTCTAAATGATCATTTATTTAGACAAAATTAAAAATATTTTACTCAGGTGATACATTCTTTGTTACATTTAACATTCTTTAAAACTAAAAAGATAAAAAGTCACATTCTCACAAAAGTGATTCCATGCGGCCCCCAAGTTAGGCACATGGCATCCCATGGTAGACCATGAGACAACCCGTAGCCTTAATACACATGTTGTGGTCGTTTTTTATTATTATGATATTATTTTATTATTTTTAACTACCTAATTACTAATTAATCAAGATAATTAAAGATAATACCATCATTACTTTCATAATGTCCAAAAAATAATAGAGTCTTAATTACATAATTTGGAACTTCTGATTCCAAATATGAAATTCATTTTAACAAATTCCAAACACATAAATTGAAATTATTAATTTAAAAATAATTCTCGTTGTCAAAACAAATAGCGGGTTTTTTTGAAACAATATTTATGAAAAGTTTGGCACTTGTTTATGCCCAATTCCAAAGTGAAATTAATACCAATGACCATAATTGGAATACATGGTAAAAATATATTCTAATTACACTTTTAAACAAATTAAAAAGATAATATAACCATGTAATTAAATTATATGAAAAAGCAGTTTTGATGTAAAATGCAGTATTTTCACTATTCATTCAAAAATGAACATTGTCAGAAAAATACCAAAAATTAACCCAAGGTAAATTTAAATGTCCCAATCATAAATAATATGTATATTTTGAAAAATAGAGCTTATAAAATTGTCAAAAAGTGGATTTAATAGGGGTTCTCCATCAAAAGGCGGTTAATCTTCCTTTTAAAGAATATTAGAATGTTTACTCTAAAAAACTCATTTCATATGCATTTTTAATCCTCTAACATTTAATGAAAAAAAGTAAAAATATTTGACAAACATATATAATCATTTTTTAGTTAGTTCTGTTCATTCCCTCCATTACAACGGCTAGGCGTTACTACCATTTAAAATAATATTATTTTATTATTAGAGTGAAACGTAGAGCGTTCCCTTTAAAGTAATATTAATATTTTATTCAAAAATATGGATAAATGTGAAAATCTCATACTCTTTATTTACTTGGGGTGTTACATATTCTTTCACCATTTTTTAGAGATTTTACATAGATCATCTTATTTCATTTCTTGTCAAAACCATGTGATTGATATGTAACACCAACTTCTATTTCTACATTGATAGCATAACTCCCAATATCTTCATAAAAACTAATGTATCTTATAGATAAAACACATTGAAGAGTTGGTTTTAATCCACTAAAATTTTGATCAACATTCATTTCAGGTAAGATGATAAAGCTAGAATCATATCTTTAATTACATGTAATTTAAATTCGTAATTACCAATAAATTCATCATCATTTTTCAGAAGCACAATGAAATTATTTTCCAATATTGTTTGAAGAATAAGATGAATGTACTTAATAAAAAATACATTATTCAACTCATCCCATTAGTTGGATTCAATTTCACCTTGTTTCCTCGTATTTTGGTGTAGATTCCTCAACTTGTCTGCTTCTCCTTTTGAATGCAAAAGAGCCAAAGTAACTTTTTCATGTTTCAAACAATGATAGATGAAAAATATAATTTCAATGATTTTGATCCACTATTCGACAACAAGTAGATCAAAATACCCATTAAATGAAGGTTGATGTAACCTCTTAAAGGGATCAACAGAATGTAGTCGCCTTCACTTCTCATTTGGAAGCCTATAGTGATTCAATCATTTGATTAAGAATAAGTTGATTTTAGGAACTTATGTTTTAATAAATGAATATACATAGTAGAGGAAAATGATTTGGTGATTATGTGATAAAAGTTATATTGGAATATGTTCACTGTTTTGGGAACACTATATGGCTAAGGAAAATAAAATACAATGGGATTTCAATTAAGGAGTAATGGTTGAATTTTATTTTGGAAGAATCTATGTTTTTATTGTGGAAATATGGTGATTTGGGTTATTTATGGAAATTATTAACCTATCATGAGGAATATGTGATTAGGTTAATTAATTTTATCTATGAGACATTAAGAGTAGTCTATATTATTTGGAGAAAAATGTTAATATTATCATAGAAGACTAAGTGATCAAATCCTTATGAATTTTGGGTTTCAATATTATTTAGGATTATTTTTAATAATTTTAAAGAAAATTGTTTGTTTAATGGTATTTGTTTAACTTTGTGTATTTTTTAATTAATTTTTAAGATTAAGAGTAGATTTTATTATTAGAAAGGAATATTCTTTTTGGGCTATTATCTGATCTTGTACAAACCATTTGGGTTTCTTTAAATGTCTAAATAAAGGGGAAATATATGTTTCATATTTTTTGGATTATGTGATTCTCTATAATATTATTGTAAAATCCCAAGTTAGTAATGAATAATATATAGTTTCATCTATGTCTATTAATGAATTAGATAATGTTTTAGAGTCTTAAAATGAGAATAAATCCAATCTTAAGCATGGAATACACTAATATTTTTAAAAGATTGTTTTACTGCCTTTTGATGGTAAACCATTTTTAAATAAAACAATTGAAAATTTTATAAGCTCTATTTGTCGAAATAAACTTATTTTCTATTATTGGGACATTAAAATTTTCTTTGGGTAAATTTTTTTTATTTTTCCGATAAAGTTCATTTTTTAATGAATCGTAAAAAATGTTGTCTTTTAATTCAAAACCTCTTTTTAATATAATTTATTTATATGATTAGATTATTTTTTGAATTGGTTTTAATGTTAAATTAGAATATATTTTTAAAATTTAATCCAATAGTGGTCGTTGGAATTAATTTCACTTTGAAATTGGACTTAAACTAGTGGCAATCTGTTGATACTTATTGTTTCAAAAAAACACGCTATTTGCTATAACAGTTGGAATTAATTATTAAATTAATTATTGAAACTTATATGTTTTGAATTTTGTAAAAAAGACATCATTTTTGAATTCGGAATATCAAATATATCCTAGGGTTATGTTTTTGTATTTTTCTGAAAAACTTCAATTTTTGATGAATAGTGAAACCACTAAGTGGTACTTAAAAAACTGATTCTTCGTTTAAATGAAACTTTACCAATTCTATGTTTTTAATTTCAAAAATATTACATAATTTTTTGTCATTAATAATTAAACTTTGGTTCAATGGGATTAAAATAATTTTTTTGGTGAATAGTAACTTTTATGTTTTTAATCACGATTAGAGGTAATTAGTGCAATTTAAGGCAAAAATGATAATATAATAAAATAAAAACACCTATACACCTGTAATACACTTATTGGATGTGTTCTTACCAACCATTAAAATCCATTGGTCGACTTGGGGATCCCATGGAGCCACTTTGGTGCGAAAATAACATTAAAAACATTTTATTTAACGTTAAAATTAAAATGTCACAAACAAGAGTTGTTTTACCAAAACAATTTTTAAATGGAGTTATACAAGTAATATTGTAGACTATAAATATTCATTAGAAAGATAAAAATATTTCCTACATTATGATATTTGTTTTATGATTTTTAGACATTAAATAAATTAAATTATTTATCACACCATGATGATGCAGCGATTACCTCATTATTTAACGATTTAAATAAAATGAAAATAAAATGTAAAATATAAGACCTACACTTGTAAAAAACCTATTTTATGGGTTTATTTCTAACCCGTATCACCTTATCATCGAAATTTATAATTTTTAACCTTTTTTATTCGAAAACCACATTATAACAAAGTATCTTTTCATAAATTTCCAAGAGTGCCCCTCCTCTCCTCTTATAAAAGGCCCCCACCTCTACCACCTTACCCACACTTCCAAAGCCTTTGGATCGGCCAACCCCTGCCCATTATGTCTCTCCACATACCTCTATAACTCTTAGAAGCCTCACTTTGGGCAGAAGTCTTCCCAAGGAAGCCTTTGAGCTCAAATCAAAAAGAGTTACACGATTTAAAGGTAGTGTCTTCTCTTGTGTTCTTATATATTATTTTGCTTCTCCAACCCCAAAAAATCTTTTTATTCATTTCTTTTGTAACAACATCAGAATATTACATATACTAGGATGTTGTTATAATGTGTATTCGAGCTACACTTACACACACCTACATCTAATGGTTAAAGAACATACTGTTTCCGTGGATGGTGAATTTCTGCCTCACGAAACGATGATTGTTCAATATTCTTATAACACCTTCAAAGGTGTCCATTAAGATGTCACAATATTTATATATGATATATAATATGTTTATGTTTTACTTAAGAATCTGTATTTTTCATTTATGGAATACCTTTATGTCTTCCATTATGGGTATACGCGATATCTTCATTTTAGGAAGTGTGGACTACTGCCCCCTCAAAGTGATTTGATTTGTTAATTCCATATGTGGGATGTATAAAGGATGTAATTAATGATATTATATATGATATTATACTGGAATTATAATATACCTTTATATCATTATGATTCCATTCAATAAAATTTTGAAATAGAAATGAAAGTAGCGTTCATGTGTATGTACGGCTTACCGTCTCCATGAATGATGCATTTCATTTCTTACCTCTAAACGTTATGTAATATTATAAATGCATGTATATACTGGATATATATGATATATATGATATATAAATCATGAGTATAACTCTGTATTTAATGGATACATGAACAACATGTAATTATAATTAGTTTATTTTTTACTCAAGTACCAATGATCGTTAAAACGACCATTATTAACATAAATAATTACATAGTGTTCATGACATGGTAATAAGTGATATAAAAGGAATAATTAAATTGAAAAATGTTCTTAAGAAAGTTGAAATTAATTCATGTTTATTATTTAGGAGGTTAAAGAATGATCGAGTCAAGTCTGACCCGAGGTATGGGACTTCGTCTCAATCTTCTTTCATTGAGGAATATTTTGTTTTATACACAACCTTCATTTTATATGGTGTATAAACCCCTTTGACTTTTACTTTTATCCAAAAGGAATATTTTTTTACGAAGCATTCTACTAAACGACAAAAGAAAATTTTTTTGTCGTACGTATGCGGCGACAACGACTTCCCCGCCATCATGACCATTATTTGAGTTTCGACTTCCTCTACAAGCCATACCTTTTTTTAAAAGAAAAAATACCATGTTTTACATTTATTTTATTTTGGTATTGAAAATGGTTTTCATAATTTTTTTATATCAATGTGTTGTATTGATATCTTGTGATTGAAAAGTGGAAATGTTATCGTTCCTTTATGCATGTTTTTTTTGATACAATTATGTTGTGGTTCATGGGATTTATTAAGAAGACGGGTGGTTCCATGATAAACTAAGGGTGGGTGAGCCCGATATAGCTCTCCAATGCATTGGGTAATGTTAAGGAGTTAAACATTAATGTTTCTCCGAAGAGATTTAGGGAATATACAATGATGGGTACTCCAAATGTAACCAAGAGGGTTACTCCCTACATAAAAATGTTATGAATGTCTCAAGTTACCTTTATGTCTTATGATTTCTATGATTTATTCATTATTTGATGAGGTATGTTAAAGTGTTTATGATTTATGAGTATAGTATGATTTTATTTATTCTTATGTATACATGTACTCATGTTTCCTTTCCATATTTTTAGATCCCTTACTGAGCTATTTATGCTCTTCCCATGTTTTTGAAATGATTTTCACAGGTCAAGGGAAAGGTACATGATGTGATGATAGTGTTAAAGAAGTGTCAAGAAAGAATCCATGTTTTATTTTAAATATGTTTCCATTGATAGGAAAAATGAATACTATCTTTTAAGAAACCACTTTGTTTAAATGTGGAATGTAATGGAAGTTTTATGATCTAATTCTCTAAAACTCTAAACCTGAAAAGATCCTCAATGTGTAGTCTTGTAATAACTCAAGAATAAGTAAGGTTTTATGATGGGGTCTTATAGTTGGTATCATAGGTCATTTAGATAACTTTAGGTGTTAAAATTTTATTAAATGATTATGCAAAATTTTTTTATGGTCAAATTGAAATGATATAGCATTTGATGATTACCATGTTGCTTCATCTAAGATATGTTTGTTCAGAATGGTTTTCCATAAAGGAAATAGTGAAGCAGTGCAAGGAAGGCATACAGAAAGAAATAAACTTCTGAATCGGCATCTTGAGATGGTCGGAATTGGAACTAAATAGTTTGTTGCAGTAATGGAGCAATTGACTCAAGTGATAAATGGTGGTGGTATCCATGCACGAGATCAACCAGATCAACCACAGAGGAACATGTTAGTGGTGGAACATTTCATGAGGCAACATCCCCCATCATTCAAAGGACCATCTAACCTTGTGCTAGCTGAAGGGTGGATTAAAGCACTGGAGAAAATTTACGTTGTCTTGGGGTGTTCAGACAATCAAAAGGTGAGTCTTTCTATTTACCGTTTGGAGGGTTTAGCAGATCAATGGTGGTCGATGGTTAAAAATATTAGGTACACTAATGATATTGATGCTCTCGACTGGGATGAATTCAAAGGTATATTTCTTGAGAAGTATTTTCCTAAGTCTGTTTGACTTAGGATGGAAGAAAGAATTCCTAGAATTGAGGCAAGAGGAGGACTCAGTGGATGCATATGAAGAAAGGTTCACTCGATTGGCAAGGTATGCTCCAAATTTTATCCGAGACCTTGATAGTAAAATCCATCATTTTTACTCAGTATTAAAGCAAAAATATTGAAGGTATTTAGCTTCTCGTGAGTTCAAAAGTTATGAAAAGCTTGTTCGATGTGCTGAGATGGTGGAAATGGAGTTTTCCGATGATCAAGTGTTATATAACAACAATAGAAGAAGAGACCGAGGTGGGAGGAGAAAGGGAAGAATTCTTCAAAAAGGTCTGATGGTAAGAAAACTAAGTTTCCAGTTTCTGATAAATGTGGGCAAAGGCATGATGGGGAGTTTCTTCTGAATTCTGAAAAGTGCTACCGATGTGGTAAGATGGGACATAAGGCCTGTAATTGCACTGAAAAAGATCATGGTAATGGTATGTACAAATTTGATTTATAGTTAGTGAAATGTTTTAAGTGCAATGAGATGGGCCACTATGCAAATGAGTGTCTGATAAAGAGCTCGAGTGATGGGAAGTAGTTAGACTATAAGCAGAAAGGGGCGGTGAAATCCTTTGCAACTACTTCAGCAGATGTCGGGCCATCAAATGAAGTTATATCAGGTACTTTGTTTGTTTTTTTCAGATTATTCCAGTGTGTTGTTTTATTCGGGGTCTACACATTCTTTCATCGCTAAAAACGTTTCTAGTAAAATGTGAATACCATCTTAATAAATAACTCCTGAACTTGTGGTAAAAACACCTGGGGGAAATGTTGAGGAAAAAAGAATTTATATGAATCTTCTTATCCTTATCTGTTGAAAGAACCTACTTGTGAACCTTATTGTTTTAGCTCTATTAGAGTTTGATGTTATCCTGGGTATGGATTGGCTCTCTATTTACCATGCTAAGATTGACTGTAGAGCTAAAAAAGTTTCTTTTCAGAAAGACATTCAGTTTGTGTACAAGAATGAACCCTTACTGTTTATAACTTATCAAGAGGCCGAGAAACTTGTAAAATATGGAAATGAATGTTACCTTGCACATATTGTTGAAAACAAAGGAACTGTTCAGATTAATGATGTGCCAGTGGTAAATGAGTATCTTCATGTTTTTCCAGATGAGTTGCCTGGAATAATACCAGATCGGGAAGTTGAATTTACTGTTGAATTAGTTCCTGATGCTAAGCCAATTTCAATACCCCTTATCAAATGGCTCAAATTGAACTTTTAGGGTTGAAGGAGCAATTAAAAGATTTATTAGAGAAAGGTTTCATTCGACCAAGCACATCACCGTGTGGTTCTACTGTTTTATTTATTAAAAAGAAAGTTGGTTCAATGAGACTTTGAATTGATTATAGAGCCTTGAATAACATCACTGTTAAGAACAAATATCATTTTACTCATATCGATGATTTGTTTGATCAGCTGCAGGGAGCTCCGTATTTTTCAAAGATCGACCTGAGATTGGGGTACCATCAGCTGAAGGTAAAGGAAGAAGATGTTCCGAACACCGTATTTCGTACAAGATATGGAAATTATGAATTTTTAGTAATTCCATTTGGGCTAACCAATGCACCTGTAGTATTCATGGACTTAATGAATAGAATTTTCCATGAGTTCTTGGATAAGTTTGTGGTTGTTTTCATTGATGATATTTTGGTGTTTTCTAAAATTAAAGAGGAGCATGAAAGACATTTAAGGGTTATTTTGCAAACCTTAAAAGAAAATAATTTTTTTGGGAAACTAAACAAATGTGAGTTTTGGTTGCAAAAAGTTTCTTTCCTTGGTCACATTGTTTCTTAAGATGGGATAACTATTGATCCTACAAAAACAAAGGTTGTTGAATAATGGCCAAGACCGACAAATGTAACTGAGATTCATAGTTTCCTTGGATTGGCAGGATATTACCAAAGGTTTGTTAGAAATTTTTCACGGTTATCTAGTCCAATGACTATGCTAACTTTGAAGGGTGTTAAGTTTATTTGGACAAAATAATTTGATGATTGTTTTCAGGAACTGAAAAGAAGATTGGTGAATGCTCCAGTTTTGGAACATCCTTCCAGGAATGGTGAGTTTGTTATCTATAATGATGCTTCATTGAAAGGACTTGGTTGTGTCCTAATGCAGAATGATTAGGTAATTGCTTTTGCTTCACGATAGTTTAAAACTCATGAGGTAAATTACCCTTCACATGATTTGTAATTAGCTGCTGTTGTTTTTCATTTAAAAATTTGGAGGCATCATTTTTACGGAGTAAAGTTTTAAATATATACTGATCACAAAAGTTTAAAGTATATATTCACTCAGATAGAATTGAACATGAGACAGAGGATATGGCTAGAATTAATCAAGGATTATGATTGTACAATTCATTACCATCGAGGAAAAAAAATAAAGTGGCTGATGCTTTGAGTTGAAAAAGTAATGCTTCATTAACAAAGTTGTATTTGGGACGTGATCCTTTGGTTAAGGATTTGATGAACATTGGAATAGAAGATTTTGGTACAGTTTGTTCTTCTATTTTTTCAGGTATCAGTAAAATCCTCTCTATCAGACAGAATCACGCAATCATAAAAGCAAGATAGTGAGCTGCAGAAAAATTTAGAGCTGGTTCAGAAAGGTAAGTTTCATGAATTTAACACTGATAATGATTGTATTTTGAGATTTGGGAAGATATTGTGTGTGCCTTGTGATTCATAGTTGAAGAGAGTGTTGTTATGTGAAGCTCATAGTTCTCTGTTTTCAGTTGATCCAGGAAGTACTAAGATGTATAGAGATTTTCAAGAGTATTACTGGTGGGATGGAATGAAAAGAGATATTGCTGATTTTACTGTGAAGTGTTTGACATGTCAGGAGGTTAAAGAAGAGTGGCTATTACAGAAAGGGATGTTTCAGCCTTTACCAGTGCCATAGTGGAAATGGGAAAATATATCCATGGAAACCATTGTGGGACTGCCGAAGACACCTTAAGGTAATAATGTAATCTGGGTTATTGTTGATCGCCTGACTAAATATGCTCATTTCCATTCTATACGAGATACTTTTTCCCAAGATCAACTTTCTCATTTGTATCATAAAGAGATAGTCAGGTTACATGGAGTTCCTCTTTCCATTGTATCTGATCGTGATCTCAT
Organism: Viscum album; assembly: GCA_963277665.1. Classification (NCBI taxonomy): domain Eukaryota; kingdom Viridiplantae; phylum Streptophyta; class Magnoliopsida; order Santalales; family Viscaceae; genus Viscum; species Viscum album. Next base: position 796,636,820 of record OY728136.1, on the reverse strand, counting down.
GTTTACTTCTAACTTTTGGAAATGACTTTAGAAGTTGTTGGGTACTGAATTAAATTTTAGTATAGCTTTTCATCCTCAATCAGATGGGTAGTCAGAATGAATAATTCAGACTTTCGAAGATATGCTACATGCTTGTTCGATGGATGATCAGGGATATTGGGACCAACATATTTCTTTGGTTAAATCTTCATATAATAACAGTTTTTATTACAGTATACAGATAGCACCATTTGAGGCATTATATGGGAAGTGGTGTCGAACTCTTGCTTTCTGGGATGAAGTGGGTGAAAGGAAGATGATGGGACCAGAATTGGTAGAAGAGCTGGCAGAAAACGTTCAGCTGATACAGAAACACATGAGAACATCTCAGAGTAGGTAGAAGAATTTTTCGGACAATAGGAGGTAAGATCTCTCTTTTGAGGTAGGTGATCATGTTTTTCTCAAAGTCTCACCATGGAAAAGTGTGATGCGATTTGGTAAGAAAGGAAAGCTGATTCCAAGGTTTGTTGGACCATATGAAGTTCTGGAGAGTGTTGGATCAGTTTCTTACTGAGTGGATTTACCTCCGATTTTATCTCAGGTACACAATGTTTTTCATGATTTAATGTTAAGGAAGTACATGCTTGATCCATCTCATGTTTTGAGTCCATAGGTAGTTCAGCTGGAAGAAAACCTATCTTATGTGGAACAACCAGTACAGATTCTTGACCATAGGGATCAAGTGTTATGGATTAAGGTGACTCATCTGGTAAAGATTTTGTGGAAAAACCACATGATTGAAGAGGCAACATGGGAATCTTAAAATTAAATGAGGGTTAAATACCGCCAATTATTCGATAAGTAAATAAATTGTAGGGACGCAATTTTCTAAAGGGGGGAAGGATGTAACATCCCAAGTAAGTAAGTAATAATTTATATTTTTGTCTATGACTATTAATGATTTAGATAATTTTTTAGAGGCTTAAAATGTGAATAAATCCAATCTTAAGCATGGAATACACTAATATTTTTAAAAGATTGTTTTACTGCCTTTTGATGGAAAACCATTTTTAAATAAAAATTTTGACAATATTATAAGCTCTATTTGTCGAAATAAACATATTCTTTATGATTGGGACATTGAAATTTACTTTGGGTAAATTTTTGGTATTTTTCCGAAAAAGTCCATTTTTTTAATGAATAGTGAAAAATGTTGTCTTTTAATTCCAAACCAGTTTTTAATATAAATTATTTATATGATTAGATTATCTTTTGAATTTTTTTTAAAGTTGAATTAGAATATATTTTTACCATTTAATCCAATAGTGGTCATTGGAATTAATTTCACTTTAAAATTGGACTGAAACTAGTGTCAATCTTTTGATACTTATTGTTTCATAAAAACACGCTATTTTCTCTGACAACAGGAATTAATTATTAAATTAATTAATTTAACTTATATGTTTTCAATTTTATAAAATAGACATCCTTTTTGAATTCATAATATCAAATATAGCATAGGGTGAAGTTTTGGTATTTTTCTGAAAAACATCAATTTTTTATGAATAGTGAAACCATTAAGTGGAACTTTAAAAACTGATTTTTCTTTTAAATGATTCTTTAACACTTCTTTGTTTTGAATATAAAAAATATGACATAAATGGTTGTCATTAGTAAGTAAAATGTGGTTCAATGGGATTAGAATATTTTTTTCGGTGAATAGTAACTTTTATATTTTTAATCGCGATTAGAGGTAATTAGTGCAATTTATGGCAGATATGATATTATAATAAAATAAAAATACCTAGACACATGTACTACCCTTAATGGATGTGTCATGTCCAACCAATACAATCCATGGGTCGACTTGGGGACCCCATGGAGCCACTTTGGCTGGAAAATGACATTCAGAACTTTTTATTTAAAGTTAAAATTTAAGTGTCACAAACATGAGTTGTTTTACGAAAACAATTTTTAAATGGGGATATTCAAGTCATATATTTGACAATAAATATTCATTAGAAAGATACAAATATTTCATACATCATTATTGTTTTTTTATAATTTTTAGACATTAAATAAATTAAATTATTTATGACACCATGATGATTTAGTGATTACCTCATTATTTAACGATTTAAATAAAATTAAAATATAATGTAAAATCTAAGACCTAAACTTGTCAAAAACCAATTGTATGGGTGTATTTCGAACCCTTATCACCATATCCTCTAAATTTATAATTGTGGTACCTTTGTTATCCGAAAATCATTTTATAACAATGTATATTTTCTTAACTTTCCAATAGTGCCCCTCCTCTCCTCTTATAAAAGTCCCCCACCTCTACAACCTTACCCACACATCCAAATCCTTTGACTTGTCCAACCCCTGCACATTTTGTCTCTCCACATCCATATCTAACTCTTATAAGCCTCACTTTGAGGAGAAGCCTTCCCAAGGAAGACTTTGATCACAAATCAAAAAGAGGTACCCGATTTATAGGTAGTGTCTTATCTTGTGTTCTGATTTTTATTTTGCTTCTACAACCCCCCTAAACTCTTTTTATTCATTAATTTTGTAAAAAAACCAGTATCTCCCACATAATAGGATGTTTTTATAAGAATTATTCGAGCTACACTTACACACACCTACATCTAATGGTTAATGAACATACTGTTTCCGTGGATGGCGAATTTCTGCCTCACGAAAGGATGATTGTTCAATATTCTTCTAACACATTCAAAGGTGTCCATTAAGATGTCAATATAATTATATATGATATATAATATGTTTATGTTTTACTTAATCTTCTTTATTTTGTATTTATGGAATACCTTTATGGCTTCCATTATGGGTATACGCGATATCTTCATTTTAGGAAGTGCGGACTACCACCCCCTCAAAGTGATTCGATTCGTTAATGCCATATGTGGGACGTATAATGATTTAATTAATGATATTATATATGATATTATACTGGAATTATAATATACCTTTATATCATTATGATTCCATTCCATAAAATACGAAATAGAAATGAAAGTAGCGTTCATACGTACGTACGGCTTACCGTCTCCATGAACGGCGCATTTCATTTCTTACCTCTAAACGTTAGGTAATATTATAAATGCATTTATATACTGTATGTATTTTATATATATAATATATACATCATGAGTATAACTCTTGATATAATGGATACATGAACAACTTGTAATTATAAGGATTTTATTTTTGACTCAAGTACCAATGATTGTTAAAACGACCGTTATTAACATAAATAATTACATAGTGTTCATGACATGGTAATAAGTGACATAAAAGGAATAATGAACTAGGAAAAGGTTCTTAAGCAAGTAGAAATTAGCTCAAGTTTATTATTCAGGAGATTAATGAATGATCGAGTCATGTCGGACCCGAGGTATGGGACTTCGTCTTAATCTCCTTTCATTGAGGCATATTTTGTTTTATACACAACCTTATTTTATACGGTGTATAAACCCCTTTGACTTTTACGTTTATCCAAAAGAAATATTTTTTATATGAGGAATTTTATTAAATGAAAAATGGGAATGTTTTTTTTCGTACGTATGCGGCGACAACGAATTCTCCGCCGCCGTGGCCATTATTTGAGTTTCGGCTTCCTCTATAAGCCATTCCTTTTTTAAAAGAAAAATAAATACCATGTTTTACTTTTCTTTTATTTGGTATTGAAAATGGGTTTCGTAATGTTTTTATATCAATGTGTTGTATCTATATCTTGTGATTGAAAAGTGGAAATGTTATGTTTCCTTTATACATGTTTTATGTGATACGATTATGTTTTGGTTCTTGGGCATTATTATGAAGACGGGTGGTTCCGTGATAAACGAAGGGTGGTTGAGCCCGATATAGCTCTCTAATTTATTGGGAAACGTAAAGGAGTTAAACGTTAAGGTTTCTCCGAATATATTTAGGGAATATACTGTGATGGGTATTCCAAACGTAACCAAGAGGGTTACTCCCTACGTAAGAATGTTCTTAATGCCTCAAGTTACCATTATATCTTATGATTTCTATGATTTATTCATGATTTGATTAGGTATGTTAAAGTGCTTATGTTTTATGAGTAGATTATGATTTCATTTATTCTTATGTATACATGTACTCATGTTTCCATTCCATATTTTTAGATCCCTTACTGAGTTTTTTATGCTCATCCCATGTTTTTGAAATGATTTTCACTGGTCAAGGGAAAGGTACATGATGTGATGATAGTGTCAAGGAAGTGTCAAGAATGAATCCATGTTTTATTTTAAATATGTTTCCATTTATGGTAAAAATGAATATGTCTTTTATGTAACCACTTTGTTTAAATGTGGAATGTAATGCAAGTTTTATGATCTAATTCTCTAAAACTCTAAACCTAAAAAGATCCTCAATGTGTAATCTTGTAATAACTCAATATTAAGTAAGGTTAAAGGCTGGGGCCTTATAATGATTCTTGTTCTTCAGTAGAGACCAAGTCATCATAAATGCTCATCGATTTGAAAAAATACGAGATTGTGATGGAATCTTATTAATAGATAAAACACTACATGTTAAGTATGTATATTCCCTTATTTTATTATTCTATGTAGAAAAATAATTCCTCAACTTTATAAAAAAGATCATAAAACAATTCATCCCATTTAATTTTCCTAATATAAAAACAAATAAAATTTAACCCATCACAAGTTTGTAGTTTTTTATGGTTAAAATTCTCTTAATCAGTTTTTCTATCACTCTCCATCAGAACTTTAAACATAGGTTTTTGTCCATATCTATGTTTTCCTTCATAGGACCATATTATGTGTTATCTTAGGTGGCCTTTGGACATCACTTTATATCATTTAATGTGGATATTTTATTGACCATTTTTTTTTCAGATGTGGGTTTTCAATAAATATATATTGAAAATTTGTACCCCAGTTACCGACCTCAAATTAAAAATTATGAGGATACAATTTATTAAATAGGGTAGGATGTAACATCTCGAGTTTTAAGAAAGAAACACTATGTTCAATAGCATACATGATATAATACATTGAGCTTAAATGAACAACTAAATATTATTACTTAAATGTTACCATTATGAACTAGACGTTGCAATGGAAATAATGAATAATATAAACTTAATTTTAAAAATATGGTTTAATAATGTTTATATAATGACTCTTTGTTTACAAAATTAACATTAAATGAATCTAAAAACCATTTGAATATAAATGATGTTTTTTATAAAAATAACTTTTTAAATGTGAACAATTGCTTTTATAGAATAATCATACCACTATTTTTGGATTATATTAATGAAATATCTATCCATTATATTGTTTAATATTCATATTATGTATTTTATAGACAAGATATAACACCAAATTCAATTTTTCAGATAAAAGAAGTATTTTTATAAAAAAAATTGTTTTACCACATTTTTATTTATATCCCACTGTAAATTTATATTTTTACACCTTTATATGTTATATTTTAATAAGATAAACTTTTTTTAGAATAGGTTCATCAAAATTTTGTTTGGATGAATTTTTTATATATTTATGATAACAATCATGTTTTTTTGAATAGTAAAGTACACTAAATTTTAATTGAGAACATCTTTTTCCCATCGAGATAATTTATATGGTTAAATAATATTATTCAATGGTTTTAATGTATATATATAATATTTTTTTGTCATTTAATTTAATTTAGGTCATTGGTATGTATTCTATATTGAATTCAGTTGTAAAAATATTTCAGTCGTTTGCAATTACTCACACCTCTTAAGCCTATTGGCTCAAACCTATGAAGACTATTGGCTCATACAAAATATGATTAATAAATAACCCAACATAGCTACCTTCCTCCTATAATCCTTAACTTGGGTATAAGGTAATTCAAGAAATCCTTTTGGCTCAATGAAAAGAAAGTTAGCTGATTTAGAGGTAATATCTTCTATCAAGTTCCTTTCCATTATTTTCCTTCTCTAACCAACCAAACCTATTTTATTTTTATTAAATTATGAAAAAATAGTATCTCAAATATAATAGTATTTTTTTATGATAATGGTTTTACCAATAAATACACACACCTCCATATAATGGATTTAGAACAAACTATTTCTATGTACAATGAACTACTACCTCACGAAACAATGATTTGGAAAATTTTCCTCTACAACCTATCATTGTGTCCATTATGATAGAAATATATTTATATATGATATGTATTATATTTATAATTTTATATTCTGATGTAATTTTAATTTACAACATACATATATGATTTCCATAATGTGTAAATACGATAATTTCATTTGAGGAAGTGTGGACTACCACCCCTCTGAAAGTGATATGATTCATCATTCCATACATGGAACATATAAAGGATAATGTTATGAAACATATATAACATATATAACATAGATGTTATAATGGAATTATAATATACCTATGTATCATTTAGTTTTCAATCCATTAAAATGAAAATGAAATGAAAGGAGGGTTTATGTGTACGTATGACCTACCATCTCCATGAACAGTGCATTTCATTTCACATCTTCAAATTTTATTTATTATTATAAATGCACACACACACACACACACACACACACATATATATATATATATGATATTTATATGTTATTTAAATAATTAATATTATTCGTGAGATAATGGACTAATGACCACAAGGACAATTTACATCAAAACAAGTTCATTTTTGACTGAAGTACCGAACAAAAAAAATGTATGATATGAACATAAATAATTAAGATATTGTTAAAACATTGTAATAACTATTATTAGAGGAATAATAAACATAAAAAAATGATCTAAATATCAGAAATTTATCATAAGTTTATTATTTAGGAAGAACAAGGAGCATACATGATGAGTTGGACTCAAGGTAATAGATTCGGCTCAATCTACTTTCATTAAGGCATGCATTATTTTCATAGACATCTATTACATTACAATGTATATATACAAACATTTTTAATATTTATATAATGTATTTTTATATTATCATGATATTTAATGTTTTTTTAACTTTATTCCTTAAGGATTTTTATTCAAGTGTTTCTCAACTCGTAAGGGACTCTTTAACTAAAAAATTGTTTAAATGTTTTAATGATTTATTCAATTAAACCCCTCTATTTCATGTCCATGTCGTCAAAATTGTTTTTTAGAATTTATTTATATGGAAATTAATGTTTTACAATGGTAATTTATTTCAAATATTTCAAATTGGAATGGGACACTTTGTTTCAAAATTTTATTAATTAAATGTTTGGAATGGTTTCAGAAATGGGTTGAAAATTACATATCTTAAAATGATCTCTTATGGTTCTAGGGTGTAAATTTTATTTTTCATTTATCATTATTTTATGTGTTATTATTATTAAATGGTACTTCAACATTTAATGGGAGGTTATGTGATAAACCAAGATTATTTGTTATGTGATAAACCAAATGAATTATGGTTTCGTGACAAAAAAAGATGGGTGGTTATGTTATAACATAAAATACATTGGGTATGGAAGTCATCCATATTGTTATTCTATTTGTAAGACTGAAATGTGTTGAAGTCGACCGTATAGATATTCTATTTATGTGTGATTATATCCCAAAGTACCTTTATATGTTATAAGTTATTTCTAGGGGCTTTATGGTAGTATTTTGGTTTCAAAATGGGTAAGAAACGAGCTTATATTCAGGGAAGATTATTTAATACATTATTAAGGCGAAAAGTATTATATTATGATAAAGAATTTATGTTAATATGTATTCTAAATACTATGATTTTTTTCTTTATGTATCCCTTACTGTGATTTTTATGCACTTCCCACAGTTTGATATTTTTTTCACTAGATTTAATAGAGAATAGAGTCAAGGATGGGATCAAGTAAATTTTTTTATTTTTAAGCCTGACATGAAAACATGTTAATTTTAAATGTTTTTGGTTTATAGAAAGAAAATGGATAGTGAGTAGAAGTGTCTACATTGTAATATTTGAGACGTTATGTAATAGTTATTCCACAATTCTCAATAAATATAAACCTAAAAAACACTCAATGAAAATTATTGAATTAACTCATGATTATGTAATTTATAAGGACAATGATTTTACAACTATATCATGCTTCCATTTTATTATATAACATTTCATTACATTTTATAATTAGAGGATAGTTAATGATTAGTGTCTTGGAAATAAGTTAAAAAATACATGAAAACCTCAAAAACTATTCAAATACACATGTAAGTCTTCATCATAGGTTAATCCTAAGTAAAATTTATTCATCTCATAACATGGGGACATACATCAAAGGAAAGGGTGAGCATAAGGCTTAGTATGGTTAAACAAGGAAAATAATTTACTTTTGATATCAATACAAACATGATGGAATAAATAAAGGCATAAGAAATGGTGAATTATGAATATAATTATAAATATAACATGAATAATAACATGAAAATGTGGCTAAAAAATTTAATTTATAAATTTATAAGAATATCACCAAGTTGTATTCCCAAGGTGTTATAAAACATTACAACGTTATTCACTAAAGTACCATAAAACTTATCATATCTATAGATTAATTTGTTTACCCAAAGCATTTGAATTACATTAAGGCACACCCTTAATATGTATTTATTTTAATGTGATCCACATATATATAAATAAAAAAATTAATAAATAACCCAAATATAATAAAATTAATATGTATCACATCAAAATCATGATGTTTTAAAAAGGGATTAAAAAAATTATCATTATGTCATTTATAACCCACAGAAAGGGAATGATGGTTATATAAAAGGAAATTCCATAAAAAATATATAATTTTTATGAATTTTTGATTACTCGTGGAAATTAAATAGCTTTAGGTATTCACATAAATAATATAATATAATTTCTTTAGAAAAAGAGAGAGATTTTGAGGCGAAAATTCTGAAGCATGACGGTTATGCAATATGGTTTTAGAAAACATTAAAAAGAGAGGGGACATGGGAAGCCCATTCATAAATGAGTCGTAATATAAAATAGGGATAGAATAAAATGTAAATAATAAAATTTTATAGAAACTTGAATGAGATACCACATAAACGAGAACATGAATGGAAAAAGTAGTTGAGAATTCCATTACCTTAAAGAGTACACCTTAAACTCCATGATCAAGACCTTGGGGGCTTGGAAAAACCATGGGAGGACATATTGGGAGGTATAAATAGTATTATTTCATGGATAATGATTTTGGAATGAAATGATATTATTTAATTTGTGGGTATTTATAGTAAATTTGAGGGAATATTTTTTTTAATTTCAAAGGACACCTCATTAGTGTAATTTGGAAAACCATGGGCTTAATCAAGGTGTTTTTCCAAGTGAATTACCACATGGGACCCCAAATATCATATATTCATCCGTAAGAGTTTAAAAACACATTATCTTACTCATTAAATCAATATTAAATTGTTATGATGTCATTAAACATATCGAAAACACAAAACTGTATTTTTACTATACATCAAAAATTGAACTATTTCTGAAAAATCAAAAAAATTCACCATAACAATTTTTTGATGAGTATAATTCAAAATTGAGCCCAATTTTATTTAAATTAATTTCATTTATATTACGTTATATAATTAAATTATTGATACTTAACTATTATTTTCAAAATTATTTATTTACTTATACAATGACATAATTACATCACATTATCGCTTAAGATGATTACTTCATATTTATACTTCCTTAGGTGTGTTTACTATTCAATTGGTAAAATTAAAATTCCTAGGGGTAAAATAAAATTTTCAATTAGTAATTATATAATTCTCAAAAAAAATTATTTTTATCTTATTGAACCAAAATTTTCATCATGATTACAACCATGTATGTCCAATATTCGTAAATCATTCCACAAGAAATGTTATTTAACAATATTTTTTTTAAATTGATAAAAACTCTATTCATCAAATACTATTTATAAAGAAACACTATTAATCATATAATATTCATGAATTACTATAAAATATAATCTTCCTATGAAAAATATAAAAATTCAGCCTAGGGTAATTTTGACATTTGAAATTCAAAATAAGGTTTATTTTACCATAATAATTCTACACGTATGAGAAATATATGAAAAGTAATATTTTTGCATGTAAAATAATTTTATATAATTTTTCTTAATTAAAAAAATATTTTATAAATAAATTATATTCCTAAAACATAAATTATGATATGACAATTTTATTTATACAAAGGGATTACAGAAAGTTACTAAGGCCTTGTTACATAACCCTTTATAACACTCGAATAGAACCGAAGAGTAATATGTGAAATGGTGATGGAGTCTTGGGAAAGATCATATAAAATCACTTCAGTGGTAATATCCACTAACTTTAGCTTCTCTCATAGGTGATTTCGTTCAATCTAAACATGTTGAAGTTTGTCTAGGGTGTGGTCTAGAGCGAAGTGAAGCCTAGCGACACCACCTCCTTCCAAAGCACCATAAAATAGGCTTCATATGACCTATGTCTACTAGATGGGTAAATTTAATCTTATTTCTATAATAATAAACATTATCATTTCTATTTATAATAAAAATACTTAATATTTAGAGTATATTTTACAGTGGTCATATTTTTTACTTCATAAAAATAATCTTTCTGATTCTAACAATAATAATTAATTTTCAATCAATTAATTAAACTTCTATGTATTGAATCTTGAATATTGGATTTAATATTTGGAATCATATATTCAAAATCATTTAAATATATCCCTTTTATTTTTGGACATTATGAATTATAAATTTAGTATTTATTTAATTTACCATGTTTAAAGGGTAAACAAGGTAAATACAGGTTAAAATAACATTATAATAATATAAAGAAAATCTAACATGTGTCCTAATCTTATTGAATAATATATGGCCAAACATGAGCATCCATGGGGCTATTTCAAGACCCCATGGAGCCACATGGGTGTGATAATATCCTTTTATAGTTTTTAATTTATATAAAAATGAAATATAACATAAACAAGTATCTCCTAAGTAAAAAAATCATTTTGGTTCATATAAATGATATAATTTACAATATGTTTTTATTAGGAAGCTGAAAATATTTACTACATCATGGTATTTTATTTATTATTTTTGGACATTAAATAAATTTATTTATTTACGGCACAATGACGAGGGAATTAGTAACACATTAATGTAATATTCAAATAAATGATATTACTAATATTAAAATAAATTTAATTTGAAAATTTTGATTCCATTAACGAATTTTTTGGATAATTATGACATGTTATATATTAATTAATATAATTATTTCCAATCAATCAAGTTGATATATCTTTAACAAAAATCAATTACTAAATACTGTCAAAATTGACAGAAATGAGATTCTAAACAAATACTATTTTATTAAATGAGATAATTGTCATAAAAATATATGTTTCATCAAAATGGATTTTATAATGGTATAAATTTAATTAATGTTCCACTTGACGTTACCTTGGTATTTTTTAGTAACAATATTAACCATAAAATGTAAAAATACAAGAAGACATAGTAATAGATAGTTTATTTAACAAAGGTTTAAAGTCAAATGATATGGTTATCTTTGTGACCTAACCTTGTCTAAAACCTTGTGGTTGATCAAATTTTGACCCATAGTCATCATATCACTGAAATATATAACTTTTGGTATATTACAATTCTAAAATCAATAAATAATAAAATAATATTTCAAGACATTTCTAATGTGTCTCTTCTTTATCTTATAAAAGGCTACCACCTCTACCCACATACTCACACCTATCAAGACCCTTGGATTACCCAACTTTTGTTCAAATAAATCTATTATATTCTAAATTATTATATGTAATTATAATTATGGGAAAACTATATACGTTGTTTTATCCATACTACAAATAAAAATATCACCATGCATGCGTACGTACGACATACCATCTCCACACAATGGTGTAAATTGTTATTAAACAATAAATAATTTTGATTGGTATAATGATGGTTATAATGAATGTAAATAATTATTATAACATGATAATTATTCTACCATATAATTCTATACCATTTAACCATTAATTGAATGATATCATCACTCGTGCGTATGTATGACCTACCGTCTCTACCATGATATGATATTCATTCTACATCATCTTCATTAAACAATGATTTTATACACAAATTTAATGTATAATTTTGATATATATTATATTAATATCATTATTTAAATAATATAACTATATCCTATGATGTGGAACATTAACTTATCTGAAAAAACATGCTTAAGAACATAAAAAGTTAATATCCAAATTACGGGTGACAAACAGATGATAATATGATCATATATGATATCATAAATATAACTATGAATCTAGAATAATTCTATAAAATTATTTAAAATGGTATACAATAGGTTTAGATAAATACAAAGCATACCAGACCTATGGTAAGAGATAATTTCACAATATCATTGTTATCCAAAATTGTTGATACGTTGTTATTTACTGTGATATATTTTACATCTAGGTCCATGTTTCCAAAATATATAATATTATTTGTATTCTTATAATATTTTTTAAATCCAATGAAATGGATATTTAACTCAATGAATAGATAATGAGTTATGATTTCTCTTTCCATGAGTCCAAGTTAGAACGTACAACCGTAATGTTCCTGAATAATAAAAATTGGTTATTTTCTAATTTCATGAGAACCATTTTCCAGTTTATTATTTCTTTTATATCACATATTACCATGTTATAAGAATTAATCAATTATTTAAGTTCATATTGGCTATTTTATCGATATTCAGTTCTTGTATTGAAAGGAACTTCTTTTGATGTAAATTGTCTATGTAGTCGGAAGTCCATCATCTCCATAATATTAATAAATATTTAAATATAATATATATCCTATATTTATGTATTTATAATATCCATAAAATTTGGAGATATGAAATGAAATATACAGTTCATGGAAATGTTAGGCCAAACGTACACATTAAAGATACATTCATTTCTTTTTCATATTAAAATAATAATAATCAAAAGATATAAATGTATAGTATAATAAAAGTATTATATTAATTTCATGTATATCTCATATGTTAAATAAAAACAACCTTTATAGGTTCCATGTATAGTGGGAAGGAGTCACATCGCTTTGAGGGGGTGGTAACCCACCACAATTTTGACATGTTCTGGTCATTTACATTCTCCTGATCATGTTTTCTGTCACTCTCCCCCATAACTTCAAACTTATTATTTCTTAAAAATCCATGTTTTTTATATGTAACCCTAGTATGGGTTATCTCAGGTGACCTTTTGTACATAACTTTCTATTTTTTAAATTGGATGTTTTATTAACGCTTTTTCTGAAGTGGGTTTGAAATAAAGGTATTTTGAAAAGTCATACCCAAGTTACCAAACAAAAATTAAAATTTATAAGAATATATTTATTAAAGATGGAGGTTTTAATTTACTGAGGGTTAAGAAAGAAACAGAATGTTCTATAACGTACATGATACACTACATCGAGCTTAGACGAACTACTAATTATTATATTTTAAATGATAATGTATTTACGTAGTCTTTATAATAGTGGGAATGACTTGTATAATATGAATTATGAAAATATGGTTTACAAATTTTTAAATTAGGATTCATTGGTTACCAATTTTATTAGAAATGGAAATAAAAACCAATTGAATATAAAGGATGTGTTTTTATGAAAAACTATTTAAAAGAGAATAATTGTGTTTATACTATCATATCATTATTTATGTAATTTAATTTAGAAGAAAATATAAATTTTATGTATTCAATTTAATGTTAAAAAATTATATTATATGTTTTCATGATATAATATAAGAACAAAATATTTTTTTGGATAAAATAAGTATTTTTCATGAAAATACAGTTTTACCACCTTTTAATGGAGAAACATTTTTAAATTTAGTTTTTTACAATATATAAGTTTTATTTTACATAATAAAATTATTATTTGGAATTGGGATATTAAAATTTACCTTGATTGAAATTTACTTATTTTTTTTATGAAATTCATTTTTTATTAAATAGTGAATAATAATGCATTTTAATTCAAAACTATCTTTTTGTTTAATTTATTTAATTAGTTAGATTATATTTTTAATTGGTTTTAGAGTGTTATTGGATTATTATTTTTTTCATTTAGTCTTATTTTGGTAATTTAATGTAATTTAAAATTTAAATTGGACATAAACACATGTTAATTTTTTTATTGTGTTTACTTCTTAAAAACCCGCTTTCAATTTTTGAAAAAATGAATTGATTTTATATTAATAAATGAATCATATTTGTTTTGAATTTGGACAAATGGATTAATTTTTTTATTCAATGGTTTAAATAATGTAAAAATGTACCCTTTATATTTTTGGAAAATTTGAACAGTAACATCAGTAGTAAATGTTATATACCATGGTTAAAGGGTAAATTAAGTAAATGAGTGTTAAAATAATATTATAATAATTTAAATATACCATAACGCATGTTTTAATCATAATTTTTGAGTCATGGAAAACTAAAAAAATCTTTAGGGATGAATTTTGGCATTTCTGAGTATCTTTGGGTTTGAAAATGACTGCTTATAATAATTAATTTAAACTAAATGGAAATATAACAAAAACAATAATCATTTTAATAAATAAATTTTCATTAAGGGTTATATAATTGATATATTTGACTATAAATATTCATTAATAATCAAATTATATTTCCTACACCATTTTATTTTAGTTAAAATTTTTAAACATTAAATAAATAAATTGCTTATGATACAATAATGATGTAGTGATTTCCTTAATAATGGAAAATACAAATTACTGATTTTATAAATATTAAAATAAAAGTATGTTCAAACTTTTAATGACATAAAAGATATTATAGATGTTTATGACAAGATATATTTGAGTTAATTTAATTTTTTTAAATGAATCAAGTTGTCATGACGTTAACAAAAATCAATTTCTAAATAGAGTAAAAATTGACATAAATGAATTTCAAAAAAATAAAATTTCATTATATGATATAATAGTTATAAAAATAATAAGATTCGGAAAAAAGAAATAGATAATGTAAAAAATGACATTAATGATCCACTTTATAATCTCTTGGCATTTTAAAGTATCAATATTAACCCTATAGTGTTAAAATAAAAGAAGACATGGTAAGATATAATTTATTTAACTAAAGGTTAAATCCCAATGATAAGGATCAATTTGTATCATAAACTTTTCAATGAAATATTGGTTTAGAGGATTTATAATAATCTTCCTTTTAACTTAGAAATATATCCCCTTGGAGTGATTATAATTTGAAAATAAATTTATAAGAAAATAATATTTAATGACTCTCCTAAATATCCCCTCCTCCCTCTTTTAAAGGACACCATCTCCACACACATTCTCACACCACTCAAGCCCCTTGCCTTACCAAAATTAATCTCAAATAATCTTATAACATTTCTAACATCCCAATAGAATCCTTACATTAGGAATACGTTAATTCAAGAAATGATTCTGTCTCAAATCAAAAGGAGTTACCCGATTTACAGGTAACTTCTTCTCTCAAGATCCCTTCATTTATTTTCCTTATCCACCCCTATCCTTTTTTTTCAATTATTTTATTAAAAAATTACTATCCTAAATGTAGTAGGATTATAATATTCTATATGTTCTACCTACACTTACAGACACCTCTATCTAATGGATAAAATCATATTGATTCTGTGTAAGGCGAACTACTGCATCACAAAGTGATGACTGTTCAATTTTACCTTACCACCTCTCATGGTGGGAATTATGATGGAAATATATTTATATATTATTTTTATTTTATTTATATTGTCACTATGCCTGTATAATATTTATTTACAACATACTTTTTTTCTCTTCTTAATGTGTATATATGATAACTTATTTAAGGAAGTCTGGACAACCACCCCTCAAAGTGATATGACGTGTTCATAAAAAACATGGAACATATAAAGGATGGTGTTAATGAACTTATGTAACACATATAAAATATATATTTTAATAAAATTATAATATATATACTTATCATTTAAATTTCATTCCTTTATTAAAATAATGAAATGAATTTAGAGTTCATCCGTATGTAAGACCTACCAACACCATTAATGGTGTATTTCAGTTCTTATATCCAAATGTTATAGAGTAGTATAAAAAAATATGTAATGGATATATATTATATTTAAATTATGAATAAAATTATGGAGATTATGGACTATTTACCATTTAGACAATTTAGGTAAAAACAAGTTCAGTTTTGACTAAAGTACTGAATGTCAACAAAACGAATGATATAAACTTAAATAATTATGTTATTTTTATAACATGGTAATAAGTGACGTAAAAGGAAATAATAAACATGAAAAATATTCTGAATCAATTAAAAATTAACCTATGTTTATTTTTTAGGATTATAAATAATGAACAAAACATATTGGACTTGAGGTAATGGAAATCTAAACTTAGTCTCATTTCATTGATTTAAATATCTGTAAAATTGATTCTTTTCAAGAATAGGTGTGATTGAACTCTAATTGTTTAAGACTAACTAACAATTTATATTGGGTGTATATATATTTTCCACATGTAAATATGTCATTGATTTATCTTTAATCCAAGGATACTATATTTGAAAGTGACTTCATCTCAATCTCCTTTCATTAAGAAATATCTTGATCTTATGAACCTTTATTTATTTATAATGTGTTTATACAACCCCTTTTACACTAAAAATCCATAATATATTTATAATTATGATATTTAATATATTTTAAATTGTTATAATTTCTTATGGTATATAATTTAAATATTTTAAATTGTATACTACTATTTATCTAAAACATGATTTTAAATGATTTTAAGAATTAATCATCTAAATCCTTATATTTCATGTCCATATTAAAAATATTATTTTAAGGATTTATTTTTATTTATATGAACTTTTTTAAGTATAAATCCCTTTCAAATGTTTCAAATTAGTGAGGGACACTTCAATTCTAAAATATTATTTTCAAAATTATTAATTGTGTTTTAAAAGGGATTGATTATTTCAATAACATTGAATGTTTTTTATATATATATCATGAATGGGATATCTCATTTTTATGTCACTATTTTGTTTTTTTGTTTAGTTTACATGTTATTCATTTTATTTTAAAATAATGTGTCTTCATTTATGAGTGCATATCTTGTAAAGATAAGATGTTATTTCAATGTGGAAGTTTTTATTTATCCTTTATGCATGTTTTATGTGTTATTATTATTTTATTGTTCTTATGAATTGGTTATGTATATGGGTGGTTCAATGTTAATTTGAGTGTGGGTGATCCCATGTTAACTCTCCAATTCATTAGGTAACATGGCGCAAGTAAATGAAAAGGTTTCTTTGATTAGATTTAGGGAATATACAGTGATTGATATTCTTCTTATTTGAGAATAATTTGGATGAGACAAGGGGATTGAGAGGTGTGAATATCTAGGTAGAGGTGGTGTCATTTTTTCAGAGGGATGAGGGTCACTTTTAGAATGTCTTGAAATATTATTTTATTATAAATATATTTTTAAATTATAATAGTTCCAAAGTGACATATTTCGATGATAAGATGAGGATTCATCAAAATACTCTCAACTAATAAGATTTAGATATTTTAGGTGAAAAATTTAACCTTATATTTTGGCATTAACCCTTTATTAATTAATTTAACTCTTAAAATGTCTTCTTGTATTTCAACATTATATGGTTAATATTGTAACTATAAGATGCCAAGAGAACCTCATGAGGATAATTAATGAAATTTGTAACATTATCAAATTCAGTTGGCCGAATATATTATTTTTATGATTACTATATCATTTAATAAAATCTTATTTATTTTAAAAACTCCTTTATGTCAATTTTGACACTATTTTGTAATTTATTTTTTTAAAAGGCATAAAAACATTACTCATTAAAAAACTACATTAACTCAAATAGAATAGTCCATAATTATCAAATAAATTATTATTTGGAATAAAATTTTTAAATTTCAATTATTTTAATATTTATAATATTTTTTATTTGAATATTTCATTAATAAGGTAATGACTGCATCATTATTATGCCATAATTAAATTTATTTATATAATTTATAAAAATAATAAATAAAATACCATGATTTATTAAATATTTTTAGATTGTTTATAACAATTTATAGTAATAGAGATCTGTTATATAACTCCACGTTAAAAACATTTTTGTAAAAGAATTATTTTTTGGGTTATTTTTCTATTTACTGTGAATTTATTATTATAACATGTCAATACCACACCCATGTGGCTCCAGGTTGCCCTAAAATTGACCCATAGATTCTCAGGGTCAGCCATATCTCATACAATAGGATTAGGGCACGTGTTATGGTAGTTTTATATTATAATAATATTATTTTTTCCCTTATTTACATGACCTACCCTTTAACTATGGGAAATACAAATAATTATATATATTACTGTTCATAATGACCAAAATTAACAGTACCTATTTAAAAATTTTGGACATTCTGATTCAAAATATGGATACCATTTTTCTTAACTCAAAACACATAATTGGCATAAATTTATTTAAAATTAATTCCTGTAACAAGAAGTGGGTATTTATGAAGTAAAAAATTTTAAAATATTGACATGTGTTTATGTCCAATATAAATTATAGATTAATTTCAAGGGCCACACTTTTATTACATGATAAAAAAATAATCAAATTACACTTTAAATCTAATTTGTATGACATTATAAATATATAAATAAATTAGATTAAATGGCAGTTTGGAATTAAAATGCAGTGTGTTTCACTATTCATTAAAATATGGATTTTATCCTAAAAATAACAACATTTAACCCAATGTAAACATTTATTTCATTATTATATTGAATAAGAATATTTTATAAAATAAAATATATAATAGTGAGAAATACTAGACTTATAAAGGGCACTCCATCAAAAGGTGGTAAAAAAACTTTTAAAAATATTAGAGTATTTTATGCGTAAAATTGGATTCATTCTCATCTTAAACCTCTAAAATTTACTGGAAAATGTAAAAACCATTAACAAACATATGTAATAATTATGTATTTAGTTCTGTTCATTCCCTCTAATACTATGTGTATCTGTTAACTACTATTTAAATTAATATTAATATTGTTGTATTATTTTTTGGTGTCACTCAACGTTTTGTACAACGTAAGATTTCAGAGAAACATTCTATTGCGTGTCGAGAACGCTTTGTGAAAAAGTGTCCCCTTTAATTTAAAAGAAATATCTTATTCATAAATATTAAAAGATACAAAATGTATTAATCTATAAATACCTATGATGTTTCATCCTTCTTCTTTTTTATAAATTGCGAACTCATAATTTTAAAATTTGGCTCGGTAACTTCATTGAAATTCCCACATCGAAAAAGTGTCAATAAAAATTACACATTATAAGAATGAAAGGGAAGAACATATGTCACTAGAGATAACTCATACTAGGATTCCATATAATAAAACAAGGATATGGAAGAAAAACTAACATTCTTGTTCTGATGGTGAGTGATAGATAACATGACCAGGACAAAGTTAACAATCAAAAAAATTGAAACTTGTGATGGGTTAAATTGTCTTTGATTTCACAGTAAGAAAATTAGATGTACAACATTTTTGGTTTTCTATTCCTTTTCATAGATTTGAGGAATTCATTTATCATCTTGACTAAGAACATAAAAAATAATACTTAATTGTCTAGTAGAATCTCATAATTTAATAAATTTCTACCATAAAATAATATTTTATGTAAACAATGAGTATTCAAGGTGACTTGGTCAAAGTTGAAGCACTGGTATCTAGTTCCCAGGAATAAAATATTCCAAAAAGGATTGACTATCTATTAATCCTTTCTTGAAACATTATTAAGAACCAAAATGGTTAGGATAAGATAAAATATTTTCCCAAAAAGTATAATCATCAATAATATAAAAAACTACTTTTAATCTTCCAAATTAAATAGTAATAACCAAAGTCCAACGTATACCATTCCAAAAATAATTTTCTATATAATTCCTTAAAAAAATTCCAACTATTTTTAAAACCCAAAATTGACAAGGGTTTGATAACATATTCTTCTTAGATAAATTTTATCATTTATTTCCAAATAACATCAACCACTCTTAATGGATCTGACAAAAAAATAATTTCCCAAATCACATATAATCTAAGATAGGTTAATAAATTCCATAAATAACCCAAATATATATAATTCCATAATTAAATAATATATTTCCACAAAAAAATCAACCTTTATTTCTCAATATAAAATGTCATAGTATTTTATTTAACATTGTCCTAAAGGGATCCCAAAATAGTGAATATCTTATAAAATAAAATTTATAACATAATTCCCAAATCATATTTCAATAAACAAGATATCCATATGATAAAACATAATTTCCCAAAATCAAATTATTCTTAACCTATAAACTCGTGTAAGTGAAAGTTAAAGCCAAAATAACCAGGGACATCACATAGGCTAATGGTAGCCTAAAAGGTCTTGTTAAACATCAGTTGTGGGTTCGATCGCCACGACCTTGTCTAATAGGACGGTTTTTCAGCCATCCTATGGGATGTCCTTTTACTAAAGCTATATAATTCATATATCACTCCCAAAATTAGATAAAATCTCTAAGAATAATCATAACAATTTTTAATCTTAAATTTTATATCATTTCCATCATTTTGCATCTAAAAAATCAATATCTCATAATTAACTCAAAAAAAAGATCATATAAAGGTTATATATTACTTTATAATTGTGTCCACAGAATAAAATAATATAATTCCATGAATAAAATATTCACACAATGACCTATAGGTTTATACATACTATAAAAAGTCTTCTAATATAATCCCATCATTAAATGATCACTAATACTTTTAAACATTTCATCATACAAGAATATACAATCACTCTTGAATCCCTTATATGTGGACTTCTTAATCATTATACATTAATTATGATACCATAAATATGACTATCCATATTATTCTTTAATACATATTTCAAACAAATAGGAAACATGAATCATGTCCTAAGATTCAATAATTTCAAAACATGGGATAATAAATAATACATACCTTTCATATGTCATTTAATGTTTCATCATCATTAATTAGAATATTATTAGGTATTTATAAACATATATTTTTATTGTGTCTCTAATCCCATTCCAAAAACTTATTCATCAAAAATATATTTGGGTAATGACTATACTCCCCACTTTTAAAACATTCAATTTATAACTTGGAAAAAACATATTTCCCTTTCCTAGAGTCCACAGAATGCATTATTTTTACTTTGTAGGATTTTGTTTTATGACAATCATTTCCACATCTATAACATATTAGCTTCCCATTAAAACACTTACGTAGGTGTTTATTTTTACATCCTTGGTACATTGGTTGTTCAATAAACTTATCATTATGATTATTACATGAAATTACAATGGGATTCATTTCTCATATATATGATGCCTTAGAAAAATCACTAAGGTTTAATTGGTCGATCATGACTCCAGATATTTGGTTTAGAATAACCACAAGGGTTTTCATTTCATCACCCATTTTATTCAGTTTCTTATTTTGAAAAATACTATAGTTTCCATCAAATCCATTGTTAACATGGTGCTTCAAGATCCATCAATTTACTACAACCAAAAATGTTAGTGTGATTATATCATAAAAATCATCATATAATATCATATTAGTAAGATAAAAAATAAGATATTATAATAAATGATATCTCAAACGCATTCAATTATTCAAAAAAAAAACTATGACTCTTTATAATTTTATCACCATTATAGATATACACATATTTTAAATTATACATAAATAAAACCCTATCATCTATTATTATCGCAACCAACTTCGGAAACCAACTATATGGTCCTGAACTTAAATCATTCAAAATAATGAGTTAATTCAAAACATTGGATTTTAATCACATAGATGATATTTTTATGTTTATAAATTTAATGAATTAGGTCATAACTCATACATAAAAACATAAATATTAAATTTAGACACTTCTACTAAATATCCAATTTTTTATAGAAAAAACAGTTTTAAAATAAACATGGTTTGGTTCAGGTATAATCCACTTGATGTTTTCTTGTTCCCATCCTTGACCCTATTATTATTTAAATATCATGAAAAAAATTTCAAATCATGGGATGAGAATAAAAATCTTAGTAAGGGATACCTAAATGATGAAAAACTATTAGTGTTTTAGAAACATTTAAACAATGAATACTTTATCATAAGGGAATACTTTTCACCTTTAATAAGTTTCAAAAATACTTCACTGAATATAAGTTCATTGCTTACACTTTTTGTAACCAAAATATTACCATAAATATCAAAAAAAATAAACATAAAACATATAATGTTTACTTAAGGTGTAATCATATATAAATAGAATTACCATATTTTCAAATTCAACACATATCACTAAATGGAATAGCCCTACGACCGCCTTCCATTCCTAATGCATTGGAGGTTATAACTTAACCACCCATGCATGGTTTATCATGTAACCACCCATAGTTTGTTTATCATGTAACCACCCATCCAACATTCAAGTACCATTATATAATCATAACACATAAAATATTGAAATTTTTATCATTTCATGAATAATATTTCATTTTCCATCATAAGAAATAATTTCAACATATTGAAATTGTAAATCCTCTTTAAAAAAAATTCAAAACCAAAACACCCAAAAATAGAATATGAGATTTATTCACCTTTTAAAAACATTCAGTCTTATAAAGTATGTTAATTAT
This sequence comes from Viscum album, assembly GCA_963277665.1. Lineage (NCBI taxonomy): Eukaryota > Viridiplantae > Streptophyta > Magnoliopsida > Santalales > Viscaceae > Viscum > Viscum album. The sequence continues at coordinate 796,613,845 of OY728136.1, read as the reverse complement.
CGAATAATGGTTATAATAGTGGATGAGTTTTTGATGACACATACAATAAAAACATTAGTTTTGGTTATTTAGTATAACGCTTCATAGAAAAAAGTTTCCCTTTGAATGAAATTAAAATTCAAAGGGTTTATTATGATATTTATTAAATAAGAAAGTGTATGTAATCAAAATATAGCTCAATTAAAGGAGATTTAGATGAAGTCCCTTATAAAGATCATATACTTATATTAAGAATAAATCACTGAAATAATTATGTCTGAAAAATATAAAACCACCCAATATAAGTAGATATTTAGTATAAAACAATCCGGGTTCATTCAAAAATATTCATTGAAAAAAAACCAATGAAATAGATATTTAACTCTATAAATGGAGATTGAGATAAAATATCCCTTACCTTGAGTCTGACTCATCACGTAAAATCATTCTATTCAAAAATAATAAACATAGGTTAATATTAACTTACTTAAATACCTTCTTCATGTTTATTTTTTTATATCACTTATTACCATGTTATAAAAATTCCGTAATTATTTATGTTTATATCAGTTTTTTGTCGATATTCAGTACTTGAGTCAAAAATAAACTTGTTTTAATGTAAATTGTCGATGTCATCAAAATTCCATCATCTCTAGAATAGTATTAATGATTTAAATATCATACACACACACACACAAACACACACACACATATATATCTAGTATATATTCATTAAATATATCATAATATTTGGAGATATGAAATGAAATGGACCATTCATGGATACAGTAGGCCACACGTACGCATGAACGCTACATTAGAAAATCCATGAAACATTATTTTATTATAAATATATTTTAAAATTATATTAGTCCCAAATTGATATATTTAGAGGATAAGATGAATATGTGTCCAAATCCTCACAATAAATAAGTTTTAGATAAGTTTAGTTACCAAATAAAACCATATCTTTTTGCATTAAACCTTGGTTAAATAAATTAACTCTTACTATGTCCTCGTGTATTTTTACATTTTATGGTTAATATGGTTATGATAAAATTACTAGATAACATCAAGTGAATCATTAATGAAATTCTTAAAATTATATATGTTATTTGGCCGGATATAAGATATTTATCACTATTATATCATTTAATAAAACTGTATTTTTTTTGAAAACACATTTTATGTCATTTGTGATAATATTTAGTAATTGATTTTTGTTAAATTTATAAAAAAATTATTAATTAAAAAAACAACATTAATTCAAAATATAACATGTCATAATAATCCATAAAATTCGTGTATGGCCTCAAAATTATTAAATTACATTTACATTAAGATTTATAATATCATTTATTTGAATATTTCATTCATATGGTAGTCACTACATCATCATTGAGTCATAAATATATTTATTTATTTGATGATTAAAAATTAAAAATAATATACCATGATATAGGAATTTTTTTAGCTTTCTAATGTCTAGGTATAGTAAAAGAGATCATTTATATAACCCCACCGAATAATTATTTTAGTTAAATGATACTTATTTATGTTTTATATTTCTTTACATTAAATTATTTATTATAATATGTCATTATCACACCCACGGGGCTACAGGTGGTCCTGAAACTGACCCAAGGATGCTTATGTTTGACCATATCTTATCCAATAGGATTTGGACATGTGTTAGGGTAGCATTATTCTGTTATAATGTTATATTTTACCCTTATTTACACGATTTATAATTAAAACATGGTAATGATAAATAATTACTGAAGTAACCATTCATAATTTATAAAAAAACTACCTAATTTTACAATTTAGACCTTTCGATTCCAAATATGGAACGATTTTTCAAAATTCAAAACACAAAATTGGAAGAAATTAATTTAAATTTAATTTCTATTATCAAAACTCAAATAAGGGTTTTTAGAAAGTAAAAATGATTAAAATATTGATATTTTTTTGGTCCAATATTTTAATATTTATAATACCATTTATTTGAATCTTTCAAATATAGGGTAATCACTACATAATCATTGTTTTGTAAATAAATTTACTTATTTAATGTTTAAAAATTATAAATAAAATACCATAATGTAGGAAATCTTTTTATCTTTATAATTACTATTTATAGTCAAATAGATCAATTATATAATCTCACATTAAAATTTTCTTAGTAAAAAGATACATGTTTATGTTATACTTCCTTTTACTTTAAATTAATTATTATAACATGTCATTTTTACACCTTAGCGGCTCCTAAATGCCAAAACATTTGGATTATTGGATTTTTGGTCTACCATGAATCATGAAATAGGATTAAGAAACACATTAGTGTAGTTTTATATTATTATAATAATATATTTTACATTTATTTACCTAATTTACCCTTTAACCATGGTAAATAAAAATAATTACTAAAGTTTCTATTAATATTGTCCAAAATATAAAATGAATGTATTTAAATAATTTTGAACTTTTGATTCATAATATGGGATCAAATTTTACAAATTCGAAGAATAGAAGTTTCTGTAATTAATTTAAAATCAATTCCTTTTGTCAAAGATAGAAAGAGGGTTTTAAGAAGTAAAAGTAATCAAAATATGGACATGTGTGTATGTCCAATTTAAATGTAAAATTACTTTAAATGGCCAAAATTGGAATAAATAAGAAAAAAATAATCTAATTACACTTTAGAAGCAATTTTATATATAATCTAACTATGTAAATATATTTGATGGAAATGTAGTTTTGAATTAAAATGCAGTATTTTTCACTATTCATTAAAATATATATTTCATCAGAATAACACAATAAATACATCCAACATAGATTTTTATGTCCTTATTCCAAATAAAATGCTTATTATGTCAAATAGATCTTATAAAATTGTCAAAATCGAGATTTATGAATGGATATCAATCAAAAGAATGTAAAACTTTTTTTGGATGAAAAATTATTTTATACAAAAAATTGAATTTTCTCTTATTTCATATATATAAAACAATATAAGATGAATTCATAACATTACATTGAATATACAAAATATATTTTAATTAAATAAAAATCCATAATGAGTGATTTGATTTTATAAAACCAATTTTTCTCTTTTTAAATAGGTTTTCATAAAAACATATTATTTATATTCAATTTGTTTTTATTTACATTTATAATAAATTTGGTAACCAATGATTCGTTATTTAAACATGAATAAACCATATTTTCATAATTTAGTTAATAATATTCATTACCTCCATTCTAACTACTTGGTTATTAATGAAATATTTAAATAAAAATATTTAGTTGTTCACATAAGCTTAATGTATAATATCTTGTTTGATATTTAAGATAGTGTTTATTTTTAAAAACATAGGATATTACAACCTCCACTATTTAATAAATAGTTTCCTTGAAATTTTTATTTGGAGTTGGTAATAAGGCTACGAATTTTTAAAATACCTTTATTTGAAATGTACACAATAAAAAGGGTTAATAATACTTCAACATGAATAGATAGAAAGGTAAATACAAAGGTCACCCAATATAACACATACAAGGATTCTATATAAGAAAACATGGATAAGAAATAAAAACAAACTGTCTTATTCTAATAGGGAGTGGTATCATACATGTCTAGATGAAATTTAATAATCAAAAAACCAGAAACCTGTGATGGGTTAAATGATCTATTATTCCATAGTAGGAAAATTAAAATACACAAAGTTTTTGATTTATGATCCATTTTCCAAAATTTGAGGAATTAGTTTACTATATAGAACAAAAACATAAGGAATTATACTTACTTGGAATGTATGATATCATCCTAATATAAATTTCCACCACACACTCATCATTTTCTTCAAATGATGAGTATTCAAGATGATTTTTTCATTCCAAAAGAACTATAATCAACTTATCAAAAATTATATCAATCAAAAAAACATATCTATCTATTCTTAAAACCTTTAAATATTAATCAATAACAAAGTAGTTAGTAAAAGAATAGATAATCAACCAAAAAGAATAATCCTTTATATAGAGAATGACTATATTTAATCTCAGAAATTCAATATTAAAACCGAAAGTTCAATATAGAACATTAAGAAAACTAATTTCATTAAAATTCCTCAAAAATAATCCAACTAATATTGAAATCCAAAACTCATATGAATTTGATAACATAGTCTTGCAATAATTTTTTTAACATGTATCTCTAAACAAAATAAATCACTCTTAAAGTATCATACAGAAATGTAATTAAGATAATCACATATTCTCTATGATAGGTTAATAATTTTCATAAATAACTTAATTCCTATAATTCCATAATAAAACATGGATTTGTCTAAAATAAAATTCAACCATTACACATCAAAATAAATCCCAAAGTATTCTATTTTTCATTAGGAATATATTGTTTCCAAAATACCAAACATCTTCCAAAATAACATTTGTCCCATTTTCACTCAATAATTTTACTATACTAAGGATATATATTGGAAAAAACATAAGTTCCAAAAATCAAATCATTTTTAATCCATAAAATAATTTAACAAAAATGAACAAGTCATACTAACCAGGGACTTCACATAGGCTAGTGGTAGGTGATAATTCCCTAACCATAATCATTACATAATTTTGTGTTAGGTCAACAATTTGACTTTTAATCACATAGAGGGTCTTTTCAGGTGTATATCTTTAGATAATTTGGTCATAACTCATACATAACAACTTAAATATTACATGTAGAAACTTCTACAAACTATCAATTTTATTTCCATAAAACAGAATCTTTTTAAACAGAAACATGGTCCATTTAATATTTAAATAACATGATTTTTACTTCATCACATCCTTGATTCTATTATTCTTTAAGTCCTATGAAAAAAATTTAAAAACATGGGATGATCATAAAAATCTCAGTAAGGGATACATAAAAAATGAAGACTATTAGTCTTGAAAATAAATGTAAATCATGAATACTTTATCATAATGTAATACTTTTCACCTTAATGATGTAGCAAAAACACTTCATTGAATATATGCACATTGGTTACCATTTTGTAACTAAAATTTTGCCATAATTACCATAAAAATCAATATATTACATATACATGTAACTTTTGATAGAAACATATATAAATGGAATAACTATACAGTCGACTTCCACACATATCACTAAATAGACTATCCTTACGACTGAATTCCCTACCAAAAGCATTGGAGATTATAACATAACCAACAATCCTTGGTTTTTCGTTGAACAACCCATCATTGGATTATCACATAACCTACCTTCTTTGGTTTATCATGTAACCACTCATTAAATGTCCAAGTACCATTATATAATCATAACACGTAAAATATTGTAATTATCAACATTTTACTCATAAAATATCATTTACAATCACAAGAAATATTTTAAAGATATTGAAATATTAATTCTAATTTATAAATCATATTCAATACCAATACACCCAAAAAATGGAATAAAGGATTTATTTTATTTTTTAAATACATTATGTTTTATAGAGGAAGCAAAATATCAAATAACAATTACAGTGGTAGAGGAATCATTTTCTCTGCATACGTTAAAAGCATTTATTTTGGACATTTATAAAAATGATTCATAGAAAAAAGTATTCCCTTTGAATGAAATTAAATTTAAATTGCAATTATTATACATCGTATTAAAGAAGGTGGTGTATAACATCAAAATATGTGTTAACAAAAGGAGATTGAGAGGATAACCCATACCTTAAGTCTGACTAATCACATATAATCATTATTATCTTTAATTATAAACATAGATTAATTTATATTTTCATCATATCCTCTTTAATGTTTATTATTCATTTTATATCACTTATTAACATGTTATAAAAATTACATAATTATTTATGTTCGTATCAGACGTTTTGTTGATATTCGATACATGAGTCAAAAATTATCTTATTCTGATATAAATTGACCATGTAGTCAAAATATTATCATCTAAAAAATATTATTCATGATTTGAATATCATATTATCCAGTATATATGCATTTATAATTTCCATAATATTTACAGTTATGAAATTAAATGCACCGTTCATGGAAACGGTAGGTCATATATATGCTTGAATGATACTTTCATTTATTTTTCTTATTAAACGAGTAATTATCAAATGAGATAAATCTATATTGTAAAAACAATATTATATTTATTTCATTTTTGTCTCATAATTTTATGAAAATTATCTTTATACATTCCTTGTATAACGGGACTGAGTCACATCGCTTTGAGGGGACGGTAGTCCTCACTTCGTCAAACGAATTAATTGTATTTACAAATCATTGAAATCATAATGTTATGTTCTAAATAGAAATTAAAGAATAATAGAGACATTATAAATATCATAAATATCATAAATAAATAAAGTTCCATCATAATTTATCCAATGAGAGGTGGTGTGAGAAAATTGAACAATCATCATTTTGTGAGGCAGTAGTTCATCATACACAGAAACATTATGTTCTATATCCATTATATGAAGGTGTGAGTATATGTAGGTAAAAAAAACTCAGAAAAATCCAAGAATATTGATTATATATGTGTTGATATAAAATAATGTAATAAATAAATGTTATAGGGTTAGAGATGGAAAATAAATGAAAGGATCTTGAGAGAAGACGTCTCCTCTAAATCCGGTAACTCTATTTTATTTAGGCCAAATTACCTCCTTGAGTTTCCTTATGAATAAGGTATTTCTTATAATAGGAATGGAGGGATTTTCGGAGCGTATTTGACGATAGGATATGATATATAATGGGCTGGAGAGGTGTTAGTAAGTGGGTAAATGTGGCTTCCTTTATATGAGGGAGGAGAGGCACTTTAAAAATGTCTTGAAATATTATTTTCATATAAATTTATTATCGAATTATAATATCTCCAAAGTGTTATATTTATAGTATAAGATTTGATAATTTCAATCATATCAACCAATAGATTTTAGATAAGTTTAGGATACAAATTTAACTTTATCATTTAGCCTTAAACCTTAGTTAAATAAATTAACTATTACCATGTCTTCTTGTATTTTTATACTATATGGCTGATATTATTAATATAAAATAACTAGAGAACCTTAATTTTATAATTAATGAAATGTTTCACACAATATATGTCATTGGGACTAATATTAGTTTTTATGAATATTATATCAATTAATAAAAAAGTTTTTTTTTAAAAAAAACTCATTTATGTCAATTTTAAAACTATTTTGTAATTGATTTTTGTTAAAGTCATAACAACATGATTCTGTAGAAATATAATTATATCATCCCTAACATGTCAATTATATCCAAAAAAATTTGGATAGAATCAAAAAAAATTACATTTATTTTGATATTTATAATACCACTATAACAATCTTTCATTAATAAGGTAATCACTACCTCATCATTGTGGCATAAATATATTTATTTATTTAATATCTAAAAATTATAAAAAAAATACCACATTGTATAATGTATTTTTAGAATTTTAATGATTATTTATAGTGAAAAATATCAGTTATACAACCCCACATTAAAATTATTTTAGTACAGAGATACATGTTTATGTTATATTTATCTTTACATTAAATTAAATATTTTAACTCGTTATTATCAGACCCTACTGGATCATAAAGACCAAATGTGCATCCCAAGTGTTTTATGGGTTTCCCATATCTCATGAAATAGGATCATTACTTGTTTTAGGATAGTTTTATATTATTATAATATTAATTTTACCTTTATTTACCACATTTACCCATTAACTGTGACGAAGAAAAATACTTACTAAATTTACTATTCAAAATGTCCAAAAATAAAAGGGACTTATTTAAAAAAAATTGAAATTTTGATTCCAAATATTAAATACAATTTTCCAAATTAAAAACACAGAATTTTCAGAAATTAATTAAAATTTATTTCCCATTATCAAAACAAGAAAATGAGTTTTTAAGAAGCAAAAACTATCAAAAGATTGATATGTGTTTTACTCCAGTTGAAATGTGAAATTAATTACAATGTCTAAAATTTTATCTAATGATAAAATAGTCATCAAATTAAACTTTAATAATTCAAATTTCATTATAATATATAAATATATTGTATGAAAAAGGGGTTTTGAATTAAAATGTATTGTTTTTCACTATTCATGAAAAATGAATTTGATTAGAACAATACAAAAAATTAAACCAAAGTAAATTTTAATGTCCTAATTCTAAAGAAGAAGTTTATTTAATCAAATTGAATAATTAAAAGTGTTTAAAACCAGATTTAAAATGGGTGCTCTATCAAATGGCGGAGAAACTGCATTTTTTTGAAAAATAATTATTTTATCAGAAATATTGAATTTGATCTTATATCACCTCAAGAAATGACATAGTATAAATGTAAATATTATGTAGAAATTAAAATTTGTTTAATAATATTCATAATGTCTATTTTATATAACATTAAATAATAATATTTTAATAAAATATCATTTTAAGTGAAACCCGATAATGCATTCAACACATGATATCGAGGAAAATTACTCTTACCAGTAAAAAAAGACATGTCAGTGTTGCGTGTAGTGAGAGAATCCTTTGGTGTTATCTATATTTTAATTAAAACAAAGTTCATTTAAAAATTGAATAAAAAATCTATACATAGTGTTGCATGTATCATACATCAACTCAGTGTTGCGTTTAACAAATGATAAGTATGAATATTGTGAAAGGAATGTTTGACTTAGTGAATTGTAAGATTTAAATGAAAATGTTAATTTATTTGAAAAAATAGTTTATATTGACTCACGAAGTTACATTATACCCCCCTTGAAATGAATTTCTCCCTCGAAATTTTTCATGGTTATAAAAGGTTTACTAAAATCATCCCAAGTATACTCATGGTCTATCATATATGTAAATAACCAACACTAGTTACCTAGAGTTAGTGCGTTATTACATAACATTTCCATGATCACAAGAGATCAAGTATTGAAAAACTGATTAGTTTAATAGCCTAGGAAGTACTAGATACATTCATAAGGTTTAAATTACATTATAAAATAAAAAACAACAACATAATCTATCCATTGAAAACATTCATATCCCATAGACTATTCTCATAGGTCAGTAATAATATACTTATTCACATCATAGGAAAAATAAAACCGAGAAAGGTGTGAGCTCAGATGCTTAGTGAGGATAAAAATATAGCAGAATCTATCTAAAACAAGAATAAACATTTAAGGCAATGTATAAGACTATAACACATTCCTTTTAAACATAAAATTCATTATAATATGAAATAGATAAATTGAATAATGCCATTTACTTATTCACATGGATATTCAACTAGTCGAATAATCACATGTAATATCAATAAGCGATTTCATAAAGATGGAATTCATAATGTCGGACATCATAACCACATAGTCAAGGCCTCATGCCATGACTACAAATAATATTTGGTCAAGGCATTGTTCCAAGACACTAGTTTTTCTAATGAGACCTAACGATGCATCGAGGAGCTATAACGAGATCCACCTATCTCTTACTACATCTAATGCATTCCTAATATGACAAGTTTAAAACATAACATAAATATTTGTATTAAAACTAGCATACTAAATGTTAATACATTAACCATAAACGATGAATGGTATAAAAATAACACATCCATAGTAAAAAATTTCACAAAACCTTCAATGCAATAAGGAAGATTGTATCATAATAAATCATATTCTAAAAAGTGTAAAATCCATCGATGAATATCTATATAGATGAAACCAAAACTGTTTGAGAGAAATATATATTTCTATTTTGAAATATTTTATATAACATAATGATAAAACAAAACATTTACTTTGAATATATTATTATATTATTGTAAGGGAAGCTTCAAAGAAGCTATATTGGTATAAAATATCTACACATGTCGTATACATTAAAAAATATTCTTACCTTAATTTATCAAACAGGTCATAAAGTACCTTGTTTGGAAAATGATGGAAGGATTCCTTTCAAAACATTTTATAAAAAGTCAAACAAGGGTATAAATGAATTTAACCGATATTATAGGAAATATTAAAAAAAAATTGAAATGCATTTTTAAGAAACAACGATGTGGATGATAAAGATGTCTCAGATGATACACATGTCTAAACAACCTCAGATTATAAAAATATTGTAAAATTAACCATTACCGTGTACTTTTACTTGATCGAGGTTACGTTAAACCCTTGTATAATAGTTAAATAATATTTATTAAATTAAATAATAGACACATAAATAAATATTATATCATATATGATATTCTAATATTCCTTTGTTAATAATATTTAAGTAGTACCATTATTTCACTTGTTAACAGAATCATTTTCCATTATATGTTTTTTTACATAAGTCAAGGTTTGTTATGGGTATGATTTATTTTATTCATATCTATAATCAAATTAATTTATTAAACATTATTTTCAATTATAAAATGAAAATTATTCTTGATTAATTATGATGGAGAATGAATCCCATCACATTTGTGGAGACGATAATCCATACGTATGCACGAGCGACAATATAATTCTTTTGATAGAGAAATCATATGTAATTGAATATTATGTCATATATAAAGATTAATTAACTTTTTATATGTATTATTTATATAAATTATACTCATTATTATACCCATAAAAATAATGAAGTGTTGAATAACAAACTACACCACAACATGGAGGCAGTATGCCATACATACACCCATATGGTGACTTTGTCATTCACAGGATTGATAAAATAATGAATATGGTTGTAACATATTTATTATAACATAACAATATGCATATGGTAATAGAGTTATTATTTTGGTATGGAAACAACAAATAAATTGGAAGTGGAAGATGAAAAGAACTTGGTAAGAGGTGATGAAATTATTACCACTTCTTCGGGTGCTTCCATTGGATTTGATCAAAAGGGCTCCTGAAGTTGGATTCTGATCAATGTAAGGCCTCAATGATAATTTTAGGGTAGTTGGGAGGATATTATACTAGGTTTTCGCTAAGCCAAATTACATTTGAGGTGTGATTTTGAGAGAAGGGTATTTACCCATTTATAAGAGAGGTGATGGTCACTTTAGGAAAAGAATGAAGTATTAATTTATTATAAAATAATTTTAGGATTATAATAGATTAAAAAGGATTAATTACTATGATAAGGTGGGGATGGGTCAGAAAACTCTCAACCTATAGGTTTTATAAAAGTTTAGGTCATCATATTAACCTTATCTTTTATATTTAACTCATAGTAAAATAGATTATCTTTTACAATATTTTCTTGTATTTTTATATTACATGGTTAATAAACATACAATAAAATGAAAATATAACCCAAAGTGGTTTAGTAGTGACATAACTATCATTATATAATTCCTTCAACTTATTCGTATATTTTTAAGAATATTATATCATTTAAAAATATATTATTTCATTTAAAAAATCATTTATTTAAATGTTGACAATATTTAGTATTTGGATTTTTTGAATGTCAATGATGCTTGATTACTTAAAAAAATACATTAAATAAATATGAACATGTCATATTAACCTACAAAATTAGTGTAATGCATCAAAATTCTCAATTTACATTTATATGGATATTTATAATATCAATTATTTAAATCTTTCTTTAATAAGGTTGTTACTATATCATCATTTTTTCATTAATAAATTTCATTATTTAATGTCTAAAATTTATAAATAAAATACCATGATATAGAAAATATTTTTACCTTTATAATGAATTTTTATAGTCAAATATGTCTTATATATAACCCTATATTAAAAATGGATTACTTATAAAAAATTTTAATTAACACTTTTAACTATTCTTTAAATAAAGTAATAATAAATATCTTAATCTAATACAATTAGATAAAAAAGATTCATATTTTATTCTTAAATATGATTTGGGTCAAAAAATTCTTATCTAATATAATTAGTACATGTTTTTACGATAATTATAATATAATTTATAACTTTACAGACACTATTTTCATTTAATTGTAGTAAATAAAATTTAAAAGATACTATTCATGAAAAAAAATTAATGCTATTGATCCAAATTTTATATACTGTTGTCAATAGTGTATCTCATAATTATGAAATTAAATTAATAGAAGTGGAAAATTATGATTTATGCAAATTTACAAATTTGCCAAGAAGGTGGGTAAAAGTCATTACAAAATTAAATAAAATTTTATACATATAATCTTATTATTAAATTACTCAAATGAATTAAATTGAACTAATATAATTATATTGTATCTATTTTTACATTAAAATAAATTCAAATTAAAATTTGAATAAAAGTCATTCTTAAACAATAATTTAGTGTTTTTTAGTATTCATCAAAAATTGAATGTTTTCAGAAAATACAAACAATTCACTATAAGATTATTTTGATATTATGAATCCAAAAATGATGTATATTTTATCAAATTAATAACAAATGTGTTTCACTAATTAATTTATAATTAATTCTCATTGTCAAAACCATAAAGTGGGGTTTTAAGAAATAAAAACAATCAAATGATTGACATGTGTTTATCTATAATTTAAATGTGAATTTAAATCAAATGACCTATATAATATGAAATGATAAAAATAAAATATAATTATACATTTCAACTACTCAACTTAATAATTTACCAATATAAAATATTTGGATAAAAATTTTGTTTTCAGTTAAAATATTGTATTTTTCACTATTCATTAAAATAGGAAAGATATCATAAAAGTACAAAGAAAATAACCTAAACTAAATTTTTATGCCCTAATTCAAAAGAATATTTTTATTTCATTAAAATTAATATATAAATGTGTAAAATATTGAATTTAAAAATTTTTATACATTAAGATGTGGTAAAATTTAATTTTTCAAAAAAAATACTTATTTCATCTGAAAAAATAAATTTTTCTTATATTATGCCTAAGAAACACATAATATAGACTCTAAAAGTATATGGAGTATCTAAAATTAATCATTCAAATAATAATATTTATAACTGTTTTTTGAACAGCTAGTTTGGTATGTCATGGTGCGCTCAAACTCGGTGTTGCATGTAACACAATATATTGAATTACGTTAAAGAGATAACGTACGATAAAATCTTGGGTTGTTACATCCTCCCCGTATTCAATAAATTTCTTCCTCTCAATTTTAAATTTATCTTCAAAAATAAAATGTTAAAAATAGAAAATACATTTCTAGAAAAAGCCAAATCAGAAATTTGGTTAATAAAATTTATTCTTCATAATAAGGAAAGGGAAATGAAAAAGTCAAAACCACATTATGATTTCAAATAGGGTAAAATTGGTGGAAATTTGAGACACATAATTGGGGGAAAATTTTAAATATTTGTATGTAGTGATTGAGGCCATCAATTACAAACAAGTGAACAATAAATAGAAAATTGAGAGCATCAAAGCCATAAATCTATGATGAATTAACTATTTTTGGTTCACAAAAACATAAGGTATTTGTATAAAACATTTTTTGTTTTAATATTATTTCACTAATGTTTATGTATTAATTTCTTTAGAGAATAAGAGAATAATAGTCGACAAGTAGAGTTCCATTATTTAACAAATTTCTACCACAAACACATCTTTCACACCAAAAAGATAATAGAACTCAAAAAACTATATTTATCCTAATCATATAAAATTCCAAAAAAATTATTTATAATTCATATGTCATTCATTTTAGAAAACTACATTTTACAATCCACGACATCACATACGCCTGTGGTAGGTGACACACCTTTTTCGCCCTTCGGTTAGGGGTTCAAGTCTCGCAGCCATATAAGGCGAGATAGGTTGTCACCCGACCACCAAGTTTTCCATTTATAATAGTCCAAAAAATAATCATAAGAAATGATTTAACCTTAATAATAATATCCAATGTCAAACTTAATCCATTCCATCCTCTACAATTACCCACAATACTTCTGTCCGAACTCAAAATCCAAAATTTATGAGGAAGGTCACATAATATACATGTGAATACCTTAATCGTGCATTCTCTTAAAGTGTGGTAATAAAAGGAATTACAAGAAAACCATATTTTAATAGGTATGTACATACTTATTCCTTCTGTAAAACATAGATTACTAGATATACTCCTTAAATCCAAAAATGTCATAATCTCCAACAATGATGGAATAAACAAACCATTAATTAGTTCCAAGGTAGTTAATAATATCCAATATAATTTATAAAAAACAATCATGTCTTATTCCAAAATTAATACCTCAACATCAAGACCATATAAATTTTTTCTTTCCTTCAACCATGTTTTTTTTCAAAATGTTTAACTTGCCATTGAGTCACTTTTCATGGTACAAGACAATCTCAAATCCATAATGAAACAATACTGTAGTACAATCCTTATATAATCCATAATTTTTATAACTAGTAAATCATTTATACAAACCTCAAATGTCATAATTATTTAATAACAACATAAGCACGCTAGTTATTCCGTTTCAACTATAGTAGTATTATAACATGATTATTATCCAATAACATCTTTTGAGGAATACTCTAATGATTGGGACATCGATTCACATAGTGTCCCTACGTCTTGCAGATGAAGCATTGTTCATTTGAAATATTTTTCATACCCTTCCAATCACGTACTTGGTGTCCTTTTTCTCCACAATTATAACAGACTCCAATTCCTTTCAACCATTTACCAAAGTAATTCTTTCAATAGTTATCATATATAAGATAATATTTCTTTCCCTTCTTCTCTTTATCCATTTTTCTTTCTTCCATTCTTTTCTTATCTAGCTTCCCTTCAAATCCCTATGACTCAGAGAATTCATTACATATATAATTGACACGTGATACCATTGCTTTATATAATGAGAATAAATGGGAGACTATTTCCATTCTAAATTATGTCTTAAGACCATGAATGATATGATCATTTTTAGTCTTTGGATCATTCGTATTGCTGTAGTTCGCATTCCTTATATGTGGAACCACTTAAAAAAATGGAATAAATTAGGTTGGTTTATGAATCATAATGCATAATTCCAAACTAGTAAAATACCTAACATAAATTTAACATTTTATCCATATAATCTATAATAATAAAAAAACATTTTTTACGACTAATTTAATCATAAATCCTTCATAATGGTTTGTAAAGAAAATGTGAATTATCATATGAGTATCCCCTGGTAGTGTCGTAACCAAGAGTGAAACAAGGCACATTATTGTGTACCAAGATACCCCAGGTCAATCCCAAAACTCATTGTTAGAGTTTTCACTTCTAAGTACACCACTTCCAGATCCTTCTCTACCTACTTGAATCCAAACAAGGATGTATTTCTCGGAAAATCCAAAAAATCTCTTTATTACCAAAACTATAGGAAGTTCTTATTTAATAATCTACAAAGTATGTCTTAAGGTAATGTTCTCTAATTAGAGTTTTTCTAATTAATGTTACCAAGGTTTGTACTAAACATTCTCTGATACCATCTGTAAAGCCCCAACCCCAGAAATCCTAGCGTCGGTGCATTATTACATAACATTTCCATGATCACAATAGATCACGTATCGAAAAACCAATTAGTTTAGTAGCCTTGGAAGTTAGATACATACATAATTTTTACGTTACATTATGAAATTAAAAAAAACATAGTGTCTCCTTTGAATTTATTCATATCCCTTAGACTATAATTGTTGGTCAGCGAGAATATACATCTTCTCATCCTAGGAAAAATAAAACATAGAATGGTGTGATCTCAGATGCTCAGTAAGGTTAATAGTATAACAAAAACTATAATAAAAAATCAAGAAAACTTATGGAAATGTATAAGAATAAAACAAAAGCCTTTTAATCATAAAAATCAGCATAATATGGAAAATATGAATCAAATAATTCAATTTACTTATTCACATGTATATTCTACTAGTCAAATAATCACATGTAATATCAATATCCAATATTATAATGATGGAATACATAATGTCTAACACCATAACCACATAGTCTAGGACTCCATTTAAGAATAAAAATAAGATTTTTTGAAGGAATTATTCCAAAACACTAGTTTGTATCATGAGAGGTACCAATGCATCGAAGAGCTATAATGGGATCCACCCGTCAAATACAAAGTCCAATGCATTCCTCATATAAAAAGGTTGAAACATAATAAAAAAATTTGTATAAAACTAGAATATGAAATGTTAATACTATCACCATAAACCATGAATGGTTTAAAAATAAAACATACACAATAAAACATATCACAAAAACTTAAATAAAATATGGATGATTTCATCATAACAAATCAAATTCAAACAAGTGTAAAATCTATCAAAGGATGTGGACATAGATAAAATTAAAACCGTTTGAGAGAAATATCTCTTTCTATTTTGAAATAATTTAAAAGAAATAATTATAAAATAAAAAATTTATTCTGAAAATATTTTTATATAATTTTAAGGGTCACTTTGAAGATATTATGACAACAAAAAATAGCCGCACCTACTATATACGTTAAAAAAATTACCTTAATTTGACAAAATGTTCTTAAATTACCTTGTTAGAAAAATGAAAGAATGATTTCTTTAAATTTTTTATAAAATGTTAAAAAAGGGTATAGGTGAATTTAACCCATATTATAGGAAATAGTAAAAATGTTTTGAAAAAAATATTTAAGAAACAAGGATTTTGATGATAAAGATGTCCCAGTAGATACTCACATATAAACAACCATAAATAATAATGAGAATGGAAAATTAACCATTACCTTGTAGTTTTCCATGATAAAGGGTAAGTTAAACTCATGTATAGTAGTTAATTCAGAGTAATTAAATTATACAATAACCACATAAATAAATGTGTTATCATATATGATCTTCTAATATTACATTGTTAATAATATTTCAGTAGTATCATTGTTTCATGTGTTAACTAATTCATTTTACATTATATGTTATGTTATGTAAGTCATGTTTGTTATGGATATGATGTATTTGAATAATATTTAGAATGATATTAAGTTAGTAAACATTATTAATAATCATAAATTGAAATTTTTTCTATAATTATCATGATGGGGAATGAATATCATCACATTCATGGAAATAGTAATCTTTACGTATGTACAAGTGATGATAGAGTTATATTGAAGGTGAAAACAGATGTAATTGGATGGAATATAATATATAAAGAATCATTAAAATGTTATATTTATTAATATAACAATTATAATCATTATAATACCCATCCAAATAATGATGTGTTGAAAACCAACTATAACACGGAGTGGAGACAGTAAGCCATATATACGCACGTTTGGTGACTTTTTCATTCATAGGATGGATAAAATAATAAATATGGTTGTTATATATTTATAATAACATCAATTTAAGTACAAGGTACATGAGTTTTTGTTTTGGTATGGAAAAGACAAATAAAGAAGATGTGGAAGATGAAAAGAACATTGAAAGAGGTGATGAAATTATTACCTCCTTTTCGAGTGCTTTATTTTGATATGATAAAAAGGTCACATTAAGTTGGATTCTGATTAAATTAATGCCTCTAGGTTGATTTTTGGGTAGTTGGGAGGATATTTTAGTATCTGTTGTCCAAGAAAAATGGATTTGGACGTTTGATTTTAAGATAAGGGGAAGTACTATTGTATAAAAGAGGTGAGGGTCGCATTAGAAAACGCGTGAAATATTAATTTATATACAATCATAATAGATTTATAATGTCTCCAAAATTATTTATTTAGAGGATAAGGTGTCTTTTGGATGAAATCATCCCAATTAAAGGGTTTTAGACAAGTTTAGGTCACCATATTAACCATATATTATAGATTTAACTATTAGTTAAATAGTTTATCTTTTAGAATGTCTTCTTGTATTTTTATATTACATGGTTAATAAACATACAATAAAAATACAAAAGAGCATAATGTAGTTAAAAATTGACATATATATCGTTATATATGTTCTTTCGCTGAAACATATATTTTTTGAAATATTATATCATTTAGAAATATATTATTTGTTTTAAAAAATCATTTATGTCAATTTTGACAAAATTTAGTATTGGTTTTTGTGAAAGTCAACAAAACATGATTACTTCAAAGAAATACACTATATCAATAATAACTTGTCATATTAACCTAGAAATGTAGTGGAATGAACCAAAAGACTCAATTTACATTTATTTGGATATTTATAATTTTAATATTTTTAATATTTAATTAATAATGTTATTATTTCATCATCATTGTGTCATAAATAAATTTAATTATTTAGCATCTGAAAACTATAAATGAAATACCATGATGTAGGAAATATTTTTATATTTATAATTAATATTTATAGTCTAATTTATCTTATGTATTACCCTATATAAAAAATTGATTAGTTATTAAAATTTGAATTCAACACTTCTAACTCTTCTTTAAATAAAAAAATAACAAATGTCCTAATATAATAAAATTGGATAAAAAGTGATCATATTTTATTAAGAAGGTTAGTTTGGGTCAAAAACACTTATCCAACTGAATTAAGACATGTGTTAGAATAATTATAATATCATTTTTACCTTTAATTGCCCTATTTACTTTTAAGTGTGGTAAATGAAATTCAAAATTTTCTATTCACCAAATATAATTTTCATCCTATTGATTCAAATTTTACCTAATGACGTCAGTCATGTATCTTTTATTTTTGAAATTCAATTCATAGAGGTGGTAAAATTAGTTTTTATGAAAATTTGCAAATGTGCCTAAAAGGTGGGTAAAAGATGTTAAAAAATTCAATAATTTTTTTAAATATGATATTTCTATAAAATGGATCCAATGAAATATGTTAAATTAATATAGGAATTATTTATCTATTTTTTATATAAAATAAATGTAAAAAAAATTTTGAATAACAGTCTATTTTAAACAATGACACAGTGTTTTACACTATTCATCAAAAATTGAATGTTTTTAGAAAAATACCAAAAATTTACCCTAAGATATTTTTGATATTACAAATCAAAAAATGATCTCTATTTTTCAAAATTCAAAACATTTCAGTTGCAATAAATAATTTAAAATTAATTATAGTATCCAAAACCAGAAATTGGTTTTTTAAGATGTAAAAACTATCAAAAGATTAACATGTGTTTTGAAATAATTTAATTGGTAATTTCCATCCTATGACCTAAATCATATTAAATAATAAAAATAAAATATAATTATACATTAAAACAACTAAAATCCATAATTTAACAGTATAAATTATTTCGATTAAAAATTTTGTTTTTAATTAAAATTTAGTATTTTTCACTATTGATCAAAATATGAATGTTATCAGATAAGTACTAAAAAACTATCCAAACTAAATTTTATGTCCTGATTCTAAAAAAGAATTTAAATTAATTTAATTGAATATATAAAGTGTCTAATATTGGATTTAAAAAGGGTTCTCCATTAAAAGGCAGTATAATATAATTTTTTAAATATACTTCTTTTATATGAAAAAAAATAAATTTTTTCTTATATAATGTCTATGAAACACGTAATATGGAATATAAAATTATATGGAGTTTAAAAATTTTATAATTTAGTTAAAACTATTCATAAATTTTTTTTGAATGGCTAGTTTGGTAAGTCGTGGTGCGCTCGAACTTGGTGTTGTGTATAATGCAAGCTATTGAAATTCTTTAAAGAGATAACATATGATGAAATCCTGGGGTGTTACAATATCTCATCTAATAATATTAGGACACGTGTTAGGTTAGGTTTATATTATTATAATATTATTTTTCCTCTTCTTTACATGATTTTCTGTTTAACCAAAGAAACTAAAAATAATTACTAATGATATTATTCATATTGTCCAAAAATAAAATGTAGCTATTTAAATAATTTGGACCTTATGATTCAAAAAATGGAATCCATTATTCCAAATTCAAAACCAAGATTTGAAAAAAGCTAATTTTAAATTAATTCCCATTTTCAAAACCAGAAAAAGGATATCTAAGTAGTAAAATCTATTAAAATATTGACATATGTCTATGTCTAATTTGAATAAGAAGTTAGTTACAATGACTAATTTTGGATTAAATGATAAAAACATAAACCAATTAATAGAATTAAAGGGAAGTAAAATGGTCACCCAATATAACACAAACTAGGATTACATGTAGGAAAAAATGGATATGGAAGTAAAAAACCAACTTTATCTGATAAAGTGTGACAGAAAAAATGATCAGGAGAAAGTTACCTATCAGAAAATTACAATATCTTGATAGGTTAATTGTTTATTTATTTCTTAGTTGGAAAAGTAAATGGAAAACATTTTTATTTTAAGGTACTTTTCATAATTTTGTGGAATTTATTTACAATCTTGAGTAGATGCATAAGGAAACTTACATACTTGTCCACTATAATTTCATCCTTTAATAATTTAAAGCCTCAAACTTATCTTTTATATAATCAATGTGTATTCAAGATTACTTGTCCCCACCTAAATCACTAGAATCAAATTCTATAAAATAACTTAATCCATAAAATATTGAATATCTATTCATCCTATCTTGAATCATTAACCATGATAACATAACATTTCCATAAAAATGAACATCTGTGTTAAACATAGAAGCATAGAACATAATTTACATATTACCTAATGCTTATATCCAAGACCATCATAGTGGAAAGTTTCCATTACTAAATCAAGTTCACTACTCATTCCTGCCCTTTATTACTAAACAAGTTATACTTGTAATTTCATTCTTGTATTACTTAACCAGATTTACTAGATATTCTAGTGATTTATATATAATGAGATATAAATCATCACTCAATTAATTGGAGGGAGATATATGTCTCACCCATATCATAATGAAATCATTCTTACATGTGCCATATAAACATAAACCATTCATCATTTCATAACCGAAGGGAAAAAATGAGATTCTTAAACATCATTCCTTTATAATGCATAAAAATAAATAGATTTCATAAAAACAATTCCATAAAAAAACAAAATTGAATAAAAGTAATAATAGGGATAGAAACATAACCTTATGTCATCTTAGATGGAAAATAAATTTGATAAAATACATGAAATTAATTCTTGAGAAAAATATCCTTTCTTATTTAAAAAAATTTTATTTTCTCAAAATAAAACAAAATTTTAATAGAAAAAAAACTGTAATGAAAATAAAACATAAATATTTTAGAGGTATATCAATGTAAATAAGGACTTATTTAATCATAATAATACATTTATAACATAGAAGTGAAAAAAATATCCTCTTACTTTTTTTGTAAAATTCAAAAAGTACCTTATATCGAATAACGTAAAAATATTCCATTCATACCATTTAGTAAAAATACACCTATGGGTAAAATTGAATTTAAAAAATTATAAATGAATACAAATAGTATTACATATTTTTGGATCCTGGATGTGGATGATAAATATACCCTAGAAAATAAGTACATATAAAAAACATTGGCTAAAAATGAGATTGAAAAATTATCCCTTATCTTATGTAATATATATTTTATATGTATTCAAACCTCATATATAATGATTTAAATAATGTTATTGACTTATTACATAATAATAATAATTTTTATGATATCATATATGATTATATTATATTCTGTTTGTTAGTAAAAATTCACTATCACTCATTATTCGGATGTTAAGTGCCTTATGTTCTTATTCATGTTTTGATGGATAAGTTCATGTTACACTTATTTTATAATAGTTATATAATTTAAAAAATGATATTTGTATACCACATATATAATTTATTCATTACATTTATGTATATAATTTCCAATTAATGAAGATCTTGTAGAATAAATCACATTGCATCATGGAGAGGGTAGGCTATACATATGCACAATGGGTGATATCATTCCCTTAATGGTAAAATGGTATAGAATTGGATGATATATTAATTATACAGAATAATTATCATGATATATTCATTATTTAAAACAATTATACCCATCATAATGGCCATCCAAATTATTTATTTTTGAATAATAAATTACACCACGACATGGAGATGATAAGTCGTATGTATGTAAACATGGTGATATTTTTATTCATATGATAGATAAAACGTGGTATAATGTATTATAATAATTATAATAATATATAAGAATGTATAAGATAATGTATTTATTACTTTAGTATATAAAAATATTAATAAGGTGAAGTATAAGAAGATAAGAATTTTAAAATAGACAATAAAACAATTTCCTCTTTTTCAGTATCCCATTATGATCTGCACAAAAGGTCTCAATAGCATGTATATATTTATAATGTGTGTTCCCCAAAAGGAAGTTATTGATGTTGGTACATTATTTTATCTGAAGATGGATGAGTAAACAAGCTTGAGAGGTGTGAGTAATTAAGTAGATGTAGTGGCCTTCTATAAGGGGGATGATGGGAACTTTAGGAATGTCTTGAAATATTATTTTATGACAAATTAATTTTCAAATTATAATAGATAAAAAGTTATATATTATAAGGATATGATGTGTATAGTTCGGAAAACACTCAACCAATCAGTTTTTAAAAGAATTAGGTCACAAATTTCACCTTGTCATTTAGCTTTAACCCTTAGTCAATTAAATTTCTTATACTATGTCTTCTTGTATTTTTAAACTATATGGTTTATATAGTTACAATAAAATTACAAGAGAACCTCATATGGATAATTATAAACATTATTAAATTTATATATATATATATATATATATCAATTTTCAGTATATAAGATTATTATTACTATTATATAATTTATTAAAATAGTTTTTTTAAACTAATTTATGTCAATTTTGACACTATTTAGTAATTGATTCATGATAAAGATACAAGAACACGATTGATTCTAAAAAACTACATTAACTAAAATATAATATGTCATAATTATCCAATAATTTCTTGTGTGGAATTAAAATTTTAAATTACATTTATTTTAATTTTTATAATATCATTTATTTGTATCGTTTCTTAATAAGTTAATCAATGCATCCAAATTATGTCATAAATAAATTTATTTATTTAATAAAAAAATATAAATAAAATACCGTGACGTATATTTTTTTATATATATTTATTTACTATATATAGTTAAATATATAGATTTTATAATACCACCATAAAATTTATTTAGTAAAAATATACATGTTAATGTTATATTTCCTCCTAAATTAGATTAATTATTATAACATGTCATTTTCACACCCAAGTGGATCCCAAAGGCCAAAATATCAACCTATAGATTCTTTTTGGTTACTAATTAATCATCCAATAATATTAGGACATGTTTTAGTATAGTTTAATTATATTATAATATTATTTTTACCCATATTTACCTTATTTACCCTTTAACCGTGGTAAATAAAATTAATTACTAATGTTACTATTAAAAATTTCCAAAAATAAAGGATTCCAATTTACATAATTTGGAGATTACAATTCCAAATATGGAATCTATTTTTCCAAATTCAATATATATAATTTTCATTAATTAATTTAAAATTAATTACCATTCTCAAAATAAGAAATTGTGTTTTTAAAAATATAAACTATCAAAATATTGACATGTTTTTATGTCCAATTTAAATGTAAAATTACATATAAATACAAAAATTTAATTACATGATAAAAAATAATCAAATTTAAATTTAAAAAAAATAAAAAGAAAATCTAACTATATAAATAAATTAGATGAAAATGCAGTTTTGAATTAAAATGTAGTATTTTTTACTATTCATTAAAATATGAATTTTTTTGAAATATACCAAAAAATTAGACAATGTAAAATAACATTTCCATCTTCAAAAAGAGATATTTATTATTTCATATATATCTTATAAAATTATAAAAATCTAGATTTAAAAAAGGTTTCTCCATCAAAAGAGTATAAAACAATATTTTTTTGAAAAATATGTTTTTATCTAAAAATAATAATTTTGTTTCATATCATATCTAGAAGTAATATAAGTTGAATTTAAAACATTACATGTTCTAAAAAAAAATAAACCCTTAAACTTATCATAACCTAAAAAACAAAAAATGGGTTTCTTAAACATCATTCCATCACAATCGATATAACATAAATGGATTTCCTAAAAATAATTCCATCATAAAAAAAATAAAATTAAATTATTGAAAGATATCGAAACATACCCGTATGTAATATATGATTTAAATTAATGTTTACAAAATAATTCATATTAATTCATGAAGAAAATATCATTTATTCTTCAAAAACGTTTTTATTTATCAAAATTCTTGGGAATTTTAAAATAAATAAATTTAATTGAAAATACCCTTCAATTATTATAAAGTAATTTTTACATAAATATCTAATTATGAATTTTTAAGAATCCAATCATGATGTATAAGTTAAAAAAACATTCTTATCATACTTTTGTTAGAGATTCCCAAAATTACCTCGTATGGTAGATAAAATACTAATTCCTTTCAAACCATGCAGTAAAAGAAATTTTTTTGTAAAAGTGACATAAAACATACATAGAAGCATAGAAAATATTTTATGAAAACATTTTTGGAAAATATAGACATGGATGATAAATATACCATTGTAAATACTTATGTTTAAGAAATCTCTAATGAAAATATTATCCCTTACCTTAGGTATGATATACTTCATATGTGTCTATACTTCCATTATAATGATTTAAATAATTTTATTGACTTATTCCAGAATTATTTTTTTTTATGATATCATATATTATCATATTATCATATGTTTCTTAGTAACATTTCTTTGTCACTCGTTATTTTGACATTAAATGTTTTATGTTCTTATGCATGTTTTATCAGATAAGTTCGTGTTACATTTCAAAGGATATAGTAATTTCATCTACATAATGATATTAGTATAATATATATCATATTTATTCTTCCATTTCATTTATATAATCATGGATTAAAAAATATCATATAGAATGAATCAAATCGCATTTTGGAGACAATAGGCAGTACATATGAATGAGTGATGATATGGTATGTAATTAAATGGTATATTAATTATAAATAATAATTATCATGTTATTTTAATTATTTAAAAGCATTATAGTAATCATTATATCCTTCCAAATTAAGTATTGTTAAAAACATATTACACCAAAACGTGGAGACGGTAAGCCCTATATACGCACACATCATGATATTATTATTAGTAAGATGGATAAAAATAGTTATAAGGTTGCACCATAATTATAATAAAATATAGGTGTCTATAAGATACTATATTTATTAATATATTTTTGAAAATACATAAAAAGAGGAAGCAGAAGAAGATTTTTATGAATGGGGTGATAGAACAATGAACTCCTTTTCAAGTATCTCATTTTGATTTGCAAAAAAGGTCTCCCTATAATGGATTAATTCCCAATTTTTTTTCTCTAGGAGTAATGGAGGAATATTGGGAAAATACTTAAGGTGAATATGGATGATAAAAAGTGATTTAGAGGTTTGAGTAAGTCGTTTGATGTGGTTCCCTTTAATAAGTGGGAGGAGGGGTACTTTAGAAAAGTCTTGATATATTATTTTATTTTGAATTTATTTTAAAATTATAATTGCTCCAAAGTGATATATTTACATAATAAGATGAGTATAGTTTGAAATAATCTCATCCAATAATTTTTATACATGTATTTTTTTTATTTCAAACAATATACTTCAGTTTAACCTTAATTACTCTCTTTTAATTTTAATTAAGGTAACACCATTTTAGTTATTAAGAGACTATTAACATTACTTATACGGGATTCATATTATATAATTGGACAATTAATTACACTATCTACCTTATGAATTCCACTTTGTATTTTTAAAATATTTATATGATTTACAAATAATTTATTATTATATTATTTTAATAAAATTTCAATTGTGTCAATTTTTAAACTATTCAATTAATTGATTTTAAATAAAATAATAAAATAGATATAGCCTCTATACAAGGAATTTAATTGTCTTATAATATGTCATATTATCCGAGAGTAATCCTGGATGAAATAAATAATTTCAAATAATATTTATTTTACTAGTTATAATATCATTTATTTGATATTTATCTTAATAAAATAATTATTTTATAACTATTGTGTCAATAGTTATTATAATTATATAATATCTAAAAATAATAAAAAATTCACATAATATAGATAATTTCATTAAATTTTTCGAAATAATTTATTTTCAATGTTTTATCATGTTTATCACTACATAAAAATTATTATACTTATAAGGATTGGAGAGTGACATGGTGTCAAATTCTTTTGTTTTAATTATAATTACATCACTTTTATTGAAAAAATTCCATTAAACAGATATATTATAATCTTTATGATATATTTGTCAACATTAATTCATCAAATAATATTTTTTTTTAGGTTTTAGGGAAATTTTTTTATCTTTATCATATCGTTTGTTACCCTAATTTAACTAATTTACCTTTAACTATGGTAAATAAAAATTACGATAGTTACTATTCATAATATCAATAAAATAAATGTAACCTATTATCAAAAATTTTAGAAATTTATTCCAAATATTGAATTAATTTCTAAAAATATAAAATACATATAATTCAATAATTAATTTATATTCCATTCCCATTGTAAAAGTGAGAAAATTGGGGTTTTAATGTAAAAACCATCAAAAGATTGATATGCATTTATATCTAATTTCAATATGAATTTACATCCCATGAAAAAATTTGTTTTAAATTGTAAAAACCTAATCTAATTATACATTAAAATAAATTAAAAGGAAAACCATTCCATTTAAATAATTCATTAGAAAAAAAAACATTTTTAAATTTAAATTCTGTATCATTCATTATTCATTAAAAATTACTATTATCAGGAAAATAACAAAAATCAAACCAAGGAAAAATATGATTTCCCAATTCCAAATAAGAAGCATATTTTTTGAAAAATAACATATATAACTGTACCAAACCATATTTAAAATGGGGTTTCCATCAAAATTCGGTAAAATTTCATTTTTAGAAAATGACTCATTTTATTCGTATCATTGGATTTGTTCATATATAAGGTATAGAAAACAAATAAGATGAATTTTAAACATGAAATTTAATATATTAAATATATATTTTATTAATAAAATCCATAAAGTGTGATTTTTTTAAACTCACATATTGGTACATAAATAGTTTCTTTTAGAAAAAACATTTCATTTTCAAAGAAGTCATTTATTTTCATTTAAAAATAGTTGTTCACCAAAAAATTAATTAAATACATGTGTAAAAAATATTTTCCATAGTAAATTAGTAATATTAATTTCTTTCCATTTTAATAGCTATGTTGTAACATAACTTAATAATATTTAGTTGTTCACTTATACCAGGTCTTGTGTGAAATGAACAATATGAAAATAACATGAAATTTTTTGTATCATATGCCTATCATAGTATTTCCTATACTAAATTCTAATACGGTTTTGCATATAGTGAAAATTAATCTTCGTGTAGCATGAAAAAAAACAAATCAATTAAATAAAAAAGAATGTATCTCATAAAATATTACGGTGTTATATGAGGGATGTTGAAGAATAAATAAAAGAAAAACCATCAATTAAAAATGATACCTCTAATTTAGAAAATCTCTTTTACATAAAACATTAATACCACTAATGTTAGTGTTTTACCTAAACTAAAGCAACTAATTTTTTTAAATTATTCTAATTAGGTATTTGATCTGAAATTTTGTGCACCAAATAGATTTTTATGTGTGATTAAATGAGAATAATAGGTCCCTTTTATAGGATAGGAGAGGGGCACCCTTGTAATTTATCAAATGATTAAATTATAATAAAGATATTATAGATTTAAATGGATAAGATTGGAATATAAATGCACATTAAATTAAATTTTGATAATACATTAACCTTTTTATTTTTAATTAATATTTACTTTATTTTAAAATTATTTAATAAGATATTAATGCCATAAAATATCATTATTTTCAATTACGATACTGTTTATTACATTGAATTTGAAAATATAAATACAAACATATGAATTCAAATAAAAATTATTGTATCAAAAAATATTCAAGATAATCTATGAAATTATTGAATTAGATAAATTATATATGATTATATTACTTCTAACATTTGTAATATCTTTTGTTTTATTATTCAAATACTTAAATAATTCAAGTATCAACATTTTTTAAGCATCTAAGGAAATTATTTATTTAATATAAATTAAAAAAATTACCATGATAATGATATATATATTAGATTTATAAATACAATTTATATTTTAACATATCATCTAGAAAAATCCATATTAAAAATATTTCGGTTATTAAAAACAAGAGTGTGATATGTTTGACTTTTCATTAAATAAAACACTATAATGTTTATAATCATATAAAAATGGATTTAAATGGTCATGTAACCTAAAATTGAATTAATATACATGAAAATTACTCATATAATAAAATTGGGGATTGTGTGAGGAACATATTTTAGTTCATATAAATTCATTTTTACCCTTAATTAACTGATTTACCCATTCCCTGTTATTATAAATTAGTAGATACTACTCATATTGACCTAAAATAAAAGGGACATTCTTATCAAATTTATAACCTAACATTCATAAAATGGAATAATTTTTTCAAAACTAAAAACATATAACTGGGAAAATTAAATTTAAAATTAAATTTAAAATGCAACAAAAATGTTTTCTCAAATTTGTTATTTTGAGCCAAAAAAAATACTTATACCAAATTAAGGTATCAAGATGAATAAAAATTAAATATTTATGATATATATGACTAAATAATACTTATGTTACATTATTATAAATTTTATTCAATAAAGTGGATTTTTAAAATAACTAAAATAGAAATTTTACAAAATTTTCTATTTTCTCTAATTACTGGAAAATTAATCTTCTAAAAAAATAAAAAAAAATTGAAGATAATTTTTTCATGATAAATTAAAAAAAGTAATTCTCTTAAAATAATTTTCAATAAATTAATTAATATAATAGTTTTAAGTAGGAATATTTTATATTTTATAATTCTGTTAATACTATTTGTTCTCACAAATTTAATAATTAGTTTATAATAATCATATTTAAATAAAAAAATTTATTTTGTTTATTTTTGGTGGTTAATATCTTTTATGCTTTCAAACATAGTATTCCCTTTAATAAAAATAATGATTTTACATAGATAAATGATCAAACATGATGTAGAGCTGATTATTGGTGATCTATTTCTCTTGTAATTATCCTGGAAATTATTATAGGATTTGAGGATCATGTTCACACTCTATCTACAGATTCATTCATTATTGAAAATTTTATATTGAAAGTAATAATGAGATGATAACTATTAAAATCTATATAGACAACCAATCAATAAAAATAATGTTATAAATATTTTAATCCTTATGCCGTGTTATTTTACTTTTTATAACTATCAAACCTCTTATCATTATCACTATATTTTTATCATCATGAAATCGTGAAATTAACTGACATTGTGGGAAAAGAGTTGTAATAAGGTAAAAAATGAAAAAGTTCATGTTTGACGTTGACTAAAGATTCATCCCCTAAGAGTAGTCATGAAACACTCTTATGAGACCAATAATTACAACTTTAAACATAAAAAATAATACACTATAAAATTTAATTATACATTTAAATAAAATTTAAAAAATATGTATTAAATTTAAAAAATAATTACATTATATATATGTATATATTCTATTAAAAATATTATGTTCTACATCCAATAAAAAAATTACATTATATTAAAAAATATTTACATTACATTAATACATTACATGTCAAAAACTGTATAATAAAAATATCATAAAAATAAAATATTTTATGTTCATGTATCATTGGTTGGTATAATGACATTTTTGTTGCACCATCAACATTGATTTTCTATATTGTTTCTTATCATAAAAATTGTGTATATAAATGATCTCTTGTAACCATAATACCATCAACCACATAATTTTCAATTATGTATAATTGTCGATTATCAATCATGTTATTATAACCCGAGAACCAATAACATAGAGCCTATGTTTACATTATTACATTAGAAAAATAGATAAGAGATTTCATAACATGATATCTATTATTTTAGTAGTCTTTAGAGATTAGAAATATAAATTATTCTCTTATAACATTCTAAATCATGTTATGAAACTTTAAAATCCATAGATAATTTTTTTATTTCCTTTAGTATATCCAAGAAATCATTTAAACATCACTTTGAGTAATAATAGGGATAATAAAAATAAAATTAAATAGTGATCTCAAATTCTTAGAAAGGGAAATACTACAGTGGAAACAATCTTAGAATAACCATGAAATAAATATTATATTAGAGATAAATAACAATATAATATTCCATATAACTAATATCATAAAAGTGTAATATATTCATGGATGACATAACTACACAAATAATCACATGTATAATAAAAATTGGTTTTATAGTTATGAAAATCATAATTTCAGACATCATTCTCTTATAATCGAGGCCTCATTCTAAGACATCATACATTTATAGGTAAGGAATACACCAAATACTGAAGATAATTTGTCTCTTGAGACATAATGATGTATAAATGGGTTATTTATTTCCCTAATTAACACTTAATAAGTTAAATTTATTCATCACATGAAAGTAATGAATAAAAAATATAATACATAATCATCATTCGTACAAATAAACATTTGTATTAAATAACTAGCATATGAAATTTCAATATTTTACCTAGTAAATAAATGAAAAAATGAGCATAAAAAATCCAAATAATAAAGTTGGATTAAATCACTAGTTATTATCCCCAATGAAGTATAATATTTTTTATAGGATGTTGAACAATATGAAAAAAAAATTATAGAGACATTAAATGTTTCATCAAAAAACAAGAAAAAAATTCCTTATTTATTGTAGATTTTTTTAAAATATAAAAATTCCAAAATAGTGATAATATAATTTAAAAAAATAAATGGAAATAAAAAAGAATTATTTTTAATGAATAATATTCATGATTGATAGAAAATTAAGTTGGGCTATAAATGTTAAAAAATATTTTTTTCTCACATTTATAAAAGAAGTAAAAAGTGACACATAAAATGATTCATTTTTAAAACATTATAAAAAGAAAATATAGCTTAGAACAACCTTGATCAACCATTGGAGTTTATTGAATAACATTATTGAATTAATTTAATGATTATGGACATGAATGAAAAATATTTCTGTCCAAATAAGGAAAATAAGGTGGTATTTTCTTATAAACATTAATTGGATTGATATTTTTTAAAACAACGGGGGAGGAAATGATATTAATACATGAAAACGAAAATAATAATCACAGAATAATAAAATATATGGTTTCTATTAAAAAAAATTATATAATTTCATCCAATTAAAATTTAAACAGAAATAATATAGAATAAAAATGAGATTGTAAAATAAACCCTGACCATAGATTTTCAGTTGGACGGACACATTTTAAAATCCTATATAATAAATATATATTTATTATTTTTATATTGTAGATCCATATTTATATCTATATTAATGGTTATATAATATTCATAACTTATTTTTACCCATTTAATTATAATTATTTTGTAAAATTAATAATTTTTATGTTAATTATTTTGTTTCCCATATATTTTATATTTACGTGATTTGCAATACTAGACATATTTTCATGTTATTATCACCCATTTAGTGTTAATAATTAAATAGTTATTATATTTATAAATAACATACACTATTATAATCATACCTATAAGGTGGTTATAAAAAATTAATTACATCACTTATTCAAGGTTATTTTCTGCATGTAAAAATGAGTGACATTTCCATTTTCCAACATACTGCAGTGAATGAAATTTGATAATGTATTATTTGTAAAATTAATAATTATGTCATAAATATCATAAATATTCATTAATTCTATCTATATAACCTTCTTTTAGAGGCAATGATGAAAAATGAAATATAATGCTTCACATAGGTAACAGTTTGAACTTACAGATGAGCATTGTTTTTATTTTACATTAGATGTAATGAAAATTGAAAATGGATATAAAATTGACACAATAACCATTTATTATTGTAAATAAACATTAATATTTATTTTAAAATAATTATATAATATTTGAATTGTCTTTAAGATTAAAGATACATGAATGTCTTCGGTAAAAACATATACCTCTTCTTTGGATATTCTCCTATGAAAAACAGAGTAATGATTCGTGGATGGGTATTTTTGGAATAACAGAACATCGAAGGTCAATTTTAATGTATTGGGTGAGTATTTGGGTATATATTTTTCAAAATAATTGTATTATGGAGTTTGTATAATTGAGAAGAAGAGATGTCCTTTTATAAGAGAGAGTAGTGACACTGATATAAATTTTAAAAACATTTAAATATAATAAAAATAATTATCCAATAAAAGGGATCCAATATAGTACAATTTTTTATATAGGATACTTTGAGGTCAAATACAATAATCTAATCAAATTTAAATTTTTAGAGATATTTAAACCAAATATATTTGTTTGACCCCCCCCCCCCCTTTAACCCATTAAACCCTTACCATGATGAAAAAAATTTACCGTAGTAATTTTTTTTTCACAAAATTGATGTAAAAATTTTCAAATAATTTTTATTAAGTTAGTTAAAAATATTAAATTTATTATACATTATTCAATTTTTATAGGTGGTGAAAATATATTTTAATATAAGAATGAAAAACGCAATGGGGATAAATTTTTCTTAAAAAAAGCATAAAAATCATTTAACACAAATAAATGTGTAACATTTATTACCAAGAAATTTATTTTTTAATTGATAAAAATTCAAGTGATGTGAACATGAAAAAAACCCCAGATTTAAAATAAGAATGTTACTAATTAATTAAATAAAAAGGTTAAAATAGTCATTTTATTCGTATAAAACACCATATAGGTTATAAAATATCATACATATATTTTTATATTTAATTTAATGTTTATATTATTTATTTTTATCCTTAAAAAATATTTTTCCCTAGAAAAAGTTTCTATGACCTCCTAATTCATTCTTTTATTATGATTTTCCCTTAAAAGTGATGGTATTTGTAAAACTATATTTTTCAAAATTCATCTAGAAGACAATTATTTCTGAAAATTTTCAAAATTTCACCCTAAGAGCATTTTGAACATATAAAATAAAAAATTACACCCATTTAAATAAAATAAAATTATAAAATTTAAGAATTGTATTTTGAAATGTATCCATGATCTAATTCTATTATAATGATAAAATAATAGAATGTACATTGGGTAACAGTCTAGAGATTTAGTGCTAACATGATATTGTAGGATCTCATATATTATATTCTCAACATTAAATAATACCATCCTAAATATTGGGATGTATATCAATTCATAAAAAATGTGGGTAATCATTCCTCATATCTTCTTGAGGTTTCCATGTTGGCTCATCTAGTTTTCGATTTCTCCAATGATATTCCACTATTTGAGTTCTCCAATTCTGAAAATCTTAATCTTTCCTACCAATACTAAATATATCATAATCATCATAAGATAATTCAGGTTCTAACTCTATAAGGATATTTGAGTACATGTATTTGATTCTTATTGTATTTCCTCAATAATGAAACATAGAAGGTGCCACATACTTTATAGAGGATGGGTGGCATAACAAATTGGTATGAAACAAACCCAATGATCATATAATTTCCAAAGGATAAATTTATCTTGGTATTTACTTCCCCCTTTAAACACATCTTTTAACTCCCTTCCATAAATACACCTTTAATAATACATGTTCTCCCACTTGAAATTCCATGTCCTTCCTTTGATTGTTATTCTATAACTTTTGAATGATTTTATATGATTAAGAGTAGTATGCACTTTTATGGTTTTCTCCTCAATAACATCTATTTATGGTAAATTCATTTCTCAAATTTCATTCAAACAAGTTTGAGTACAACATCTATTCCTAAAAAAATGCTTCCTAAAGTACCATCTAGACGATAGAAGGAATGCTATTATTGTATGAAAAATCAATTAGATATAGATACTGATCCCACATATATTTATGGTGAAGAGATAATGACAAAAATGTCTTATAATTTCTATATAGTCCTTTCAAACTGCTCATCAGTTTTGGGATGATATGTGGAACTCAAATCTATCTAGATTATAAAGACTTGTGAAGACTCTATCAAGATTTTAATGTGAACTGAGGATCCTATGAGGATATAATTGATTGAGGTGCACTATGGAGACTCAAAAATTCATTAATATATATTCATTATAGGTTCTCAAGGGGTGGACATTCAATTAATTCTAGAAAATGTGTAGACATGGTAATATGATGAACATTGAACCATATCGAATCATTTCTAATAGGAGTCGCCATATGTTTAGTGAAAATATATATTATATAATCAACCCAATTCTATATTGGTATAGTAAG
Organism: Viscum album; assembly: GCA_963277665.1. NCBI lineage: Eukaryota > Viridiplantae > Streptophyta > Magnoliopsida > Santalales > Viscaceae > Viscum > Viscum album. The sequence continues at coordinate 796,579,237 of OY728136.1, read as the reverse complement.
AATTTGTATGACTATATTAGGAATTTTTATCTCAATTTTTATGAAATGAAACAACTCAATTTTTCCTAACCCATCACCTAATTCCGTATGCTACATGATCTGAATTGCATTCTAGACCCCCATGAGGTGGTGACAATCACTGAGCATACCCAACTAGCACATAAGAATGGTTCCACCCCTGGTAAATAGGATTAAAACATCTGTAAAACATTATATTCACACCAATATCATGATATTCAACAATATAAGGTAAATATATACCATATTGAAAATCATACATCACAATACAAACACTCTATAATAGTATATATATATGGTATCTGAAAATAAACATCCCAAGATCAAAATAAAGGGTTACATTGCCAAAAAATTTCCTAGTACAACCTAATGATATAAAATACCAAAAATTGACTCTACAAGAGTCCATCCCTATGAAACAATGTATTCACCAAAAAACATTAGAAAAAGGTAATATTAAAGAGCCACCCTAGTACATTTGGTTATTCCATTGCATGTGTCCTACAATAAGAATTCTACAAACACCCCAAAGGGCCCAACAAGGGTGTTAAGCTCAAATCCAATTATTATTTCACTATTAATTTATTTTATTATTTTACCATTTAAAAACAATAATCTAGTTTGAAAATATTTTTAAAACTAATCTCCTTAGAAAATGTACCACTTCTAAGTTATCCTTTAAAACCCCTTTTGTTTTCCTTAAAAAATGGTTTTACAAATCATTTTCCAACAAGGATAAAATAAATAAAAAACACCATAAGGCACGACATTCTCAACATAACCAAGAAGGTATAATAAAGGTGAGAATAAGCATCAAAATCATATAGCCATATAAATGGAAAATGATAAAATTTGTACAATAAACATCATCACATACAAATCAAAATAATAAAATTTGAAAGGAATATAACAAATATTATATGAGTAAGGGGAACAAAGGGATATAACCATCATTCCTAACATGAGTGATTAATCAATTATGCTAGCCAAATATGTAATGGATGCCCACATAGTCTTTCTTAGGCCAATATCTAAAAGCTCACATAGTCTCTCAACATCCAATAAAGAATTTCATAACTTTTCCCTAACCAAATGATTTTTTAACCCCATATAAAAAATAGAGGTTTACACGCTCCTCCATCCGATGTCTCAGATGGAACATCAAAGAATCATCCCATTCACACACTAATTAATCAATATGATACTCCATTCCAACATATCAAAAGTATGCTGGCATATACATCAATCGATAAGGCACTCTATTTCATAAGAATAGATTCCTAAATCAAAAAATCATCCTTAACAAGTTAAAATAAGTCCTAAAATTACTCTATTGATTTATTTAGAACCACTATAACCTATTTGTACCATTTTGGAAAACACTTGGTATGCATACAAGCCACACCAACTGAGAAAACCCCATTTAAACACTAAATTGATCGATCTAATCCATGAAATAAATCTCATGTGTAATTCATAAAATGAAATGGCCATTTACATGTCAATTTAAACAAAAAAACCAAAGGATATTTTAAATTTAATTGTATTATAAGAAAAAAACCCTTAAAAAGAGACACCTACCTCAAATTATATCCCATGATTGTCTCTCTTGACGAAGACCACCCAAAATAAGAAAAAATCATTCACACATAAAATCCATAATAATTAATATGAAAATCCCCATAAAATCCATAGATTCTGTCAACACAACCCTTGGGGTTCCACATGTCCACAAATATTAAAAAATAATTATTGAGTAGGGGAAAAGAAAAATAAATAAAGAAAAAATAAACTTAAATCATGAAAAACCATGAACAATCCAAGATAAAATTCACCAATTAATGAGGTTGATATATCCAAGACCAAAGTGGAGGGGCAACATGCTTTAGAGAAGAACAAATATCCCCCAAAACATGATAAATAGATAACAGAAAATGGTAAAAAGTCAATTATTAATGATCTAGAAAAAATCACATGGGTAACCTCCATGAATAGGAAAATTTTTCCCCAATTGTTCATTTACCGTTATCCATCCAAAATAGGTCTCACTATTTTTTTGATCATTCACAGGGTTTGATAGACAGTTCTGAAACTATGTAAAATCACACTATCCAAAATTAAAGCACCCCTCACACAGTTTCAACATGGTTTTAGAAAATCATGTGCTAACCATAAACCCTAGTATATCCCCCTAAAACTTTTAGTTTTAACCACTAACATAAGATAACTCCATGAAAACACTAAAAGATAAATAAAACTCAAGATTAGATGTATTAGTGACCTTGAGGGTGTCATGAATCCCCCAACATTACACTTCCCCCCATAAATTACTCAACCTTTTCTAGAGGATATTAGGTAGGGCCACTACTCCCTTAACCAACCTCCCCACTCTCATATATCATGACTATCTCCACCATGCATCAAGAGAACAAAAATTAATGGGATTAACATCCCATGGAGATCTTTTTTATGAACATCCATGAAATGAATAGGATTCTCCACAATGATGGAATCAAACTTGAACTCCAATTCATCACACTCTAACACATGAGATGGGTCAAGATGATATCTATTCATTTGGGAAACATTAAAGAAATTATGAATTGAATTAATCCATGGGGGAAGATGAAATATGTAATGTACCGTACCAAGATTCCCCATAACATTTAATGGTCCAATATTACCTAAAATTAACTTCCCATACAATCACAAGGTTTATCGATCCAACCAAACTAATACCAAAAGAAACACTTGATCAACAACTTGAAACACTGAGGAATAATATTGATGGTTGTAATATGACTTATGGTTTCTCTAATATACCACTAATCATTTATGAATCAATCATACTATCTCATTCATCTCATAGGTGAGTCTCGGTCCAACCATGGATTTCTCACCCACCTCATCCCGATACGACAAGGATTTTGATGGCCAACCGTACAATGCCTAAAATGATTCCATCGTGGTTTAAGCATAATAACTTCTATTATACAAAAAATAGCAAGTGAATGGTGAATTTCCCATGAACTACCTAAATCAAGAACAAGAACATCAATCATATCCTTGATTGTCTGCATGATCATCTCAGGTTGTATATTCATCAATGGGTGATATGTGGTTCTTAAATTCAATTAGGTTCCCATAGCCTCATGGAGTCACATCTAAAAGAGATATGTAAAATTAGAAGACCAGTCTAACAATATAACCTAGAAAACCCAAAAAAGATGAATAATATCTTGAATATACATGTGTCTAATGTTTTATAACATCATTAACTATCTGATGAGTAGAAAATGGTTTGATTTAATTAGATGACAAACAGTCACCCATATGGAATATTTCCCACTAAGAGTATTAGGTAATTTGATCCTGAAATACATAATGATCTAATCCCACTTCCAAACTAGAATTAAATTTTACTTCCACAACATACCTGATCTTGAATATTCCACATTTATCCTCTAATAGGTTATGTACTTGAAAACAATTTCCACCACAACATCTCTCTTACCAGGACACCGATAATATCCTCGGAAGGAATAAAAATCATGGTTACCCTAGGGTGAACAAACCACCTAAAATGATGTGCCTCATACATCATATCCTACCATATAATCAGAGGAGAAAATATTCTCTTATTGAAGATAAGAGAACTGTTATGATATCAAGACCAATCGCCTGAGGTCTCCCCACCATTTAATTTACTTATAATATGCATGTACTCATGTTTGGATGACTACTCATTCCTAATCAAATTAATGATAGAGGGTATAACAAACACACTTTCCAATAATACCATCCCTCTATACTATTTCTATCTAATATTTAATTGGTAAAAAAGATCATTAGGCCCCCTCATCTGATAATTATTTAACTACATACAATATAATATTCCTTCCCAAAGAATTGAAATCCCAATTTACATTCATGAGAATATACACAATCTTGAAATCAAAAGCCTCAAGGTAATCAACCCAACCAAATTATCTAATGTTGATGCCCCTCTAAGTGGAAATGTAATTTCAGCTCTTATGATCCAAATACACTATCAAATTATCCCCAACAAGGTAATTTAAAAAAATCTTCATCATATTCAAAACTGCAAAGTATTATAATTTTGGGGTGGGATAATTATGCTCAAGTGGGTGTAGCTTTTGTGACCCATATTCCACCACATGGTTATCCTACATCAGTACACACTCTAATACCATAGTAGAATAATCTCAATACACTGAATTAGATATCACATGATTAGGTTTAATAGAAACTAGAGAGGTTGTCAAATGGTTCAACAACTGCTCAATATAACTATGGAACTCTCATCCCATTGGATCTTTTCCACATTCCTAGTAAAATCCACCAATAGAGAATATGTCTAAAAGAAGTTTTGAAAAACATTTACTATAACCTAATAAACCTAGAACGATACGAATATCGAACACTTTATTGGGTTATTCCCAAGACATGACCAGTCAAACATTATATGGATCCATTGAAACACTACCTTGAAAATTACATGACCCAAAACATTACTTCCTAAATCTAATACTAGAAGTGGAAAAATTTGGAATATATATGACACTCCCTCAAAACACCCATCAAAAACTTTATATAGTTCAAATTCCTCTTCTCCTTCTTGAAGTATACTAATAATTAATCCATAAATAGAACTATTAAGTAGTCTAAATGTTATGAAATATCTAATTGAATAAGGCCAAGAATATAGATAAATAATTTGTAAGATCTAATAAATTAGACAAGTACTCAAAATGTTTATAACAAATTTAAAAATAAATCCTCAGGAAATCCTATTCCAAAACAATAAACCGGTGGTCCCTAAATCTCAAGTATATTTTAAAAAACAATGAGTCCCTCTAAGATGGTCAAACATATCATCAATTCTGGGTAGTGATTATTTATTCTTTACAATCATCTCATTAATATCAATATAGTTTATGAAAATTTAGAGGCTACGATTCAAATTCATCACAAATAAAAAGAAAAAAACCATGGTTACATGATATGGAGTATAAAAACCATTCCCCTTAATATCCTTTAAATAAAAATTAAGCTCATTTAGCTTAGATAGATCCATCTAATAAGATGGAAAAGACATCAAGCCCATCATATGGAGGAGATCAATAGTAAAATAGACCTCTTATTTGGGTGGAAATCTTAATAAATCCTCTAAAATTATATGTGTGATTATACATGACATCTAGAAGTTTGCTTGAAATATGCTACTCAACATCATCAAGGAACAACCTTGTAAACAGATAGTAGATCAACCAAAAATCATAATTAACTGAACCTACCCTCCTAGACCAAGACCCCACATTCCTTTGAAGACATGAGTACTCCCGTTAAGAGTAAGGAATTAGAACATAAGATAAAAACAATCAACTATATACTTAAAAATAATTATCCAATTCATTATGATAATTAGTTTGAACATATCTATGTCAAAAAAGGAAGTCCCAAATTTTGTCCACACCTACTACCACAACATGAATCTCAAGGCACTTGAAACCTTAATCCCTTTTTCTGACCAACCAGGTTATAAAATCCATAACACATGAGATCAAATCAGCTCAAATACCAAATAAATAAATCAAATTAAGTGAAATTAAATAATAGTATGCACTATTGTTAAATACAATTACTAAAAAAGAAGAAGAAATAAACTCCATACCTCTAATGTTATATTGATTAAAGATTGAGAAAACTATAATAAACTCAAATACATAAAGTTTCCATAGATTGGGTTTTAATTTAATCATCTTTCTCTGGTAATAATCCCCCATTCGTTTAGGATGAGATACTCCACTGGTAAATTCCACTAATTGAACATAAATATCCCTTGATACTGCAATGCATACACCACTGGCATGTGAATCCAACTAAAAAAACTGGATATTAATCATCTTTTCACACCGATGGAAGTCCTCAGATCCTCTAGGAAAGTTGGAATGTTGTTTCAAATCATCCCATACTGATAATAGACAACTAGTTTATTCATTGAATGTTATATAGAAGATGATATTGATGACTATTGGACACTCTTTCAATATCCTCTCTCTGAATAATCCCACATTAGCTTCTATAATGAAGATGAAATCTAGATACCACCCAATTAGGGATCTCTGAAAAGATATATATTTCAAGTAAAATCTTCCTCTTTCATCATGTTCTTGTCATCCAAACCTGAATATGTCAATAGACATAGAAGAATAAGCATAGATCTGATCTCTATTCTTAATCCGACCTCAAAACTCTATGCCTTGAGATAACACTTTTGGAAGATATCCATAGATACATGGACCAACTCACAAAATCAGATGGCATACTCCATCATTTTACAATCACCCATTTCCCGCATTAGAAACTCATGTTCCATCACTACTCTCAAGGTATCTGGGTATAAATACTAATTGAAAGCCACATTGATGTTGGTCCATGTGTGATCCTCATGCTTTCCTAAAATAAACATTGATTCCCACTTACTCTAACCGAATAATTCTACCACATATGTAAAAAAACCCACTTTAGAAGTCCTAGGGGTCTTAAAATACTCAAATATCCAATAAATATTATCTAACCAATCCTCATGATCATTGGTTCCCTTATCTCCATGAATCCTTGAGGAATTTTTCCTCAAAACTCTTAATAATTATCAGTGGTATATGTCTCCTCTTAACCATCCAATTGATATAGTGTTTAGATCATACGAATCACTATCTCCACAAAATCTAGATCAATGGAAGGGTTCTCCTCTAGGGTACTCTTTGTTGCACCCTCCCTATGTCTAGCTGATGTCCTTCTAGGAGTCATTTTTTACAAGACACAAATAAAAATATTCATTAATCATAGTCCAACAACAAATCAAAAGAAAAGTTCCAATAAAAAACCTCAAACATGGTTTTCAATAAAAAAATTCCACAAGAAAAAGAAAAAACATCCTAAAAATAGCACATAATAATGTTCAAAACATGATCACTATCTTGAACCACCCATGTAAAATCAATGTTTGACATGAAGAGAAGATGCCATGAACACCCATGTTCCTGGCTCTCAAATCCTGATAATCATAGATCCAAACTTCCACTAACTACCAAATAAAAAAAATATATATACCATTTTCAAAAAAAACCAACATTAACATAACTTATCACACAATTCCTCCTTCCATATGGCATAAATCACATTCTCTTTATCCATTGGCTGGAAACAGACATTGGATGTAAACACCAACCAAATGAGAATGTTTTTCCACTAATAAATGGGCTTTAACCATCTAGAAATGGGAGGTCTATTATGATATCATCATAGTAAGTAGTATACACTAATAAGATAGCATAGACCAAAGCCTACATCATAGTGAAAACATTCTATAACAATATATAAGCATGATATCTCAAAATAAACAACCCAAACTCAAAATAAATGGGAAAAATGAAAAAAAAATCACCAAGTACAACCCAATAGGTACTATATTCTAACCACATTTTTCTATCCCTAGGAGAATAAATCTCCTCTACAAAAAACTAGATGATGGTAATCAAGAATTTCCACCCTGGTATGTGGTTTCCTTTTCTATTGTACGTTTCCTATAAAATGAAATCATCAAGCACCCTAATGGTCCTAATAAGGGTGTAATTAAAAAATCAATTAGGATACCACCAGAAATCTATTAAAGGTTTTTCCATGCAGACCAATAATCTATTTTGAACCCAATTTCAAATCTAAAACCACATTAAAAATGTACCATTTTTATGAAAAAATTAAATCCCCATTGGTTTTCCTTTTCAAAACAAAACATTGTTTTATTAAAACACTTATTAACATAGACTAAATAATTAAAAAAATCCATAAGGCATAAAATGATCAAAATAACCAAGAAGGCATAGTAAAGGTGACTATTATCATTAAAATCATATAACCATATAAATAGAAAATGAGAAAATAAGAATAATACATATTAACAAATAAAAATAAAACTAATCAAATTTATACCACATATAATAAATATGGTATGAGTTAGGTACATCTATGTATTTTACTATTAGGTCTAAAGTGAGTGAGTAAACATGGATTATAGATATTTTTGAAATGAAATCTCACATTGTCTTCCTTAGGACCAACTCCAAAATATCACAGGGTCTCTTAGTGACCATAATAGTAGATCAAATAATCTTCTTACCAAAAGTCTCACTCAGTTCCCTGAATAAAAATAGAGGCCCTCAAAGTCCCCCTTCAGAATCTCACACATTCCCTCAAACAAACCCCTCAATCACATCCCAGTTAAACAATGATTTAATTTATGCCAAAAAATTAAAAGAAAGTTATCAAAGGAATCAAGCCATAACATATTCTATTTTATAAGAAAACATTCCCAATTTAAAAAAATACTCTATCTAGGGTAAAATAATTTCCAAAACTATTTAAAAAATCTATTTAAATCCACATAATCCAATTTAATCCTTATTTTGAAACATTTTGTGGGCATAAAATGCACACCCATTTTGAAAACCCCGGTTTAAGCACCAAAATATTCTATCCAATCCATTAAATATATCACACATATAATAACCACAAAACAAAAATAATTTTAATGGACCTTGAAACAAAAGACAAATATAGATTATAAATTTAATAGTATACCATGGAAAACTCAATAAATAGTGAAAACTACCTCAAATGCAGTACAATGATCATTGGACTTGACAAAGATCACCATAAAGGAGAATAAAAAAGTCTTATACACCTATGAAAAAATAAATAAAACAAAAAACACCCATAATAATACTTGATTCATCCAAAACCACCCATAGGGTATGAAAATTTATACTCAAATGTATGTAAAAGTCTTGATAAGAGGAAAATAAAAATAAATCAAGAATAAATAAATATACATTATGCTAAACCACTGATAATTCAAGAGGAAATATGTTAAGGATGGAAGGGGAGAGATCTGTTACTAATGGGAAGGGGAATCACACATGGTGGAATAAAAAATATTCCCCAAAAAAATATAAATTTAAAGGGGAATAGGTTAAAAATATACTTTTTAATGTTTTATACATGTACACATTACATGAACACATGATTTGGAAAACCATGAAATAACTATTCTAGTGACACTGTCCACCCAAAATACGCCACAAGATTTTCTCTAGGTTGTCTCATAGTTTTATAGAACATGATCAAATTGTGAATAATCACAATGTAAAAAACAATATAACCCTTTCATAGTTACGACATGGTTTTGAAAACCATACAACAACTGTGCGCCTTGATCTATCTTCATAAAATACCATTCTAAACTCCTCAAACCAAAGAACTCTATGAAAACACTCAATGATAAATTAAACATAAAATTAGGCATACTATTGGGAAATAGGGTATTATACATTACTTACTGAAACACTATGAATCTAGAGAAAAAGTATACATTTTCCCACATTAATCCATCTCATGAAAAACAATTTCTAAAATACCTACACACCTTTGTGATGCCATGGTGTATATCGATATTTAAGCTATGTGATTTATATAATATCTCCCACATTATATTATTTTTGAAAAAAACATGTAACCCTTTTATAAACTATAATAATCCATATTTATTGATGAATTTTTCTGATTTCCCATCATTAACTGCTCAAATATTATTTTTCTAAATCCTTATCATCATCTTGTAAACTCCCTATCTTTTATAGAAAATATAGATTAGAAATTTATTTGGAAGGTAATGATGTCTATTATTTCCTAACAACTACCATAACATTGTTTGCAAAATCAACAAATATATGATCCTTATTACTCAAAGTCATTGTTAGAATACCATGGTCAATTCTACTTAATGCATCATCCACCATGTGTGACTTCATCTGGTGGTAGTGTATCCTGAAATCATATTCCTTGATTAGTTTCACCCATCTTATTTTCCTCATATTGAGTTATTTCTAATAGAAAATATTCTTCAAAGTTTTCTGATCTTTATACGTCACATTTTTCACTATATATATAGTACATCCATATCTTAATGGAAAATATTACGGATTTCTACTCAAGATCATGAATGGGATTGTTTTTTTCATGGATATTCAATTAACATGATTCATAAGAAACTACCATATCATTTTATATCAGCACAAAACCTAGTCCATTTTTAATACAATATATTATAAGTCCATCATTTCTTGATGAAAGATTAAATACTATTTCATTAGTAAATATCTTATTTATATATTGAAATCATTTTTTACCTTCCAATAACCATGTGAATTTGAATAAAATACATTTAAAATGGGTTAAAGAGACAAGAAATCAAGAAATTTCTTGAACAAAACATCGATATTAATCTACTAAACCAAGGAAACTACATATTTAAGTTATATTTATTATATATGCCATTATTTTACTACCTTTTTATTTAAAGGATAACCATATATTATATCCTTTGAAAAAATATATCCAATAAAAGAAACATCATCACACTAAAATTATTATATACTAAATTTCTTATATAATTCATTTTCTCAAAGGGTCTCAATAATTATTCATATATGTTTTTCATGATCTTCATAACATTTAGAGTATATTAATACATCATCATTGGATATTAGCCTAAAGTTATAAAAATAATCCTTGAATACTCTATTCATCATATTCATAAAAATATAAAGTCAATTAGTCAATCCAAACAACAATTTCATAAACACAATATGCCCATATCTCATATGAAATGGCATCTTTTGTGTATCATCCATCATCACCATTAATTCATGATGACCAAAATAATGATATATCTTTGAAAAATATTTTTATACTTGATTTTTATCAATTAAGTAATCAATTCATAGTTAACGATAATTATTCTATATTGTGATAGAATATTTCTCCCTGTATATTATGCATAACCTCATAGACTCTTCCTTCATTTTCAAAATAGGATTGGGGCTCCAAAAGGTGAAATAATTTAGTGCATAAATATCTTATCAAAAAAATACTTTTGTTATTTATTCAACTATAAAATTTTACTAATATTTTTTGTACGTGGTATTGGATATTATTTTTACATCAGGGATGAGTTCAACTTGAAACTCAAATTCACACTCAGGTGGATGTTATAATAAATCTTTAAAAAATGTATTATTTAATAATAAGTACATCGTAAATCCTTAGGGTGTATGTATCATACATAGACTTCATTTTCGACACCCATTCCCCAATAATTTCATTATCGTGAGATACTTTAAGTGGATTCATAAAATATTCAAACAATGAAGTCTCTCTCTTTAAAACAATAGATTATATACACCATTTATAAATAGTTATCTCTTTTTATTGATGATAAATCCATGAATAGTATTTATAAATATAATCCATATTGAGTATTATTTCAAAATAAATCATTAATATGACAATAAAGTATGAAAATAGAAAATATTTATGCATCTAATTAGTGACAAAATCATAAATCCTTATTGTAATAATATTTACTCCATGAGTATTGATTGATAAATATTTCATCAGATTTTTATGGAAGGATTTAATGTTCTTATAAAAAATGCATGATATAAAAGGGTGTGTAGATCATGAATCATATAAATAATTACATAAAATTTATTTTATAATAAAAGTACCTATTATAATGTCATTCTACATATGAAATTTAGTTATATTGATCATATAATATATGATATTATCCCTTTTAGTTTTTTTGAGGAAAATTCAATTGAGGCTTATGGAATTAATTAAAATTGTTATCCTTATTATTAGATTTGAAGCATTAGTAATTGGAAAAATATTCAATACCCTTGAATTCACAACCTTAATGTGATTTCAATCCACACATGTATCAAACTCTAATTGGATTGAAGCATATTCTAGAGTGTTCTATTACAAAACTATTACATGTTCAAAATTATACCCTACCCTGATTTTTTTATGATATATTAATTTTTATAGAGTTCTCTACCACCTTCTTCCTTTATTGATTTCACTATAAAAAATATGTCTTGTAGAATTATTTCCCTATATTTATGGAACATGTTACTATATCCTTATATGCTGAATTTATTTGAGATACTAATGCACTTAGAAGGATAGGATTTAGCACATTAAATTTGTGATCAATATTACATATTATATTACATACATATTCTATTTTTGGATTTTCCAGTCCTTGTAAAATTAAATTCATATTCCAAAATGTTATCCTTTCATTTTCCTTATATTTAGGGAATTTTTTTTCATATCATCTCAATTCTCACAAAGAATGTATTTTTCAATGAATTTCTCAATAAAAGTCATAAATTCCATGATATCTATTTGATACATCTCCTTAGTTTTCTGAATGAATTACCACCATTAATAAATATTAACAGTTATATATTAAACTACCATGACCACATTTTTCCTTTTACTACATTCCAATGTTAGGAATTTCATCTCTAGGTAATTTATACACTATTAAACTACAAATTGATTACTAGTCCTACTGAATGATGAATTTTACTATCATAATGAGTGGTAAAATGTCATTGAACTATATTGGGTTATAGTAGGATAATCTATGTAACACCACAAGCTTCCACGATACGCTTCTCTTTCAATAATGCAATAGCTTGCATTGTACGAAAGTTCTAGATTCTAACACACCGCGTCCAATCAAAGTAGCTGTTATGAATAGTAATACCCACTTTTTGAAATTATATAAATTTTATATTTCAAAATAGAAATCATTTTTGAATTAGAAATATCAAATATATCTTAGGGTGAATTTTTGGTATTTTTCTGAAAAGCTTCAATCTTTGATGAATAGTGAAACCACTAAGTGGTAGCTAAAAAACAATTTTTTTGTTTAAATGAAACTTTACAGCTTCTGTTAATTTAATTTCAAAAATATGAAATACATGGTTGTTATAAGTAAGTAAATTTTGGTTCAATGGGATGAAAATAATTTTTGGTGAATAGTAACTTTAATGTTTTAGTAATCACGATTAAAGGTAATTAGTGTAATTTAAGGTAAATATAAAGTGATAATAATATGAAATTACATTTACACATGTCCTACTCTTATTGAATGACTCATGAAAGACCAAGACAATCCATGGGTAAATATGTGGGACACCATGGAGCCACTTGGGTAAGAAAATGACATTAATAACTTTTTATTTAATGTAAAAATAAAATTGTCACAAACATGTGTTGTTTTACTAAATATATTTTTAAAAGGGGTTATACAGGTTATCTTTTAGACTATAAAAATACATTGGAAATCTAAAAAGATTCCCTACATCATAGTAATATATTTATAATTTTTAGACATTAAATAAATAAATTTATTTATGACACCATGATCATGTGGTGATTACCTCATTATTGATTAATTTAAATAAAATGAAATGATAAGGTACAATCTAAGACATACAGTTGTCTAAAGCCTATTGGATGGTTGGATTTATAACACATATCAACTTATCCCTAAAATATATCATTGTTGGACCTTTAAAATCTGAATGGAATTTCATAATAATGTAATATTTCATGACTTTCCAAGAGTGCCCCTCCTCTCCTCTTATAACAAGCCCCCACCTCTACCGCCTTATTAACACCATAAAAGCCATTTGGATCATCCAAAGTCTTCCCAAATACTCTCTAAACATCACTATCATACTCCTAGAAGCCTCAACTTGGGTATCAGTCTTCCCAAGGAAGCCTTTGTCTCAAATCAAAAAGAGTTACCCGATTTTAAGGTAATGTCTTCTCTTATGTTCTTTTGAATTATTTTACATCTCCAACCCCTTAAAATCTTTTTATTCAATTTTTTATGTAACAGAAACTATATATTAAATATACTAGGATGTTTTTATAAGAAGTATTTGATTTAAATTTACACAAATTTTCGTCTAATTGTTAAAAAACATACTGTTTTTGTGGGTGGCAAATTACTGCCGCACAAAACGATGATTTTTCAATATTCTTTTAACACCTCTCATGGGGGAAATTATGATGAAAATATTTCTATATATGATATATATTATGTTTATGTTTTCTTTAAGATTCTGTATTTTTCATTTATGGCATACCTTTATGATTTCAATTTTGGGTAAACACGATAATTTCATTTTAGGAAGTGCGGACTACGGCCCCCTCAAAGTGATTTGAATCGTTAATGCCTCAAATTGATTTGAATCGTTAATGCCATATGTGGGACATATAAAGTATGGAGTTAAAGATATTATATATGATATTATACTGAAATTATAATATAACTTTATATCATTATGATTTCATTCCATTTAATATGAAATAGAATTGAAAGTAGCGTTCATGCGTACGTACAGCTTACCGTCTCCATGAATGGTGCATTTAATTTCTTACCTCTAAATGTTATGTAATATTATAAAAGCATGTATCTACTAGATATATATGATATGTATGATATCTACATCATGAATAGAATTATGTATATAAGGGATATTCTACCACATAATCAACTTGAAATTATAAGAAGTTTTTGTTGACTCAAGTACCAAAGATCGACAAAACAACTGTTATTAACTTAAATTACTACATAATTTTCATAACATGGTATTAAATGATATAAAAGGGATAATGAACATGAAAAATGTTCTTATGGAAGTTTATATTAACTCTAGTTTATTATTTAGGAGATTAATGAACGATCGAGTCAAGTCGGACATAAGGTAAGGGAACTTCTTAACCCAATTTTCATTCTTTGGGTTAATATCCTACATTCAAATTATGTCATGATATTATTATGTAATATCTTGTATTTATAATTTATTTATGTGTACTTATAGTAAATACATATAATAGATCTATTTTATTTCAAAAAATGATCTTTTTAACTGACTTCATCTGAATCTCCTTTCATTGAGGCATATTTTGTTTCATACACAATTTTTTATACGGTTTATAAACCCCTTTGACTTTTATGTATATTAAAAAGGAATATTTTTTATACAAAGTGTTTTACTAAATGATAGAAGGAAGTTTTTTTCGTATGTATGTGATGACAACGACTTCTCCACCGTCGTGGACAATATTTGAGTTTAGGATTCCTCTACAAGCCATAACATTATTTTAAATGAAAAATAAATACCATGTTTTTCTTTAATTTTATTTTGGTATTGAAAATTGTTTTATTATGTCATTGTATTTTATTGATATCTTCTAATTTAAATGTTGAAATGTTATGTTTCCTTTATTAATGTATTATGTGTTAGGATTTTGTTATGGTTTATGATATGTTTAAACTTTTTCATACAATGAATGAATTGGACTTAGTAAGTGATGGGTGGAGCCCGCTATAGCTCCTTAATGCATTGATAGGTCTCTTGAGTCAAACTAGTGTCTTGGCACGAGGCGTTGACAAAATCTTATTTATAGTCTTGGAATGAGGCCTTGGGTATGTGGTTATAATAGTCTGGCATTATTCATTCCATCATTACTAAAGTGGTTATTGATATTGCATGTGATTATTTGACTAGTAGAATATCCATGTGAATAATTAAATGGAATTATTTAATCTTATTTTAGCCATATTATTCTGAAGTTCAAGTTTAAAAGGCTTTTTTAGTTATACATTGCCTTAAATGTTTATGTTTTTTATGAAAGTTTTTGCTATATTGTTATCCTTACTGAGTATCTGAGATCACCCCTTTCTATGTTTAATTTTCCCAAGATGTGAAGAAATATTTTATGACTGACCTATAGGGATTGTCTAAAAGGGATAAGAGTGTGGACTATGGAGACTATGTTATTGTGATTTTCACTTTATGATGTAATGTAACATTTATTAATGTATCTATTATTTCCAAGGCTACTAAACTATTCACTATTTCGAGACTTGATCTTTTTGATCATGCCAATGTTACGTAATAATGCATCGACTTTGGGAATCTAGGTTCGGGGCATTATAGTTGGTATTAGAGGATGTTTAGTACTAACCTTGGAAGATATATTTAGATAAACTCTGATTAGAGCACATATCCCTAAGATAGACTTTGAGGATTAGTATAGAAGATCTTCCTAGAATTTTGGTATTGTAGAGATTTTTTTAATTTTCCAAGAAATACATCCCTATTTGGATACGAGCAGGTAGAGGTGGCTCTGGCACAGATGTACCTAGGGGTAAAACTCGAAAAAACCACTTTGAGCTAGACTTGAATGAGAATTGGTGCGCGACAATGGGCCTTGTTTCACTCTTGGTTACGACACTCCCAGGTGATATGCTTTGGATAATTCCCATTTTCTTTACAAACCATTATGAAGGGTTTATGAGTATATAATTCCTCAAAGGAAAAATTTCTTTTTATGATTATGGATTATATCCATAAATAGTTAAATTTATTTTAGGTATTTTACAAGTATGGAATAATGTATTTTGATTCATGAACTAATCTAGTTTATGCCATTGTTTAGAAATGGCGCATAGTGGAAGGAATGAAAACTGTATCAATGCACGCACTCCATGTAGGGATTTCCATCCTTCTCAAGATAATTATAATGGATCTGATGATACAACTGGTGCTGATCAGGTTATCACCATACTAGGACAACTCACTCGGGTTTTGAATAATAACCTTACTCGTATGGAGCACCATGATCCTCAACATGGAGGTTCAATATTAGATCGCTTCATGAGGAAACAATCCCCAACATTTAATTGGAGTACAAATCCATTAGTAGCTGAGCAATGGATTAATTCCTTAGAGAAAATATTCCATTCCATGGGGAGTAGTGAAAGAGAAAAGGTTATCATATGAGTTTATCGCCTCACTAGAGACGCTGATCAATGGTGATCATTGATTCAAAACAAAAAGGAATATGATGAAGTATCAAATATGGAATTGAAGGAGTTATAAGAGCTTTTCTTAGAAAAATAATTTCCTCATGACCATCGAGCAGATATGGAAAGGCAATTTGTGGGTTTGAGACAAAAGGAGGATGAGAATGTCACAATGTATGAGGCTAATATTACAAGGTTAGCTAGGCATGAAGAATATTATATACGTAACCCAATAAGTATGATTGATCATTTCTTTGATGGGTTAAAACCATTTTTCTATCGAACATTAGTCTCACAATATTTCTCATTGTACGAAGATATTGTCTCATGTGCTATCAAGACAGAAAAGGAATTATCTAAATCATATGAAAATAAAGTAAAGAAAGAGAAGAAGAGAATAGTGGAACAAGAGATAGATAAAGGGAAAGAGGGGAATTAGAATTTTCCATTATTCGATAATTGTTGGAAGAATCACCTCTGTACTTGCCTAAAAGGAATGGGAATTTGTTATAAATGTGGAGAAAGAGGTCACTAAACTCGTGATTTTAAGGGAAAGAAAGAGGCTATCAATGTTGAATGCTATAATTGTAGGGATATAGGGCATTATGAAAATTAATTTCCTAAGAATCTAGAAAACTTACCTCAAAAATAGAAAAGGTATCAAAGCCAATCTTATGATGTTACTACAGATGAAGTGGAATAATTAATGTATTGGTTCTTTTGGACTCATGGATTATATTCTGGTTATAAGAATAATGTGATATATATAAGGATTGTACTGCATTACTTTTTGTTTTCATTAAGGTGTTAATATGATGAAGGTAATCATATTTTTAGTATGTGACAATAAGAGAATCTTTATTTTGTTTGGGGAATCTGATGTTACAGTTGATTTTTTAATTTAGAGACCTTTTAGAGAATGTCGAGACAGAGGTATTTTGGATAACTAGAAAGGATGAAATGGATTATGTTGAACTTTGGATAGTATTTTTTAAGGTTAAAACATTTATGCAGATTATTTTTGGAATATTATAATACTATAGTTTTAGGAAAAGGACAACATGCAGGTCAGGGGATAACCTATCGCATCGGACACAGTTGTAGGAATCGAACCCTCAACCATATTACGACAGGCCTTTATTACCTACCACTAGCCTATAGGAAGTCCCTGGTTATTACAAAATATATTTCCTAATCTAAATGGTATATGTTAATATTTGAAACCTAGTACGATTAGGATAAATTTAATATTTTCAAGTTCCATTATATTTTAGAGTGAAAGATAAGTTTTTGGTTGAAATTAGTTAAAGGTTGAAACACTACTTGTCTAGTATATATATATACCTCTCTATTATTCTATGAATAAATTATTTCTTAAACATTTGGGAAGGGATATTAAAACAAAAATGTGTTATCATAATACTATATTTTTTGTTGAACTGATGATATTTTCATCAAAGATTGATGGCTTTGAGACCCTCAATTTTACACTTCTTTGTGATTGATGACCTCAATCACTCCCTACAAATATTTACATTTTCCCTCCAATTACATGTCTCTAATTTCTACAAATGTTCTCCTAATCAAGATCATAATTTGGTGGCGTCTTTTTCATTTCCCTTTCCCACTTATTAAGCCTAAAATTTAATAACCTTATTTTCGATGTGGGGTTTCCACAAAGGTATTTTCAATTTTCAACCTTTTTTTTCGAAGAACATTTTCAAATTGCAAGGACACAATTTATTGAAGGAGGGGAGAATGTAACACCCCAAGATTCTATGGTACGCTTCTCTTTCAATAAAGTAGTATCTTGCAATGTACGCAAGTTTGATATTCTAACACACCACAACCAATCAAAGTAGCCGTTATGAATAGTAATACCCACCTTTTGAAATTATATAAATTTTATATTTAAAAATAGAAATCAGTTTTGAATTAGGAATATCAAATATATCTTAGGGTGAATTTTTGGTATTTTTCTGAAAAACATTAATTTTGATGAATAGTGAAACCACTAAGTGGTAGTTAAAAAACCAATTTTTCATTTAAATGAATCATTACTAATTTTTTGAATTGAATTTCAAAAATCCAACATACATGTTTGTCATTAGTATGTAAAATTTGGTTCAATGGGTTGAAAATAATTTTTGGTGAATAATAACTTTTTAGTTTTATTAATTGCAATTAAAGGTAATTAGTGTAATTTTAGGTAAATATAATGTTATAATAATAAGAAATTACCTTTATACATGTCCTAATCTTATATGATTAATAATTGACGACCAAGACAGTCAATGGTTCAATGTTTGCGACCCCAGGGAGACACATGGGTATGAAAATGACTTTAATAAATTTGTATTTAAAGTAAAAATAAAATTGTCACAAATATGTGTTATTTTACTAAAACAATTTTTACAAGGAGTAATACAAGTTATCATTTTGACTATAAATATGCATGGGAAATATAAAAATATTTCCTACATCATGGTAATTTATTTATTATTTTTAGACATTAAAGAAATAAATCTATTTATGACACCATGATGATGAAATGATTACCTCATTAATGATCAATTTAAATAAAATGAAATAATAAGGTAAACTCTATGGATTAAACTTGACTAAATCCAATTGGATGGGTGTATTTCGAACCCGTATCACCTTACCCTTGATATATATCATTGTGGGACCTTTAAAATCTGATAATCATTTCATAATAATGTAATATTTCAGGAATTTCCAAGAGTTCTCCTCCTCTCCTCTTATAAAAGTCCCCCACCTCTACCAACTTATTAACACCATCAAGACATTTATCTCAGCCAAACCATGACCAATACTCTCCCAACTTCCCTATATTTCTCCTAGAATCCCCACATTGGGTATATGTCTTCTTAAAGAAGCCTTTGGCTCTAATAAAAAAGAGTTACCTGATTTTAAGGTAATGTCTTCTTTTATGTTCTTTTGTATTATATTGATTCTCCAACACATTAAACCCTTTTTATTCCTTTATTTTGTAACAAAACATGTATCTTAAATATACTAGGATGTTATTATGAAAAGTATTTGATTTAAAATTACACACACCTTCATCTAATGGTTAAATAACATACTATTTCTGTGGGTGGCGAATTACAGCCTCACGAAATGATGATTTCTCAATCTTCTTTTAACAAATCTCATGGTGGCCATTATGATGACACTATTTATATATATGATATATATTTTGTTTATGTGTTTTTTTTCATCTTTATTTTTCATTTATGACATTCCTTTTTGATTTCCATTATGGTTAAACGCGATCATTTCATTTTAGGAAGTGCAGACTACGACCCCCTAAAATTGATTTGAATCGTTAATGTCATATGTGGGATGTATAAAGTATGTAGTTAATGATATTATATAATATATTATACTATAATTATAATATACCATCATTTAATTATGATTTAATTCCATTAAATATGAAATAGAAATGAAAGTAGTGTTCATGCGTAAGTACGACTTACCGTCACCATGAATGGTGCATTTCATTTTATACCTCTAAATGTTATGTAATATTATAAATTCATGTATCTAATGGATATATATGATATATATGATATCTAAATCATGAATATAATTCTTTAGATAATAGATATTCTACCACATAAACAACTTGTAATTAAAATAATTTTTTGTTGACTCAAGTACCAAAGATCGACAAAACAACCATTATTAACGTAAATGATAACATAATTTTCAAAACATGGTAATAAGTCATATAAAAGAGAAAATGAACTTGAAAAAGGTTATGAAGCAGGTATATATTTTCTCTAGTTTATTATTCTATAGATTAAATAATGATCAAGTCAAGTCGGACACGAGGTAAGGGAACTTCTTATCCCAATTTCAATTCTTTGGGTTAATCTCCTACTTTCAAATTATGTCATGATATTATTATGTCCTATCTTGTATTTATAATTTATTTATGTGTACATATAATAAATACATATTATAGATATATTTTATTTAAAAAATGATCATTGTAATGGAATTTGTCCCAATCTCCTTTGATTGAGGCATATTTTTTTATACACAACATTCTTTTATACGGTGTATAAACCCTGTTGACATTTACGTTTATTCAATGGGAATATTTTTTATATGAAGTTTTTTACTAAAAGACAAAAAGGAATGTTTTTTTGCTGTACATATATGGTGTTAACGACTTCTCCGCTGCCTTGACCATTATTTGAGTTTCATCTTCCTCTACAAGCCATAACATTTGTTAAAAAGAAAAATAAATTCCAAGTTTTACTTTTCTTTTATTTTGGTATTGAAAATGGTTTTATTATATTAATGTGTTGTATTGATATCTTGTGATTTAAATGTGGAAATTTTAGGTTTCCTTTATCCATGTTTTATGTGATACAATTATGTTATGGTTTGTGAAATGTTTAAACCTTTTCATATAAGGAATGAATTGGACTTAGTAAGTGACAGGTGGAGCCCGCTATAGCTCCTCGATGCATGGGTAGGTCTCTTGATACAAACTAGTGTCTTGGGAAGAGGCCTTGAAAAAATATTATTTGTATTCTTGGCACGAGGCCTTGGCTACGTGGTTATGATAGTCTGGCATTATGCATTCTATCATTATGAAAGTGGTTATTGATATTACATGTGATTATTAGACTAGTAGAATATCCATGTGAATAAGAAAATTAAATTATTTCATTTTATTTTATCAATATTATTATTAAGTTAAAGTTTAAAAACCTTTTATTAGTTATACATTTCCTTAAACATTTATGTTTATTTATGAAAGTTTCTTCTATATTATTATCCTTACTGAGTATCTGAGCTCACCCCTTTTTATATTTTATTTTCCCAGGATGTGAAGAAATATTTTATGACCGACCTACATGGATAGTCTGAAGGGGATAGGAGTGTGGACTATGGAGACTTTGTTATTGTGATTATTCACTTTATAATGTAATGTAATATTTATAAATGTATATAGTGTTTCCATGGATACTAAATGAATTGGTATTTCGAGACATGATCTTTTGTGATCATGCCGATGTTACGTAATAATGCACCAACTCTGGGTAACTGGGATTGGGGCATTACAATCTATATAGGATAAGTTGTTGATTATTTCCATAGACATATTCTTCAAAATAGATATAAGATATTTAGATCCTTTACTAGTCTCATTTATTTTATTAACTTGCACATGATTGAAATAATTACATAGGTTATAGGGGTTGATACAATTTTCATTCCTTATACACAGAACAATTTAAAAATAATATAATACACAAAATTTGTACATGAATGAAACTATGATTCATAATATATAATTAAAAATCTATTTCAAAACATGAAATTAATTTAAAATTTATATAGAAACAAGTACCTGAATAAAACTTTTTGTTCCATTAAAAGAATCAATAAAACTGTTTCATCAGGATATGTTCTTTAATCTATGTTTTCATAAAATTAAATCTCAAGGTTTCAACTAAAATATCTATAATACTATTATGAACAATATATACTCAAATAACATAGAGCTGGTATTTATTATATTACATTTTCAAAAGATACATGATATTTCATCCCATTAGATGAAATAGTTTATTAGTCCTAAGAGACTAGAAACATACAAGATTATCATATTACAATCGAAAAAATAAAATGAAATTTAAAATTCTATAGGGAACATTATTATTTCATCTAATATGTCCCGAAAATATTCATTGTTCATTTATACAAACCCAAGTGATAATGAAACAAATAAAATCATTTTCTATTAGTCTCAGTAATAGAAAGTGTACAAGGAATCTATCATAGAATAATCACGATATGAATAATATAACCAAGATTAATAATAACAAAATGTTTCTTATCTCTAATATCATGAATGGTGAATGCATCCATGGATTTGAAAACAACATAAATAAAATATGGATAACAATAAATGGTTTTATAAAAATATAATTCATAATTCCAAGCATAATCATCTTATCATTAAGACCTCATGACAAGGCATAATACTTAAATAGGTAAGGAATATGCCATATACCCAATATAGTTTGTCTCATGTGACCTATAAATGAATCAAGGGTATATTTATAGACTCAATCCTCATTTCACAATTATAATTCATTTATCACCTGAAATTAATGAATAAGAAATATAATACACAACCAATTTTTCTTAGTAATGAAAATTTTCATAGGAAAACAAGGATATTAAATATTTATATTTTTCGAAGTTAATGAATGGAAAATCATGATAATAAGACATGTATAGAAATAATATGTATGGTACCATTATATAATATCATTATGGAATATTAATAAATGTTAAATAATGTTAACATATATAAAAACCACCTTTATAAATACATTATAAAGTTTCTTTAATACCAAGAAGAAATATCCCTTCTTTGTAATCATTTTTAAAAACAAAAATTACCAAAATAATGGTAATAGTATATTATAATAAAAACGAATGAAACAGGTGAATAAATATTATTAAAGAATAATTGCCATGATTAAGGGAATCTGGGTTCAAGTTGTAAAATGAAATAATATTTTTTTCAAACATTTATAAAAGAAATAAATAGTGACATATACAAAATAAATTTAAAATATTCAATTTTAAAAAAATTTAAAAAATTCACGGATAGTTTAAATTAAAATTGAATAATTTTTTTGGCTTATTTAATAACTTTATTAAATCAATTTCAAGAATATGGGTGTATAGAAAAACATTTCTAAACTAGAGAGGGAAAATATGGTTGTATTTTTTTGTAAAACTTATGTCCATTGATTTTTTGAACAAAAGGGGTAAAAACAATAATATTACATGTAAAAACCAATAATTAAGATATTATAAGATGATATAGTGGTTTTAATAGTGAAAAAGAATATAATTCCCTAATATATATTTAAATATAAACAATGAAATAAGAGATTATAAAATAAACACTTACCTTAGATTCCCTCTTTATTGGACACATTCAAACCTCCTATATAATAATTTAATATTTAATATTATTTTATATAATATCAATATTTATATATATGTTTATTAATATAATTTATTCCCATCTTATTTGTACATAATTATTCACAATTATTTGTTAAAATCAATTATTTTGGGGTTAATTTATTTCTTCTCATGAATGTTTTGATTCAGTAGTTCTAGTATTAGCACCATTAACATTATTTCATCACCTATATATTTACAATCATGTAATATATATAATATTTATACCTAAATTAGACTCTAATAACCATCCATGTAACATATTGACATCTTTTTTTAGGTATGATCGTTATCTTATTTGTTCTGATCCTATTTTCTTTGTTGATTCTAGTTTTTTATTTATTGTTCATGACTTTTAAAGGGTCTAGGGGAGTGGTTTTGATACATTATTGAGAGTCTATGTGGTGTCTAAGAATTTTTCATTATAGTGGAAAATGGTCAATAGCCAAAATTCCTATAATAGGTCCACCAAATATTTGTGGAGGGACAGAAGATAGATGGAAGAAGGCTGATAGTAGGGTCTTTATATAGGAAGTCCAATGGACCAACACTTGGAATATTGGAAGTAGTGGGTTCGAATAAAAATACATATTGATAGTCGGTAGGATTCTATTGTCTATCCATTGGCAGTTAAAAATGTAGTAACATTATACCAGGTTTCATTGGATAACTGATGAGAGCCATTAGATAGCTTGTAACCCTGATCAAGTTAAGAAATGTGTGCAAAATATCATAATTTCACCACCATAAATCCCAATTCTATTTATTCAATAACCTACCTAAAACCAAATTGTGCCATTCTATCCTTGAAACTTTTTGGATTGATGTTTCATTTTAATAATTGAATCTCTTTATAACAACCCTACTTTTATTACAAACTTAATCAGTATTTATTACATAAAAATTCATTTGATACAACAAAGAAGATCGAGAGGTTTAGTTTATTTGCGGCTTTGGATAATTACATAAAAACTTAAAACATGAAATAAAACATCTTTATTGAAAACTTCCTTTACATGACCACTACATTCCTTCATACTTAGCATTGCATGGGATAACCTGAGGACATGCATAAGAAAAGGGTGAGCTATAAAACCCAGTGAGGGAATACACATGGAATAAAATGAGGAGTAAAATACATGTTAGAAATTAGGCATATCAATACATCACAAGAGAAACGTGAACTTAAAGGCATGATAAAGCATGATAATCATAACATGGAAACGTGGCAACAACACTTAACATAGAATTAGTATGAACCAAGCCTCATTGCACATGGAGCATGAGTAAACCCTCATTTCACATGAAGCATGAGTAAACCCTTTTTTCACTTGAATTAGCATGATTCAACACCCATTGCACATGACATATAATGATACTATACTTTTCCCAATGCATTGGAGCGCTATAAGGGAGCACCCTTCTTAAACATTTCATTTCATGCATAAGTGTGCCACATTGATCATAACACATGGATTCATAAAACATAATAATTTATTCCATGATAAAGGAATGTGAAATTAATACATGAATGTTTATAATCAATAAGTCCATGTGCATAATGGTGAATACCCTTAATAGATAAATGGTCATGTTATTCACTACACAATGGCATTGGCCTAGAAAATCAGTGCGATTTCGGCTGCATAACAGCGTGACATAAGAATTCATAAAAATGGTTGATGAGAGAGAAAGGGGTTCCTCATTATATTTACATGTAATGGAAATAAAGGAGGTCATATAGATACATGTCCCAACAATTTTAATGTAATTTAGATTCATGATACCAAATTATTTCTTGAATGTAAATGAGGAGAGAGAAGTTCCCTTTGGAATTTTGGCATAGTAACGGGTATACATGGGATGCATTTAATTAGAGATAAAGGGGTCTCTCATCATTCAAACATAAATAGGGTATTATGAGGGAGGTTCAAAACCATACCCCAATATTCATAATTGAAACTAAAAGGTAAAAACACCTTAAATAAAATTGGACAAAAATGAGAAAGGAAGAAAAACCCTTACTTGGATGTGTGCTTGCAAATGCTAGAGAGAGGCTTGTGAGAGGATTATTGGGAGCTTGGGGCAACTTGGTAGGATTATAGAGAGAGTAGGGCAGAGTTTAGATGAACTCAAAAGGCTTTGAGTGATGAGGAAGTGAGATCTTGGTTGGGTTTATATAGGAAAGTTGAGGGAATTAATTATTATTTAGGTTTGGGACCCCTTACATTAAATTAATCCAAACCACAAACCATCCCATGGTTTTTTCCCATGGTTTTTTACAAAGGGAATAGGAAATAAATATTTTATAAAGACAAAGTCCGAACTTCTTAAAATAATAGGTTTGGTTATGTGGAGGTGAGTCACACTCCGATGGAAAATAATTTAAAAAGACAAGATGTTTAATATGTCTTGAGAGGTCCATTAATGATTTGAAAAGTAGGTCCAAAAAACCCAAAATCACATTATTATAATGGTAAATCATATATTGTTTGATCATAGAGATTACAGTATTTTATTAAATCACTATTGGGTCATTATGATGTCATAAAACACATTATATATTTAAACGGTATTTAATTTTTACCCAAAAATTTTAACTGTCTCAGAAAAGTATGAAAAATTCACCATTGGGTAACTTCGATGTCTAGATTCCAGAAATAACATTTATTTTATCTAAATAATTTACTAAATATGTAAATTTTAACTTTTAAAATAAATACAGACATTTATAAGAAATTCATGGGTTTTGACAGAAATAGTTTTCAAACCTTAATAAAAATTATAATTGCATTCATAAAATTATAAGATCATTTATATTTAATAAAAATTAATTTAATAATAATAATATTTTATTAAAATATTATTTAATTCAAAAATACATTAATTTAATAAAATAGATTTCTTAATTAAATAATAACTAAAAACACTATTTGTACTTTAAAAACTATTTACAATGTATCAATAATGACAAAAAAGTATATTCAATATTATATACAAAAAATAATGTACATGAACATAGTACTATAGATTTGTTACATAACCCCTTAAAATAGCCGTATAATACCTAAGGGTAAGGTGTGCGATGGTGACAGACTCTTGGGGTGGCTCGGAGAACATCGCTCGAGTGGTAATTTATATCAACTTCCACTTCTCCCATAGATGGTCCCGTTTGAGTTTGCCACAATGATGCTCAGCTTGGGCTTGGTCAAGAGAGAATTCCAAGGATGCCACCTCTTTTTTGAGCACCGAAAAATGGGATTCGTATGGGGCAATTATACTGGATGAGGCCATCACTTACTTTTTCTGAGTAAATTTGGATTTATTAATGACCTATATTTATATTAATCATGTGATCACTGTTCAATGACTATAATAGAAACTATCAAAATTCATTATATAAGACCAATGAAGTTGAAAATTTATATGAACATGAAGAGACATTTAATTAGATGAAGAGGGATTTCAATTAATGAAACTTTGGGTCATTAAAATATTCCTCCTTTAAGAAATTTTACCCTCAAAATTTTCCTTTTCCCTCACTAAAATAGATGTTGGTAACTCAGCTTCATCATTTCCTCTGATTCCCAAGTCACTTATTCAAACATGTGGTTTCTCCACAACACCTTGATGAGGGGCATTGTCTAATTTCATAGGAATTTTTCTTTACAATCTATGATCTTCACTGGTTGCTCCTCATAAGAAGAATCATCCTCCAACTGTACCACCTCATAAGAGAGTACAGGTGAAGGGTCCGGTATGTTCTTCCATTAGAGGGATACATGAAAGACATCATGTACGTTGACCATGGTAGGTGGATGTTCTAGTCGATAGGCCACATCCCCAACACAATCAAGAATCTCGAAGGGGCCGATGTTCCTTGGAGTTAACTTCCATTTATTTCCAAACCTCAAAACCTTCTTCCATGGAGATATAAGTAGAAACACGATGTGTCCAACTTTAAACTCAAGGTCTCATAGATGGTTATCTGTAAAACTCTTCTGTCAACTCTTTGCTGCCTTGATATGCAGCTGAATGGTTTTCACCTTCTCCGCCATTTCTTCGACAATTTCAAGTCCAACCAGCTTACGTTAACCGACCTCATCCCAACATGCCGGTTTTCTGCACCTTTTCCCATTTAGGGTTTCATATGGTGCAATTTGGATGCTTGAGTGGAAACTGTTATTATAAGACAACTCTACTAAAGTAAGATGTTGATCCCATCCTCCTTTAATGTCCATTGAGCAGGATCTCAACATGTCCTCAAGTGTTTGGATAGTCTACTCAGATTGGCCATCACTTTGAGGATAATAGGTCGTACTGAAGTTCAGTTCAGTATTCAGAGCATGTTGATGACTCTTACAAAACATATAGAAGATTCTTGGATCTCGGTCATACACAATTGATAGTGGTACTCCATGAAACCTTACCAATTCCCTAATATATATCCGTCCCAGTTGATCTAAATAGAAATCCTCCCAAATAATAATGAAGTGTGCAGTATTTGTAAGACGATCCAAAAAAACCCAGATTACATTATTTCCTTTGTATGTCCTGGGAAGTCTGGTGACAAAGTCCATGGTGATGTTCTCCCATTTCCATTCTGGTATGGGAAATAGTTGCATCATCCCCTTAGACGTCTGCCTTTCTGCTTTCACTTGCTGACACACCAGGCAATTTGATGTATATTTTTCAATCTCCTTCTTCATATTATCCTGACAAAATTTTTCTCGGAGATCTCGATACATATTTGTGATACCTTGGTGAATAGAGAAATTTGAACAATGTGCATCATACAAAAGTTCCTTCTTTAGCTCCATACTTGATGGAACACATAGTCTTTTCCCAAACCTCACAATTCCTTATTCATTAACATTAAACTCAGTGGATTTCCCTTTTTTGATAGCTTCCACCTTTTCCTGAATTCCCATATCATCCTTTTTAGAATCCATTAACCTTTCCAAAAGAGACAGTTGAGCAATAAATTGTTAAATGATTGATGATGTTCCCTTCTTTATGATTACAATGTCCATCTTCATCAAGTCTATGAAGATTGGATCCTTCTCAATTCTCATCATTGATAGAATCGGTGGGTCCTTTATACTTAGGGAATCTTCCAACTTGTTCTCTTTCCCATGGTGGTAATGTATTGAACAGTCAAAATCCTTGATGATCTCTATACATCTTCTCTAGCGCATATTAAGATATTTTTGTGTGAATATATTTTTAGGACTCTTATGGTTAGTATATATCTAAAATTTCTCCCCATAGAGATAATTCCGCCATATTTTTATGGAAAAGATCACCACTATGAACTCCAGATCATGCATTGGATAGTTTCTCTCATGGATTTTCAACTGCTTTGAGGCATAAGATATCACATTATCATTCTGCATCAGCACACAACCTAATCCCTTCTTCGAAGCATCGCTGAAAACCACAAAAGGTTCCCCACATGATGGTAAAGTGAGCACGAGCAGAATGATAAGCCTCTTTTTCAACTCCTTGAAACATTCTTCACATTCATCACCCCAGGAAAACTTTCATCCCTTTCGAGTTAGCTTGGTAAGAGGGTTGGAAAATCATGAAAAATTCCTCACAAATCGTCGATAATATCCAGATAACCCCAAGAAGCTACAGATATCTGTTACCGATGTTGGCCTCGGCCATCCCTCAATTGCATCTGTTTTGGAGGGATCCATAGATATCTTATTTATTATGATGATATGGCCCAAGAATAAGACCTCATTCAACCCGAACTCACACTTGTTTAACTTCGCATGGAGCTTCTCCTTGTGCAAAGTCTCTAGTATAGTTCTTAAATGCTCTTCATGATCATCCTTGGTTTTGGAGTATTTTAGAATATCATTTATAAAGACTACAAAAAATTTGTCGAGGTCATCTCTAAAGACTTTATTCATTAAGTCCATGAGAATTGCTGGAGAATTAGTGAGTCCGAAAGGCATTACTAGGAATTTATAGTGCCCGTATCTTATACAAAAAGCAGCCTTGGGGATATCTTCCTACTTCACCCTTACAAGATAATATCCCGACAACAATTCCACCTTGGAGAAGTATTTTTCTCTACTCAATTGATTGAACAAGTCATAAATTCATGGGAGAGGATACTTGTTCTTTATCCTGATTTTGTTGAGCTCATGATAATCGATGAAAAGGCGCATTGAACCATCCTTCTTCTTGACGAAGAGGACTGGCGCACCCCATGGTGAAGCACTTTTGTGTATAAACCCTTTATCTTGATTCTTTTGTAGTTGTTTATTCAGCTCTTGAAGCTCTACACCAGCCATTCTATGTGGAGTCTTTGATATTGGTAATGCCCCGGGTATAAGTTCAATTGAGAATTCAACATATCTTTTAGGAGGAAGACTCGGCAGTTCCTCGGGAAACACTTCTGCGAATTCCATCACAATAGGAATTTCTTCAAGATGGCTTCGTCCATAGACTCAATCATCTAAGCTAGATACACATGCTCATAGGGCAGTAATATCCATGCATGAGATGATGGAGCTAAAGGAGATTCATCTTCCTCCTTAAACTTGTAATGAATCGGGGGTTGATTCTCCATATGGAGTGTGATTTCCCTCTCCTGACAATTTATGTTGGCTCTATATAAGGAAAGCCAATCCATACCATGAATTGAATCAAATTCCACCAGAGGGAGTATGACAAGGATTTCATGGAAATTAAATCCATAGATTATAATAGGGGATGACTTATATTCATGGGATGTAATGATTTCCCCATTTACTGTACTCACCAACATCTTCACATCCATGATTTGTGGGGGTGCTGGGATTGTTCTACTAAAATTTTGAGATATAAAAGAATGCGTAGAACCTGAATCAAAAAGTATGTTCGCTATTCTTGAATGAATAACTAGCGTACTGATCACCACTTCATTGTCGGGGTTCACTTTAGAAAAAGTGATGGTAAAAGCTCGTTTGTGCTGCCTTAGAGGTTGTTGGTTGCCTCAAAAAACCCTTGGATTAGGGAACTAATTTCTAAGATGCCTTGGTTATTTGCATTTGTAACAATGAAAAACCTTTTGAGGTTCGAATGGTTCATTACTCTCCTCTATCGCAGCCGCGGGTCTTTCTTGCCAACAGTTAACAGCTAGGTGGCCTTCTCTTCCACACCTGAAGCATTTCCTCATCCCTTTAAGGCAATTTACAGGGTGCTTATTTACGCAAATTTGGCAAGTGGGGTGAGGTATCTTTAGCACCATTGGATTCATCCATCGGACCACCAGCATTGAAGTCCACCTTACAGTTCTTATCCCCATGATACCCATATGATTCTCCGATCTCCATTTTGTCCTTGAGGGCACATCAGGCAATTTCCTCATAGTTTTCGAAGTCACGGATTGTTAATGCTTTCGTAGGCTAGGCTTCAACCCACCAAATAAGCGGTCAACATTGCATTCTGGGGTAACGACAATGATGGAAGCATATCGTGGAATCCTTGTGATGTTTGCCTCACATGCTCCAGCAGATTCTTAATCTTTTTTCTTGAGGGAAAGGAAGTCCCTTTCCATCTTAAGCAGGAGGGTGCACAAAAAATATTTATCAAAAAAACATATTCCAGAAATCCTTCCATTCCAACACGTCGATCTCCTCCTCAGGCTTTGTATTTTTGATCAACACCCTCCATTGATCAGCTTCACCCTCCGTTCCATATGCCGCCAGGGTAACCATCTCTTGTTCATAACATTGAAGGATGGAGAAGATATTTTCGATGGAGTTGATCCATTGTTCAGCAATTGTGGGATCAGATGATCCACTAAAAGTAGAAGGCCTTTCTCTCCTGAAGCTCTCAATAGAAACTTGTTCTTTCATAGGGGGGGGGGGGGTTGAACGTTCCTCTTGACCCGTGTTTCTATTCAGAACATGAGTTAGCTGAGATAGAAGCATGAAAAAGTTTGTGATTCCCACTCCCATTGGTTTGGGAATCTCATTAGTACAGTTATCACACTGATCTTCACAATGGTTTTTAGCATGAGTACTCTTATTACCGGCCATTGGCTGGAATAAAAGGAAAGTTAAGGGTAACACATAAAGAGTAATCCAATGAAAAATGTTGATGACTTATAAGTAAACTTTTATTTCCTTAACTCATGTGTCTATAGGCATTAATCTAGGCTTTTCATGATCTAATTTCTAACATATATTCTTAGGGGAATTTTTTTAATACCCTTAATAAGGGTTCATAATAACCTTGTGAATTTACCAAAGCATATCCCCCAGGAGTGTCATAACCAAGAGTGCAGAAAGGCCCGTTGTCGTGCACCAGTTCTCTTTCGAGTTTAGCTCAAAGCAGTGTTTTCGGGTTTTACCCCTAAGATACATCTGTTCCAGAGCCACCTCTACATGTTCATATCCAGACAGGGATTCATTTTCTTGATAAACTACTTAATATGTACTTAGAAAAACATAGGGATGTTTTTATTATACATAGTCTTGTCTCTAAGTCTTTACTAGTGTTTTCTGGTCCTAATCCCAAAAAATAATTACACCTATTCTATGATACCAACTATGACAACCCTGCGTTTCTTACAAACTTAAACATGATTTATTACATAAAATTTCACTTGATACAACAAAGAAGATCTAGTGGTTTAGTGTATTTGGTGATTAGGATCATTACATAAAAACTTAAAACTTGAAATACAACATCTTTATTGAAAAAATCCTTTACATGACCACTACATTCCTTCGTACATAGCATTGCATGGGATAACCTGAGGACATGCATAAAAAGGGGTGAGCTATAAATCCCGGTAAGAGAATACAAAGGAAATAACTTGAGGAGTACAATACATGTTAGACATTAGGAATATCAATAAATCACAAGAGAAACATGAACATAAAGGCATGATAAATCATGATAATCATCACATGGGAATGTGGCAACAACACTTAACATGGAATTAGCATGAGCCAAGGCTCATTGCACATGGAGCATGAGTAAACCATCACTGCACATGAATCATAAGTAAACCCTAGTTGCACTTGAATTAGCATGAGTCGACACTCATTGCACTTGAAGTATCATGATACTATACTTTACCCAATGCATTGGAGCGCTATAATGGCACTCCCTTCTTAAACATTTCATTTCATGCATAAGTGTGACATAAGGATCATAAAACATGGATTCATAAAACATAATCATTTATTCCCTGATAAAGGAATTTATAATTCATACATGAATCATTATAATCAATATGTAAATGTGCATAAAGGTGACTACCCTTTATGGAGAAATGGGCATGGTATTCACTACACAATGGCATTGCCTTAGAAAATCGGTGCGATTTCGGCAACGTAACGGAGTGACATAAAAATTCATAAAAGTGGTGATGAGAGTGAAAGGGGTTACTCATCATATTTACATGTAATGGAAAGTAAGGAGGTCTTATAAAAACATGTTCCATAAATGTTAATGGAATTTAGATTCATGATACAAAATTATTTCTTGAATGTAAATGAGGAGAGAGAAGTTCCTTTTAGAATTTCAGCATAGTAATGGGTGTACATGGGAGGAATTTAATGAGGGAAAGGTGTCTCCCATCATTCAAACATAAATAGGGATGTATGAGGGAGGTGAAAAACCATACCCCAACATCCATAATTGAAATTAAAGTACAAAACAACTTAAATAAAATTGGACAAAAATGAGAAAGGAAGAAAAAAATCCTTACTTGGAAGTGTGCTTCCAAAGGATAGAGAGCGGATTGTGAGAGGATTCTTGGGAGATTGGGACACCTTGGGAAGATTCAAGAGATGTTAGGTCAGAGTTTGGATGAACTACAAAGGCTTTGAGTGAGGAGGAAGTGGGAGATTGGGTGGGTTTATATAGGAAAGGTGAGTGAATTCTTTATTATTTATGTTTGGGACCCCTTACATTAAATTAATCCAAACCAAAAACCATCACATGGTTTTTGCCCATGGTTTTTGGAAAAGGGAAGAAAAAACAATATTTTATAAGGAAAAAGTCCTAACTTCTTAAAATAATATGGTTGCTTATGTTGGGGTGAGTCGCACTCCCATGGAAAATAATTTAAAAAGACAAGATGTTTAATAAGCCTTGAGGGGTTCATTAATGCTTTTTAAAGTAGGTCAAACAAACCCAAAATCATATTATTTTAATGGTAAAAAATATATTGGCCAAACATAAAGATTATAGTATTTTATTACATCACTATTGGGTAATTATGATGTCACAAAAAAATTATATATTTAGACGGTATTTAATATTTACACAAAAATTTTACTGTCTCAGAAAATTTTGAAAAATTAACCGTTGGATAATTTCAGCGTCCAGATTCTAGAAAAAACATTTATTTTATCTAAATAATTTTCTAAATATGTTAATTTTTAATTTTACAATAAAAACCGACATTTATCGAAAATTCACAGGTTTTGACAGAAATGGCTTCCAATCCATAATAAAAATTATAATTACATTCATTAAATTATAAGATAATTTATATTTAATAAAAATTAATTTAATAATAATAACATTTTATTAAAATATTATTTAATCCAGAAATACATTAATTTAATAAAATAGATTTCTTAATTAAATAATAACTAAAAACACTCTTTGTACATTAAAAACTATTTACAATGTATCAATAATGAAAAGAAAGTATATTATTTATTATATACAAAAAAAATGTACATGAACATAGTACTATAGATTTGTTACATAAACCCTTAAAACAGCTGTATAAGACCTAAGGGTAAGGTGTGCGATGGTGACAGACTCTTGGGGTGGCTCGGATAACATCGCATGAGTGGTAATTTCTATCAGCTTCTACTTCTCTCGTAGACGGCCCCGTTTGAGCTTGACATGATAAAGCTCAGCTTGGTCTTGGTCAAGACTGAAGCCCAAGGATTCCACCTCTTTTCCAAGATCCGACAAATGGGATTTGTATGGGTCAATTCTACTGGATGAGGCCATCACTTCCTTTGTCTGAGTAAATTTGGATTTATTAAAGCCCTATATTTATACTAATCATGTGACCACTGTTCAACGACTATAATAGCAATGATCAAATCAGATAACATAAAACCAATAGAGTTGAAATTTTATATAAACATAAATAGACATTTTACTAGATCAAGAGGGATTTCCATTAATGAAAATTTGGGTCGTTACACTCTTTCAGTAAGTTTAATATTTATTTTAATGTGAACATCCTTTCCTCTTCATTCACATTTTTGAGGGTCATGGATCCTTGTGTTATTGACAAATTCAAATCATGTTTTTTAATTTTCCTGTTTTGGATCCCCTCTTATTTTTTCTCTCCTAGTTTTTTCATTCATCTATTTGAATGTCGATCATATGTTGGGTGAATGTAAATCATACTAATTGTGGTACACTGTTTTATAAAAAAACTCTTATCAATTGAAACACTCAATTCTTGTTTATTTTGAAATATAATTCTAATATTATTTTCAATATTGATTTTATATTCTAGATAAATTTTTACTAAATGGAATTTTGTGTATTGAACCTCTTTTATTATAGATTTTTTAAATATAGTGTTTATTTATTGAAAATGGATTTTAATTAAAAAATTATTTGATGGAATAGTTTTAATGATTCGTTGCAATTATTTTATACTGACTAAAATGACTGATATTAACTTGCATGACTGATTTATTAGAATAATATTCGTGCTTGGGGATCAGGTTGGTAGTCCGAGACAGGCCCACCTAAAACACATTATCTCTATATAACAACATATTGATTATGAAAACACTAATTAAACATTGATTATGGAAGGATGTTGATTTGTTGGGTTTTTCTCCCATTACCCGTAGGCATAGGATCTTGGTATGTTTCAACACATGAATCCATATTTCACGAAGATATTTGAGGATACTTTTTCCTTATTCTTATTTAACAAAGGTATTGGACCTATATTACTATTAATTAATTTTTTTTTTATATTTTCTAATGTTGATGAAATGATTTATTCATGTATTTTTGTTGAAAAATATTTGTTAATGCATATTTTATAAGACTATTTTACTCTATCAATCGAATTATATGAAAATAATTTTTTAATGATTGTTTTGAAATATATTTCCATGCCATTTTCTGATTTACATTGATCATATTTTATTTATTTTACATATATTGATTATAAAAATATTTCCCTAAAATACTACAAAAAATAGTGTTTCTCATTTCCACATATGAATTTGGTTATATATAAAATTTATTTTACAAAATAAATGAATAAATAAAAAACCAAATGGAGATGATATGTGTTCTTGATCAAGGGACCTTAGATGTTTCTAGTGACAAGAAGATTATGTGATGCATTTTTTATTTTGAGATCTTTGATGATGTTGTCTTTATTTTATGTTATTTTCTACTAGGTGCATTTTTTCTTTTGATTAATTCATTGGCATAATGAATATTTCAGTTTACTTTTTATTTTTTTTATTTTTTTTCATATGGTAAAATAATTTCATTTTAATAATTATCTATGACCAATCATTAGTTTCCAACCCATATGAATTATGAACATTCCTCAAGACATTCCAGAGCCATCTTGAGATCTAACTTCATTGGTTATTCTAGAAGGTCCATGAAATATTGGTGTCAAAGGGAGGTTAGGTCTCTTCATGGATGTTGGTGTGCTTCTTGGTATATCTTTGTAGGCATGAAATAATATTATTATGAATATAGGTGTAGGTTATGTGTTTGTTTATGTACAGATCTCATTATAGAGATCATTAAGTTACCATGAGTGGTTTGGAAAATGTTTCTTTGATTAATTATCTCAATATGATCCTAGAATTTTCCCAAAATCTGTTCTGATATTTTTATTGGTAAATTTGATGATTTTGTGTCTATGGACTAATATTAAATTCATTAATATCAATATAATGTGTTACCATACCCCTATGTAGACATATGATTATCCATTGAGAGGGAGTTACTGGTGGACCACATTCAATGAACCCTATAGTTTAGGAGAACCTTAATCAGGTGGTGGTGAGTACTTACTAATATCAAGGATAAGGAGATCCACTCGTTCCATTTTATGCTCTAGAAAAGGAACCTTGAAGGGATGATATGAGGGATTTATCATTGGAATTTATTTATCAGAAACTAAAATTATTTTAGGGAATAAATCATTCTCATGGGATATTGGATTGGTTTGGGATGATTGATTGACTATTTTCATTCATGAATAACCTATATTCCATTACAATGAAATGTGTTATTTTTAAAATTTAGGGAAAGAATGAGAGATTGTGGGACTCTATAGTTATGGTGATATGAAATGAGGCCTTAGATTGGAATGAATTCAAAATCCTTTTCATGTAGTAGTTCTCTCTAGAGTTGATGGTTTTGGACAATTCTGTATAATTTCTCAAATCTTCATCAAGTGGATTGGAATGTGAATCAAAATAGAAGTAATTTTTCTAATGCCCAATTTTCACTTGAGGTTGATTTGAATAACAATATGAAATCCTAGTGTGTTTAGATAAGTCTCAAACCAGATATCTGATCATAGGTGTTTATGTTGAAGCATACATATTACTCTAGAGTTTTAGATGGGGAAATGAGGGAGAAAATTGGGATAGCTAGTATGTTAGGGTTGAATCAACTTCCTATAACTCCTAGTGTAAGATTCAGTTATTCCTCCAAGGGTAAGAGAAAGTATAATGAATCTTGTTATGGGAACATTATTTGTGTTCCTTGATAAAAGACTTATTTCATGTATTTTTTAGTTTCATTAAATTCCCATTAATGTGTTTCCAATGTGGATATGTTAGGAACTAAAAACATTATTTCATGTTGGCATCAAGTATTTATAGCTCTTGTATATGTTTAATACAATTTTATAGGTTTCTCCATGTCATTAATAGACCACATAGTTTTGTGACCTCACCAGTAATGAGAGGCTATGAGGTGCACTCATATGATCCAAGAACAATGGATTTGCTACTACATGTTTCAAGAACATAGTTTCTTAACACAATGGAAGAGTACCTAATGGGATCTATCATGGGTCATGCAAATGTGAGAGGTACCATTTCTATTATTTAACCTTTAGTTAGTAATTTATTTTATATTGGTTCTTTATATTTTTTCATATCAACCCAAACTGTGGAATTGTTGAATCTTTCTATGTATCTATTGAATTATATCACATAAATTGTAATAAATATCAGTATAAATTGAGAGAAGGGTCCCAAATTAACTTCCTGTAATTTCCCTTTATACAAAATTATGCTCATATAGGAATTCATAGTTATTGAAATAAATCCTCCCAATGTTATTATATGAATGTAATAATTAGTGATTCATAAAGACCAGATTGACTGTTAGGATCAGTGGGTATCCTTTACTGAACGCACAAAGGATAACAATGTTTTTTTGGGAGAATGAGACCCAAGGGCTAGATGATTTGGTCATCTTCTAGAGCTGTGTAAGGTGATATATATTTTTTCAATAGAAATATAAATAAATATTATTGTAGTGAGCTACCTCCCGTTGTTACTGAGTTTGAATATGTATTTCTATTAAATATTTATGGTCTTCAACTACAAATGGAGGTGAAATTTTTTATCAACTTGGTTCTACGTACTCATACCATATCTATACCAGATTACCATATGACACTAGGTAATCCAAAGTATTTGAAGAATCAATTGGATGATATTATTTCCAAATGTTTTATTCTACCCAGTGTCTCACCTTGGGTAACTCCAATTCGTTTCACCAAGAAGACCTATGGAACCCTTCACTTGTGTGTTTATTAGTATAAAATAAATTTCCATAGGATTGATAAAAGTTTATATTACCTCATATTGATGAATTATTTTATTTTATAAAGGGGTTTAAGTGTTATCTATGATTGATCATTGATCAAGATACAACCAGCCTGGTATTAAAGAGTATGACATCCTAACAAATACGTTCAGGGGAAGGATTGATCATTATGAGTATCTTATTATGCCTTTTGGCTTGAACAATTATCCTACCATATTTATGGTGTTGATGAACATGTTCTTACACCAGTATATTAACTCTTTTTTAGTGGTATTCATTGATGAAATCTTGTTTTATTAATAAAACGAGTCAGATATTGTACTTTAATTTAGAGGAGTTTTGAATAACATACCTAATAATTTTCATTATGCCACATATCAATGTACAATTTTTGATTAATGATGTATAGCTGTCAAGGCATGTTGTTTTTGAATAGGAAATCTCAGTTGATCCTGAGAAGGTAAAATATATCATGTCATGGGAGAAACTAAAAAATGTTTTTGAGATTCAGAGCTTTTAGAGATTCATAGGCTATTACTTACAAATTGTGAAATATTTCTCTAATTTGGATTCATTGTTGACATCCATCACATAGAAGGGGTTGAATTATATTTTGGATTCAAAATGAATTATTCATTTATTATTTGATTAATACATTAACTTCATCTATTTTGATGAGTTTTCTAGACCCTTCTTAGGGCTACATGGCCTATTTTTATGATTCATGTTATTTTTTGTGATTAGTTATTATATAGGGTGATCATGTGGTAGCTTAGGGTTCTTATTAGATTCAACCCTATGAGAATAAATATCCAACCCATGATCATGAACATGTATCTATGATTCATTTTATTAAAATTTATAAGTGCTAAAATTTATAATTTTTTTAGCATTTACTCAAGACCAAGAATTCATGAGTTATATCTCTTTGAAAAAGGATTTTACTCTTAGATAGAGGAAATGAATGGACTTTTTATAGTCTTTTTACATCAACATTTCATACACCATTGAATATGGAACCATTAATGTTGATGCATTGAGATGGAGGATTTTATCCAATTTATTGAAGGAATAATTTGAGGAATAGAATTTGTTGGATCTCTTTTCTTGAATGCATTTAAAAGTATGAGAGGATGAGATGAGGATTAATTTTCTGAGTATTTCGTTAAAATACCCTCATAATGAAGTGTTTCTTTATAAAAAATCATGATTATGAGTATTGAGTAATTAGATAATATTTATATGGTGGGTAGTCCATCAATGAATGGTCTATATCTCTTGAGGGTATCCTTTAATGTAGTAATAAGTATGTTGTTACATTACTTATAAATAAACATATTATAGAGGATTTTTATCATTCCCCAAGGGTGGTGTACCCATAAACAACATATTTTTTTATAATATGTGGATGTGATTCTTATGGACATGCATGAAATAGAACATTTCTGATTCTGTTTCCCATTATTATAATTTTTAATAGATACAGATGATATAAAAGTATATAGGTTTACTTCAAACCATAATTGTGATGACATAGAAATAATATGAGATATCATTATATTTTTGGTTGGGTTTTAATGTACTCCACTAGAAAATATTGCAATTTGGGTGGTGATTAACTGATAAACCAAATCATCTATTCTTTATTTCTAGTAAGGATTTCATCAATATTGAGGATTTGGGTAAAGTATACATCTAGAATATTTTTAATTTTAATGGAGTTAGGTCTTCCATTTATCCTAATAGGGACACCTAGTTCACATCTATTTTCTATATTGGCCTCTAATATATTGGATCGCAACTAAATTTTATCATTAAATACCATCATCATACTGATGGTCAGATAGAAAATACTATACATATTCCGATTTACATCATTCGTGATTTTGTCCTTAACTTTGGAGGATATTGGGACTATCATTTGGGCTTATTTTAGATTTCCTACAATAATAAAAAAAATTATCCATTGAAATGGAACCATTTTTAGCTTTATATGGATGACATTTTAAATCACTAATATTCTATTCAGAGGATGGCGAAGCTTCTTTGGAGGGACCTAGCATGGTCTAGGAGATGATGAAAGGGATCCAAACGATTTGACAAAGGTTTTAAATAGAAAAAATATGGTTTAATTATTATGTAGGACATATTTAATTTTGATTGGAGTTATATGTTAGTTACCAAATGTCTGGAGACTCTCACCATAGTTGATTCACTGACGTCTTGTAAAACAGGAGATGATGGCACCTCGATATATGTGACTCATCGAGGGTTATAAGTGTATTGTAAATGTGGATCACCAATCTGATTTGATACCTTATATGAATTTGATCCATTATTTTTATCTTGATTTATAGTTAGATAAGTATCTTTAAGACAAATATAATTTTTTGAATTGGGATGTTCTTGATGTGGATCATGATATAACCTTGACAAAGAAGCAGATTTATATTTTTTATTCTCAGATAAAAATAATTTTCAAAACGTCTATAATTTTTTTATGTTATTTGGAAACATTATTTTGATTATCATGATATGTGGGATCGTGATCTGATTGTGAGAGAGTAAGAACCTCATCAATTTTCAAACCAGTCATCTTGATGAGGGTTACTGGGGGTAGAAAGCATTTATGGGGCAAAAAATTATAGCATAAGACATTTGATTTTAGGTGTAATCCTTATTTTATTTTTTATCCTCTTGTTTTAGATGTAAATTAATGATTATTATTTTTTTAAATCCAATTAATGGGATTGGGGAAGTGGTTTTGATCCATTATTGAGAGGTAGGGTGGTTTTTTGGAGTTTGGAAAGAGAGTTGGTGGGGGCCTATAATAAAAATGAACCAAGAAGGTCCATTGGCTAACTGAAGAGGACGGCCAACCAACTAATGGAAGCATGGAAGTAGGGTCTTCCTATAAGTACTCCCCCATATATTCAGTGATATCCACTATCTATTTTGAGGAGTTCTTTCTAAAGTTAGATCCTATAGAAATCCCACCATGAAACTAGTATGATCTCATCGTCATTTTAGTGTGACATCTAAAAGAACTATAATTCATCCTAGTTCCATATTCTATCTTATAAAATCCTAAAACTAGTTATTCATGCAAATACAGGTGATTAAATTTTTGGTTGTAACCTAATTTTCCACCCTAAAACCCCATTTGATTTCATTAATCACCTCCCTCAAAACTAATTTGAGCTAATTAACTGTAGAAACTCATTTGAGGTTATTTTTTCTCTCATAACCATGAAAATTCATGGAACATTTAACGGTTTAAAATATTTAATTTTTTTCATAATTGTAATAATAATTTGGACATGAATCCTACTTTCCACATATTTTATGGTATTTTAGGTATATAGAACCTATTTTGATACAATCCTTCATTTTTGGTTTTCATTTCTATGATCCTCTCTCAATTATTTAAAGCCCAGTTCTAGCCATTATCTCTCCAGTAATGGATTTTGAATTATGTTATTTTTTATCCAATGAATCGAGGGAGGCAATATTTTAGGGTAATTTTTATTTATTGAAACCATTACTTCTTGTATATTTCTAAATGGATTTTTTATTCACTTATAAATCATGATTTTAGTTTCATGATAAATATTTTCTAAATGGAATGGTGTGTGATGAAACTTATAGAATATGGAATTTGAAATAATGTTTTGATTTTATGAAAATTTACTTGAAATTAAAGAATGAATTTATCAATTAATTTTATCAATATTCTTGTGAAATTTTGTCATAAAATGTTTTTTAAATTTAAAATAAAATTAGTTATTTTAAAAACTCATATTTGTGATGAAATCCTATTGATGATGTATTTTGAAATGAAATGGGATGTTTTGAATCTTGAACATAGTGTTCATTGAATCAATGGTTGATATTATTTTATACTAATTTAAATGTATCATATCCCCATGCATTATTGATTTCATTGGATCACATAGAATCATAGGTAGTTAGGTTGGTAGTCCAGGATATAATTTTTAGGAATGTTTTAGCTCTATCTAGCACCAAATTGACGGTGAAAAATATTACTGAAAATTAATTAGCGCATGAATTTCATTTAGGGGTTTGTTCTCTAATTTACTTTAGGCTTCATATCTATAGATGTGTGTACATATAGAGATATATTTCAATGAGTCATGCGACGATCCATGAGCCTTGATCTAATTTAATCTAGGGATTGTAAGCATGGTGATAAGATAAAAATGATGTGTTCATGAAAATATTGATGAAATTATTAATTTATTCGTTTATATTTTTTATATTTAATTATTCATTCCCATATGATATTTTTTATTCTATCCATTGGATTGATTTGAAAATCATGTTTTTATTTAATATTGTAAAATATATTTCCCAGTCATGTTTTATTTAATTCTAATAACAGTAGGTTTAATTAATATTGATTTATTATATAATATTTTGGGAAAATCATAATGGGATAGTTTTTCTCATACACTACACATGACTTTGGTAATATGTAGACATTCTTTAACCATGTTTCAAAAAAGTAAATCACTATGTGGAGACAATGGGTGTTCCTGATTTGGGGAACTGGGGAGTTGTTTGTGAAAAGGTGAGTATGTGATCAAATTGTTACAAGGAGATATTAGATATTGTTTTATTTTATTTATATATTTTTCAATAATGTGTATTTTGTTATTTTTATTTTAATTTATTGGAATATCTATTGTTATGGTCTCTTTATGTTTTTTTCAATGGTTCATTATGGATACATTTTCCCCTTGAAGTTTCATTATCTCTAAATGCGAGTCACTTATCTACGAGGATTGTTAATTAACTTCATGACATGTCAGAGTCATATATGGTTTTTGATAACTTGTTTACCTAAGTATGTTCATGAAAATCCACGTAAAGTGGTTAAGAAAATTGAATTATATCTCTTTCTTTATGTGGTAGTACTCACGTACACATAAGCAACACCTCTATTTTCTAATGGATGATAGAGAAAGAAATTAAATAATATATTATCTTTAAAGAATAATAATTATGTTAACAATATCATGAATATTAATTAAATACATTTATATAACCATACATGAGATGTTATGATGAAAAATAAAATACATAACATCATGGAGACAATAGTTTT
Source organism: Viscum album (assembly GCA_963277665.1). Classification (NCBI taxonomy): domain Eukaryota; kingdom Viridiplantae; phylum Streptophyta; class Magnoliopsida; order Santalales; family Viscaceae; genus Viscum; species Viscum album. The sequence continues at coordinate 796,535,402 of OY728136.1, read as the reverse complement.
CACATACGAATTAGAGATGTTTTTATTTTTATTATATATAAATGAGATATAAAAATGTTATAAATGTTTCATAAAAAATTATCATCATTGTCAATATTCTAATTTAATTATTTTATATGGTTATAAATGATTTTTCGGAGGTTTAAAAAGAAATAAACATGAAATGTTTTATTATGAACATATACATTTTCCGTGGATAATCTACTTTGAAAAACACCTTAAGGATTCTAGGATGGTTGTTTTAGGAAGGAAAAAAACACTAGGTCTTGGATAAGTGTGTTTATAATATATTTGGGTAGATACTGGTTGATCTAATGTGTTCATAGTGTGAGCATAATTTAGGAGAGAAGGTTCTCTTTTATATGGGAGGGGAGAGACACACTTATAAATATGATGAACATTTAAATATAAAACATTTCATTATAGAGGAAGGTAAAATGATTTTAATCTAATGTAGAAGATAACATATTTTATGATCTAAATACACTCATATAGTAAAATTTAAACGAGTTTTATTGATATTTGACTACTTATCTTTTAGTTTAACACCCTTTTAGCCCTTTTAATCCTTAATGGTGAATTTTTTTTTCCAAGGAATGTTATTTTATACAAAAAAATTATGTTAATAAAATTTAAAAAAAATAATATAGTAATTAAATATATAAAATCGACTTCAAAATATTCAATTTATATAGGTTTTAAAAATTAATTTTAATATAAGTATTCAAATCATAATGAAGATAGTTTATTTATTAAAAATGTATATATTTTTATAAAAATAGTTTTACACAAAAATAATAGATAATATTTTTTGAAATGAAATTAATAAGTTTATTAATAAAAAAATAGATATATAAGAATATAAAACCAATATAAAACACAATATGGCATTGATATAACTTAATTAAAGAAATGAATAAAAAATATCATTTTAATAGAATAAATCATTACATAGGTTATAAAATATGAATCATAGGTTTCTAAATTCAATGTAATATTCTATATGGTTTATTTTACTCCATAAATTAATATTTGTCTTAGGAAAATGATTTCATAGACGTTAAATTCTTTCTTGTATCATTATGAAGTTTTAAAAGTGATGATATTTGTAACAACTATATTTTTCACAATTCACCCAATAATAAACTAATTTAGAAAAATCCCAAAATTTCACCCTATTCTAATTGAGTCATGAAAAAAATATTATTTCTTTTTTCTAAAATTTATAGTAAAAAATTTAGTAATTTTACCATTAAATATAACCATGACCTATTTCTATTATAAAGATAAAATAATAAAATGTGTATTGGTAAATTGTCCAAATATATAGTTTTTACCTACTAAGGAGGATCCAAGGTATTATACATACACCTAAAATAAAAATATATATTTAAATGAAATAAAAATAGTACTACCAAGGACATCATGGATCATTTTTTAGAACCAACCATGACAATTTATAACCCATTATACAATTTAAAATATTAAAATCTTATTAGTTATCAATTGACGGTGAGTCTCAGTAAATTTTGAAACTAAATTTTATCACTATAAAATATCAAGAAAATATTCTATTTTTTACAGTTTTCCATATACGCACCCAACCACAAAATGTTTTTGGTATTGATATTTTTTAAATATCATCCAATTAATCTTAAACTATAATATATATTTCTAAAATACTACTAAAACAATTTTTTATGTGATACATATTCTAAAATTTTAGATAAAGAATCAAAATATTTTTCAAATTTTCCTTTAATTATACTAATAATTGGTATATAATAAATATAAGAAATATATTTCTGAAAAATAGAAAAAATTTCCATTAAAAGAAATAAAAAATAATTATATAGAAATTTATACATGTGAAATCATTATCCCCCAAAATAATAATTGGGTCACATATTTTTATTGAAAACATTAAATTTATAGGTTTTTCTATGTTTTACAGATAATTTCATTATATACTATGTTGAATTAAATTTATTATATATAATTATGATTTTCTATTTTTTTATGTTCTTATCAATAACATTATGTCTCTAAATTTACATGTTTAGATAAACTATTAATAATCATATTTAAAATTTAAATATAAAATCTGTATGTAATAATTAACATAAATGTTGAAATAAAATTATTTATGATTAGAAAAAGTGATAGTTAATGATGTTTAGTGTCCATATCATAACTTATTTTGGTGGTAATATTGGGTTGGGGGAGGTCTCTAATGTGCATTGGATAATATGGTGGCAATGACTAGGTATTTAAAGAAAATAGCGCAATGTATCGATTCCGAGGTAGTGGTGTTGAGTGTATGAAGGTAGGGAAATAGATGAAGAGTGAGACATGGTCTGATGTAGCATGTATGATCACATGGGTTTGGGTAGAAAAGCTTCATTGAGATGAGGTGGTGATGATTTATGATGTTTAAAAAAGGTTATTTTGAATAGCAGTCACCAATACCCAAATTTGGATATCATTTTTTGAGGTCATCTTGTTTTGGGTTCCAACAAAAACCATTTCACCATAAGTTATTAAAAATTTGACTAAAACAAGGAAATTTTAATATGGATATAATATATATTATAGTGATATTATAATATGAAACATTATCTTTTATAAGTAAAAAATATTTATTTTTATAACCCCACATAGATATATTATATCTCATTGTAACTCATAATGAATTACAACTAAATAGAATTTGAAATAATTTAAATGAAATATATTTTCATTTAAACTATAGTCATGATTTTATCTTATATAGAGTAATAAATACTCAATGAATTTATTTTATAAAATCAAAACAATTCTTTGTTTTATACGGATGGTCTTCTTTAATTATATATTCAAACATTACATCTCATGATAAAAAGTGGTCTTAATAAAAATTGTTTAATGTAGTAATTAATATTTCAAATTTTGTCATAGTATATAATTGACTATTTCTAATGTGTTCATTAGCTTGTATATGAAAATGACTAGTTCCATTATTAGAAACTTCAACAAACTATTTAGTTTTCTATATAATGTTTGATTTTAATGGGATTCTATAATTAGATTCATTAATATAAAATTTATCGAAAGGATCCGAAATAATAGATTGAGTTTTATACATTGATGATTAATAAAAATTTGACAAAAATAATTTTAATGTGGGATATATCAATTCATATAAGAAATCGCTTTATGAAAAAAATTGGTTTTTTTATTTCTATGAAAATTTAAAATGAAATGAAAAAATATTAAAAATAATGAGAAATTATACAAAAAATTCTAAAATATTATTTAATAAATAAAATAATAATTATAAAAAATAAATAAATAGAATAAAATTATTTAATATCATAATTATATAATATAATGAAAATCAAAGTTAAGTTAAAAATGATTCTTTATTCAACTTGATTGGAAAGATATAAGCACAAAAAAATAACAGAATCACAAAAATAATTATAGAAGATATGGGGAAAATAATTCTTAGAAGAGAGAGTGTGGGGGGTTATTTTAAAATATTATTTCATATTATGCACCAAGAGTTCATAAGATCTTACAAAAATTTACAATTAGTTTTAGAAAATGAATCCCCACTCTATTTAATTTTACTAATGATGATAATTATTAAATATCATTATAATACACCTTTCATTAATATAAATAAATTTAATTTTATTGTTCATTTCAATCTAAAACATATGCTAGTAATTAGAGTGAAATTATTAATTATTTAAGCTTGATATAAGGCCATATTATCCATAAAAGGGGGTTACAACTAAATAACTGCATTTACACGTAACCCATGAGCATATCATGGATATATGTGCAATATTCATATATTTATTTATATGTAATGGTGATAGAACTAGTGAGAATAGATTTGTGTTATTGAATTACTATTTATATGAGGCATTTGTATGTATTTAATGAAGTCCTTATGGGCAGAAGAAGAAATATATATCCTCTAAGTACCTTTTTTGATATATTATTACAACATAAAACACACGTAAAACCATTTTTTGTTATAATGTACCCATTGTGAAGTGACATTCATTTTTTTGTATCTTTTTTGAGAAAATTCCAATTCATAATATATGTTATAAGAGGTGTTAAGACATTTGATATTCTTGTTATCAATGAAAGACAACTCAATACTAAAAGTAAAAAAAATTAGGGTAAAAACACCAACAATCTACGTTAAATTTATTGTTTTGTTTTAGAGTTTTATTGATTAAAGTGACCCAACATTTAAACATTTAAAAACAATGTTTATTCTTAAGTCTTGTTTATCTTTTAATTTAAATTATGAATTAAAAATATCCCACAAATAAATTAAGCAAAATGATTTATGTGGTTTGAAAAAAATGAACTCTATCTCCACAGAAAGAAGATACAAATTTCACCATTAGTGGGTATTGTTACATGAATTATTTTCACCACACATGATAACTAGTTTCTCTAATACATAGTTTAGTATTTATAATTATATAATAAATATCATTATTCATTCAACAATAATCCATGTGAAATCAACATACCACTACAAAAATGAGTTTTAACAATGCCAGTAAAGGGTCGTTTACAGGGGTAATAAAGTGTTATCTATACAAGCGATGTTAATGTGATGTATTTAACAATACTTGAAAACAATATGATAAATGAGTCTCTTAATAGTGATAAAAAAGTGCTATAAAATTCCTCAGTTAATGAAATTTTTTGCGCTAGTAGAGGACCCTTCTTATCATTATTATTAAAAGGGATAAATTTATATTGGTTTGGTCATCTATGAGCTCAAACCCTTTATAAGTTCTTCCAAGACCCCTTTATTAACATTGAACCCCCTTTATTAGTGTTTATTATTCCACTCCACATTTAAAAGTGCTTTTAAAAGTTCCTTCATCCTACATTGTCTGGATTCAAACCTTGCTCCTATTCTTCGAAGGTGGAGTGCCTTTACTACTACACCTTTTTGTTTTATTATCTGTTTAATGAAATTTATATTTATATATATATAGTTTCAAATATATTTTTATTCATATATTATATAATTCTTTTTATAAAAATTAATTAATTATATGTGTGTGTGATATATATATGCTTATATTTTTTCAAATATATTATATATTATATTAATATATTTAAATATATATACTAGGATATAATATAAATATGTATCGATTATTAATACTCTCATAGATGTATATATAAAAATTATATAGATATATATGTAATGTAAAAAATGGTTTGATATTTTTTTATATGTATTTTTAGAATGTTTATTTAGTTACATATATTTGAGTATATATATATATATATATTATTGACACATTCATTTTTATAAATAAAAAATATATGTATATATATATATAAATTACTAAATTTCTATATAGTAAATAAAATAGATAATTTTTTTACTTTAAATAAAATAAATATTACATATTTTTATATTCTAAAATATATTTCTACTTAAATATATTGATATATTTATTTATACAAGTGACTTATTAAAAAAATATATAAGATAATATTCAAGTGCTTGATTATGCATAAAAATAAATTATGAAAAATGATTAATCTTCAAAATTATAATATCAATATGAATAAAATACTTGGGAATAAATTTTGTCCTTACTAAAAAAATGAAAAAAGAACCCCTTAAATGAGCCTGAAATTCTATCAAATGTAAAAAAAATGGGATATGAGAAATTTAAATTTGGGGTTAGAGGACTTTTAGAAATTGGTTTCCTCAAAAAACAATTCTAGGGGTTTCTCTAATCCTTAGATTATAAATATCAACATAATATTTGATTTTATATGTGGTAGAGCCCAAACAGACACCCAGATCAAAAGGTATGACTGTTTCATGTTTATGTCATATTTTCATCTTATCTTAGGCCATTCATTAATTCATTTATTTTTTATGTCATCCAGATGTTATTAAATGAAAATTACTAGATAATAATTATGAAATTTTTAATTAATAATATTTTTTAATTATTTTATAAGCCTTTTTATTTAAATATCATATATATTATGTGAAAAAACCAAGTTAGACATATCAATAACATAATTAAAAAATATATAATTTATTTATATAAATACAAAAATATTTATATATTAATATATAATTTTTAATGAAATAATATTTTTTGAAAAATACCCTTTATTAGTGTGAGGAGATAAATCACTGATAAAGGTTTCTCCTTTATCAACCCTTTGAAAAAGAGATGATAATGGGTGGAATTTATGAACACTGTTTTTCTAGAACTGATAAAAGCCCCCATTTTAGTTGTTTTTAAAATCATTGATAAAGGACCAATATTAATCTATCCTTTTTTCTAGCACTATTAGGGGGAAGGTTATTTATTATCAATTTTTTGGAAGCAATGATAAGGGACTCCTTAAGAACTCTTTATTATGGTTATCAGAGACCCACATTAACATCCTTAAAAAGTTATGTTAAAGGCTTTCTTTAACAAAACAAATTCTAGCCCTAAAAAATTGGGTATTTAAAAGCACTTTTAGATTGCGTTGTTATATATATAGTTCTGAAAAAACTCTTCTTGGAAGTACATCATTAACATTTCTACATACATCTATAGTTAAATACATATCTCTTATATTTTCTTTTGTATCTTACATGTAATGTTTTTTTATCATTTCTGAATAATACATGTATAAATTTATTTCATTACCATTTCTATGGGAACCAAATGTAAAATTCATATATTTTTTTGGCGATTGTATATCCCTTGAATGATAAAATTTACAACCAGTGTTTAATTTCCTACCTACAACCCACAACAACATCAGTGTTAATATTGAATAACTAAACATTGAAGGATTGGTAAAAAATCTAGAATGAATAAAATAATAATCCACAAAAAATTAATAATCCCCATTTTGAGACTTATTCTAGAAATAGTGTCTCTTCCCAAACTATCCCCCTCCAACGAGCTGATATGATGTGTTGCTTCTTTTAATTAATAATCCACTTAATAGACCAACTAATAAATACAAATGCCTCATTTTTTCTTTGACCTCCACTTTGATTTTTTTTTGAATTCATGAATCTATATATCATTACCTAATCAAAATAATCATCTTATATTGAATAAAATGTTATTTTAGTTAAACAGTATTTGTTTTTAAGTGGAATACCAAATTCTATATACAATGTATTATACATTATCTATATAAAAACAACATGTTTTCTCCATTATGATTATCCAATTACTTCATTAAATTATAAAAATTTAAAATTTTGTTAATATTTTCTATTAAAAAAATAATATTTCCTCAACCCTTGTAATTTCATACGATACGATATAGTATGTCATATAGTATGTCACACACATGGAAAAACGATTGTATTTAATCTTGTGTGTATATCTTATTTCACAATATAGAGAAGTTGTATACAAGATATTTGGAATATAATATTATATGAAATGGTTGAGTATAAGTGACATTAAATCAATTATTTAATTCATTTGTAACTACCATGACTTATTTATCCATCTTAACATTAATGGGATAACATGAAAAAATACCAAACACATGAATTATTATTAAATGGTATTTTAGAGTTAATAGAGAGTAGTTAAATAATATATAACTGAAAACAATACTTTTACATTTATGAACTATATGAGTAATTATATAGGCTCATGTAGAATCCCTATAATCTATATAAATGTGTTTAGGAAATGAGTCGATATATGTGATTCTTAAATATCCTTTTCCCATAACTCTCCCCTCCCATCATGAAGGTGTCATTTTTACATCCCACTTTTATTCAGATATACTAACATATCATGAAGGACTGAATTATCCCACCCAAAGTGTTTGGGTGGTTTATTATAAAGCATGGATACACCTCAAAGCGAGGAAGATTTTGGTTTCTCCATAAAATTATTGATAAAATGTAGAATGCCAAAAATGAAAATGAAATTCTATGGTTCAATGAACAATTTTTTCATTTGATGTATACATATGATTTTAGTTTCAAATGAATGGTGTTCTTATGTATGAAGTATTCTTATTTATTTCACTTATTTGATTAATTGTTAATCACTACTAAGCAACCTATCAGTAGTATCATATCTATCCATCATTATAAATTTAGATTGTATTCCATGTATAAAATATGATAGAGAATATGAATATTCTTATGTCAGTCAGGAGTTATGATATGAGATATAATATCTACAGATACAGTGTATATCCCTTGGTTTTCTATAGGTCATTTCATATGATGTATTACTAAAGTTAAAAATAAAATAATCATGTCACTCTTATGAATTTTAAGGGAATTTTATAATATTATTAACATTTAAAAAAAATTATTCTATTATGAGAAAATGATTTTAAAATATGATTGATAATACTGATACATATGTTTTTGGAATTTTCTATAAAATTGAAAAAACATATTCATTCCTATTGTAATGACATATATTATATGGTTTTAGGCGAATCTAGGAGAATTTGAATTTTTTGTTTCTATAGTGGTGTGGGTGGGTGGAATTTGATAATTGGGATTCAAAACTATATTATATGAATTATTATTCTTCATAGTTGTGTTTAGGTAATGATCAGAGGTCTAAGAGGTGTTTTAGGTGATCGGGTGAGCATTAGAGCGTAGTCGGGTTATTGTGCTATGATTTTTGGATAGCAAGTGACTCATCAGGCCATGATAGCTGAAGATACTTCCATTATTTGGGAATGATTATAGGATCATATCATGGACATAGTTTCACCATTACTTCGATGGATCTTGTAACATCATGGATAGTGGGTGTCATAATGGGGTATATCTTATGAGTATTTTGATTAAAGATAATTCCATATAAATGGGGGTCATGATATTGTGGAGGGTATAATGTCTTGACTATGAAACATACATATTGAATTTATTAGGTATTCAAATCTGTAATTGTAAATTGAAAATATTAAATATTCCATTTGTAAGTTTACCATGGACAAAGGACAGTCATTTTGGGACCCTTAGAATGTCATTGTGAAGCCTTACCATGATGAATGTTACAACATGGAATTCAAAGACAATGTTCATGAAGGGTAGACCATCTAGGAAGGGGAGTCCATTCCCCAATGGCATATACAAAAGGATTTTTGATTGGATTGGGAGAGGTGTGACACTTTGTTACTAGAGGGGTCATTCCATAAGTGCTTTAGCTATAGGTTTTTTGGATCAAGGACAAGGATTTCTATTACACCATGTCTAGGAAGGCCACACCATGAGCGGTCATTAGGAATTGGAATCATACCATAATGATTCAGAACATTCTCATATTGTTCCCTCTTTCATTTTTAAGAAAAATATGTTAAGACATATATTATCTACGACACCACTCATAATTTTGTGAAAAAGGGGGTCTGTGGAGTTTCATAATTGAACCTACTCCCCCTATCCACCTCTCGTTTATTTCCTCATTGAGTGGGGAATTTTGAAGTGTTTTTATAGTAAATTAAAGGAGAGTTATTCACTATTATTTTTTCATTTTTCTTCTCCTTCACGATCTTATGATTTATAGTAATTTATCTAGGGGTTTGATACTAATTCCTTTGGAACATAGTGGAATTGATCCAAGTTGATGATGTTAATTTTCTTATGGACGATGAAGGATATCCTAATAAAATGATATCTTGTTTTTACTCACCATTTCATAAGATTAAATTCATATTGTGATTTGTTTCTTATGTTTCCAACATTATAGTGAGGAATTTGTGCCCAAGTGTACGTTATGTGATGGGGATTTTGATTGGGAGGAGGGGTATCAAAATCATGATATGTGATGTTGGAATTACATATATATATGTTTTAGTGAGTGGACTTCACTCAGTGATATTTTGGTGTTTAGTCCTATTTTGTTTAAAAATATAATAATTAATTACATATTGATAAAATATATTTTTAGGTTATTGTGGATTAAGATAGGATGTCAGGAGTTTGGTTTCTCTTATATAAAGCATATATAATTTCTGGTAAGGGAAAAACACTATATTGTTTTTGGTGGTGCCAAAAAATAATTATATGGTTTATAATTATTTTTTCATGTGATATTCCATCTCCAAACTAGTATGTGATCGAAATAAAATAATATGAATTCTTCCATATAAAAACACACACCTATAATGGATTATTCTTAGAGGCAGTGGACCCTTAAATGTCACTTCAAGATTCTAGGATTTTTAATGATTATTTTGCTACACTTATTTTTTATTCATAGCATATAAAATTATACATATACTATATATAATGGTTACATTTAATACATCATTGTTAGTGGAATAAAGAGTTTTTCTCACACCCTAATCATGTTAAATGGAATGTTGTTACATAAGAAAACAACATTATCATATGAACTACTAATTCAACGTCTCCATGTTAGATTGTTTAGTTTGATATCTTGGATAGAAATAGAATATGGGATTAGATCAAAACATGGGACCATGTTTTGAGAGTTTAGCGTTATTTTATTTAATTTTAGGATGTATGAAGTCTACCAATAGAATATTTTATTGATGTCTATGTGATTCATGAAACATTATAGATAAATATTTTATTATAGTATATACTATATTATTTATTTTCATTGTGTTAGTCATAATGTTTATTATCTTTTAGGAAACTGTAATGACTATTTTTATGATATTTATTCTATTTAATTTATTTATATGACTATATATTCTCCCTAAAGTTTCACTTTCGACCATCATGTCTAGTCAGAAACTTTTTTCATACATTAGGGCATGCCAAAGGTCACATAGATAATTTATTTGGTTACTATAGAGTGAACCATGTTGGTAAATTATAATGTTGTATTAGAGTATTGTTTTATTTGTCTAATTATTTGGTATAAAATATACTAGAGATAGAACTGGTCAGTATTTGGATGAATATTATGTTGTGTTCTTGGAAAACAACAACAATAAATAATATGTTAGTTACTAGTGAGTTTGGATTTTTAATCTTTATTTTGAGGTTATAATTGATTTGATTCTAACTAAATATGATATTTTTTAAATTATTGATTTATCATTTTAACTATTGTCCTAAAGTGGAAATAGGCATACATTCACGCTTCATATCTTTTAAATAGATATACATGACATGTGCATACTTGATTGTTATTGTGATACTGGTTTTGGGGACGAAATTTTTTTTATTACTTAAGGTATTAAAAAAATAGTTTTCCCATATTTTTCGATGGAGGAATTTTAATTAACTAAACTGGGTTATTACTTCTAGTAATCAATGATTATTTTAATAATATTGTATTAGATAAATTAAATTTAAATAATAACTTATAATTTATTTTTCTCTATAACTTGTGAGTGAAATTAGATTTAACAAAACCACTATTATAGTGTACTAGGTATTTATCATCACAGATGGATGATATATATATACTCACATTTTTGATATATTAATTATATAAGGGTTATACGATATACAAATTTTGGTGTCTATTAGTACACTAGAGTGGGTTGTGACATGTGTGTGAGATTCATGATATATGTATATTTATATGTGACCCTGAAAAAGTGTATATTGAACCAGGAGTGGCCTTGTTATATCTGATATGGGTTTGTCGATATTGTTTAATGAGTTGTTACTTATGTGGGAAATGGTTATGTAGTTGGTGTGAGAGCCAGTGATGTTGGGTAGTGACTCAAGATATTGGGGACTAAGTTTTTGTAATTTAATGGTATAGTTATTTTCTATTATTGTTGAGATACGTTATTATTTGTGAGGGTAACATGGGGGAGGGGTTCATTCAAGAATCTGAGTGCCTTTTGTGATAAGAAGCATGGGTAGATTATTTGTGTTTGATATTGACATATAAGAGGTGTTATCTAGTGCATGATATAGGAATAGTTATGAAATGTGGTTTTTATATGTGAATATAATGGTAGTAGTAGTGTGGTGATAGCATGTTCTGTTAGTTGATTAGGTATGAATTTCCTTGGAAGACATGGGGGACATGTCAATGAACAGATTTTGAAAAATCTCCAATACATATAGACTTATTGGAATACATTAAATGAATAATGAGGCGATGTTATGATGATGGATGGAAATTAACAATGGTTTAATGATGTTCTTATTAATTGTGTCATGATGCGGTCCTAGACTCCATGGCACCATTACTATTTAGAGTTAGGTCATGGGTTTTTATGTGATATGGTGATGATAACATGTGTATGAAAATTAGATATGGTATATTAGTGTAAATGTAAGAGATGAATCATTTTGATCAAGAAATAGAGAATAATTTGTTGAACCATTGATGCTATAGCATGTGTGGTTTGATAAGGTATTTCTCTTGGGTGTATTCTATTGGATTTGACTAGTATAACTGGTTCTATAGGATATGACTAGTTGGTGAGATAATATTCATATAATGAGAGTAATGACCAGATGATGGTCATGAGATTGTGGATATTTCAAGATTATAAGATCATGTGAGGGATAAGCTATGTTATGTTATGGGAAATGAATAGTGGTGAGATGAACATTGCACCTTTTGCAATGTTGAGGGGAAAAATGGATCAACATGATGGTTATGGAATCATGATAATTCATTAATTACAATCAAATGGGTACAGACGTGATTGTGAGATGCTATAAGGAGAAGGAAAGGACTGTATACAGATTAAACAAGAGAGATTTTTATGTAATGACAGAGGTCAAGGACATTGAGTTAGATCTTTGGGATTTGGTGTATAATGATGGATTATTAATTGTATTGGAAAGTTGTTTTTTTAAGTGATGCATTATCAATAGACCTTAGGGTAGGGATCGTAATGTAGATATATTTGAGGAATACTAGTTGGGACCACGAGTGTTAGTATTCAACTAGTAGTGAATATAAGTTAGGTTTTTGTGTGTGGATTTCTGGGAAACATGATTTGGATGAGAATTGAAAGGCTCAATGAGACACAATATGACATGGTGGAAATTTGTTTTTAGTGGGACAATAGTTGTTCCTCTATGATGAGAGGAGAAATATGAAAAATATCTAGGTATTGTGGCACAAAAAATATGAGTTTGGACAACGATAGTAGTTATCTTGGATGGGATGAGTGTGGCTTGGAAGGAGTGACCCACATTGAATATTGTTCCTGAGGAGTGGTGTAAGGGTAATATTATGGTGGTTAGTACACCATAAATGTTCTCAGTTTGTGCTGATCATTTAGATTAGTGTTGGTGAACATCAGGAGTAACATTCTAGTGGACCGATCCTAGAGTGTGTTTGGATTTTTGTTGGTGTTTGGATGAATGCTTATGATTTAAGTGTGATAAATGGAAAATCACCCCATGTAGTTATTGATTAATGAAAATTGAGAAAAATTAGTGTAACTTGCAATACAAAACATCCACTAGATGTGGGATAATGAACATGTGGATTAGAAATTGATGATTTAATGATTTATGAATGCTTTTTGGATCAATTGTCATCTTGGATTTGGTGGAACTAAATAGTTTAATAATTCAAGTGATGGAGAGGTTTTGAGAAGTGGAGTTCTTTCAGGTGAAATATTGTCATGATCATGACTACTGAGAGATATGGGATTTGTGTCATGCATCATGTTAATAAACATAATGGTTAGTGAGGTTCCAATAACCTTAATTTTATGGGTTAGTGAAAATATTAGGGACATTGAATTTTCATTCAATAATTCGGTGGTGTTTTGAGAATTGGTATTTGGAACTAGATTCTCAGTATTGGAATGCATCAATCAGGTGTTTATATTTGTAATTGGAGGTATGATATGTGTTTCCATTGTTGGGGGAGGGTTGGAGTAGTGTCGAGTGGCCTTGATGTGATTTTACGGGTATAGATGGATCTTAAAACTATTAAAGTTGAATTTCACACCATAAAAATTGGTTGAATGATGGAATATTCCATGGACAAAATGGAACAATGGATTTGAAGAATTTGGTCATTCTATGACCAATGACGGTGATGAAATTTTTTTTCTTATATGGATATCTTCAATGAAAAATTATTTATATTTGGGGAGTCATGAATTTATGGTGAGTGTAATTCCATGACTAAAAAAATTGTATATTAAATTCCTTAAATATTAAAATCCATACATATTAATTTATATCCTTGCATATTATCTTTGAGAATTTTTAATAGAGATAGGTTGTCTATTGTATGAAACATGGGGTCATTCCTTAAATATTTTTTGTGTGAGGCATAATGGTGCACAAACTCCATGTTTGTAAAGGGAAACATTACCATGAGGTGTGGGTATTACTAAGAAGGATTGGATATGTGGGTTTTGGTTTAGTGTAGGAGAGGTTTTCCATGCTATTACTAGAGGGTTTATTCCTTAAGAGATTATTATATATGTTTTTAGATTCTGGCATGAAAGTTGTGCCCCACCATGGACATTTGGTCCATTTAATGAGAGGTGATTGAGTTATAGAGTCCCACATTGAGACACATGGTCTTTCCATGACAGTCCCTATTTATCTTTTTTATAAAGAGTTACATATCAGTCATTTTTAGGTTGACTTCCTCATAATTTGGGGAGAAAGGGGGTGTCTGGAGTTCCATCTTTTTCATAATGTAGAGGTGTTTTGTAAGTTTTTCAATGGTACAGTTTGAGTAATTTCTTCCATTCAATATCCATCATTCCTCAAACCCATCATCTACTTCTAATCTATAGGATCTGTGATAGGTTTTTAATGACTATTCCATGTGATCATGGTGAAATTTAGATGAGATGGTGGGTTTTTATCTATAGTGGATGGAGGGTGTCTCAAGAAGACGATTGCACAACTTTTCTCACTTTTTAATAAAAGGTACATTGAATAGTAAATTTTCCTAAGTGTTTTTTTATTTCAGCGTGAAATTTATTTCTGAGTGGATATCATGTGTTGTGTATTTGGTTCAAAGGCGTGTTAAGGTCATTCCATAAGAGGTTATTATTCTATCACTATAGGTTTTTTTTGAGTTGATTATTCACAGTGAATTTCTGACAGTTATTTCTATTTGATATAAAAAATGTATAAATTATTAAAAATTATTATAATTCTTAATTATGATATTGTGACATGTGATGATATCGCATGAGATTTTTTGAACTTGGATGAGTCATGGGTGAATTTTGAAAAGGGATTAAATTTATATTAATGTATGTCATCCATAAACATCTTCCTAGGGATTATTTATTTTTTTAAATGCATGTGATACATAGTATCACTGGCTATAAGAAAATTTCCTTGATGATTCATTTTAGATGGACATAACTGACACAACTATTGAACATCGTCAAAGACAAGTGAATAGAACATTAGGTCTGCCTAACCCTGAATCATTAAAAACAATTCAGCGGAACACTACTAGATGTATATTATGGCGTATAAAAGTCCCACTACTAAGAGACACCTCCACCACTCCTATGATTCTCATACCACATTATATTCTTTCCATATTTTCCATTGAAGCTTCCACTTGGTGGAAGAGAAGGAGAAAAAATCCAATCATGTCTACTGGGTTCATATTTAAAATAATAGCTTTATCTACTATATCTACATAGGCTGAAATATTTAGCATAAATACATGTGATATAGATTCTTGTTTCAAACCCTATATGAACTTCTAATCATTTAGATAATATTTTTTTACCACTTTCAGAGAAAAATAAACAATATATAAAAACCGATAAGTGTATTCTAACACAAAACACTTTCCCTACTATAACTAGATAAAATAAAAAGACTTCACTATCATCATAGAGTTTGAAAAAAATAAATCAAGAATATGATATTTAAACCCTTCCAGTACAAATCCACGGCCCTATCTATATGTACCAAGGAATCTCACCACCATTTAGGGGGACCCTCTAGTCCGAAAACCACACACTTTACCTTGATATTCATAGGTTTATCCCAGATGATTAAAATATGATCAATCACTTATAGACTACCCTCTACCTATTGGGTCACATTTTTTTCTTTAAGAGATAGTGATTTCTTCTATAAGAACTCCAGATATCAATATCATTATCCTCATTCTTCTAGTTGAACATCAAGATATGGGTTTTGTACTTGAGGTACATTTTGTTCTAAAACATGAACTAATCACATGATGGACTCTATAAAACTCTATCATAATGGTGGATTCTTTAAGGAGAATCCATTTCAGCCTCATGTGGATCCTATAGAAGACATCTTGGAGGAATACCACTACATAATGAAAGCATAATATATGATTATATAATTGGATAATATACATTAAAACTAGAAAACCATAATTAAAAACTAATATTAATATCAATAACTCACAAAAGAGTCACATATCCCTATATCCCATGGTAACATGACGCTTTTCTTGTTACGATTTAGATAAACACTCACTAAATACTAACTATCTACTATTTAAAAAATTACCAATCACCAAAAAACATCACAAGACTGAACATTAACATTATTTGATACAATTTTTTTAACAAACCACAGTAGGATACCCTCACATATTGGTACCCACCCTGATCTACCACATAGCCAAAGCGTATTACCAATCCCCATGAGTTGGTGACTAGAACCTGGGCATCAAAAACTATCATAGGGTACTATTCAATCAAATATGAATTTGATGAAATTGAGTTTGTGTATATATATAAATATATATAAAAATAGAGGAAATAAATAAATAAATAATAACTAGAAATATATATTCCATCATTGAATGAAAATATCATAAGTTATATAACTCGAAACAGTCATGAAAACCCAACGTAAAAGACCAACATTAATGGAAAACTAGAAGAAACATGTTAATTCATGTAATAATGTGGTAAATATCCTATAATATCACAACTATCTACCCATACCTAGTTGATAGAAACTTTTCATCCTCACTATGGTGCCTTGCATTTTCCAACATCAAAATACATAAGCAGGTCTGTACATCTCCAAAGGGGTGTACATGGTGTAAGCTAAACATTACTAGTAGGATCTCAACTAGGTGATCCATATCATTTGTCTATATAATAAATAAAAATATACCCATATTATATAAAACATTAAATGATAAAAAATAAATTATTTTATATAAAAAACATGGAAAATATTTTACTTTTTCCTACAGTTCAAAAAAAGTCATCAAAAATAACTTAAAAGCATACATTCCATAAATATTTATTATATTCAAATAAGGTATCTCAAATATATAACAATGAAAATGAAAAACACAAGTAAATAATTATAGTGGATTAAAAAAGTCATTCTAGTAGACTACTCATACCATAATCAATGACTAGTGCACACTCAAGTCCTTAGAACAAAGACTTTTGCAGTAGAGGAACACCCCCTGATTGAACCCCACAAAAATGTCAATATAATTTTCCTATATAAATGGGAATAGGTTGTATAAGAACACATTATGTGTTATCCCCTAATAATACTTCGACTATGTCCTTATGTTCTACCTTCCACCCATGTATTAATGTCTTCCCATGTGTTGCAATTATCAAATCATTTTGAAAATAGATTTTCACAATCAATTTCAAAAAACCCTTATCCTTTATCAAAACTGATTAAAAAATTGATGTTAAAATTATTTGAAAACAATCATTTTAAATTACCCAAAACTATGGGAAACCCCATATTTTACTTTAAATCCATTTACACACATTCAACAATCAAGATAATTAATTAATAAAACAATTTATAAAACATAATCAATCTTGATTAATTCATCAATTGACAGATAAAATCCACCTACTTCAAAATATGATTTCACAGACACATAATATGTTCCACAAAAACATGAAGGAATGAAAGGATAATAACAAAGTACCAATAATTTATTCCAATGTATTTAGATAAATTAAACTATAAAAGTAGTAAGTGGAGAAAATAAACAACACATACCTTAATGAACCCACATGACACACCGTAGACAACATGAGGGCTAGAATCTAAAATATAATTACATGACTGAACTAGAAAATATAGAATAAAAAATCAACATAGGGTTGAAAAATTCAAAACACTTATCAACCCCATGATTATAACCAATGGAAATGAAGAAGAAAAAAAGGAATCTTACAAAGATGAATAGAAGAAACCACCACTGAGATTCAATGGTCAAAAATTTGATCCATAATGTGAGAAGATCATATTAATTTCCTAGAACTACATATGATTTGTTGGGGAGTCCTTCACAACTAAATAATGGATGAAATTTATGTGGACAGTGCATAAAACCGATAGGTCAGACATGATTTATGATGTGAATTATAGATTCACAATAGGAATCCTATAATTTTCAAATACACTAAAAAATGAATTTCCATCGGTTAAATTATCTTGATTGAAGTTTTCATGATATTAACATGTTTCAGGAATTTTATATTTTTCATGCTCTATTAAATTTTCATTGATTCCACCCAGTTACATATTCACATTGTAAAACATATTCACAGTGTGAATGTTTCATGAAAGAAAAATTTATTCTATGATTTTTAGAAAGATTCAAAACCAACATTAAAACTCTCGAAACCCAAAAATAGAATCTTAATAAAAAAAATTCATTTTTATAAATGATTTAAATGATGGATTGTCACATGGAGTGTTATCTTATGGATCATCTTATTCTACTTTAATGATTATATGTTTAGACATGAAGTTGTAAGTATTATGGATAAGTACTCTTCTTCTCGTTTTTAATCTATGTTTTTATTCCTTTTTTTATATATTATACTTCTTGATTTTTTTTTTCACTTAACCTTGTGGTATACCAACATTGGTAAATTTTTTACTTGACCTGGGTTAGTGGATTACAAAATGGAAATAGAGGGAATACTATTCCTAATGTGTTAAGAAACTACCTAGCTATGGTTCAATGTTTGTGGAAGGTAAGGATTAGGATTGTAAAAATTTGTTTAGTAAGTATAAGAGGTTTCCTGGGAAACTCATGTCTATGTTTTAACTCATGTTACCATGGGTGTTCAAGGATTTTTTCAAATCTTGAGACAATGGGAATGAGTTTATTTAAATGAACTTGATTTGGGGTTCATTTAAATGAACAATATCCTTGTTAGGATATTGTATTTAATTAATAGAATCCATGATATATTTAAATTCCTCTTTTTTAAATCATTAATGTGGATTCTTGACTTTGGCCTTATGATTTGAGAATTTTATCTTAAGTTGAATGGTTATTGACATGCGATTATTAGACAATACATCATATAATATCTCTTATGAATTTGTGTGGGGAATATGTGATCATTTTTTTGTATAAAAATAATCATCTTCAACCTGTACAAGGCGGAATCTATAATCCTCACTATTGATAATCTATGATAGGTTGGATTTGACCACTAGGGATGATTGGTGAATCATGTATGAGAATTTTATTAACAGAATCTACCAATCTTCGATGGAAAAAGGACCCCATGAATATAAGGAATGGATTTAGGAGATTAAGAGGATATTAAATGATCAAAAAACTCATAAGGAATCAAAAATGGGTTTATTAACTTAAATACTTGAGCAACCGAGAAGGATTTTGTGGGACACTATCATGAACGCTATGTTACGTGAGAATCTTATATTTACTTATTTTTAAAAAATGCTGAACCAAAAGATTTATCTATAACATTTTAATGTGGTGAAATCCTAGGTATTTATTACCTTATAGTAAGGGTGGAATAAAATTTTGGATTATTCCACCCATTTCATTGAGTTTTTTGCACCTATCACCTGAACATGTCACTAATAATTACATTAAGGATCAGAGGTTTGAGATAGGTCTAAGGGTTGATATGTGGTTTATTTTAATTTTAGTATTATTTATAACCTTGGTATGGGTGGTCCAACATGAAGTTATTTTCAAGGAAGGAATAGTTAGGAAAATGGGTTTAGGTGGAGTTTTGGATAATATAGTTGTTTGTTATGGTGTATATTCTAGAGAGAAATGGAAACATATTTGTGTTTTGTTTTCTTCAGGACAAATTTTAGGGGATTTAATAAGAAAATAGTTCTTAGTTTACAATTAGTGTAAAATTATTAGTCACCCCAACCCTAACTATATGATTTCTCTCTAAACATGTATCCATTGTTGAAAATTTGGTCATCTCAGATGTTTTTTGGTAGGATTCTCATTGATCGTAAGGGTAGTTCAACTCTCACCATTTGATAAAATGTTCATACTAATTCAACCAAAAGTGGTGGTTCTTGTTATCATGCTATGGGGGATGTTCATGCACCAAATAAGGCTCCTTTATGGTTTTATAAAAGAAATATTTATGTAGTGGAGTATGCTCTAGAGGAATCTGATGTACGAATGACCACTGATAGAGGTATGATGATTATTTCATCTTATATGGTACTATATGTTTTTGATACATGTACTAATACTTTTATATTTTCAATGATTATTGAAATGATGGAATTTCATTCAAAACATAGGTTTTTTTTTGATTTTTTACATTCCTTTCAGAAAGAGGTCCAAATAAGATTCTGGATGTCCCATGTGTTGGGTTATGTTAACCAAAATTTAATTATTGTAGGACCTTATCGTTCTTTATCTTAATACATTTTAATTTTTATTGGATTGGATTTGATGATTAGTGTCAACACTCAGATTTACTGTTATCATCATTGTTTATAGTTTCTATATACTGATGGATTCTATCATGACTTTTATGATGAGTGAGAGTCTATATTTGGGAGAGTAGGGCTTTTTGTTCCATTATATTGAGTAATCTCATTCCTGTTATTAGAGATGTTCCTTAAATATTTAATCTTTATTTGATTAGTCAACCTACTATAGTGGTGAGTGAATACTTAAACATCATTCAATATTTTTTTCTATGTTTCCACCATAGAGAGAGATTGTTTTTACTTTTGACTGACTCCTTGGTTCAATTCCCATTTTTATGAATCGATATCACATTTCACCTACGGAAATAATATAACTTAATTTCCAACTGGTGGATCTTGAATAAAATGGAGTTATTCCTCCCAGAATATCACATTGGGATTCAACTTTACTTTTTTTAATGTAGGGATATGGAAGTCAACAATTCTCTTTGATTATAGAATGTTTAATCAGGTGACCTTTACGAATAGGTATACCTGAGGTAGAATTGATGTTCCATTTGATTAACATAGAGGGGATCCTTTGTTTTACAAAAACTTCCTTCAGTCAGTGTTCCATTGGTTCACAGTATGAGGAGAGGATATATTTAAGATATCAATTAATATGAGATATGTGCATTTAGAGTTTCTAGTTTTTAAATTTGGAATAAATAACAATCCTATAGTATTTATAGAACCGATGAAATAAATATTTCATTAGTTATTTGAATCATTCATAGTCTTGTTTTTGGATTATATATTATATAATTTAGGTCAAAATAGAAGCAATGGATCATTTGGATATCAATGTTAGTGTTTTGAAAGACCGTCAGTTGTATGGTAAGATTACCAACTATGAAATTTGGATCTGAGAAATGATTTTTATATGGTATTTAATATTTGATAGGGAAATATCATTGGATCCTAAAATATATATTTGTAGTAATGTATTATAATTTGAATTAAAATATATTTTAAATCAATATATTATTGGTTTTGTATAGTTATAACTGGTGGTTTTTAACTAATTCCCTATGTTTGCATCTCTAATGATATCTTTGACTCTTAAGGGTGTTATGTTTAAAAGGAATGGTAAATGTCAAAGATATTTTGAGGAACTGAAGCTGCGGCTGAATTTATCTCCAGTTATGATTCTCCTAGAACCAAACATGGGTTATCATGATTTTAATGATGCTTAAGGTATGTTATTGGGGTGTTCCTTAATTCTTGAAAAATATGTGGTAGATAATGTGTCTTTCTAATTATATCCTCATGAGAATAACTACCCTACCCATGTAATGACCGAAACTATTATAAATAAAATTCACATTTTGATTTAATCAAATGTCTAATATGGTTATTGAAAACACCTGCTATTTTTATTAGTACAAACAATAGTATTTAAAATACTATTATGTATAATTACCATTGATAATATATACATTGAATAGTGGTTACAGGATTAGTATAAATATATGGTTTCAACAAATCCAATTGACATAGACAAAGGATGTGACTGACTCAACCAATAGGATTGTACCCTATGAAACCCATTTATCAGTGATTCTAAGGGAGATAGAATTTATTAACTTTTCCCTAGACCAATTCCAAGACGAGATCCAATATCTTAAGCATGAGTGAAACTATAAATGAGAGAAGTTCAAGATATTCAAGATCACAAACCAAACCATGTTCATCAAACCACCAATTGAAGGTCCCAACATTTTGCACCTTAATCATAGGGAATTTTTTGTTATATTAATTGTATATGTATCAAGAACCTATAAATATGATTATGTACTTTATTTTTCATAAAATAAAGAATGTATCCTCTTGTTTTTATTATTACATTATAAATGATTTTTATTTTGATACAGTAAAATACTTACATGATTTTTAGGCAATATTCAAATTTAATAAAAAAAAATATTTTTATCAGTTAATGTAATCGTGAAATAAATAATATTTTAGTAAAATATTATTATTAAATAATTTCTATTAAATATAAATGATCGTATAATTTGTTTGATGTCAAATGTAATTTGTATAAGGGATTGAAATTTCTTAATGTAAAAAACAAATTATTTCTTAATAAATGTTGATTTTATTTTAAATGTGAAAATAATAATATTTGAAAAACTATTTATTAAAATTAATAATATTTTTTAAATAGAATTTCCAAATTATCTATTGATGAATTTTTCGTAATTTTCTTAGGTAGATAAATTTTTGTCTAAAAATTAAATACCGTATAAATATACATTGGGTTTTATGATATAATAATGGAAGAAAGGTAATGTATCAAATAATATAATGGGGATACATGAAAAAAATCTGTGTTTCCATTTAAAATAATGTTATTTTAGGTTTATTGGATTAATTTTATAAAGCATTTGTGAATCCTCTAATACAATTATTATATTTTTGGGTTTTAAAATTACTTCTTTAAGAGTATGAATCACCTCCACATAAGAAAGATAATTTTTTTATTAATTTTTGACACTACCTGTATAAAATAATTTGAACCACTCACATTTATAAAAAACCATCGACAACAAATAGTTGATGGTTTTTTTTGGTTATATTATTATGTAGAGTCCATAACCTAAATAAGAAATATGTTCTCCTCTTTTCCTATATAAACTCACCCAATATCCATTTTTGATTTATTAATATTCAGTAGATCATGTGAATACTATTACCCCCACTCTCTAGAGTCCCCCCTAAAACCACATGATCTCAAGAATCACCTCTTAACCATTTGGAGTCCTACAATCCTGTAAGGTATTTCTCTAATCTTATTTCCTTTCGAGAACTTCTTTTATGTTATGCATCATAATTAAATATTGTTATATTGGGATAATTTATTACACATTACCCATAATATAAATATAATATATAAATTATGAGATCCACCATTCACTATCATCAATCTTCCCATGATCTTTTATGTACACCTATTACCATGTCGAAATATAGTTAGGATAATTTTCAATATTCAAGTTTATTCATTAAATATTTCCTTATATTTCAAATTTATAATATTTGGATTTTTTTGTCAATATACCTATTACTGATCACCAAATATATATGTGATGAGATACCCCTTTTTATATTATCTACCCATTTATATTAATCCATAAGTGACACCATTATGTTATCAAAATTTCACCATATCTTTACATGGTAAAATAATTGTGTAGTGAATACCATACAGATTTCTTATCATGGGTGTTCAGATTTATGAACATATAATTTTTTATTGGGGATATACATATATGTTTTCGACACTCCTTGATCATGTATTAAATTATGATTATTAATGAATCCATGTTTTATGCCTTATATGGAACACATAAGCCTGAGAATTAAATGAATGTGATCGGTGTGTATAGAATTATGTAGAGCTCCAATGCATTAGGTAATGGTTAGTCTCATGAGATTTCATGTTTAGATATGGAGTGAAACATATTAATTTATTGGAATTTTACCATCATTATGTATTTGAATTTTAGTCTTGACCTATGTTTATGAAGATGTGTTATATGTTAATGCAATATTTTCCAAATAATGATTTGGATTATATATCATGTCTCATTGTTCATGTATATGATTATTACTATTTTCATGACCCTTTGAAATTACTATTGAATATCTTGTATCAAATTTTACAATGTTTATTCCTTTACTGGGCTATATAGATCATTCTTTTCTTATGTTTTTCCCATAGTTATCCTGTACAGTTTAAAAATCCCTGGAATTTGAAAATCTTGTTACGAAAATCTTAAAAAATGTTGATGTTTCTCATTTTCAATATGATATAATATGTAACAAATTAAAAATAACATTATACTTCATGATCTTTTGGGTTGTATTTTGTGTAATTTTATGAAATAAGTCATGTATTAATGTATAATAAAGAGAAGTGTTATTAATTTTTGTATCAAAGGAAGCGTATAATTATTTTTGGGATTAGGATTAGAAAACTATAGTGAATGCCTTAGGGATAAGACTAATTATTTGAAAATAAAACTAAATTTTAGTAAGTATATTGTTAGTGGTTTATTGATAAAATAAATATCTTTTTGGATTCTATATGTTGATGTAGTTCTGGTACATATGAACCTACAGGTAACAACTCAGATAAGGTGTGTCAGGTTTGACTCCATGTAACTGAGTTCACAAAAAAAGCCTTACTGTTCCCAAAGTCTAATACTATAGGGGATATTCCTTGGTATTTTCATAATTTCATTTTGAACTATTATTAAGGGAACCAAAAAATACTTATACGAGTATATGATACCCAATAGATCATGAATAACATATATTGAATCCTAGAAATTCATAAATTAAGAAAACTGAAGTAATTTTTATGTTATCCCATTAATGTCATTAGATTCCCCTATTTATGGTTTTAATTGATTAAAAATAATCATCAATAAATTTACCATTATAATATTCCATGGTTGTAAATATAAGGAATAATATATACGATCCATCCAATGAGTAATGTGATGATTACCTTCAATGAGATTCCTATCCTGATAGGATTAGAAATTACAATCATCAATATGATAATCTATTAACTGGCATAGATTATAAATATAAAACTAGATACAAAAGATCATACAGATCCCCATAAGAGAGAGAAATCCATTATTGAGAACATTATGTGACAAAAGAAATTTAATTACAATAGATAATCTGATCCCTTAATCACAAAATAATTGACCAACTCCATTGAGAATTTCTTCTCCATGCTTTAGTGTTTTGAATAAGATATGGTTCCACTGCCTGTTTATTATATGGAGGGAGAAGATGATCAGTTTAGGACATTGGTCAAGAAAATTATATCAGTTGAATATATTGATTAAATGGAGTGGAATGTATTCTAGAAAATCTATTTTATTGAATATCTTCCTCACAGTCTTATACTTAAAATGGAAAGGGTTTTAATTTCACTCAAGAAAAAAATTTACGATTCTATTGGGATGTTTGAGGAAGATATTACAAGCCATGAACGATATGACTCTATATTTGTTTTTACCCATGAATTAATGTATTAACACTTCTTTGCTGGGCTAAAACATACTCTACAAAACCCCAGATGATCCATGACATTAATAGTTATGAGGAAATTGTCCAATGTGCCACAAAATCAGAATAGAGATCGATGAATCCCAAGGGTATCATGGGAATAAGAATTAAGAATTTGGTTTTAAATTTCGTTTTTATAATGTACTAATCGAAATTTTCAATGAAATTTTAGCATCCAACTAGTTAGATGTTCCGAAAGAAGTAGCCAAAAAATTTCTTAAGGGGAGTGAAGATATGATTTAGGTGAAGGAAGGAAGGGAACATTGCTAACAATTACTGACGAAAGAAACCCACTAATGTGATGGAGGAAAGGAATAATCAATTCAAAACCCAATGTATAGTTCATTACATCAACTTTAAGGTACTAGGGATCGTTTCAAACAAATTTTTCTTTCTAGGAGTTTTAGAGACAACCAACATCCTCTAAAGAAACAAGGAAGATATTTTTTTGTCACAACTTTTGTGGTGGATCTTGAAAATGATATGGTGACATGTAAACTATTTATTTATTATATATTAATAAACATATATCTTGATTCTGGTTCTACACATTCCTTCATATCAAGAAATTTTATTATAATTATCCAATAAAAACAACAAATCATGCTAGTAGAGCTGTTAGTGAAAAAGGAAAATGGGAAAATTATTTCATCCTTTGATTCTATATATGTTCAAAGAGACAGATTAATGTTATTTATCAAAAACAAATTAAGAATGGATATTATTTCCCTATGAGAAAGAATTCCAATATCAAATTATTGAGGTAAAGGAAATAATCACCCATGAAGACATGCCTATTGTAAGGGAATATATTGATGTGTTTCTTGATTAATCGCTTTTTTTATCCTATTAGAGAGGTTTAATTTTGAATTGAGATTATACCTAAGTAATTATCATTACTAAATAATCCATATAGAATAGATGTTGTAGAACATGAAGAGCTGAAGAAACTACTGTAGAAGAATCTGGATAAAGATGAAGGATGGTTAAATTTGAATTTGTATTGATTATATCGAGCATAAAAAAATTAAAAAAAATACATTTCCATATATTTATGTATTGTTTAAAAAGCTATGTGGAGTAAAATAGTTCTCCAATGTGAATCTACAATTAAGATATTACCATGACAGGGTGAAGAAAGAGGTTATTGATAGGACTAATCATTATACATGGTACATGTTGTATGAGTTCATAATAATTGAATTAAGAATCAATACAACTATAGAAATCACCATGGACTTGATAAATAGTGTCTTTATATATTACATTGAAAAAATTTTGGTATTATTTAAAGATGATATTATAATATAATATAAACCAAGGAGGAGCATGAGGAGCATCTAAGCACTGTGCTAAAGACCTTGTGAAAGGAGAAGATTTATTCTTTGTAAAAAAATTGTATGTTTTAATATAAGGAAGTATCATTAATTTAGAATATCATCATTATAAATGGGATATCATAGATCATTAAAAGATAGAAGAAATTGAAGGATGGCTGAAGAAAAAAATCTATGATTTATATTCATAGATTCTTTGATTAGATTGGCATTATTGTAGATTTTTTAGGAATTTCAGATGATTTTGAAACCCTCTAAACATTTTTACTTGTAAGGGAATCACGTTTTCATGGAATGATGAATGTTAAGAGAGAATTAACTAACTAAAAAGCAGGCTTCTCATGAACCGAATCTGATCGGCTTCAAAATTAGCACCTGACCCAGTCCGTGGAAAAACCCGATGGGTGTTCCCAATCCCCATGGGTTGGTACAAGTTCCCAGTTATCATTAAATGATGTTTGGGAATGATTTACCTGAATTTGTAAACATAAAATGACAAACTAAACCAAGAAACCAAAACAATATTTTTTAAACCAAAACATCATTTACTAAAATTTGGAACTAAATTACACAATCATAGTCAATGTATGAAGACCATTAAAAAGATACGAAACCAATAAAAGACAGCCCAAGATCATCCACAAGGAAAGAGGCACCTCCCCCAAGCCATCACCATGACACTGAATAATGATGGACCGCTAAAAACATGAACCAGTGGCATAAAAGCTGTACCCAAACCTGTGATAGAAAATATGATAGTCGACTTAAACCCAATGGTGTAATTAGGATGTGAGAAAAATTATAGTAGGATACCACCACTAAGATATTCCATTTTATAAACATCTAAAGAATAAAAGCAAGCAACTTTCCAAAATCAAGAAAAGATAATTACAATTTCTAAAGGATGAAAATTTGAATAAAAATAGTTTTTAATTATGTTATTTTAAAGGGTTAACACTTTTAAAATAACCACCAAAGTTACTGAATTCTATATCCAAATGTACAGTATGCTGATGGTAAGTATAAAGTAACTAATGAGAACAAGTAATAAGAAATAACCCCTAGGCACTAGCTAGCTGTGGGTCCGAGGTACCACATATATCAGTGAGAGTAACCATAACATATATCCATTCCCATGCATGAGCCACTAGTAGGGAACATACCCATAACCTAGTGGTCCCCAATCATCATTATCATAGTTTATTTAGAGTTGTAAGTGTCAATATTGCTATGTGAAACTGAGGCCAAACCCTACTGATTCACTAGTATACTAGTACTCATCCACCCACCTATATACCCAGGTTTTCCCCTTGTTCTCAAAGAAGTTCATCAAGTCAAGAAATATAAATTGAACAAGAAAATATTATTTCCACATCACAAATTCACCAACATCCCATATGTATACCACACAAGTCACAAATGGAAATTCTTCATTCCTAATGATATTGAAATCTGACTCATAAAAAAACAGCCCACAATACATTTCACATTTCTTCAACTGTTCCAAAAAACCATTAAACAATTTTATAAAACAAATATAAGATATTTCAACTCATATAAAAGCCCACATAGATGGAACATAAAACTCATTTCATAATCAAAAATTCAAATTTTCACATCACACTCACACAAAACAGTCCACATTACATTCACATCTCTTTCACACCTCAATATCTATTTCAAACAATTTAATAAAATATTTCTAAGATGATACATATCACATAACAAACTTTTCACAAATGAAATGGACCTTTTCAAAATATACTCCTACCAAAATAGTTTTCTGATATAGTTTCACCTCTTACACAACTCAATAAACCATTCAAAACTTTTATAAAACAATTATAAGGAGTATACCCAAGCTTTGAACATAAAACCCATTTAAAAAACCAATTTTATGAAAATATCACACAAATCCCCTACCAAAATAGAATCGACATCCCAAACAACATGTAATAATCCACTTTCAAATGTTATATAATCACCTTGAAAAATTTCACAAAAGATACCCATCAGAACACACAAATCCATAAAAAACGTTCATGGGGTATAACAAGGTTACACACATTAAACCCATTTAAAGACCCCCCCCCCATTTTAGGCCCAAATTTTAATATATCATTACGCAACCAAAATTTGCATCCCTTTTTAACAACTAATAAATCACTTTCACATTTTACAAAACTACCACAAGAGATAACACATGAAATACATTTGAAAAATACACACATCAAATAGAAATGTAACTTTGATACCAAATAATTTACTATTGCTAAAAAATATGGTTTTTTCATAATTCATAGAATATAAATAACATGAAAATTTATTTAATCAATCAAAATAAATCATCATTAAATGGTTACCCATTGAATCACCTACCGAAATTGTCGAATACCTCAAAATATGGTGTGAAATATCAACTGCACCACACCGACTCCACAAGGATGATAAATCCAACCCTAGACAACAAATATTCACCTAAAAGACTCATGGTCAAACCCTAGGTATGAATCCTAGGATTTGGAAACTTTGGAGCATCAAGAAATAGGGATGAAACCCTATAGAAACAGAAGAAGTGGATGGGAGGAACACTTACCTTGAAAAGGGTTGATAAAATCACCTGGAATTAACCAAATTTTGAATCTTGAAACAACAAAACCTGCTAGTAAGGTTCGACTTATGAAGAGGAGGTCAGGTGGGGACTGTAATGGGGGAAAATAGTATATATTAAAGTAGATATGAATGAATGAATTTACCTCTTTAAATTTGGGAGATTTGATAAATTTAAAGAATAATCGCCCTCTTTAAGGATCCAAATGAGCTCCAAAAATGCAAAACCGATAATGGGGGTGATCCTAGGGATTGTAGCTTCGAGAGGGAGGTGGAATCACCGAATAAAGTAAAAAATGAATGAGATATTGACAATTTTAAAAAATAATTTAAATCATAAAATGGGCTTACAGGCAGGCCCATTATCATAATCAAAAACCCAAATCCATCATGATTTTGGATTTCTATGTGGTCCAAAGGGATATGGTGATTTTAATATATCAGTGTATGACAATTGGGAAGTATAATGGGTATAAAATGGTGGAAACTTAAGGAGTTATATAAGAAACCAAATTTGTTTTTAAATCTGGAATTGGGCTCGCGGTTTGGGCCAAATTTTCAAAACCCACCATTTTCCCCAAAATGATTGCTAAACCCCCCAAAAAAAATAAATAATGGAAATTAAATGAAAAATTAATTTAAAAAAATTCATGAGTGTGAAAATTCTACCCACCAAAAAACTTTCCACCCTCAGAAAGCCACATCAAGGACAAAGAAAAAACCAAACCCAACCGAAAGGCCGAAATGGACTACATTTTTAAGCTTCACACCAAAGGCCAAAACACCTCTAGTGATCAATTAAGGAATGAATACCTCACAACCAAAACATACAACTCTTTACTGAAATGATCAAAAACATTTAGGATTTATCAAAAAATAAAACCCCTCAAACACTATCTAAACGTGGCTCATGCAATTTACCCAAACAAACAAGACTATTGACCAAGGTTACACTTACCTTGATATAATTAAATTACTGGGAACTCTCCAATCCCAAAGTTTACCCTAGGGAGATGAAGGTGGTTATATAGATACAAATGAGACTACCCACTTCTAAGACAATACCCTTGAAAAAAGTGAGTTTCTGGTACAAGGATACACAAATGGGCTCCCCACCATAAGAGACAACTTAAATTTTTCTAAGACAGAATCAAGACACTAACAGGTGATCCCCAAACAAACTTCCCAGTACAAGGGGTAGAATACCATTATACATTTTCAAAATAATTTACATGAGACTTATAGTGGGTCTCCCCACCATAAGAACCATCCATCTTAACTGACCAATATGGGCCAGCACAGAAAGACACTAAAAATTAAAGAGTTGGGACAACTACATGGTTAGCCCGCACAGTTTGGGAAACGCTGCGCTAACCATGTGGATCCTTATACCTACATGGTTTTATAGGGTATTATTACTACTAAATTTGCACTCATCATGTCTACACAAATCTAAAACCTTTCCCCAAAACTCAAAAGAAACATAAGGGTAAAAGAAAGTCATTTGGAGACAACTTGGGGATGAGGCCCTCCACCTCTTTCCACCGAACTGAAAAAAAAACCAAGATGAAAACACAAAATGTTTAAAATATTCCCACATCTCATACTAAGAATAGTTTGTTGTACAAGGATATGAACGACACTAGTATTTCCCCTGACTATGTGCCAACTTCTCTCTGGGGCCTATGGCTGGAGTTGGAATGATTGAAGCATATTCGGTATCACTGTTTGGATTTGGAAACCCCGAGTAGAATGTCTTCTTCCGATGATGCAAAAAACAACACACAATCCCATATGGGTTAACCAAGACATAAAAAACTCCATAACTCACATTACCATAACTTGTAATTTCACTAAAATAAGGGTTTAGAAGATTCGCCCAAATAACACCTTGTTTCCATAGGTGAAGAACAACAGAAATAAAGGACACATATAAACACTTTCCTATAAAAAAGAGGGTGTCGAGATCTCCTAAAAGGAGAAACACTTCTGAAAAAATAGACTCACAAAATATTGTTCAATTTCACCTTTACAATCAAATGATCATTCAACCTCATAATGCGTTACCAAACATGACCAAAGCGACTGATAGAAATAATAAAAGGAGGGGGCCTTATACAACATCCCCAAACATCACAGCATTCCAGCAAGTGTCCATAATAGCCTCTAATGTTCAAGTTTATCACATGGGTGGTTTAAAAAAACCCTTTCTTTGAAGAGACTATTTAGGAATCAGAGGCCCTCTTACACACTATGCTTACGGACAACCCCAAACAACTTACACCTTCGATGAATCTGTTAGTTTAAGAAACTAAGGTCTCTTTCAACCATCCACGAGCACTATTCCGCAACAAGAGGATCTAAAAAAACCCAGATTGTAAATGGTGTAGACACATTCTACAATTATGAAGAAAATATTCTTTACATTGATCAACTGGAGAATTTTCCAATGGCGAAACAATCCCGGTTGCACTTCATTTGTGCACTAACCCTTAATGGGGGCGTACCTTATCGAACAGAAGAACCCAAGGACCCAACAAAGATGGTCCATTGGTAAAAACATGCCACAAAACAGATCCAAACACATTAATGGAACCAACTTAAGGGTGTCCCAAAACATATCTCATAGTAGACTACTAACCGGTCCTTCTACCCAGCTTACTAACCAAACAGAAACCCAAAACACAGTTCGAATAGGAGGTGTTCCTGGACACAAAAAATCCCACAACATCAAAATTTTACCAAAGCACACAATATAATCCATCCCAAAAAATTCATCAATACAACATGTTTTTGTTTAAAAACACTTCTTTGAAAACCAATGGATCAACAGTTAGCGTATCCACCCATGGTACCCCATGGGCCTCACACATGCATGTTTCTGTGCCACACCGGGCACCCCCCTCATATTCGTCCTGACACTCATCCAGTCATGGAATCAACCATCCATCAACCCATATAACCCCATGCATGTGGTCGATCATGGGAATTCCAAATGTTAAATGAAAACTCGTTCCACTTTTCAAAAACAAAACTGTCAACGAACCCATTCTTATCCTAAAAAAATGCTAACAATGAGATCAAAAACCCAATTCCCATATTACAAAAATTTTCATAAGGACACAACCATTTAGAAATGAACTCACATTCAATTTATTCACATCAATTTTAAAACATCTCATCCCATTAAAACAACCTTAAATTGTTTAGAAAACTATATTGGAAACACTATTGAAAACCAACTGCAATATGGTTCAGGCTTTCAAAATAGGTGTAAGCACACTATTTTCCATTTCAAAACAATTATGAAAATTCAGTTCCAAAATATCATAAATCAAACCATTCCCTCTTTATATGAAAATCATTGCACAAAAACTTTATGATTCATAAAACCATGTCACTTTAAAACCAAAGATCCAAGATTTCAATACTAATGCACAAAACAATGCGAGAGGAAACTAGTTTCAGTGGGTGACTTGGACATATGGTTGGAAGCCATATTCACATCACTTCACCATCACATTGTGTTTTATATGGAATATACCCAACTCCACATGGCTTTCCAGACCCTGTGAGATCATTGAGACCATTAACATAACTATATTTTCATTTTCCCTAATCATCATTAGACCAAGAATATAAAAAAGACATAGATAAAGCCTGACATACCCTGGCGAATTGAATCATGTCATGATGTGTGGTGATCAAGAAAACTACCCATAAATGAAATTTAATTTCCTGAAAATCTTAACTCCAGACTATCCTGACTATTTCCCAAATAACATGACTCAAATGGAGCGAACCTCACTTTGATACCAATTTTTCACAAACCAAATTTGGCCGCCTTCAAAATCGGAACTTGACCTAGTATCTGGCAAGACCCGAATGGCGTTCCCAATCCCCATGGGCTAGTACAAGTGCGCATGTATCATAAAATGATATTTGGGAATGATTTACCTGATTTTGTAAACATATAATGACAAACGAAACAAAGAAAACAATCTTATATTTTCAAACCAAAACATCTTTTAATAAAATTCAGAACTGAATTAAACAAACTTAGTCAATGTATGAAGACCATTACAAAGATACAAAATCAAGAAAAGTCAGACCAAGAACATACACATAGAAATAGGTACTTCCCTCAAGCCATCTCCATGACACAGCATCTTGATGGACTGTTAAAAACCCAAACCAATGGCATAAAACATGTACCAAAACCTATGACAGAAAATAAGAAAGTCTACTTACACCTAATGGTGTATGTAGTGTGTGAGACAAATACTAGTACGATACCACCACTAAGAGATTCCATTTTATAATCATCTAAAGATGAAAAGCATGCAAGTTTTAAAAAACATAAAAAGCTAGTTACAATTTCTAAAGGATTCAACTTTGAATAAAAATAGTTTTCAAGTTGGCTATTTTAAAGGGTTAACAATTTTAAAATAACCACCAATGTTACTAAATTCTTTATCCAAATTTACCATATGCCAATGGTATGTATAAAGAAACTAATGAGCACAATCAATAGGAAATAACCCCTAGGCACTAGCTAGCTATGGGTCCCAGGTACCTCGTATCTCGGTGAGAGTAACCATTACAAATATCCATTACCATGCACAATCCACTAGTAGGGAACATACCCATAACCTATTGATCCCCAATCATCATCATCAATGTTTAGTTAGAGTTGTAAGGGTCAATCATGCTATGTGAAACTGAGGCCAAACCCCAAGTATTCACTAGCATACTAGTACTCGTCCACCCGCCTTGATACCCAGGTTTTCCCCTTGTGCTCAAACAAGTTCAAAAAGTCAAGAAATATAAATTGAATATTAAAATATTATTTCCACATCAAAAATCCATCAAACAATCCATATGTATACCACACAAGCCACAAAAGTCCATTTTTCATTCAAAATGGTTTTAAAATCCGACTCACACAAAAATATCCCACAACACATTTCACATTTCTTCAACACTTCCAAAAAACCATTAAACAATTTTATAAAAAAATTATTAGATATTTCAACTCATATAACATCCCACACACATGGCAAATAACACTCCTTTAATAATCAAAAATTCAATTTTTCACATCACAATCTCACAAAACAGTCCACATCACATTCACATCTCTTTCACACCTCAATATCTCCTTCAAACAATTGAAAAAAATATTTCCAAGATGATACATATCACATAAAAGAATTTTCACAAATGAAATTGACCTTTTAAAAATATACTAATACCAAAATAGTTTGCTGATATAGTTTCACCTCTTACACAACCAAATAAACCATCCAAAAATTTTAGAAAACAATTATAATGAGTACACCCAAGCTTTGAACATAAGACCCATTTCAAAAAACCCTTTTTAATCCCAAAGCACAGAAAGCCACTACTAAAATAGAATTCGCAGTCCAATAAACATGTATTAATTCACATTCAAATTTTATATAATAACCTTGAACAATATAACAAAAGAAACCCATGAGAACACACAAATCCATAAAACACTTTCA
Source organism: Viscum album (assembly GCA_963277665.1). Taxonomy (NCBI): domain Eukaryota; kingdom Viridiplantae; phylum Streptophyta; class Magnoliopsida; order Santalales; family Viscaceae; genus Viscum; species Viscum album. Next base: position 796,500,189 of record OY728136.1, on the reverse strand, counting down.
ACAAGTATAACAAGGTTACACACATAAAACCCATTCAATGACCCCCATTTTTAGGCCCACATGACACTATATAATTACCCAACCAAAATTGGCAGCCACATTAAAAATCTAATAAATCACTTCCAGATTTTGCAGAACTACCACAAGAGATAACACATGAAATACATTTGAAAAATACACACTTCAAACAAAAATGTAACTTTAATACCAAATGATTTACTATTACTACTAAAAATGGTTTTAGCATAATGCATAGTATATAAAGAACATGAAAAATTATTTAATCAATAAAACTAACTCATCATTAAATGGTTACCCATGGAATCACCTACGAAATTGTCGAATCCCTCAAAATATGGTGTGAAATATCAATTGCACCACCCCGACACCACAAGGATGACAAATCCATCCCTAGACCACATATTTTTACCAAAAAGACTCATGATTAACCACTAGGTACCAAATCTATTTTCTGGACACTTTGTAACATCATGAAAGAGGGATGAAAACCTAAGGAAATGAAAGAAGTTGAAGGAAGGAACAATTACCTTGAAAACTCTTGAAGCAATCACCTCGAATTAACAAAAATTTGAATCTCAAACCAATAAATCCTGCTAGTGTTGTTTGAATTATGAGAAATAGGACATGTAGGGACTGTAATGGGGGAAAAAGAGTAGATATTATAGTAGATATTAAAGAATGAATTTACCTCTTCAAATCATGGAGATTTGATAAATTTACAGAATAATATCCCTACATCAGGGTTCAAATGAGCTCCAAAAATGAAAATTCGATAATGGGGGTCATCCTAGAGACAATGGCTTCACGAGGGAGGTATAATAACCAAGAAAAATTAAAATCTCCATGAGCTATTAAAAATTTTAAAAAATAATTTAAAGCAAGAAATGGGCTTACGGGCAGGCCCATTACCTTAACCAAAACCCAAATCCATCATGATTTTGGATTAAGTGTGGTCCAAAGGGATATGGTGATTTTAATATATCAGGGTATGCCAATAGGGATGTGGAATGGCTATAAAATAGTAAAAACTAAATGAGTTATATAGGAAAAAAATTGTTTTTAAATCTAGAATTGCGCTCATGGTTTGGCCTAAATTTGGAAAACCCACCATTTTTACCAAAATGAGTGGTAAACCCCCAAAACAAATAAAGAATGGAAATTAAATGAAAAATGAATTTAAAAAAAGTCATGGGTGTGGAAAATATTACCAATACACATATGCTCACACTACCCCAAAGTGGAGATATTTTCATGGTATTCGATAATGCTTTAAGGAATGTATTGGGTTCAGTGTTAATGAAGAATGACAAAGTCATAACCTATGGTTGAAGAAATTTGATGTTCACGAATAGAACTGCCGAAAAAATTGATCTAGAGTTGGCTGTAGGTATATTTTAATTGAAAATATGGAAACAATATATATTTGGGGAGAAGTGTGATATATATATGGATCACAAAATCCTCAAGTATATATTCACACAAAAAGAGATGAGTATGCTCCATGAAGATGGTTAGAGAAGATCAAGTAATATGATAGTTCAATTCACTACCATCCCATGAATTTGATAATTTGGAAGATTCACTTTGTAAAAAATATCCATAAATTATATCATTGACAAGAATTCAGAGGGATCCAATCTTATTATATTTATAAAATATGGAAATAGAAATCATAAAGGTAGGATCATCATAAGTCCATTCACAAAATATGTATCAAACATAAATTATGGGTATTATAAAAGATGATAAATTGGATGATGTGGTAATTTAGAAGAATGTGGAAACTATATGAAAAGGTAAATACTTGGATTTTAATATCAATGAGGAAGGATTTGTAAAATTTGGTCATGCCTATGTGTACTGTCAAATCCAATATCCAAGAAGGAATTATTTAATGACACACATAGTTCATTATTCTCCATTAACCAAAGAAGAAAAAATATTTATTAAGATATCTATGAGCACTATTTGTGGGACAATATGGAGAAGTAGATAACTGAATATACATCAAAGATCTTACTTTTCCACAAATTTTAGGGTGAAAGGAAGAAATATCATGTGATGATGAAACCATTACCCATACCAACATGGAAATGAGAGAACATCATCATGGGATTTTTCAATGAACTTCTAAACACGTGTAGGGGAAATTATGAAATATGGGTAATTATGGATCATCTTAAAATGATAGCAATTTTTTTATTCTAGAGGATTTCTAGTTCGGTCAACTTGAACAGATCTACATCTTATAATTAGTAAGGCTGTATGGAGTACTACTATTGTTTGTACTTATCAATATATATGATTGAAATCCTTGTTCTAGAACATTCTGAAACATGATGAAAACTGTGATCTTAACATCAGTATGACCTATCATCCTCAAACTGATGTCGAGTCTTAGTAAACTATTCATACACTAAAAGGCATGTTGAGAGCATGCCATGTTGACTTCAAATGAGTATGGGACAAACATATTCTTCAATTAGAGTTATAATACAAAAATATTTTCCTATGAATCACCCAGATTCACCCCCAATGAAACAAATTGTTGTAATATTTGAAAAACACCTAAATGTTGGGATGATGTTGGGGAAAGAAAACTGATAATTCCTAAAATGGTCATGGAAATGGTTGGAAAGGTTAGGATAATCCAACAACACATCAAAGCCGCTCATAGATGAAGAAAGGGTAAAAATTATAATCATAGATTAGAACTATAGTTTGATGTTGGAGACATGGTATTGCTATGCATATCTCTATTGAAAATATGGATCATATTTTGGAAGAATAGAAATCATAGTCCGTGATACATTATACCCTTTGAGATTCTAGATCACATTGGAATGGTGGCCTGCCAACTACCAATCTCACTGAACAAATCAAAATAATATGATGTAATCTATGTATCCCTCATTAAAAAGTACATACTAGATCCAACAAATGTACTCAATCTTGGTGGTACCATTGGAGAATGACCTTCCATATGAGTATCACCTAGTAAAGATCGTATATCATAGAGATAATGTTATATGAATTAATATAACACACCTTGTTAAATTTCAATGGAGAAACAAAAATTTTTAATATGTGATGTTTGAATTGGGTGATGTGATGAAACAAAGTTATCGACATTTATTTTAGTGTAGGAAAGAAAATTTAGGTCTTTAAGGGGGGAATATTATAATGACGTAAACTATTGTAAATAAAATTTACTATTTTATTTGATGAAATGTTATATATGGTAATAGAAAAAAAATTAAATTATTTTGTTTCAATATATCCAATTGAATTTAAAAGGATATTATGTATCCTTTACATTGAAAATATTTTCATTGAATAGTGATCACATGATTAGTATAAATATAGAATTTTAAAAGATCTAGTAGACACATAAATAGTAAGTGATGACCTCAACCAGTAGAATTGTACCCTATGAATCCCATTTATCAATGATTCTATGGTATATAACATTTAAGGAAATTTCCCATGACTATTTTCTATGATGATATCCAATAACTAAAGCATGTGAGACATTGTTTATCGGAGATGTTCAAGCTCATCGATATCATCACACAAACCATGTTTGTCGAACAAACCCCATTAATGTCCCACCATATCACACCTTACTGTAAGGATGGTTTCTAATATATTAAAGGTATATGTAGAAAGACCATATAAATATGATTATTAACTTTATTTTTCAAAGAATAAGGAATATATTTTTATCCTATTATTTTTACTTTATAAATGATTTATAATTTGAAATAATAAAACACAAGAATAATTTTTACATATAATTCAAATACAATCAAGGAATTTAGTTTGATGAATTAATTTATATTAGATAAGAACAACATTCAAATAATATATTATTATTAAATACCTCTTATTTAATATAAATGATGATACAATTTTTACGATGTCAAATGTAATTATTTTAAAGGTCAAAAAACTCTTCTTGTCCAAAACCCATTGTTTTTTAATAAATGTATATTTTATTATAACAATAAAAATTAAAATATTTAGAAAATTATTTATATAAAAAAATAATATTTTTTTATTCATAACATAAAAAATATCCAATGGTGAATTTTTCAGAATTACCTAGGACAATCAAATTTTTGGGTAAAAATTATGTACCATATAAATATACATTTTGTTTTATAACAACATAATGACAAAAAAGTGACATAATGAATACAATAAAGGGTAACCATGACCAATTATATGTGTCCCATTAAAATAATATGATTTTGTTTTTATTTTATTAATTTTAGAAATCCTTTTTGAATCCTTTCAATCCATTGTTATATTTTAAAATTTTCTAATTGTTTCATTAAAAGTATTACTCACCTTCACAAAAGGAAGGGAATTATTTTTTTAATTTCAGAAATAATCCATATAATATAATGAGAACTAATCACATTTGGAAAAAACCATTGGAAAAAACAATGGGATGGTTTTTGGTTTTGGTTAATTTTCCTATATAGAGTCCAAAACCTAAATAATAATGAAATCAACCTCTGTTATTATATATTCCAACAATTATCCCACTTCGATTAGTTAAAAATCCTTATATCACATCCATACACTTTCATTCAATATCTATAGTCCTCCCAAAGTTCCCCAATCTCTCAATAATCCCCTCCCAGGCCTTTAGAATAAGGTACCCAAGTAAGGGATTTCTGTTTTCCCGTTTCCATTCAAGAACTTATTTTTTGTTATGTCTCTTAAATTACTTGTTATTATATTGGAGTATGTTATTTACCATTACCCATCCTATTCATTTAATGTAAAACTTATGATAACCCCATTTAACACTCATCAATCTTACCAAAATCGATTTTCTACGCCCTTTACAATGCCAAAACACAGTTTGGATACTTATCTTTATTCAAGTTTTTTCATTGACCTATGCATTCTATTTATAATTTCTAATATTGGGATATGTTTTTAAATATCCCTATTAATGAAAATTTTATTTCTATGTGATGAGATACCCCCTTATCTATCATCTAACCATTTTTATGAATCGTTAAGTTATGTTGTTATGCTGTAGAAATTTTACCTTGAATTTTCATGCCAAAACAATTGTGTAGTGAATACCACACCCATTTACTATCAAGTTGTTTCAAATATATACACATATACATTTTTATTGTGGAATTAAATATATTTATTCATAAATCCTTGATAATGTAATAAATTATGATGATGAATCGATACATGTTTTATGATTTTTGGGGCAAACACAAAAATGAGAATGAAATTAATGCGATGGCTGCACATATAATTATATAGGGATCCAATCCATTGGGTACTATTTAGTCTCAATATATTTAATATTGGGATAGGGAGAGAACCTAATTTATTTATAGGATTTTCCTACCATGATTTCTAGGAATTTATCCTTGATCAATGGTTATGAAACATTTTTTTAAGTTGATGCCACTTTTCTCATGTTATTATTATCATGATATATTATTTATCTTTGTTCATATTTAGGATTCAAACTCTTTTCATGACCCATTGACATGAGTATTGTCTAAAATGTGTCACATTATAACATATTTATTTTCTTATTGGGGTTTATAGATCACTATTTTCTTATGTTTTTCTCATGGTTATCCCATGATGTTTTAAAAGCCTTGGAGTTTTAGATGATATTTTATGAAATTTCCAATAATTTTATTGTATCTCAGGTTAAGAATGTTATTCATTGTACCTAATTCCCAAATAAACAATACTTCTCAATATTAATGGTTTTATTAAGTGTAATATTATGAAATAAATCCAATATTAATGAATAATTATTTCAAGGTCTATTATAACCCATTTTCATGAGTTTTCTACAATCATGCATGATTTTAAAACATTGTATCAATATATATTTTGGGAGTGGATTACAGTATATTCAGATCTTAAAATCTAGAATAATATTTTTATCAAAGGAATTTGAACATTCTATAAATATGTTGATTTATGTAACTTTATACATTTTATTGTGATATTGATTGTATACATGGGAAATAGAACATGATTGATGATGCATTTAGTAGAAAATTACATACTCAATCTTTGATAGATTCAATATATGAGTGATATTTGTTGATTATGTTTTATGATATGAGATTTAGAGTGTTATATTTTGTAAATAAGGTATTCTTAGACTTACTATAGGTAGAATCATCTTTAGATGAGTGTTTTTTACTCAAATAGGTAATAAACATAAATTGTTTTCATTTTAGTAAAATCCTAAATAGTGAGGAGACCTCAGGTGAGTTCTCTTGGTATACCATTTACAAATATTTTTTTTCTAAAAAGGTTTTATTGTTCCTATATCTCTAAGGGGGTAATATTTTGATAGTGGACACCAGTATTTTTAGTCCACACACAATGGGACAACCAAGATGCATCAATATTTGAGACATCAGTATTAGTGTATGGGGTTGTGGCGTTTGATTGCATGCTTTATGTCATGGTGCCTCAGTTTTTATGGAATTAGGATGAATCACCATAGACCTACTTGTTTGTTGCAACCCTTTTTCATCTAGGAATGGAATTGGGATGATATTTTTGTAGACTTTGTCATTTTTTTACCATGTAATCCTTGTCAAAAATATGCATTTTGGGTGATAATTAATGGATTTATGAAATTTATCACTTACTCCATATCAAAGAGACGAAGAAGGTGAAGCCACATATGAACTTGTATATAAAATAGGTTATGATAGATCATGTGGTTTTTAATGTGATTGTTCCTGATAGTGGACCATGTTTCACATCACTGTTTTTGAATAATTTACAAGAGTTTTTGATCTACCCTTTGAAAGTAAACAATGTATACAATAAAAAATTAATGGGTATAGAGTGAGGGCTCTTTAGGTTATTGGGATCATTATTCCTGAAAGTATGCATGAATTTGTTTGTTCATGGGAAGATCAACATCCTATGGTTGAATTTTACTATAATACTAGTTATCAGGATTCAATTAATATGGTATCCATTAATGAATTGTATGAGTGGCCATGTACATCTCCCATGTGATGGAAAAAGTTATAAGAGATATCCTTTGTTTGTCCGAACATTATTTAGGATACGATAGGAAAGGAACAGTTGATCCAGAAGACACTGAATATGGACTAGATTAACAAATAAACTTATACGGACCATGTTCATCAACCTCTATAGTTTAACATTGGTGATAATGGTTTTCTCATACTTTCATGTTGATTAGAAACTATTAATTGTCTAAATAGGGTAAATTGGTACCCATAATTTTTGGCCCATTCAATATTATTGAAAAGATAAGAATTGTGGAATATTGGATGAACTTTATGTCTCTATTAATATTGGTTCACAATGTGTTTCATATTTCACAACTTAGTGAGTATTTACTAGACACTTTCCATATGATCTAATTGGAAGGGGTTGATCTTGATCCCAACACAACTATGGTTGAGAAATCAATTCAGGTTTTAGATCACTAAGAAAAGGCTTATCATTGTGAAACAATTTTCCTAATTTATTTAATATTAAAATTCATATGGGATAACCATGATATGTTCGAGAAAAAATTGTTGATGAGTTAGTATTGGCCTTAAATTTCTGAGTGTTTAGAATCATGATCGCATTTTGGGGACAAATGTTTTTTATCATAGCATGATTTGTGAAAACATATGGGTTACATGTTTTTCTTAGTTTGTGATCGGTTTATGTTTGTGGATGTTTTATAGGTTTTTCAGAAGCATGGTTTGAAAATATATATTTTGGGAGAAGACATGCTAGGTGTGTGATTAGGTAATATAATTTTTACAAACCATGGGTTAACCATGAAGTGTTCTATTTTCTGGTTCCATAAAAAAAATTTCATGGTTTGATCATTGTTTGTCAAACTGTGCTGCTCTCTAATGTGACTACTAATGTGTCTAGGTGATTTTTCAGGGGTGCCAAATGGCTTTGAGCATGATTTTACCAAATCATGAATCTCATCTACAAGAAATTATTCACACAATTTTTCAATGGATAAAAGACAATAATGGTTGACACACTGTTTGTCTAACCATGTTTCCCCGTAATGCATCCAAATTTGATTCTATAATAATTAGAATTTTAACTCATTTTTAATGATACTTTTATGTCTAATAATCTATAGTCTTTTGTTTGGATCGAATTGAACCCTGTAAAATTATATAGAGGCTTTTCCCCTTGGATTATTGATGGAATTCATTAATTATTGATAGATTGGTTTAAAGAATTTTCCATTTTATTATGTTTTATTTATTATTCTTATATCATACTAGGTTCCTCACCTATTGTCTCGTTGGAACTTGAATTCCCTATAGATGAAATATTTATGGTGTTTAATATGGGATTTATGTTGTTCGTTATGGATATAGGATCATGAGGACCAGATATAACCATTTCCAATCTGTATTTTTCAAGGAAATTAGTTTACCATTGTTTTTGAGATATGTTCTTATATAAAAGGTTCAAATTTATAAATTAAATGATCCTATTATGAATTTATTTTTTTATGAAAAATATTAATTTGGTATGACAATGCTTTTTTTCTAATGATTTATGTTATTAATTGGGATTTTATTTAAAAATATAATTGTAGATAATATGTGTTCAAAGAAAATACATAATATTGGGTTTGTCTCTAATATGGATTTTCAAGCTAGTAAGTGGTAATGATTTAATATCAAAATGTTTTTATAAATATTAACTCTATATTTCAAATGTTTATTGAAAATCATAGCACATTGGGAACCATGGGTTCAATAGGAAATGGACATTTCCCTTTAGCGTGTTTAATTCTACTAGATTTTTGGATATCAACATAATGTGAGAGGAATCAATATCAATTGGATTCACATGATTCCAAGATAGAGTTTTATTTATATATTAGAGTACATATTCCCACAATCTATATCCAAATTCTTGTGATTTTTCTTTTATGATTGTGTTCACACTTGATAATATATTTCTTGGTTGGTTTCCCACTTACGTATCTTTTAGAGAAGCCATATTTGTTCTTTCTTATGAACCCATGATTTATTACATGTACTTTCTAAATTCCTAGTTTACATGAATATGAATGGATTTTAAAGAAATATGAAGGATTATTTATATAATGACTTTAATTTCAGAAGTGATTTATAAACTGGATTTGTCATTAAATCTATAACTGACATTTTATTGGTATAATGTTATATAATAATTCTTTGGTGAAATCAAATTGTAATTTATCCTCACACACTCATTTTTCCTTTGTGAAAATGTAAATATGGTTTTATAGGGGTTATATAAAAGGTATGACATCATGTATTTCTTCCACTTATCTTGGTTGGTGTCGCCTTCATAATGGGATAGATTGTTGGTGATGAGTGGTCACATGGAGTTTCATCTTTTTTATTGTCTTGTTTTAATTTTAGGTTTATATATTTAGGCTTGATTATATATATCTCATTGATATGTACAATTCTTTTACATTGTACTATTTTACTTTATCTTCTTTGGGTTGTACATGAGATTTCTTGTATGTTTTTTTAATCTCACCTTATGGATGAAAATCTTGGTTTACTGGTCTAGTTGAGATATGATTATTCATTACATCCAGTATGGGTGTTATTCATTACGACTATCATCCTCAGTGAATCAATTTTGAAAATAACATTCATTCTCATCAGATAGAACACAACAGACCCACTATAATTGAAGATTGAGGTATATTCCTTCACTCATATTATCTTCTCTATATTATATTCTTTATACCATCTTTCAAATAATTTTAAAAAAGTACTCTCTTCACCAATAACACTATCATGGTATTCTAAATATCTCATCTTGATTGGAATAAAAACCCATCTAAAATATTAATGTTTACCCACATTTTTTTAGGAAAATATTTCTATATTTAAAAGAAATTGAAACTTAAAAATATTTATTCATACAATAAATCATTACATAAATATATACATTATTTTTTAATGTGATTTGGTAACCATATCTCCTAAAAAATCATTTTATAATATTATGTTTATATCCTTGATAATATTAACTTTTAAATTGGATGTATTCACTAGATATTGTATCTACAATATAAAAACACTATAGTGTAATCAATAGATCACTTCTGAATTTCATCCTTACATAATAGAATGACCAATGAATTATAAGGTACATAACAACAATATTATTTTAATATATATTTTTATCAAAACCCATGACATCATATAATGAATAGAAATTATTGATATATTCCAAATAATTTAATCACTTATAATAATTCTTATATTTTGGAACATGAGGTTCTATGGAAATTTAAACAAGAATAATCATTTCATTTGCCTTCCATCATAATGTTGTGGTAATACATCTCACTTAAGATTTATTATTTATTTCATAAACCAAGATAATTAATGTGATAATAATTATATTTGGAAAATAATTATTATTTTTTAATATGAAAAAAATTATATTTTAAAATACAATAATTCTATACAAACATATTTCACTAAATTATACTTATTTCTGATAAACATAGGCATTTAAAAATCAATCCATCCTTTTATCAATTTAATAACATTCGTTCCATTATTATCCCCATTTAGGATTTTTTTTAAACAAAAAAATTTCTTTAGTTGGTAGTAATTATAAAAATATCACTGAAAATATCAAAATATCTACAACATTCAAATAGAAATAAAATATGTCATTTCAAAATCATTGTGTATATGAGTCATGATCGTTGTAAAAAAGGGTGTTTTGACATTTATATTTTTAATTTGATCATATTTTTTCTCAAAACCACTACTATGATTTTAAGCACATTATCAATATCATTCATTAGTGTTATTATACATGAATTCTTTCTCTCCTAATTCTCATCTGAATATAAATCCACTTCAAGAGTAAATTATATCCCCTTGAAATGAGAGTATATATGTACAATATTAAGATATAATAAAACATATTCCTTATGCTTTATATAATTTTTCTAATTATCCCACTTTGATATAAAAAAACAGTCTAAAACCCCGCAAAAATGAGCATCACTATTAAATAGTAAATCTATAAGTAAATAGGTGATATCCAAACATCCTCAATAATTTCAAGGTGGTTGAGCACCAAGATTAAGTTAATGTATTTAAAATATTATTATGACATATTTTTCATTAATATATTCCCTAAGTTATTATTTTATCTACATTAAATATTTCATTGTAAATTTTTTGATTAAATGATACTTGTTTTCAATATTAATTATGTGTACATGATTTATTAAATTCATTATAATTCTAAACACACTTGTATTTATACATAATATCTCCCTTTAAATATACACAACATTTTTAATATTATCCTTCTGTTTAATTATCTAATTTTTTTAACATTTCTTTGTCACGAGGATATACCCTTCTTTAACTGAACTATGTGATGTACTTTGTCATTTCTTACTAAGACAACTGACATACTTTCTCCATAAAAATAAATGTTCTCTACTAATGGATTCTTTGTTAAACATTTCCCATCTTAGAAAAGTTATTATAATTCTACCATATATATATATATGTTACTGCATTATATATTAATACATTATCATGGGTACTTTTATATACCTCATAATTCACTTATAATCCCTAAATATATTATATTTTTGTAATAATTGGAAGTCAAAATGGTATAAATAATGTTTAAATTATTCGCAACCTAATTATTTTAAAATATATAAAACATCCAATCATTCCTTAGAATAGTAATGGATTACCAATATTTATCACATCATTCATTCATTTTTAAATAAAAAATTTATTGACCTAAAAATCAATTTAAAATATTACTTTTCAAAACTGATTTTATAATTTTTGAGTTTATTAAATATTAGAGATAATAATTAATCACATTTTGGATTAACTGTTTCCAAAAAAATTAACTGAGTTATATAATCATTGGAAACATGATCTACAATAATATTAAAAATTTAAATTCTTCCACTCATTCCTTTTTGTTATCAATAAATATAATAAAATTAATATATATGATTACCTTGAACTATTATTCTTTCTACATTTCATATAGGGTTTTGATCAAGGGGAAAAAATTTAAATTCCATATTTTGTATGTATGAAACTAAAAATGTATACGTCGTCTATAGTACTATTTTAAGCCATATATATCATTCTTGAGAGGTTACTCTTTCGATTCAACAAAACCATATTGAAAACTAATTATTAGTAAATGTAGAAATACATGATATTAATTTGAGTATAGAATGAAATATTAAAATTTATTTGATATAACTCACATCCCTTTTGTATTTATACAACAAAAAAAATTAAATTGATCCATGATTAGCTATCAATTAGAATTTCTTTTTTAATCCAGGACTTCATGTTGACCCCAAACATTACATACCAAAATTTAATTATTCAAAATAACATTACCTTATTTATCATTTTTATTATTTAATAACCACTTTATTCCCATGTGTGGGGTCATGAATCTTGTCCATGGGTGAGTATAAACAATCCTAGTATGATTCCATTAAAACACGATGTAAAGATAAATCAATATGGTAGTTCAAACCATATACTAGGAATAATTCATGGTATATCAATGGAACCAAATTTTCTATATTTAAATAAAACCCATACGAAAGGGAAGAACCAAATAATCATAGCTCGTCTTTTTCAATAATCATATCACCAAATACATTAATGATAACTTGGGTAATATGAGACCTAAAATACCCAAATTCAACAGAATAGATGTTATACAATCTGTATGGTATTTAGGAATTCATAATGGTCTGTTATCATCTCTAAGGTATCACCATAAATATAAATCATATGTTCTCTAACTCTTTATTATCATGTATACCAATACTTCCCTACTACCTACCTAGAATTTTAGGTATACAATCTCAATTGAGGGAGTACCAAACCATTATGGAGGAGAACACACCAATATATATAGAATAACCTACTTTACTAATGTAGGAGCCAACCCCGATATATTAGGGAGTACTAACTCCACAAATGAAGGACTCTTCCCTGACATATGGGGGGGGGGGGGTTCTTACTCCACTTGTGGAGTACCTATCTATGACATATGTGGGAGTAGACTAACTATACTTGCATTGATGTAATGACCTACAATTTTATCATTGAAAATTTACCTTCTTATAATTATGTAATATAGTATAAATAACATAAAATTACTCATATAACACAACAAAAAGATTATAAGTGAAGAATGAATGAAATAAGTGGTATTTATTGAAATTAAGAAACCTAAACCAATGGGATAGTAATATGAAACTTATGAATAGTAAATAATTCCATAGAATGGAAACCTCACCGATGAAATTATAAATAAACATTTTCCATCTTATAAAATAATTTATGATATAATTATTTCAAAGTATATGTAATCAAATGTTTTAAAAATGATAAATTAGGTGATTGTATTTTCGTAAAACATAAATGTTTTTTTAATTATATAATTAATATTATATTTAAAAAAAATTATTTTCCAAAAATAGATTTTTAAATTAATATTTTACAGTCTTTTTATTAGAAGTTATCTTTTTTGCGACCTTATCTAATTTCTAAGTGTCATAAAATCAATTATAATATCTAAAATCTGTATTTTTTGAGTAAATGATGATTATAATTAATAATTAAATTTATAATATTTATAAAATTATTATCAATGAATAAAATTTATCTTTTAGTTCTACATGTCAATAAATTTTAATGGTGAATTATAGATATTTCTCTAAAATATTGAAATGTTTTGGGAATAGTGAAATACAGTAATTTATGGTATAAGCTAAATACATGAAATATTGATTAATGGATGATTTTTTTATAATTTAAACCCATAATCCTGAAATAAAATAAATTATGTAATACATTTAGTGATATTTTTTAAAATATTCATAGTCTTGACACAAAATAATAAAATAATGAATAAAATAATGAAAAAACACCCCTCTTCTTCACTATAAATACCACCCCTCACCAACTATTCTTTTCAAAATAAAAAAAAGAATTAAATCATGTAAAAATTATACCAAATATTCTTCTTAATTCTCTCCCCACATCCAATATCATTGGTCTGAACAAAATATCAACCCCAATTCCCTTAAATAGGTTCTCAAGGAGAAGATTTCAAGAGGAAAAAACTTCTTTCTTTTCCTTTTAATTTCATTTATTTTGCTTTCATTTCCAATAATAAAAAATATTTATCCAAGTTTCATGATAAATATAGTATATATTATATATTGTAATGTTTATTCTAGAGAAAACCCATCATAATTTATTTTCCCCCTCCCCCTTTGTTCTAAAAATGGTAACATCGTCCGTGAGGTTCTAATTTACCTCCTTCATGGACGATGCATTTTCGTTTTTCAATTATGGATTCAATGATGGTCAGAAGTACATTTTTACAATAAAAAATTATTATAATATATGCATTAAACCTTATTTAATTTTTTGGAACTATAATATATGTATAAAAATAATTAATTAAACAATACTATTTTGTGATGATTGAAAAACACCAAAATAATCTAAACAATTACCAAAAAAGATTTATCTAACGAATAATACTAGAATCTAAAAAAAGATGTTCAAGTACATTTTATTTTTTAATATTTTTTTAATAATATATATTTTTAAATCTGGAAAACTATTTTAATTCTTCATGATATTCTATTCATGTATACATGTAAACCGACCATGAAAACCATGGAAACAAATACACCATGAATGATGAAATTGAATCACATAATCAATAAAAAAGTAATAAATAAAAATAATAAAATTATAATTAATAAAATAAATATATAAAATGTTCATAATTAAATGTGTAATGGATTTAATTTCATTATCTTGGACATTATGTTAAAATTTAGAATATTGTTAGACATATGGTAAGGGATTATCTATGAACCCTCATTTTTTCCAGTGGGTTATGATTTTTCTCTCTCAATTTACCCCAAGGTAATTCGTTATTATTCTTATATACTTCTGTTAAATTATATTTTTATGTCCCAAAATTATTTACCTAGCTAAATTATTCTTTATTTTATGTGGGAACACCTTTTCTAAAAACCTTCCAATGTCAATTCTTCCAAATAAGGAAGCCCGATGAAAGGGAACCTCTCAATTTCTTACCTATATTTAAGTGCAATAAATAAAATGTTTTATGGAACCATTATTTTTATAAAATCAATAAACATATCATAAAAATATTCCTTGGTTCATTTTTTATTTTGTATAAAATATTATTCTTTTTCCTTCTTTAAATTCTATTGTATATTTTCCTTAAACTCTACTAAAATGTTTCATTTATAAGGTTTATTAAATAATATATTTAAATGTTTTCTCATAAATTCGACAAAAAATATCCTGATCTCTACCTATTTCCCCTTATTATTTTCCATTTATGATTTAAATCCATTCATTCATGGATAACATTGTGGTATTCCATTTTGTTATGCCTTATTAAATGATTATGATGCCTGATTTTTTACATGGGTAACCTTAATGATTTATTCTTCATGTGGAACAAATTTTATGTAACATATTATGTTAGGTGCACCTAAATAGTTTCACAATTAATTTTTAAATCTTTATTATCATGGGATATCATGTGAAATAGTCTTGTGGGTAGCATTGACTCATTATCCTCTCTGTATAATGGTCTTTTTGGTAATCCTTAACTCATGCTCCTCTACGTGAAATGGTCTTGGTGGTTTTCCTTCACTCAGGATTATGAAATATACTTTGTTCTCGTGAAAATTATATGATTCCATGATTACAAGATCCCTCATTTAATGATATGATTCCATATATTTATTCATGTTCCATTATTTTTTTCTCCATATTATGCATTCTAGAACACGTGTTATCCTTTATTCATATGCTTATTCCCATAGTAGTATTTTTACATCATGTATTTTTTAATTTATTCATCAGGTTATCTTATAATAATTTAAGAACATCGTAGATGTTATGATCTCATTATGGGGACGAAATAAAATATTTTTTTTATTCTGGTTTCATGTTTAATTATATGCATAATCTTTCAAAGACACTAGACTTTATTAATATTGGGTTGTATTTTAAGGAAAATTATGCTTAAAATATTGTAATAATATGTGTAAAAATCTATGTATATTATAGTTGGTATCAAATGATGGTTTACTTAGTTTTGGAAACTATTACTATAGAACATTATTATGAACCATGGGGAGAATTTTTTCACCATGGATAACCTTGATTAAAATATTGGAAATCATAAGTTAGGATACAATTTTTATTTATATGGTTATCATTTGTATGATCAGTTTTTATTTTTTACATTATTTCTAGATAAGTGGTATTTCCCCCCAAACTGTACTTTTTTATTATTTAATTCCTAGAAATAAGAGAATCCATCCCAATAATAAATGTGAAATGAAATGTGACAATTTTAAAAATTAAATGAAAAATCTTGTGGGGACATGAACTCAAAACCATATGAATGTATTAATGGGGACATGAGTGCTAAACCTTAGGAAATTACTTTCTCCACAGGATCATGTTATGAATTATAACATTAATTATATGTAACATTATTCTTCTCCTAAAAATGAGAATGTTGTTGTAAAACTCTTTATGTTTAAAATGCCTCCCATGTTTAGTGGATCTTTAAATCACATTCTCATCAATCAATGGATCGACTCCATTGAAAAGATATTCTCTCTCCTACAGTACATATTTGAATTGAAATTTATGCTTTATGTCTATTGTGTTTATGGGGAAGATGATTAGTGGTGGAAACTAATAAAGAACACAAATTTTAAGGATGAAATTGATTCCATCGATTAAGAGGAATTCAAGAAATATAAATTTCAATAAAATTTATCCCTAAACCCAACGTCTCAAAATGGAAAACATTTACTTGGACTAATGGCAATGGAATATAAGTCTATTAGGGAATACGAGGAAAAATTTACATGAAATTCATAATACTTCTCTATAATTTTCATTAATAGTGAAATAAAGGTGGATCACATTTTTATCAAACTAAATTTGAGCCTATGAAATGTGTTGGAAATTCAAGACATAGATAGTGATGATGATATTGACCACTGTACCCTTAATGATGAAATAGAGATCATATAATATCATTGATTTATGGTTCAATTGATAATAGAGGAAAATTGATTTTAATAAGGGAGTATCCATAGATAAATCATATGATAGAAATTAAATCCCATCACCCCATCTGTCAATGTTTTGGGAAGATGCATCATGGGAAATATTTGAAGGGAAATATGAAATTCATATAATGTGGATGAATGGGGAGTAAATAAAATTACTGCCAAAGGGATATGCATAATATCAGTAATGTGGAATAATAAATGAAGGTTTATATCAAAACTCACCCAATAATATAGTGTTTCATCTTCAAGGTACATAAAAATTATGAGAACTATTTCCCAAAGCCAAGGGTAGTTGGGGGAAATCAAGAAAATTCTAGAAATTAAGGGATTATGCTATCACTAATGCTAATGTGGAGCCTGAAAAGGATTATGTGAATAGTACAATGGTCATTCATTGAATTATAGTGAACATAATATTTGATTTTGGTTCTATGCATTCTTGCATATCTTTCAAGTTTAGTATAACTATTAAAACACCACCTAAAATTATGATGGATGATTTACATTTGAGAATAAAAAATGCGGAAATTATTTCATTCATAGTATATAACTCTTACCTAGTCAATGTTTATGGACTAAACATCTAATAAATTCTTATCTAACATCATTGTTGGGGTTTTATGTTATTTTTTTGCATAGATAGGCTATCTTTATACAAACCCAATATTGATTATCGATAAAGGGAGATCAATATTCACATACTGAGGTATCCTCTAATTATGTACACGTGTAGGGTGGATAATTAATCTCCATCTGAATCATTGTCTCAACTATGGATATTATTTTCTTTTGAGTACTCATATATAGTTAAAATGATTGATGCAAGGTAGGGGATCATTATTGAAGACATTCCAAATTTGAGGGACTAAACTGATGTGTTCCGCTAAGAGTTTTAGGATCGTCCTTCTGACTGAGATTTTGAGTTATCAATTGAACTTATTCCCAGATATCTTTTTATATTAGTAAAACCTTATATAATAGACACCATTTAGTTGGAAGAAATGAAGAAGTAGTTATCAGAGAAACATGGAAAATGATTTTATATTCCTGACATCTTTACTGTGGTGGTGTATCCATCCTCATTGTCGAAAATAGGGACGCATCAATGTGCCTCTATATTGATTATGATGAGTTCAATAATATCATGATAAATAACATGTATTCCCTATAATGTATAAATTACATGTTTGATTAACTATGTGGGCCATGTATTTCTCTAAGGTCGGCCTTTTCCTAGGATATCACCAATTAATGGTAAGGGAGAACAATATTACAAAGAATCCTTTTCAAAAATGGTTTGAATACTATTAGTTCAAAGATATTCCATTAAGACTCACTAATTATCCCAAATTTTTTTACATAATGAAAATTGTCTTATAAAGTTACCTGAAAAAATTTGTGGAAGCCTTTATTGATGATATTTTAATATAGTTCATGAAAAAGGTGGAATAAGAACAGAATTTTGATAATGTATTGAAGTATTTTTATAGTGGTAAAATTTTGGAAAAGTATATTAAATATGATTTTTCATATAGATAAAGTATTATACTTGGGTCATGTTATCACTAATAAAGGAATATCTGTGGACCCTTCCATGATAATGGCATGTAAAGAGTGTCTCTATACAATATATGTAATGGAGATCAATATTTTCTTTATTATAGATAGATATTATTGATGATTTGTGAATAAATAATCATGAGTTTGAAAAAACATCACCAAGCTAACTCAGAAAGGAGTGAAGTTTGTATGGAGCAATGAATGTGAAGATTGATTCAAAGAATTGAAAAGAGCCTTATTCATTGCATCAGTTCTCACACTACAAACAAGTGAAAAACTCATTATTGGGTACATTGATGTTTCAAATAATCGATTATGATGTGTGGTGATTCAATATGATAAAGTCATACCCAATTCCTCACGGTAGTTTAAAATTCATCAGAAACACTACATACACATGATTTGAAGTTGGCAGTTATGATATTTGAATGAAAAATATGGTGACATTGTCTCTTTGGGGAGAAGAGTGAGATATATACTATCCATAAAATCCTTAAATAAAAATTCACATAGAAGGAAAAGAATATGAACCATAAATTTTGTTAGATCTCATCAAGAATTATGACTACTCAATCCACTACCATCATAGTATAAGAAAAAATATGGTGGATTCTCTAAGTGGAAATGATCGTTTATCATTATAAATTAAGTTAATTGAGAAGGATACAATATCATTATAAATAAAATTGATAGGAATTTTAATTGTAATGGATTTAACATTATCAATCATTTCTCAACCATCCCATATGAAGAAAATGAAGAGAATCAATGAAATGATGTGTAAAATAAAAAAAAAGGCAGAAGCCATCATTATTGGGAAATCCATATATTTCAAAACGGATGAAGAAGAAGTTGTGATATTTTTGACATAACTATGTGTACCATATATTCCTCATATACAAGAAGATCTTATGAATTGCAGACATAGACCAATCTTGTCTACCACCCTACAAGCACAAATATGTATCATGATATGTGAGTGAACTATTGGTGAGACAATATAAAGAGTGAGATCATTGGATATACATAAATGTTCTTGGTATATCATCATGTAATGTATGAACGGAAAAATGTATAATGGGATGATAAAACCATTACCCATAATAACATGTAAATAGGAAATATTCAGCATGTAATTTGTCACTAGACTACCAAAGAAATTTAGAGGAAACAATTTCTTTTTTTGTTTTATTTTGGATCATCTTAAAAACTCACCTGACATTATTATTATTTGAGAGAAATTATAACTAGATCAACACTTAAAAATATACATCAAAGAAGTTTTAAGGCTACGAGGACTAACACTATGAATTGTATCTAATTTATATTTTAGATTAGCCTCTATTTTCTAGAAAATTATCCAACATGCTCTAAACACTGAGATGAACATCATTACGGTCCATCATCCCCAAATAGATTACAAATTTGAGTGGATAATTAAGACACTGAAAGACAAGATAAGAGATTTTTCTATAGACTTCAAGGGAGGATGATACCAACAACTACCTATAATCATGTTCTCTTGTAATAATATTTTTTACTCAAGCATTGAATGGATCATTTGAATCCGTTTATGGGAAAAGATGGAGGAAACCAGAATTTTTGGATAATGTCAGCAAATATAATCTACTCAGGCCAGAAATGGTCAATGAAATGATGTAAAAGGTGGAGACCATTCATTAGCACATCAAGGAAGACAAATGTATTCTCAAAACCTATATAGATAATTGTCAACAATATATTGAGATTATGGTTGGATACATGGTATTCATCTGTATATCTCAATGGGTGTGGATCATGATATTTGGGAGGAAACTAAAGTTAAGTCCTAGGTACAAAAACCCCTTAGAGATTCATGATCATGTGGACGATATGGCCTATTGACAAGCACTTCCACCAATAATGTCTCAACTACATGATTTTTCTACATATCCCTCACGGGTAAGTACATATCTTCTCACTCACATGTATTGAATTCAGAGGTGCTATAGTTAAAAAATGATCACTCTTATGAGAAGCAGCTGATGAAGATGATGGACCATAGAGATAATGATCCATGAAATAGGACTACTCACCTGATAAAAGTACTATGGATGAACAATATTTATGATGATGTAATATGGGAACAAGAGGACGCAATAAATGATAATTACTCACACTTGTTTTCCCATTAGTTTTTAAAATGAAATTTAGAGGGAGAAATTTCATAATGGTAGAAGAACGTAACACAACATAAATCTATAAATGATATTTTCCATTCATATAATTATGTCATAGAGTATAAATCACTTAAAATTTGTAAGTTCACAATCATTTCAAGAGAAATCATGGGGGTGTTTTTAGCTACCTTTTAGTTATTAAGAACCTTTTGATTAGGGTATTACCTTAGCTTGTTTTGAGAGATGTTTTATGGATCATGGGAATGAAGATGGTGTGAACTATTTGCCTATACATATTCCATTGATCCACGTGGGAAGTAGAAGACCACATGGATGGCACACAGTTTTCCCTAACCGTGCACCTCATCCTAGGAAACCATGAGTGTATGTATTAATTATCCAATAACTAGTTTTTAAATCACCCAAACCCCTGAGACTCCCATATTTCGACCCTGTATTGGGCTTGGAAAATTCAAGGTGTTACCAAAACCTCATGGAAGGATTATGAGTTGATTTTAACACAATTTTTCAAGATTGAAAGCTCGTATTGATGACCCACTCTCTTCACGGTATGTGGATTTCATCCTATGAATTCTCCCATTCATTACACTATCCTTAATTGATCTTATCATGGAATATATCCATTTTTTTATAGGGATATAAACCAATGAGTTGAGATCTAGATCTAGGATTGTGGATCTATATCTATATTTGAATGATCTTTATTCGTTGGATCTTAATTTTGGTTTAGGGATTTAGATCTGAATCTTGATCGATGACGTTGTGCCAAACAGATTTTGGGGATTTCTGTTGGGCTAACATCCAACAATAAACATAGTTAGGTGGTCTATATAGAACTCCAATAGTCATTATATTGATATGTTTATCTGAGATTATGAATCATTAGTAGTCTTGATAATTTAATTCCAAAATATGAGTTATTAAATTTTTTAACTAATTAGTGATTGCATTGGTGATTATTAGATAATTGAATGAAAAAAATTGGAAGGGGTTTTCCCAAATATATATTTTGGAGATTACTTATGGGTTGATATATTGTAATCGATATATTAAATGGATTTTGTTATGATAATTAATTGGGGGGAATTATTTATGAAATGATTTTTTATCTATGTAAGATAATTAATTGTGATAATTAATTACGTTCTATGTAGTTAAACAAAGATAATTAATTTTCAAAATAAATTATGTTCCAGGATGTAGATAAAAGATAATTAATTGTGAGAATTAGTTATTACAAGTTGATATTTGTTATGGATAATTATTTGTGAAGAATTAATTATGGAATGATAATTATTTTGATGGATTAGTTAATAGATGAATTAATTAATGGGTTATGTGCTTAGTTAATTTTTGAGTTAACTAATGGCCTTCAAAATGTTTAAATAATAATTATATCAGTAATGGAATGATGTGAGAAATTATTTTCAATCAATGAATGATTAAATGGCTGATATTTTTTGGTGTGAGAAATTGAATTATAGACTGATTAGAAGTTGGGACATGGACATGGAATTCCTTCCCCATAGTTATCCAAGCATGAGATTATGGGGTGATATGCATTAATACCTATACTGAATGAGATATAATGTGATAGGCATGGATACCTACACTTAATGAGAGTTTTGGTGATATTCATGATGACCTAAACTTAATGATGTTTTGGGTTGTAGGCATGACAACCTACACCAAATAATTAACAATAATGAATGATGTTTCTAATATGAAACATGGAATGATATTCATAATAATGTGATGATAAAATATTAAATGAGACTATGATAACTATTTAATTATGAATTGTATTTTTTTGCTTAAAAGAACTAAACACATTGTATTTTGACTAGACTCATTTTATACACTATTGATGGTGGTCTTCTAAGTTATAATCACACCCTATTCATACCACCTAATCAACACCTAGGTAGTATTTGTTTTTTTATGAAATGATAATGTAAATTCCCAATTATAGGGTTCTATTTGGGTTATCAAAATGGGAGTGGGAACCAGATGTGGTTTAGAACCCACTGGGGTGTGGTTGTGTCTTTAATCTTATTTTCATTGTAGACACTTGTCACTTGAATTGTCATAGCATGTTTTATCTTTTATATGAGTATAGTATTTTATAGTTTTGACTATTATATGACGTGATATATTTCTTGTTATTTTACGCTAATGAACTAAGTTATTATAATTTTCTTATGTTGGTGTTTTATTCTGATAAAATAGGGTATGGTCTGCCCATGACTGACTTACCAAAACTGCGCTACTAGTCGGCACCCTATGGCATTCTGAAAGGCACTCTTGATAGCATGTGGCCAACTAGCTCGAGGCACCATTCAGTGGATCCAGGGTTGGGAAATCACAAAGTGTTATCAAAAGAGTTTTATTTTTAATCTTATTTTTTTTATTACTGTTTTGGGAAATATAGACATGAGACTAGGTAGATTTGAGTTTTGGTAATAAAATTGTGCATGGGAGTTTAAAACCCATGTATGGGAAAAATATGATTACAAATGAAAGGAATGTTGTGATTGTTGTTTGTTGTTACAATTGGATATTATTTCACCTTAGTTGATGCACTTATGGTGGGATGTGATATTATTTTGACAATTTTTGGAATTTGTTTCATGGACTAAAGAGGAATGATTTTTGAGACTTCATGCCTCATTTTAGGTACCCATGGTTATTGTAACATGCTTCATTTTAGGGACCCACATAAAAATGGATTATTGGTACATTTTTTTATCTTGAAATATTTTTAATTTTTTTGTGATTTAAATATTGATTAAAATGAAAATAAATGGTTATCTAATGAGAAAATTTATTGATAAAATGTGTATGATTAAATAATTAATTAATTAATTAATTAAATGGAGAAAATGTGATTAATCAATTGTTGTATTAATTAAGGAGAATGAATGTACCCTTGTTAACCAAGACCAAAAAGTAGTATGGTTAAGGGTAGTTATAAGGCCTATGTGTTAACCATGTGGAGGGGAAAAAGGGAGAAAATAACATGTTGAATGTTTTTGTGTTAGTTTATTTTCTAGCGTAAATATAATAAGGTTATGTTATGAGACCTAATATGTTTGTTCGAGATTGTATAGATTTTTCTCCAAGACACTTGTTGAGGGAGAGACTGAGGGGTATGGCCTAGAATGAACTTATATATAGGGAACATGATGCACCATTATTGTAATATGAAGAGGCAGGGCATAAATTCTGAGGGAACATTTCTTGTTTCATGCAATTCATGGAGAGAGACCCAGGGTGGGTTTATAGAATCATATCTCAGTTAACAAGGGAGTTTCATCTATAAACCCCACGTCCTTTTACTATAGAGGGTGTACCTAAGGAAGCTAAATTCTAGATTTATTCCATAGATATTATACTTTACCATTTAGAGACTGTAACTAGGAGGAGGGTCTTTTTGGATGGTAATATACTATGAGGGTCATCAAATGGCTGGTGGGACAATCAGGTACTATTTGGACATACTGATGAGATGTTATGGAAGGAATTTATAGAGAAGTTCTTGGAGATCTTATTTACAGAGACTCGAAGAAAAGATAAGGCTTCCTGTTATATGCATACGACATAAGGAAGAATTCCCATAATGGATTAAGTTGAATGTTACAAAGATTTAAAAGGTTTTCCCCTTCATTGGTGGCAGATGAGGATTCTTTGGTAATACGATTTCAGGATGGACATAGGTTTCAAAATGAGTACCAGATGAATATCTTTAGGCTGATTAAATTTTCAAGAGTGGTTAATTAGGATCTCATTTTAATGGGGAACCTAAAGGAAGATTCCATTAATGGACATCTATTTGATAATTTATGATCAGAGAGTGTGCCTTCTGATGGTAAGAAGTGCTGTTATGAGAACCTTAGGTAGAAATTCAATAGGAACAGTTTCACCGGATCTTACACATGTTCTTTTCCACCACTATGGAAAGAAGTGACACTATCATACACATTTTCCATGACAACCAGTGGAGTGCTAGTTTTGTGTAGTTATTTGACACCTATAGAAGTTCTATAGGATGATATGACAAGATAGTGCTAAGGGGGAAGCTAATTAGAGATAGATTGTTGGGAGCGGGTATTCTACACAATATATTTCTGGTAAATAGAGTAATATTGGAAGAGGTGGTAGAGGTAGTGGATGTGGCGGTTCATGGTATGAACACCTGTATCAGCCGAGTGGTCCTACTCAGGGGATTTGGACGACACCACTAAAAAGAGGGGTTGGACAGTTACATGCAATGCAGAATAAACTTATAGAGAGAAAGGCTGGTCCATTGACAATCAAATGTATTATTCTAGTATCTTATACTTTATCTACATCATTGTTTTATACTCATCCCTCTCAATCGATTATATCTGTAAATATTGTTAATGTCTTTATCCTGGAGGTGGAGTCCGTCAGTGTGGTGATGAATACCAATAATCCGTTGGGAACACAGTTGAGGGATATCAGTTTATTCATTGGATTCCTACTAATGGGATATCTATGTCCTTGATATAACTAGATTTGACCAGATTATGGTTATTGACTGCCTAGTCTTATACCAATCACACATAGATTGTTATCATTATAGAGTGCGATTTTTTTTCTCAAAGGGGTGACCAGTATGTTCTTCATGGACATTGAGATATCCAAGAAGGCTGATGGGGGCCAATGACTCAGCAATTGGGAAATCTCACAGTACAAGTCACATGTCTTTAGCTGGTTGATAGGAGTGGTAGGCAAGACGTCTTTCCACCAGTAGTAGAACTATTTTTGGATGTATTTACTAAAGACATTTCAGGGATTCCACGGGAGAGATATGTGTAATTCACTATTTAGATAATTCATGGGGATAATCTGGTATCCATTCCACCATATAGAATGGCACCAACTGAGCTTCATGATCTCAATACATAGTTGGAGGAATTTATGGATAAATGGTTTATCAATCCAAATGCTTCTCCTTGGAGATCACCTGTCCTATTTTTAAAAAAGGATGTTGAGATTTTACCCTTGTGTTTCGATTATCGGAAGTTGAATAAAATGACCAAGTGGAACTGATATCCTCTTCCTTTAATCAATGATCTGTTTGATAAACAAAATGGATCTTGTTTTTTCTCAAATATTGATCTGAGATTAGGGAATCATCCAGTGAGAGTTTGGACTTCTGATATACCAAGAACTGGTTTCAAAAGAAGGTGTTGCCTTAAGGAGTTTTTTGTAATGATGTTTTAGTTGACCAATATTGTAGTATGATTATGAATTTGATGAATATGTTCATCAATCCATAATTATATCATTGTGTGGTGGTGTTTGTGGTTGAGATCCTAGTGCACTCCAAGACTCATGATGATCATTCCCAACATATCAACATTGTCCTTGGTACACTGAGAGAGCATTGGTTATAAACCAAGCTTTCAAAATGTTAGTTTTGGATTGACCAGGTACACTTTTGGTGCACATCATCTCAGAAGAAGGTGTCACTGTGGACCTAGAAAAATTAATGGTAGATATATCTTGGTAACATCCCATTAATGTTTTTTATATATGATTCTTTTTGGGATTAGCTAGTTACAACAGGAGGTTCATCCAGGAATTTTCTTGATTGGCAGTACTACATTCCGGTTTGAAAAAAAGGGATAATATTTGATTGGATAAAAGAATGAGATAATGCTTTCTAGGAGTTGAAGAAGCACTTTCTAGGAGTTGAAGAAGCACTTTACATTAGTACCAATTTTGATCTTACCTGAGTCGGGTGAGGAGTATACAGTGTATTGTAACTATTCTATGATTGGACATAGATCCGTGTTCATGAAAGGGGATTTCATAGTTTCTTAGTGGTATTAGAAGTTAAGGCCACAACAATAAATTTACCATACACATGACCTTGAGTTAGTAGCAGTAGTATATGCTCTTAAATGTTGGTGACACTATCTTTTGGGAGAACAAATTATAGTATTTTTGGATCACAAAATCTTGAAGTATATATTTTTGTAGCATGATAAGAATCTTCAGCAGCGATTATGGGTAGAGTATATGCAGTCCTATGAAATTGAATATGAATATACACTATGAAAGTAGAATATTGTGGTTGATTCCTTGAGTAGTAAAATTTAGACTCAGTTTGTACATGTGTCGAGTGTAGAGTGAAAGATGATGACCTTAATGGCAGAAATGGATGTGGTAGTTCAAGTGATTTCGAAGAGGCCGACACTAGTTTCTCTAGAAGTGGAGTCTATACTCTTGAGATGGATTAGGGATAGAATGTAAAAGGATCCAGAGTGTTTATACTTGGGGGAAATTATTTAAGGTGGTGAGATACCATCAAACTAGAGAATAGATGAGGATGAGATCATCTCTGAGAAAAATCAAGTTCTTGTGCCTACGAGCATGCGAGAGAAACTCATTCGATATTTTCATGCCTCAAATTGGTTAGTACATCCTGAGGGAAAAAATATCCCTGACCTATAAAGACATTTTTAGTGGCCAATCATGAAGATGAAGATAGCAGGGATTATGAAAAGATGTATCACCTTTTAGCAGGTGAAGTAATAGCATCAACAACTTGGTGGCCTAATGCAGCTGTTACCTACTCCAGAATGGATGTAGGATGACGTGAATATGGATCTCATGGTAGTAATTCCAAAATATCTTAGGAAGAATAATGATATTTGAGTGTTTGGGGATCTACTAACGAAGGTAAAACATTTCGTTCTTATTAGAGAAGCCTTTATGATATAGTAGTTGGGAGAACTTTATGTGATAGAGATAGTTCATTTTCATGGGCTACCACATTCTATAGTTTCAGATAATAATTCACACATTACATAAAACACATCAAAGGGATTACAAAATGAGCTTGGTATACATGTTTTGTTATGTACAACCTTCCACCCACAAACAGATGGGCCGTTGGAGCATACCATACAGGTGTTAGAGGATCTGCTATAGGCATGTGTGCTTGACTTTGGTGGTTCTTGGGAGAATCACTTCAAATTAGAGGAGTTTTCCTATAAATATATTTATCATGAAACAATACAGATGGAACCATATGAGAAAATTTATGGTATACATTGTAGATCAACTCTATGTTGCATAGATGTAGGTGAGTTAGAGCTGTTGGGAACGAGTCCCATTCCAAAGACATTAGAACAGGTGCAGTTGATTCCAAAATATATGGCTATGCTTAAGGGTAGGAGAAAGTCACATTATTATTGACATAGGTGACCCATAGAGTTTATAGATTGTGAGAGTGTATTACGTAGAGTGTCTCCTAGATTGTTTTACCATAGGATAAAGGGTCATGGAAAGTTAGCGTCAATGTTTGAAGGGCCATTTGAGGTGCTGGTGAGAATCGAGCCAGTGGTGTATCGATTACCCTTTCCAATGAAATTACATATTATTCATGATGTTTTCCATGTGTCACAAATATATAGGTATTATCTTTACCCCTCTAATGTGATTGATGTGGAGGAGGTTTACCGTCAGATTGATGTGTCCTTTGAGGAGCATCTGATACATGTGCTGGGTCGGAGTGTGAAAGTGTTACTGGAAATTCCGTGCTGTTAGTTAATGTGTAATCGATACATGGAAGTGTCCATGTAGAAACCTAGTAATGGTATACATACATGGGGGCACAATGACTAAATAGTTTTGGCTCAAAATCATAGATATGTACTGGAGTG
Source organism: Viscum album (assembly GCA_963277665.1). Taxonomy (NCBI): domain Eukaryota; kingdom Viridiplantae; phylum Streptophyta; class Magnoliopsida; order Santalales; family Viscaceae; genus Viscum; species Viscum album. The sequence continues at coordinate 796,471,501 of OY728136.1, read as the reverse complement.
AAGCTCGAGGAAGAGCTGTTATATGGTGTGGAGATTGTAAGATCCCGACCCTTTATGTAGATTTATCGGGAGTGTTTTCAAGTAATTTTTGTTGTTAAAAAAATACATTGTGTTATATTATGTCTTTTGGTGTGTTTGGGTGATGTTCTTAAGGAACATGGGAAGATATGGGGATATACACGTTTTGGAAAAATCGTGTGCAAGCGAACAAATTAGGCAGTGAAGGTCAGCATGGTTGGTGCACAGTTTTCCTAACATTGTGCCATCGAGCCATATAGGAAGTGTAATACCACATGGATGGCACACATTTTTACCAAACCATGCTCCTCTTCCCAAGAAACATTGATTGTGGGTATTAATTATACAAAAATTGGTTTCAAAATCCCTTGAACCCCTAGAACTCCAATATTTTGGCCCTATCTCGGCAATGACAAATTCTATGTGTTCCCAATGAATTCTAGAGGGATTAAATAGAAATCCAAACAATGTTCTTTGATATAGAGAGCCCGGATTGAAGATCCACTATCTTCCAGGTATGTGGATTTCATCTCATTACGTTCCCAGTTCATTCCTCTATCATTTTTTGATCATTTAATGGAATATCTTTACAGTTTACATAGATCTAAACGTATGAGTTGAGATCATGATCTAGGATTGTGGATATAGATCTAATTTTCATTATATTTATGCCTTTGATATTCATTATGGTATAGAGATTTAGATTCGAATCATAATCGACGACGTTATTCCACTCAGATTTTGGGGATTTCTATTGAGATAAGATCCATCAAAAAACCATAGTAGGTGGTCTGAATCTAAATCTTATAGTTGTGATTTTTATATTCTTATATAATTTTATGAATTGTTTGCTTCCTTGATAATTGAAATCCTATATTAGAATAATTTGTAATGTGGAATTAACTTGTGATTGACTTGGTGATTATTTGATAATTGAATCAAGGAAGAAACAAAGGGTATTCCCCATATACATATTTTTTACATTACTTATGGTTTGAGGTATTGTAAATGAGATATTGATTGGTTTCTATTAAGATAATTAATTGGGTAGAATTAATTATGGAATTATTTTTGTATATGTAAGATAATTATTTATGATAATTAATTATGTTTCATGTTTTTGACAAAAGATAATTAATTATAAGAATTAATTATGTTCCATGAAGTTGATCAAAGAAAATTAATTATTGGAATTAATTATGAAATTTTTTGGATTGATATGGATAATTTATTCAGAAGAATTAATTTTGGAATGAGAATTGGTTTGATTGATTAATTAATTGATTAATTAATTAATGGGTTATGTTCTTAGTTAAATTTTGAGTTAACTATTATCCTTTGAAATGTTTTACTAATTGTTATATTAGTATTAGAATTATGTGGAAAATTATTTTGAATAAATGAATGATTAAATGGATGAGATTTTTTTGATCTAAACATGGAATTTTAGACTGATTAAAAATTAGGACTTGGACATGGTGTTACTCCCCAATATTTATCCATGATTGGGATTATGGGGTTCTAGGCAAGACGTCTTACACTGAATAAGAAATAGATTGATAGGCATGGACACCAATAGTTAATGAAATTTGGGGTGATAGGTATTAAAAACAACACATAATAAGATTAGGGGTTCTAGGCATGAAAACCTAAAATGTTTTATTAATATTAATGAATAATCATTCAAATGGGATACATGAATTGAAATTGGGACTCATGTGATGATTAATGATTAAATGAAAATGTGATAACTATTTAATTATGAATTGTATTTATTTCTTCCAAGAACAGAATTCACTATCTTTTGAATAGAGTCATTCTATACACCGTTGGTGGTGTCCTAGTTAGTTATGCTCATACCCTATTTGGTCCCCCTGATCATCACTTGAGCAGACTTTGTTGTTGCTAGAGATGATAAGGGAAAGGCCTTGGTTTAGGTTATAGCTTGGGATTAGAGCATAGGGGAGGGAACCAGACGTGGTTTGGAATACTCTTTGTAGTTGTTGTGTATTTATTCTTAGTTTTATTGTAGAAACTTGACATATGAATTTCTATAACATGTTTTACATTTAAGCTGAGTATTTTATTTTCTGGTTTTGACTATCATATTACATGGTAATTTTCTGCTTATTTATACACTTTTTCCCTAGATTATTTTTTCACCTATTGGTTTTTTTATTCTGAAAAAAGAGGGCATAGTATCCCCAAGGCAGACTTTCCAGACCCTCACTACTAGTCAGCACCCTATGGAATATGTGGAAGCATGCTTGAGGGAATATGGCCAAATGTCTCAAGACACCGTTCAGTGTCTCTTAGGTCGAGACGATACACAATTAACTAGATAACACAATAAAAACATTATAAAAGATGAATGAATGAAATAAGTGGTATCCATAGAAATTTAGGAACATAAACCAATAGAATAGAAAAATATCATTTAGAATTTTAATATGGACCTTATTAATTGCAAAACATCCAATATAATACTAAAATCACCCAGAAAACTTATGAATAAAATTTATTTCTCTTATGGATTAAAATATTATAAAATTATATAATAGTATAAGTATGTAAATATTTTAAATACGATAAATTAAGTGTTGGAATTTTTAAAAAATATACAAGACTATTTACAATTTTATAATTACTATAATCATTTAAATGAAAATTTATTTTCATAATTTTTTTTATAAATGAATATTATTATTATTATTATTATATCATACTTTTTTTAGACCTTATCAGAATTTTCAATTTGTAATAAAATCAGATATAAATATAGAATCAGTATTTTTTGAGAAAATTATGATTTTAATTAAAAATTAAACTTCCCATATTTATATTTTTTTCATCAAATGAAGATAATTTTGAATTATACACATTTAAAAATGGTTAGGGAGATGTTTGTGGGATTTATCTAGAATAGTTTAATTTATAGTGAATAGTGAAATATGGTCATTTATGGTGTAAGCTATATACATGAATTACTGAATCATAGATAATGTATGGATTATATAAGACATTAATTTCAATTTATCATTTATTATTTAATAAATTAATTGATAGGGTTCAAACTATTCATATACATGAGGAAAAATAATAATCTAATGAATGAAATAATAAAAAAAACCCTTTCCTCTAATATAAATATCACCCATCACCACCTATTCTCATTACACTTAAAATTCCTTTAGTATTTTTCAAATTATTCCTAATACAATTCCCAAGTATATAACCCATTTAATAAATCCTTTGTTCTCAAAAAAATATGAAATCCTAATCACCTAAGGATGTTCTCGATGTGAATAATTCAAGAGGTAAAAACCTCTTTCTTTTTATTTTACTTTTATATCATTCCTTTTCCTTTCCTGTTTTAATCCACAAATATCAAAGTTAAATGAAAAAAAATTTATATATTATATAATATAATTGTTTTCTATTAAAGTATCAATCCATCATCATTTCATTTTTCAACCCATTTTGTTCTAAAAAAGAAAACATCGTCCATGAGGTGTTGATTTACCACCTTCATGGATGAAATGTATTAGTTTTTCAATTTCACCATCAAGGATAGCCATTAAAACATTTATATTGTTAAATAATATTATAATAGATATATTACAACTTATTAAATGTTAGACAACAATAATATATAAATAATTATAATTAATTAAACAAAACTAGTTTGTGATGATAGAAAAAGAATAAAAAATAATAGAAACAACTATGATTAATGGTTTATATAATGAATCATCATAAAATATAGAAAAATAATATATAATACCGTTTAATATTATTTAATCTCATTAATAATATTTAATTTTATTTTTGGACAACTATTTTCATTTCACATGATATTCAATAATTTTATACAAGTAGACAGATCCTCAAAACCATGGAAACAAACATTTTCTGAACTATGAAATTGAATATCATAACCCTTCAAAAAAGTCATAAATGATCATAAAAAATTCTAAAAAATAAAATAAATTTTTAAAATTTAATTAATTAATTAATTAATTAATTGTTATAATTTTTTATCTAGGATATTAAGATGATTTGTAAAATAGTTTTCAACATAAAGTAAAGGATTCTATCTGAATCATCATTTATTCCCGTTAGGATACAAATACTCTCTCTTTACCATAATTTAATTCATAATAATTATTTAATTATCATAATTATTTTTTTATGGCCCAAAATTTTGAACCTAGCTAAATTATTTTTTATTTTCTGGGTAAATATATGTTTTGAAAATTTTATGTTCTCAATTCTTCATAATATAGAAGCCTGATTAATGGGATCTTCTTAATTACTCACCCATAATAATGTTCACTCAATAATCAATTTTAATCCGCCATTTTTTTTATAAAATTATAAATTTTAGCTTAAAAAGGCAACTTGACTCATTTATGGTTTTATATTAATGTTTATTCATTTTCTACTTTAAATACACTGTAATATTTACCCTAAAATTCACTAAAAATTTTCATTTATAAGTTTTCTTAATCACACTTTTGAATTTTTTTTCCTTCAACATGAAATAAAATATCAGTACCTATTCATATTATACCATTTGAATGTCAAAGTATTATATAAATCAATTTTTTCATTTATATAATTGTGATATTCCCTTTTATTATTCCTTATGACATGATTATGATACACAATTCTTTCCACTGGTAATTCTTATGCTTGATTCTTCATTTGTAAACCATATTAATGAACATGTTATGATGGGATCAACCAGATAAAAATCTAATACATTGGATAATATTTAGTCTCATGAGACGTCATGTGTAATGGTCTTGGTGGATATCCTTGACTCATGCTCCCCTATGTGCATTAGTAAGGGTAGTTTACCTTGACTCATGCTCTTCTATGTGAAATGGTCTTAGTTGTTATCCTTGACTCATGATTATTCCATGTTGTATGTTTTTTACATTTCTATTATTATATTATTAGAAGATCCCATGTTCTTTATGGTATGCTTCTATATGTTTATTCATGTTCCATGCCTTTTAATTTCATCATGTTATGCCTACTAACCCATATGTATTGCTTTATTCATATACCTATTCCCTTATAGGGATTTTTAGATCATCCCTTAGTTCATCTAATATCTAGGTTAGCTAATGAAAATTTAATATCATAATGGATGTTAGGATCCAATCGTTTATATTAAATAATATAATTTTTAATTTTTGTTTAATGTTGTTTAATTATGTACAAAATCATCCAATTATGCTAATATTTATAACCCTTGATTAGAATTTAAAGTATAGTTATGATTATAATCTTGTATTAATATGAATATTAGGCTAGGTCCATTACAATAGGGAAGGAGTTTTCCCTTTTCATAAGTGAAAATATAGTCCATAGTCACGGGCATAACAATTATGCCAATAATAGTCATTTCTACTGGTTGTGTCTTTAACCAGTTGAATGGGGAACCTAGTCCATGAGGAACCAAAATCCATGATAATTAGTATCTTAAAAATAACTTATCTGTTTGGGAGACCTATTAACATGGTCAACTGACCATAATGACAAGGTTATTTTAAAAAATATCCTCTTAGCATTTTCTAAACACTGGCCTCCCATGTGTATTCTAATATAATCAAATACTATGATAAACTAATTTCTCTAATATATTGATAAATATATATATATATATATATATATAATTTCATAATAATATTTAAATAATTCTATTATTTAATGAATTGTATTTTCTATTTCATTGTAAATATATATATCCAAGACTATAAATTACCAAGACTATAAGATCCATGTTAAAGGATAATAACAACATTCATTAATGATTTTAGCTTGAGGATTAATATGTAATAGAAATATCCACTATCATTGGTGGACAAGACTATGGGGTTTGAGCTTAGTTTTATATCCACAATCATTGATGAAAATAGCTATAGGGTATATTTTTGGAGGCCTATATCCACATTTATCTAGGACTATGGCTATGATGTATTTCCCGCATCATTTCTATAATAATAATGGTTTGCTGTGGTGTTTGGGTTTAAAAAATTGGTTCATATATCCATAGTATTATATGATTTTGGATATAGCCCCATGGATATAGCTATATTTTATACTATTGTTTCATGTATTTGTTTCCATCAGAGTACAAAAATCCACATATGTAGTGGAATGACCTGAGAAAAATGGGGGAGTACGTACTCTATATCTACTCCAAACATATCATCTACCACCTAAAGTCTCTCTAGTATATCTATGTTTATAAAATAGTGTAATCAATATCCTGAACATCTCCCAATAACTAAGCAGATATTAACAATATACCATAAATGAGAAGATATATAGAATACACTAATCAAAACTATCATTTGGCTGATAATGAATGAATAATTCAATAAATTTTCCAATATACATAATGTAAAATTGCTGTGATGGTGTTCAGGGCTCTCAAGAAAGGCTGGTCATGTATTACTATAGCACAAGCCATATGCTTTCATTATACATAATATGTCTATAAAGAGTACCCAATATTAATGGATAATAGGTACATTACATGAATATAAATACATGGAATGAAATACTTTTAATCCGATATAGAAAACTTGAAATTAATAGAGAATTATACGATTTTATAACAAAATGAATAGTGTTATCATTTTGTCTAATCGACTTACATGGTAGGTAAATTAGTTTGCATTCCTTGAGAGACACAACACCCTATGAGAACATATATTTCTAGTATATAGAGTCATAAAAGTAGGTAGTAAATAAAATGAACTTATAGTGATTGCACTGTAACTTTACATGACATGAAATACATGGAGTGTATGTTACCATCGACAACATGTAAGTCTACATGAGAACATGATGTGTACAACTGGTAAATGGAAAAACCACATGGTCTTTAGAACATGTTATGCGATCTTAAATCACATGATGTGTGATATTTATAAAACTTGGAAACCCTATCCAGTATAGAATCAATTATGCATTGAACTTTATTCTAAGACAACACATAATGTAATTATGAAATTCTGAATAGACTAGTTTCATCCTCTTTGCTTCTCTAGTTTCATCATGTTCACAATAAAATAATATCTCTAATAATCATGTATCATTATATATTTTCTTTTCTTTTTCTACCATTAAACACATAAAACATCCCTAGAAACTCTTTTTCACCTCACCAGATTCCTAAATATATATTTATATTGTCACACAAACTATGTCACCATCCTTAACACTATAATGGTTACCAAGAACCCACAATCTATTTGAGTCAACATTTATACAATGATGAACTTCTCCAATATCACTATCATTTCATCTTATGTCAAGTTACTATACATTTAACACCCAAAATGATGAAAACATAACCCATACATTTATTATTGAACAACATTAAAAGGTAAAGGAATATAGATGTCGGAGAAGAATGAATAATGAAACTAATGTTTTTGTTGGTGGTGTTTAGATACATGAACATATATGCTTGAGCTTGTGTTTAGGTTCATCAAAGAACATGAGTATGCGACCAGAATTTATTCTCTATACAAAATAAAATTATTGTCTTATTAGATTACAAAAATCTTTTTATGATTTAACAAAAAAGGAAATTATTTATAAAATATAAAAAATTAAATCAATATTGAACATTGAGAACAAATCATGCCAGTGATATACTCTACAAAAAATCATAATGAATAAAATTAAAGATTAACATGAAGGTTCATCTCTATGTTTTTACCTTTTCATAAATAAAATATTAAATAAATAAACAATCATTATCATGAAATATTCAAAATAAATGAAAACACATATTTTTATCATGAATTGAAAATAATAATATAATTCAATTATTTTAAAAAATTATCATATAAACATCATTCTTTTATGATATAATAATCCTTACATTATCATATTTACACAACGATGATGTTTTTTATAGAAAAATGTTTCTAATATAGAATATAATGATTAGAAATAGATAATATTTCCAATAACATCCTTCTTTATAAAATATATTATTCTTATTTTTATCACATATAAAAATACTAATTGAATGGAAAAATCTTTTTAAAATAAATAATTTTAAGGGAAACATTTTTCAAATTTATTGTGACAAAAATTAATCAGTGATGGAAAAACAATAAATCTTATTTATCACCCATTTAAAAAAAATATGTTTTTTTATTGATAATAAAAATTATTAAATTACTATAAAATATTTTATTATTAATCATTTTTGTAACCCACCACGATTTATAAATTTTTTAGTCATTATAGAAGTTTTAGGTTTATTTATCATGAGAATAAGTTTATTGAATCATAAAACATAAATGTAGAAAAAATAAATAATATTCCATATATCATCATTTATTCCTCAATATGGTATAAATATTTCATAATCCCACATATTACTTTTTTTCATACTGTGAATAACACCTTGAATGATAAATATGATGTATTAATTAAATTGGGAGAAAAAGATGAAAAATTTCTCTTAGAGGACATCTTCGTAAGGAGGAGGAATTTAAGGAACTCTCTCTTCTGATGGAGGATGATGTTGAATTATCTCATAAAAATTATTATAATTAAACTCATAATTAAATTTCCCATAATTAATAATAGAATAAAACTTCCAAAACAATACAATCAATTTACCTTTTTAGTGGTTATGTATTGGATGAAATGGATGATTATTTAATGTCTATTTCAATGTCATCATTGGGTTAAACTTCCTATACCACATCATACATCATGCCACCAATTTATCATTGTGCATAAAAAATAAAAGAAATTATTTACATTTACTTATTTTAAAAAATACATAAAAATTTCTCTTGTTTGAATAGTTTCTATGGATATTATACCTCACATAGTAAAATATATCCATTCATGATACAACCATGATGTTAAAATTTTAAATTGTGACACTATTTAATATTATAAAATTTTTATATATTCAAGGGAAAAAATAATATATTTTATCCATTATTTAATTTCAATATTTTTTAATTCTAATATAAATTGATCCAACATTACCATCAACTTTAAAAATATATTTAATGATTCTCAAATGTGTTTCCCTCTTAAATATATGTAACCACGGATTGATTTTGATATTTTACTCTATAGAAATTTTATTATTTATTCTGTAAACATTAAATATAGGAAAATAATTCAACTAGTTTGGAATTTTAACAAAATTCAATAAATGGGTAAATAATAAATACAACATTTGAAAAAATCTTATGAAAATTTTAAACTATCACGATTCTTACCCTTAAAGTATATAAATAACAGAAGTCTATCAGATTAATAATTTAGGTTTCCACATCCCCACTAACATTAAACATTTTCACCCTCAAATTGAAGATGACTAATGCTATTAACAAAATTATTTTTAAATGGCCTCATTTGAAATCCAACTAACCATCACACATACACAATATACTCATGGTGTTTATTCCCGAAGTAGATATGGGATTAAATTTATCTGTAAAATATCATTAAACTTTAAACATGAATTATCAACCCAAACATTATTCCAATATATCATTATAAAAAGGAATAAAATCACGTCATATAGTTTCTACCAGGACATCAATTAAATTATGTAACACCCTCGTTTTTACAAGATATGTTAATTTGAGTTTTATTCTACCTTATTAGTGTATTATTATATTTTTTGGAGTATTTGATCATAATTTTAGCTAAAGATAAATGTTGGGATGTAAAGGGATATTAATCACTATAGAGGATGTGGTTGTTGTCGCAGTTTGGCTAGGGAAAATTTTCAAGGTGGTCTATTTTTTTGGATATGGTTGTTTGGTATAGATGTGGCATGAAGCATCAGATATGAATTGACAGCTTAAAAGGAGGATTTTTAGATGTTATTACAATTTTGGTATAATTTAAGTGTTGTGGGTTGTTCTGATATAGTTCCCTTGTGAGGGATTGGAGGTTATGAAGTTGTTATGTTCAATACACCATGATACATTCCCTAGTTTATAAGATAACATCATTGGATATGATTTGGATTCTACACACATATTTGACCAGTTACTATAATAGTTTTTCCATCCTATATTTAAATTACATTTTAACAATTTGTGTCTAATTGTTGGTTGGCCCTGTATATTTCACATTGATGCTTGTTTTTGTAATGATCTGACCCCAGAATACCAGAGTCGGTTCATTATTACATATCATTTTCAGGATCACAAATGATCAAGTCTCGAATGACCGATTAGTTTAGTATACATTGAAGTACTCGATACATTCATAAGGTTTACATTACATCATAAAATCTAAAAATACAACAAAATGGTTTCCATAGACAACACTGAGATCCCATATACTATCCCTGCAGGTTAGTCATAATATAATTCTTTGTATACTAGGAAAAATAAAACATAGAAAGGGGTGAGCTCAAATGCTTAGTAAGGATAACAATATAGAAGAAGCATTCATAAATAAGAATAAACATTTATGGAAATGTATATGACTTAAACAAAAGCTGCTTAAAAATAAACATTACTATAATATGGAAAAGATAAAATAAATATAATTCCATTTACATACTCACATGGATATTTTACTAGTATAATAATCACATCCAATATCAATATCCAATTTCATAATGATGGAATGCATAATGCCAAACATTCAAATCCCCAAAGTTAAGGCCTTGTTCCAAGACTACAAATAATATTATGTCAAGGCCTTATTCCAAGACACTAGTTTGTCTCATGAGACCTACTGATGCATCAAGGAGCTATATCGAGCTCCATCTGCCACTTACTAATTCCAATGAATTCCTCATTTGAAATTGATGAAACATAACATAAACATTCTTATTAAAACTGGCATATGAAATGTCAATACATTCCCCATAAACCATGAATGGAATAAAAATAAAACATCCACAACAAAACGTATCACAAAACATTCAATACAATATGGAAGTTTTGTATCATAATAAATCAGCTTTAAATAATCTTAAAATCCATCAAAGGATGTTGACATAGATGAAATCAATACTATTTGAGATAAATATCACTTTTTTTATATCATTTAAAAGTCAAATAATTATAAAAAAATTATTTTGAAAATATTATTATAATCTTGTAAGGGATGCTTCAACGATTTTATAACGATGGAAAATAGCTGCACCCACTGTATAAGTTAAAAAAAATACATTGTTACCTTAATTTTTCCGAAATGGTTAAAAAGGACATTATTAGGAAAAAGACAAAAAATTCCTTTATAAACATCTTATAAAAGACAAAAAAGTGTATAAATTACTATAAACCATATTCTAAAAAATAGTAATAATGATTTTAAATACATTTTTATGAATCATGGATATTGATGATAAAGAGGTCCCAGTAGATAATTATGTATAAACAATCTCGGATAATGAAGAGATTGTTAAAAAAACCATAACCTTGTAATTTTCCCTGGTCGAGGGTAGGTTAACCTTCTTTATAATAGGTAAATCATTGTTATTAAAGTATACAAGAATCATATACATAATTATGATATCATATATGATCTTCTAATATTGCATAGTTAATAATATTTTAGTATTATCGTTGTATCGGGTGTTCAGTTACTCATTTTCTTTTATATTTTTTGTTACATAATCCATGTTTGTTATGGATAGGTTGTATATTATTCACATCCAGAAATATATCATGTCCTTATACATTATTTTTAATTATCAAATGAAAATTAGTCTTTAATGGATATGATGGGTAGTGAATCACATCGCGTTTGTGGAGACGGTAATCCATACATACGCACGAGTTAAAATATCATTATTTTGATATTAAAATAATATATAAATTTACGGTATATCATATATACAAAATACTTTTCAAGTAATATTTATTATTTAAATCAGTTACACATCATTATTATACCCATACAAATAATAATGTATTGAATAACAATTACACCACGACGTGGACACAGAAAGTTGTACATACGCATGTATATTGACATGTCATTAAAACGATGGATAGAATAATGAATTTGGATGTACCATATTTATAATAACATCATAGTATATAGAAGATACTGGAGTTATTATTTTAGAATTGAAACAGAAAATAAAAAGGAAGTGTAATAAGAAAGGAACTTCATAGATGTGATGAACTATTTACCTCTTCTTCGGGTTCTTCCTTTTGATTTGATCAAACGGGATCCTTAGGTTGGATTTATGACTAAATAAATGCCTCTAAGCTGAAGGTATAATAGTTTGGATGGTATTTGGGCAGAGGTTGGTGAGAATAAATGGCTTTGAAGGCGTGAATTAGAGAGAAGGGGTAGTGCTCTTTTATAAGAGGGGTGAGGGGAACCTTAGGAAAAGCTAGAAATATTATTTTATAATAAAATCATTTTAGGATTATAATGGCTAAAAAGTGTATTATTTAAATTCTAAGGTGGGAATGGGTCTAAAACCATACAACCAATATGTTTTAGATAGGTTTGGGTCACTATATTAACTTTATCTTTTAGATTTAACTCTTAGTTAAATAGTTTGACATTTACCATTTCTCTTTGTATTTTTATATTATATGGTTAATAAACATACTATAAATTTCCAAGAGAGCCCTAAATGAATCATTAATGATATATAAATCATCAAATAATTAATTTGTCTTGACATTAGACTTTTAAGAATATTATATCAATTAATAATATATTATTTGTTTTAAAAAATAATTTAGGTTAATTTTGACACTATTTAATAATTGATTTAATTAATGTCATAAAAACATTATTAATTCAGAAAAAGTAATTTAATCAATAATAAAATTTCATATTAACCTATAAAATTCGTGGATGGCATCAAAACATGCAAATTATATTTATTTTAACATTTATAATACCAATTATTTGATTCTTTTATTAATAATGAAAATACTGCATCATCATTGTGTCATAAATAAATTTAATTATTCAATCTATAAAAATTATAAATAAAATAAAAATATGTATGAAATATTTTTAGCTTTCTAATTAATATTTATAGTTTAAGAGATAATATTTATATCAAATTTTCAATTTTTTTTAATAAAATATATATGCTTAAGTCATTTTTGTATTTACTTTAACTTAAATAATATAAAATGTCATTATCACTTACAAGTGGCTCATTTGGGTCCCAAAATCGATGAAAAGATTCCCAGGGTCGGACGTGTATCATCCAATATGGTTAGGACACATTTGAGGGTAATTTATTATAATAATAATATTATATGTTTGCCCTTATTTTCTGGATTTACCCTTTAACCATGGTAAATAATATATTTACCGAAGTAATTATTCAAAAGGTCTAAAAATAAATGTTAACTATTTTTAAAATTTGGATCTCATGATTCTAAAAATGGAATATATTTTTCTAAATTCAAAACACATAATTGGTAGAAATTAATTTAAAATTAATTACCGTTGTCAAAATAAAAATCGTGTTGTTTAGAAATAATAACTATCAAAAGATTGACACTTGCTTATGTCCAGTATAAATGTAAAATTATGTCCAATATCCAAAATTGGATTAAATTTTAAAAATAAAATATAATTATACTTTTAATTTACTCAAATTAATAATTTGTCACTATAAATTATTTCGATTTAAAAAGATGTTTTTAATTAAAATTTTGTAATTTTCACTATTAATCAAAATATGAAAGTTATCAGAAAAAAACCAACAATTTATACTAAGAAAATTTCGATATTAAAAATCCTAAAATGAAGTCGATTTTTAATGATAAAATGTTTAAAACTTTAAAAAGGGGTATTACTATTCATAATGGATAGTTTGATTGGTTGTGGTGTGTTGGAATTCAATGTTGCGTACAACACATGTTATTGTATTATTCAAAGAGAATCATACCATGGAATCTTGGGGCGTTACATTCTATTCTCTGTAAAATAATTTAATCCTAGAAATTTCTAGAATATTAGTCTATAAAAAGACTCGGGTGGTTCTTCATCATATGTTTCTCGAGTTCCCATGTTGTCTCTTCAATATTTTGGTTTCTCTATATAACTTTTACCAGATGGGTCGTTCGGTTTCTCAATACTTGTTCTATCGTATCAAGAATTCTGACAAGCTCTTCACAATAAGACAAATCGGGATCTAGTTCTAATTCCTTGTAGGTGATTATATTTGTTGGGTCAGACATGTATTTTCTCAATAGTGATATGTGGAATACATTGTGAACTTTGGAGAGACATGTTGGAATTTTCAAACAGTAAGATACAACCCCAATTTGTTTTAGAATTTCGAAAGGTCTGATGTACCTAAGACTCAATTTACCGTTCTTACCAAAACGTATAACACCCTTGCATGGATATACCTTCAAGAAAACATGATCTACTACATCGAATTCAATATCCTTCCTTCAATTATCGACATAACACTTCTGTCTACTTTGAGAGGCTTTGATGTGGGTTTGGATTACCATTACCTTTTCCATCATTTCCTCCACATGTTTTGGTCCTATGAGTTTTCTTTCACTAATATCATCCAAACAGGTTGGTTTGTGACATCTATTTCTCTATAACTCTTCATATGGTGCCGTCTAAATACTTGAACGGAAGCAATTGTTATAGGAAAATTCTACCAGAGTAAATTATTGATCCCACATACCTTGAAAGTTGAGTGAGGATGATCTCAACATGTCTTTTATGGTTTGAAAATTTCTTTCTGATTTTCCATCAATTTAATGGAGGTAGGCAATGCTCAATGAAGTTCAGTATTTAGGTCTTTCTGAGTAGTTTTTCAGAATATTGATGTAAAACATGGATCATGATCAGAATCAATCGGTAGGGGTACTCCATGAAGTCTCGCGACTTCATTAATATATAGTATTGCTAGACGTTCATGTGGTAATCTTCTCTTATAGCAAAAAAATGTCATGACTTGGTAAAACAATCAAAAATTACCCATATAGCATCGTTCCTTCTAGGGTTATTTGGTAATCCCATGAAACATTCCATCGTAATATTATCCCATTTCCACTCAGGTATAGGAATAGTTTGTAAGAATCCTCCAGGATATTTTTTTCCTACTTTCTCTTATTGAAAAACTATACATCTTGACACAAAATTGGCAATATCCCTCTTCATGTTGTCCCACCAAAAATGTTCTTTTAAATCTCTATATATTTTGGGACTCCCATGCTGTATAGAGACATTAGAACTATGAGAATCATCCAACAATTTCTTTTTAGATCAGGTATATCAGGCACACAAATTCTCTTCCCAAATTTCAAAATTTCATCTTCATACACAAAGTCACTCAATATCCCTTCATTCAAATCATTAATCTTCTTTTAAAACTCTTCATCACTGGTCTAAGGACCCTTTATCCTTTCTTGTAATGATGGTTTAACAACCATTTGACAAAAAATTGATGTTTCACCTTTAATGGTTAGTCCCATATCCATCTTTACTATATCCATGTATATAGGATCCTTTTCAACTCTCATATTGTTCAAAACTCCATGATCTTTTCTACTACCACCTTAATTGCCTTCCCTGGGTGGTAGTTTATCGTGCAATCATAATCATTTAGTAGCTCAATCCATCTCCTTTCCTCGTGTTGAGTTATTTTTTTTGGAAAATATACTTCAAACTCTTGTGATCAGTATATATCTCACATTTTTCACCATAGAGATAATGTCTCCATATCTATAAAGAAAATATTACAGCTACTAACTCAAGATCATGAGTGGGATAGTTTTTCTCATGAATTTTTAGCTTTTGTGATGCATATGAAATAAACCTATAATTCTACATAAGGACACAACCAAGTCCTCTCTTTGAAGCATTACTATAAATAAAAAACCTATAATTACCTAATGGTGGAGTCAAGGTAGGATAATTGACTCATATTCTCTTCAGTTCTTCAATTCATTCTTCATGCTCTTTTATACAAACAAATTTAACCCCTTTACAGGTGAGCTTCGTCAATGGGTAAGCCAATTGGGAAAAATTCTGGATGAAACATCAATAATAACATGCTAAACCAATAAAACATCATACCTTGGTTATACTAGTTGGTGATGGCCATTCTTGGATTTCTCTTTTCATATAAAGATCAACAGAGATTCCATCCTTAGAGACAATATTTCCATGAAAATAAATCTCTGGGAGCCAGAATTCACACTTGCTAAACTTCCCAAATAATTCTTGTCTTCTAAGAGTTATTAGGATAATGCACATGTTATTTTCATCATCTTTTTAGATTATGGATTATACTAATATATCATCGATAAATACCACTAAAAATTCATCAATATAGTCCTTAAAAACACTATTAATTTGATCAATGAAGACAGAGGGTGCATTAGTCAACCACAAAGTCATTACTGTAAACTAGTAATGCTCGTACTTGGTTCGAAATGTTGTCTTCAGAATGTCTTCCTTCCTTACGCACAACTGATGGTATCCAGATCGAAAGTCAATCTTTGAAAAATATTATGCTCCATGCAGCTTGTCAAATAAATTATCAATGAAAGGTAGGGGAAACTTGATCTTTAGTTTTATATCATTGATATCCCTATAGCCAATGCACAACCACATAGATCCATCATTATTCTTAACAAAAAGGATAGGGGATCCCCAGGGAGAAAAAATATGGAGAATAAATCCCTTATTACTAAATTCCTCTTATTTTTTATTCAGTTCCACTAATTACACATTGTCCATTCTATAAGGGGTCTTCGATATGGGCCTTGAACCAGGAATTAAATCAATGGAAAACTCAATTACTTTTTCTATAGGATGTCCATGTAAATCCTCTGGAAAAACATCAACTTATTTTTACACAATTGGTATATCCACTATTCGAACATTCCTTTCCACACCCACAGTTATTTCATTATCATCCTCCCCAATAATTGATTTTAGTTGAGCTACTGGGGGTGGATCTAGATAAGAATTAGGTGGTGATGTTTCTTCTCTAAAGATAAGGTACTCCTTATCATCATAAAAAAATGTAACCTCCTTCTTCTTAAAATAAATTTTCATATCATAGTCTAAAAGTAAATCCATACTGATGATTATATCAAAGTATATCATGGGTATGTCGACGAGATCAGCAAATAAATAACATTTATATGCCTTAATGGGAGCTGATTCACAAAACACTCTTGCAATGATACTTCCCTTAGGAGTTTTGACTGAAAAATCCCTTGTTAAATCAAATTGGAAATATCTAATTTTCCTTGCAAACTGGGAAGATATGAAACAATGTGATGATTGAGAATCAAATAAATCATTTTCTAAACATGATGAAATAATTATATTACATACCACCATGTGTTTTGGAGCTTCAACCTTAGCATTAGTGATTACATAATCTTGGCCTTGATCCCTTGGAATTTTTTGAGTTATTTTCCTTGACCATTAGGAAATTCATTTTAATAATGTCCCATCTCCCTGTTATTGTAGCATTGAGCAATGGTAGCTTCTTTAATCCCATTTTAATCACAAGCATGGTGGCCTTTTTCACCTCACTTTTAACAAACACCCATTCCCGTCAAGCAAGTATCAGGGAGTTTCTTCCCATATTTACTGCAAGATGTATATTCAAATTTTCCCTTCATCCCCTTATTCTCATTTCCAGGGTGATCAGCTGATCTTTTCTTCTCTTTCTTTTCTTTAAAGAGGTATGACTTAGAAAATTCCTTTTTTGTCTTGATAGCACTTGAGACAATATCATCACACAAAGAGGATTGTGAGACTAATGCTAGATGGAGAAATGGTTTTAACCCATCAAAGAAATGATCAATATTACTTCTTGAGTTACATATATATTCTACAACATTCCTTGCTAACCTTGTAAAGTTAGACTCATAATTTGTAACATTCTCGTCCTCCTTTAGCCTCAGACTCTGAAATTGTCTATCCATATCCTCTCGATGGTCATGAATAATTTTGTTTCTAACAAAATATCTTTAAACTCCCTAAATTCCATACTTTATACTTCTTCATCTTCTTTTGTGTTTTGTATCAATGACCACCATAGATCAGCATCTCCAGTGAGGCGATAAATTCCCATGACATCCTTTTCAATTTCACTACACCCCAATTCCAGAAATATTTTCTCTATTTAATTTATCCATTGCTTAGCTAGTAGTGAATTTTTACACCCATTGAATGATAGTGGTTATTTCCTCGTGAAGTGATCTAAAATTGATCCTCCTCAATGCGGATCAAGGTGATCCATATGTGTAAGGATATTATTCATAACCTATGTGAGTTGTCCCAGTATAATGATTAGCCAATCAACACTAGTTGTATCATTAGCTCCACTATAATTATCTTCAGTAGGGGGAAATACCTACATGGAGTTCATGTATTGATACGATTTACATTCCTTCAACTAGGATCTATTTCTAAACAATGGTATAAAATATATTAGTTTATGAATCGCCATACATAAATCCAAAATTGTGAAACACTTTACATAAATTGAAAAGTTCATAGATATAATCCATAATAATAAAAAACATTTTCTTTGAGGAAGTATATCCTCATAAACCATTCATAATGGTTTGTAAAAAAAAATGAGAATTATCTTAAGCATATCCCTCGGGATTGTTGTAACCAAGAGTGAAGCAAGGCCCGTTTTCGTGCACCAGTTCCCATTCGAGTGTAGCTCAAAGTGGTGATTTTTGGTTTTACCCCTAGTTACATCTATTCTAGAGCAGCCGCAACCTATTCATATCTAGACAGGGATTTATTTCTTATAAAACTTTAAAAATATCTAAAATACCAAAAGTCTATGATGTTCTTTTATAGTAATCCTCAATTTCTATCTTAGGGTAATGTGCTCTAATCAGAGTTGATATAAATATAGATTCCATGGTTTTTACTAAACATTCTCTAATACCAACTGTAATGCCTCGAACCTGGAATCCCCGAGTCTGTGCATTATTACATATCATTTTCATGATCAAAAAAGATCATTTCAAGAAATACTGATTAGTTTAGTAGCCATGGGTGTACTAGATACATTCATAAATTTGACATTACATCATAAAATGTAAAAATAAGAAAACATTGTTTCGAGAGAGAACACAGAGATCCCAAAGACTATTTCTATAGGCTAGTCAAAAATATACTTTTTTTATCCTGGGAAAAATAAAACATAGTGAGGGGTGAGCTCAGATACTCAGAAAGGATAACAATATAGTGAAAACATTCATAAATAAGCAAACAAATTTAAGGCAATTTATAAGACTGAAACAAAAGTTTTTTAAACATGAACTTCATAATAATATGACAAATATAAAATAAATATAATGCCATTTACTTAATCACATGTATATTCTAATAGCTGAATAAACACATGAAATATCAATAGCAACTTTCATAATGATGGAATGCATAATCTAGACATTCAGAACCCCATAGTCAAGGCCCTGTACCAAGAATACAAATAATATTTTGTCCTGGTCTTGTTGCAAGAAACTAGTTTGTCTCATGAGACCTACCAATGCATCAAGGAAATATAGCGGGCTCCACCTATCACTTACTAATCCCAATGCATTCCCCATATGAAAAGGTTGAAACATAACATAAACATTCGTATTAAAACTAGAATATGAAATGCCAACACTTTCTCCATAAACCATGAATGGTACAAAAATAACATATCCACAGTCAAACATATCAAATAAACTTCAAAAAAATATGGATGTTTTGTATCATAATAAATTAACTTCAAATAAGCATAAAATCCAACAAAGGATGTTGACATAGAAGAAATCATAACTATTTGAGAGAAATATATCTTTTTGGAAATCATTTAAAAGCCATATAATTATAAAATAAAACATTTACATTGAAAATATTCTTGTTAGATTTAAGGGAATATTTGATGATTTTTTAATGGTGGAAAATTGTTGCACCTACTGTATAGGTTAGAAAATTCATTCTTACGTTAATTTTGTCGAAAAGGATAAAAAGGACATTGTTTTGAAAAATATGGAAATATTTATTTATAAACATCTTATAAAATTCAAACAAGGGTATAAATGACTTTAACGTATATTCTATAAAAAAGTTAGAATTTTTTGAAATACATTTTTAAGAAACATAAATGTGGATGACAAAGAGGTCACAGTAGATAATTTTGTATAAACAATCTCAGATAATGAAGAGATTGTGAAATAAACCCTTACCTTGTACTTTTCCTTGGTCGAGGGTAGGTTAACCTCCTGTATAATAATAAAATCATTGTTATAAAATTATAAAAGAATCATATAAATAAATATGATATCATATATGATCTTCTAATATTTTTTTGTTAAAAATACTTTAGTATTATCATCATTTTGGGTGTTCACTTACTTGTTTTCTTTTATTTGTTTTGTTACATAAGTCATGTTTGTTATGGATAGGTTGTATATTATTCATATATAGAATTATATCAAGTCCTTAAACATTAATTTAATCATTAAATGAAAATTATTATTGTATAAAAATGATGGAGAATGAATCTCATCGCGTTCGTGGAGACAATAATCCGAACGTAAGCACGAGTGGAAATATCATTCTTTTGATATTAAAATAATATATAATTTAATGTTATATCATATATACAGAATCATTATCATGTTATATTTATTATTTACATCAGTTACACATCATTATTATACCCATCCACATAATAATGTATTTAATAACAATTACACCACGACGTGGAGATGGTAAGTTGTATGTACGCACGTATGGTGACATGTCATTCAAAGGATGGATAAAATAATTAATTTGGTTTTACCATATTTATAATAACATAAAATTATATATTATATACTGTAGTTATTATTTTATAAAAGAAACAACAAAGAAAAAGGAAGTGGATGAAGAAAGGAACTTGAAAGAGGTGTTGAAATATTTACCTCTTCTTCAGGTTTTTCCATTTGATTTGATAAAAAGGGCTCCTTAGGATGGATTTATGACTAAAGTAAGTACTATAAGATGAAGGGAGGTAATTTGAGAGGATATCAGGGAAGAGGTTTTCAGTGAAAAATGGCTTTGAAGGTGTGAGTTAGGGAGAAGGTGTAGTACCCTTTTATAAGAAGGGTGAGGGGCATCTTAGGAAAATCTAGAAGTATTATTTTATAATAAAATAATTTTCTGTTTATAATTCCTTCGAAGTGTATTATTTAATGGATAAGGTGCAGATGGGTCAAAAACAACACAACCAATATGTTTTTTAAATGTTTGGGACACTGTATTAACTTTATCATTTAGATTCAACTCTTAGTTAAATAGTTTGACATTTACCATGACTCTTTATATTTTTATATTATATGGTTAATAAACATACATTAAATTTCAAATATAACCCCAAGTTGTTTATTAATGTTTTAAATATCATTATATAAGTAATTTGGAAAATTATTATATTTTTATGAATTTTTAATAAATTAAAAAAATAATATTGTTTTAAAAAATTCCAATATCTCAATTTTGACACTATTTATTAATTGATTTTTTTAAATTATTAACAACATTATTAATTAAAAAAATCATTCAATAAATATTAAAATGTCATATTAACCTTTAAAATTAGTTTATTGGGTCCTGAGTATCAAATTATATTTATTTTAAAATTTATAATACCAAATATTTGATTCGTTCTTTAATAAGGAAAATACTGCATCATAATCATGTCATAAATAAATTTTATTATTCAATGTATAAAAATTATAAATAAAATACCATTATGTATAAATTCATTTTATCTTTATAATGAATAATTATAGTTTAATTGATAACATGTATAACCCTATGTAAAAATTGTTTTACTAAAAGATATATGCTTATGTCATTTTTGCATTAACTTTAACTTAATTAATATAGAGTGTCATTATCAATTAAAATTGGCTCCATGGGGTTCCAAAATAGATCAAAATATTTCCATGGTAGGAAATTTATCATCAAAAAGGGTTAGGACACGTTTTAGGGTAATTTAATATTATTATTTTATTATTTTTTACCCTTATTTATCATATTTACCCTTTAACCATGGTAAATTAAATATTTACCGAAGTAATTATTCAAAATTTATAAAAATAAAAGTGACATATTAACACAATTTGGAACTACTGATTATAAATATTGAATCTATTTTTCTAAATTCAGAACACATAAGTGGTAGAAATTTATTTAATATTAATCCCTGTTGTCAAAACAAAAGGCCTGTTTTTAAGAAATAAAAACTATCAAAAGATCAACACTTGCTTATGTCTAGTTTAAATGTAAAATTATGTCCAGTGACAAAAAATTGATTAAATGGTAAATATATGATCTAATTATACTTTAAAATCACTCAAATTCATAATTTAACACTGTTGGTTATTTCAATTAAAAAAGTTGTTTTTAATTAAAATTTAGTAATTTTCAATATTCATCAAAATATAAAATTATCAGAAAAGTACCAAAAAATTCACCCGAAGATAATTTTGATATTACGAATCCAAAAAATGAAGTCAATTTTGAATGATAAAATGTATAAAATTTTAAAATGTGGGTATTACAATTCCTAACGGGTAGTTTGATTGGTTGTGGTGTGTTAGAACATGAAGTTGCGTACAACACACGCTATTGTATTATTCAAAGAGTAGTGTACCGTGGAATATTGGGGTGTTACAGTTTTCCAATATTAACTATAATTTTTTATGGTCCCTTAAACAATAACGTTTTTTGACCATTACTCTAAAACAAATGGTGACTCTATGTAATCTTGAGTACCAAATTCATCCCACCATAACATTTTTATTCAATTTTGATTTCTCCCCTTCTTCTTATGGTTTCTCTCCATCCTTCACCTAGTAAAGAGAAGTGGTAGTGTACTATGGTTGAAAAATGTGGTATAAAGATATATACTAATGAATTGTAATATTTTCATTGTTGACGACATATCCTTGGTAAATTTTGACCCACTAATTACCCTTTTCTTATATATTCTTTATCACCTTGCAGACTATTCATTTAGGTGACTCTCATTAGGGAATTGGAATATGTGGATCATTCATGGTGGGGATTTTTAGATTCTTTTTCTATTAGTATTTATGTATGAATATTATTATCATATAGGGCTCTTTTAAATATTTTTTGAAATTATTTGATGGTATGTACCCATGTTCATTGAGAACCATGTTTGATGTGTCATTCTTGTGGTAGGGTGTGTGGATATGTTAGGACCACGTTGGATTTGAAAAGTTGTTATTAATATGATTTGATTTTTTTGTGGGAGTTAAGTAGGCTATATAAATTTTATTTATGAATTATTATAGTTTGGTAGCACAAATTTGGATATATAGACCATTTGAGGGGGAGTTTTGGTGTTGTGATATGGGCGATGAACTAGGATTGATTGATGATACTAGTCAGATATCATGTATATGGTATGTCAATGTGAGAGTATAAAATGTTTTTTTGAATTGTATTCAATGTGTTAAAATACCATCATTGGATAAATACCATGAAGGAGTCATTATGATCTAATTTTTTGGGATGTTTGGTGGACTCATGTAATTCCCAAGATTTAATTATAGTGTGATTTCATTTCTAGAGAAACATTAGCTCAATGTATATCAATATATTGAGTAATGTAATAAACACCTACATTATCATTTGAGAGAAATTTATTTTTTTAAAGTTAATTTCATTTTTTAATTGATCATGTAAAAATATTCGTAGTTTTGATTTTGGTGGTGTTTTAAAAATTGTTGATTTTTTGGAAAATTGTGAGAATTAAATATTTTACAAAAAATATAACCTTTAATACATTACAATGATATTAGGATAAAATTAAATAAAAAACTATTTTTATACACAATATATATATATATTTAAATAAGTAAAATAATTCATTGAAAAATATAAATTTCAATGCAAAAAAATTGCATAACTATTTTGAAATCTACATAATGTATTTATTGAAATGAAACCTATTTGTATTATTTTAGAATAAGGATGTATTTATATGGTTCATTTAGTTTTTTTAGTTGGAACAAAAAAATTAAAATTTTATTTAAAAAAATACAATTAATTCAATTATATGCCACATTATTCTATGTTTTTCATTAAAACCATTTTTAGTCTTACAATGAAATTTCTCTGGAAAACTATTCTTTATCATGTTTTCTGGTGTTGTTTCAAAATTATTTTCTTCCAATTATAGATATTAAATTTGTTAAAATGGAATACATATTTTAAATTATTATTTATAAATTTTTAAAACAGTTAACTTTCATTTTTGGTCATTATGATTAGTAAAATTGTTACGAAAATCAGTTTTCATGGTAAGAGTTAAAACCAATTCAAAGAGTAAAAACAAACAAAATAATTGTTAAAATTACCTAAACCTGTATAAAGACAATTTTATGGTAATATTAATTTTTTATATCATATTTTATTCAATTATGAGTCATTTTGGGGTGATTTTCCTTGAGTAACACATCAGTATATTTGAATATTTTGAGAAATTCCATGTGTGCCCTCTAACACTATTCTAAAAGGATAGTCCTTCTTCTCTCTTCTCCACCCTTAAAGATCCTATTTAATTAGAAAATAATTTCCATAATATAAAAAAAAAATCCATACCTATACCTTTGATTCCTTTTTTATCTGATTAAGATCATAATAATTATTTAGGTATAATCTTATAGAGTTTTTTCGAAGAAGAGGTATAGTTCATAAAGAAGTGTTTTGTTTTTTTATTTATACATTCATCATCTTAAAAACATTCTATATATTGTGATAAAAAATCATAATTATCTCTGAAATATTTAATAATTGTTATGATTATTTTATATTCTCTTTCTATCTATATATCTATATAATATATAATTAAAAAATATTCTTTGTGTACGTGAAAACTATCATCTCACACATATGATGTATTTCAATTTTCATCACCACAAAATATTAGTTATCATAATGATGGATAAAAGTGAAATTATATTATATATAATATATTCATGATATAATTATGTTGATAAATATATAATATATTATATATCATCTTACCCACACACCTATTAAAAAAATCATAATGTTGCTTGTGCGTACTTGTGAACTACCACCTCTATGAAGTGAGGACATTCATTTTTCATGTATTGTATTAAAGATTTATTATAAATATTGTTTTTAATATATATACTTTTTACATCCTTATTAATAATTTAATATTATTTAATTGTGATCATTAGTTATGGTCCCAAACTACTGAAATGAAACATATATCAAAAATGAAATAATTAATAATCACAAATAATGACATTAATTACGAATTATTAATAATAAAGTGTTAAAATATTATAAGTGGATAATATAAGATATTATAACTATATATATGGTATTTATATTGAATTATAATAAATATAAATTTATTAAAAATGATTTTAAAATCACTTACAAGGCATGTATTACATGAGGTGTGGGATTTCTATTAGAATATCATTACATTTTAGGATTGTTTATGTTGAAATTTACTTTTGAAAAAAACACAATCCTAATATTTTAAATCACATATATTTTATTATTCCTTAGTGATTTTGGGGTTTACATGATTATATTCCATTTCTTCTCTTTTGTGTTGAATAATCAATATGTATTATATATGTAAGGAACATATTAAAAAACCCAGTTCTAATGATTTACTACCAATCATTTTTCATGCATGTCCATATCATCGTTAAAATATTTTA
Source organism: Viscum album (assembly GCA_963277665.1). Lineage (NCBI taxonomy): Eukaryota > Viridiplantae > Streptophyta > Magnoliopsida > Santalales > Viscaceae > Viscum > Viscum album. The sequence goes on along the minus strand of OY728136.1, from coordinate 796,445,729 downwards.
AATATTGTTTTTAATATTATATAATTATTTATTAATGTCATTTTTAGCCATGTTTTACATTTTATTAATTTTTTAAAAATTAATATTTTTTATTTTGTCCAAATGTGGTTCAATTTATTAAAGGTGTGAAAAAAATATTTCTTTTAACAAAAACCAGTTGAATGAATTTTCACATAGTTATGAATAATAATTTAATTTAACAATAATTTAAAATATTCATTGTTTATTTTTTTAATGACCTAATCATTTATAACTGAAATTGCCACTTTTAATGAATAAATTCATTAATAAGTATTGAAGCCATAGAAAACTCATCCACTAATTTGGTTATTTTGTACAATTATAAGTTATATCCTACCATATATAAAATATTTTTAAACATCATAACCATATATAATATAGCCGATATATAGTGATCATATGACTAATATATATTAATGGTTACGATTAATCCAACTCGCATAAATAATGAAAAAATCTCCTGAAACTGTAGGATCATACCCTATGAATGCCATTTACCAGAGACTATGAGGAAGATAACATCACCAAGATATTAACTTTACCAATACAACACTGATATTCAAAAAATAACTCTTGATCATTACCATATATTAATTTTTTTAATGTATAGATTAGTATTTTTATATGATTGGTTTTAGTATAAATTCTTCATTTACGATGAATAAATAGAATTCTATCAACCCTTATTGAAAAAATGTTTTACATTATTTTGACTTCATTAACATTATTACAATCATGTACTCTATCAACCACTATTGTTAATTGTATTTTTTTTTCATAATTTACAAATTTTTAAAATTATGTATGAATTGAGAATATTTTTTATTATTTAATAATTTTTTACCAATAATAATTTTATATATATGGTACCCGTTGAAGGAATATTATTAAGATATTTTTTTCATTCAAGGAGGAAATAATTATGTTTTATAGTTTTTTATTTAATATGAATATTTTTAGAATTATCAGTCATATTTATAATGAATTTTATTTATAATTAAAATAATTATAAAATCATTGGACATGTATGTGATGTGTAGGGATAAATTATATATTTCTATATAATTCATCGTTAAGTATACTGATACTAAATAATTAGAATTATATATTACATGGGTATTAGTTTTACACAAATCCATTTTTAAAAAATGTTGTCTATATTGTGATGAAATGATGATATGATTATAGATATCATGGATAGGGGGGTTATAATGATAACTGACTAGAATCATGTACTTCCTTTAATATGTATCTAGTTTCAATTATCCATGTTATTTATAGGTTGATATTATCCATGGATATTTATCAGACTCTGGTTTTTGATTGAATATAATGTGTTTTTATTATCTACTCTTCCATATTGATTATTCCTTATTTACCCATGTTAGATTTTTTATTATATAAACCAAAATAATAATTTTATCTCACACTTAATTTGTATTCCTTCACATAGGATATAAAAAATGAAATCACAAATGATTTCAAGGTAGAAATAAAATTTATGATGTTATGTTTTTATATTTCAAAAGTAATATATTAATTTTATATGAATCATGTTTTTCAAAGTTGATATACTAAATAAGACTTCATGGTGAGACCCATTGTATCTTTTACAAATGTAATAATGTAAAAACTATATCAGGGTTATTGGATTCTGGTTTGCAAAATGGGTATTATATTGTGTTATTTTGGAACCTAAGGAACATGATTATAAATTAACATATCTGAAAGTATAAATATTTTAATCCCTTGGGTAGTTGATAAATTTAACTATTCTATTGTTTTTTAATTTATGGATCAATATTAAAAATGAAAATGAGATAATTAATTGAATGAAATTGTTTACAGTTGGTACATAGTTGAAGTAATGGACTCAACCATAATAGTAAATATAGGGATTCCAAAAATAAGTAATCCAATAATTCTAGGGTGGGAAAATATTAGGTAATAGAAATATTAGAGTAAATAACTATGATTACCATGAATAACTATTCTTATAAGGAGTAAAATGTTGTTCCACAACATAATTAATTGATGTGGGATCACTTCATGTGACACATACATCTATATTTTAATTGAAATACTACACCATTTGTAGATGAATTGTAGATTATGGTCCATAAAAGGTATGACTATATTTGAGAAATAATCAAATGGAAAATTTTATTTTGGATATGTATTTTCTGAATGGATTCTCTGATCAATGGTGGTCTTGACCCTAATAACTAAAGAAGATGATGAAATATAATTTATGGAATGAGTATCTTTTAAAGAGATATTATTAGATATATACATTTTTCTAGAATAGTGAGATGAAATAGAGATGATATTTCTCACATTAAAGGAGAAGGAAAAATATTGTTGTGGGGTAAAATGTTATGGTTACAAAATTATATAGGCATGTTGTAGACTGCCTAAAAAATATAGAATGAAATATTTCACATTTCATTGATGATCTTAAGTTATGTTTCTGAAGGTAAATGTTTTATCAGTTGTTTTCATCATACAATGGTGTACTATCAATTGATATAATGACATAGAAATAATTTTATACGTATTATATCTTTAGGGGAAATCAATAAATGTTTTCTTTTTATAATCACCATGAAAAAATAAATATATCCATGAATAATAAAGGGAGTAAGTGATATCTAATATATCATAATTATGGAAGAAAACACAAAAATATTTTCTTATTGGGAATATCAGTTTGTTTCAATGGAGTATATTGGGGTCATAAGGTTCTTGAATGAAATGAAAATAAAAAAACCACTATTTTCTAAGGGTTTTCATCAAATAGATGTGTAATTAGTCAAAATAATTTCCCATGATTCAATAGAACCTCCCAAAAAAGCTTCCTTAGGGAGATAAAAATTATATGAAATTACATAATCTGAGATTGAAGTGTATAATGATGTTTTTGAATATAAATTGATCATAAATTAAAATTATGAAAATGATTTATTTAATTCTATATCATTAACCTCTTTTATATAATCAGTGATTTCAAATAAAAATTAGATATTTCCCAAGCATCTCAAGAAGGGTGTTTCCAATCAAGAGTCATAGTGGAGATCATATTTCTACAAGGTTGTATTAGTAAATTCCCATTAGTTTACATAGACATACCATATTTTTTAACATTATTATTTATCTAATGGATGATGTTTTGGTAATACCTATTGTATATTGTCTTTAAAATTATAATTCGAATATTTATTTTGAAGAGAAAAACATTTTTATTCATGATTAATATGTGGAATCCCTTTTGTTCACAAGGGACACCAAATTATCTGAATCGTGTCTAGATCCACCTCCAATAAAACTACATATAAAATCATGGAGAAAATGAGTAGACACATCATATGAAAATGAAATAAAAACCTTATTATAGAGTTGGTATATATTTCTCAATAATACATTGATTTTTTTCTTTAATAATTACCTAAATATCCACTCAATCATGATGTTTATTTATTTATTGACTTAATCCCAAATAAAAAACATATATCTAAGAATACCTATATAAAACCTATAGTGAAATAATTAGAAATAATGAAATAACTATAGGATTTTTGAGATATGGGATTTATGCAAACCTAGATTTTCACCATGGGAATACCCTATGTTATTTTCATAGGATGAAAAATGGGTTTATGAAGATGTTCATTAATTATATGGAAATAGATTCCCTAACTATAAATAATAAGTATTATCTTTAGCACATTGGTGACTTTTTTTATCAAAGATAATGAGAAAAATATTTATAAAACATGATATTTTTACTTGATATCCATTGTGAGTAAAGAAGAACTATTTTTCAACGATGGAATTTCGAATTAGGTATGAAAATTATTATTGTATTTTAATTCTCCATTTTATTTAATAATTCACCATATATGTTTATGGAAATGATGAATAGATTATCCAAATATAATCTAAATTATTACATTAAGGTATTAATTGATGATATCATGATATATTTTAAAATATATGATGTGAATAAGAGTTATTTGTGAATCATTATTTGTAATCTTAATGAAAATATCCTACATAAAAAATTTAGAAAATTCGAATTATTGATTAATGAAATTTTCTTCTTGGACATTTTTTTATTAAGGATAGTATAACATTTTATCCTTCAGATACAAAGGGTCGGATGAAATACACAATTACAATGAATATAACTAGGGTAGATAATTTCCATGGAGTAATAGGAAACTATCAATGATTTGTTCAAAATTTTACATTACTATCTAACTCATTAACCATGTTGAATAATTAATGGGTTATGTTTATTAGGATAAAGAAAATTAAATAATTTTTAAAATAAATAAAGATGATAATGGTTAATTCACTAGTACTTTCATTAGCATTGGTAATGCATGGATTTTTGTTATACAGTGATGCATTTAAAAGGAGACATGATGGTGTCGTTATGCCTAATGATAGAGTATTTTCCTATGCATTAAGTTATTTAATGATCCATGAAAAGACACATATATCACATTATTTGGAATTGGAAGTATTAATATTTTCTTTGACGATATAGAGGCATTATCTTTATATTGAAAATTTTGAAATATATATTATTCATTAATGATTGAAATGTATATTCACAAAAGAAATCAACACAAAGTAATGTAAATGGACAATATTAAACAAGGATTGTAATATATCAATACACTACAACAATTAGAATGAAAATAAAGTGGATAATTATTTTAGTAAGAATGATTGTGGATTTTTATCTAAAATAAGGAAAAAAAGATAATATATTTATTGATGTTATAAAGTTGTATATGGGAAATTTATTAGATGAGGAAACATTACTCCTATACTAAATGAATTCAAAATCATTATTATTGGAAATGGTAAATTTTTTTCAACTCGATGATCAATGGTTACAAAATAATATTAAATCTATTAATGATGTAAAATTAGATGATTTTGGTTATAAAAAAAATAAAATAATCATTTTCAAAAGAGACTATGTGTTCTATCATTTCCCGAGATGATAATATAACTATTTGATGAATCATATACCTCTAATTTATCCTTACACCATGATCTCACCAAAATGTATTGATATTTTAATGAAAATATTTGGTGGGATAATATTTTATTGGTTTTTATAGACTATATATCAAGGTACACATTTTGTAAATAGGTATGTGAAAATAGACAACATCCTAAAGGAGTCATTCAACATCTTACTATTCGTGTATGTAAATGGGATGATATTTAATCATAATATTTAACTATATTTCCAAATAAACTATGAATTAATGATTCCATATCAGTTATTTTTATCTACATACCATGTATTAACATTTTTTCAATACAACGGTAGATCTACCTTATGGCCATATTTTGAGACTATATTAATGAAGAAGTTAGACTTCATTTGAACCTCTTTATATTTTATTTGATTATGACCCAAATTTTACATCAAAATTAAGTAAACATCATCATAAGAATCTCTAAATCATTCTATATAAACATTTCCAAATTATCACCAACAAATATAGGGTATATTGAAAATGAATATTCATACATTTGAATACATGTTGAGGTCATGGTCAATTGAGTTTCAAGGTTCATGGGATCAGTATTTATCTTTCCTTGAATATGTATCCAATAATAGCATCCATTCAAGATTTGAAATAGAATTTTATAGATAAATTGATAGGAAGATATATTGTAAAAAAACATGTTAGTATGAAGTCGCAAGAAGGATTATTTGAGGCCTAGGACGTATTGAGGAGAAAATGGTGAATGTGAGAATTATTCAAAGATATATCTAGGTAACTAAATAATGAAGAAATAACTATGTAGATAATACAATGAAGGATATATAATTTCATATAGGAGATCATGTTTTAATGAAGGTATCTTTATTTAAAGGTGTTATGTGGTTCAATACGAACTGGAAAATAAGTTCTTAGTATATTGGGCCTTTTGAAATTATAAAAATAATAGGATTTGTGGATGAATTTCTTGAAATACCACCATGACTTTATAAAGTTAATGACGTGTTTAATTTGTTTTTATTGAGGAATTATATGCCAAAACTTAGACATGTTCTCACCTCTGAGGAAATAGAATTGGATCCTAATTTATTTTAATATCAATAGCCAATATAAAGTCTTCAAACTATAGAACAAGTGTTATAGAATCAAATAACTCAATTGGTGAGGGTAATTTGAATAAATAATGAACCAAAAGAGGTGATGTTGGAACTTGGTGATGATATGATGAATAAATACAAACTTATGTTCATTAGGTGATATTCTGAAATGTTTCAAGATGAAATTTATAAATAACAGAATAATGCAACAACCAAGATTTAATTATTTTATTTTTTTCTTTTCAAAGAAACAATATGAAAAATGAAATAACTATATTCAATATTTTTATTAATACATGGATTATAAATTTTTATTAATTTAATTTTATGAAATTATATTTATTTTAGAATGAATATTATCAAAAAATATACTAAAATAATTTTTTTAATCATTTGATAAAAATTTGTTTTTTGGGTAAATTTTGAAAGATATATATTTTATAAAAAAACTACAACATTTATGACATTATAATTATAGAAAAATAATCTAAAATTGTAAAATAATTCATTTATAGAATATATATCTATATTTAAATAATCAATATAATCCATATTAAAATATAATTTTATACTTAGAAATATATTCTTAACATTTTAGGAATTCAAGTAATGTCTTTGTTCAAATAAAAACTATATTGTGTTATTTTATTTTTTAAAATATTTATATGGTTACATTTACTTTTGAATTTGGTTTAATGAAAAATATTTCCCCATTTATTTAACATAATCAATATAAGTTTATTTTAGTGGATATTATATTTTGGTTTTTTTATAAATTTTTTTACTTAAAAAGACATTTCTTTAGAAAGTCATTTCTCATCTAATTTTTCAGGGGTACATTTAAATTATTTTCTAACACATATTGAGATAAAACATGATAAAATATAACCCATATTTTTAATTATGAATCAATATTTTTTAATGAAGCCTCTTTCACCTTTTGTCTTTATGAGTTGTATTTTTGGTAAAAAAAATCCTGGAACCACTATATGAGACAAAACAAGTTAAAAGTGTTAAAACTAAAATTTTAAGGATTAAAATGGCCAAAAAATTTATAAATCATATTTATTGGTAATATATAAACCCTATATCATTTAATACTTGATAAAGGGTAATTTTCAAGCTATTTATATTGGGAAAGATTTTAATATATTTTAATCATTCTGATCAGCACCTATAATGGTTGGTCATAATTATGGATACAAATAAAAAAAATACAATATATATAATAATTTTAATATTATTATTATTCTGGAAATATTATATATCATTTATTATGTTACCCTTCCACCTATTAAAAACTTATAATGATCTTGTGTGTACTTGTGTACTACCACATTCACGGAGCGATGTGATTTATTTTTTTGTCTTCATTAGAAGAAGGATTAAATATATGTATATAGTAAAAATATATAACATTTATAAATTTATAAAAATTATTTATATTATGGATCAAATATAATTTTAAAATTATAGAAATCATTATAATAAAACAGACATGAAAAATGAAACCTATAACACTCAGAAATGATGAATTTAATAAATAATTCTTAATAAATGGATGTTGAAATGTTATAAGTGGATCATATATGACAAAAAAATATTGTAAATATTTTTATTATATAATCATTAAATATACTAATTTATTATAAATAAATTTAAAATCACTAAATTGGAATTTTGAACATTATGTAAAGTTTTTTTACTCTATCATTTTGTTTCAAGTATTATTTATGATTATATTTATATTGATAAAATTTTATGATGCAAATATTTTAAAACCAATATATTTTTATCCTCTTTTTATATTGTGATTTAAATTTATTATATTCCATTTCTTCTATTTTTTATCAATATTCAATAATTAATCATTATATAACGTACTTTCTGTTAAAAATATTGTTTTGACATTTTCTTCCAGATTTTTATCATCAATGTCAATATTTTATTTACAATGTTTTAAAGAATGTTTGTAATATTATCCAAATTTTTAAAAAATTTATTTATACCAATGTGTTACTTTTTATAAAAAAAACTAATCATTATCTTCTTGTCCTTTTTTCAAGGTGGATCCTTTTACACAAAAGTGTAAAGGAAGTCAATGTTTTAATGCACAAAAAAAACAAACCTTACCACTCTCATGACAAATAAGGGATTTAAATATACATTTATACGTTTCCAAGGTTATTTTCATTGAATATAATTTTTCCAATGTATTTTTAATTTTAATTTAGAATGCTATCAAAATAAATTTGTATTATGTTATTAAAAGAATGAAAATAATTTTGAAAATTGATTTATAACACTATTAGTAGATGACGTTTTAAGGATGTTTTTTATAATGAATTGCTTCTACTATTTTTCTAAAGAATTGGTTTTACTAAAATTCCTTCATTTCTAATCAATAAGTGGGCTTTTATAATCCTTAAAAATAATATATTATACCTTATTTTTATATCATTCACACTCTTGTGACCATGTTCGCTATCTGTTTCCATTATTCAATGGAAATTAGATGCTAAATTCATGTACATATTTTAAAATCATTGGTAAATTTAGAATTATATTTATTTAATTGATTATATATTAACCATATAATAATTATATATATAGTATCAATTCAATTATGCTTATTTATAATTTTATTTAATTTACATATGAAATATTTATCTAATATATTCTTAAATAAATATTGGTAATTATTAACATATAAAGAATTTTTAGAATTAATTTTATTCATATTTAAATAAATAAGAAATATAACTAATGTGAATATGATAGTTGGTCCCATATATCTATATCCCCTCGATACATCGATTGGTATCATAAAACAGAAAATAAGGTACATTATATTAGATGTTTATATGGGTTATACCTATACATATTTAGGAGTCATTTATTCGTTGAGTTTCCTTTATGGTAAGAGTCATGATATCATTATTGAGAGTCCTATATAATTAATATTTTGAATTATACATTTCCTTTATAAATATCATACATTCTAATATCCATGTGATTCTTATTGTGGTATTTTCCTTAAATATTCATTGAACTAACATAATTGATAGAATTAAATGTGTTTTGATTATCTACTATATCATATTGAATATTCCTTATTTACTCATCATAGATTTTTTATGTAATCCTTACTAATAATCTAAGATTAAGCTTTATTTGTTTCATTTCTAGAAGATATAATATAGGATATTTTGAATGATATCAATGATCTAATATTTTTTAGGCGAGTTTTCATATTTAAAATGTTATTGGGGAAACATATATGTATATAGTTCTTCAAGACATCTAAACTAATTGCAAATATATGGTGATATACCTTGTAACTTGTACCAATTAAATAAAGTTAACATTATCGCTTGGTTACTAGAGTTAGGGTGTTACAATAGACCATCATACAAGGATGATAACAACCTTTAGGTGGGGTGTGAAATGTTACCTAAAATATAGAATTCATATATATTAAATGAGGAAAAAAGGTGTTGAACCAACAAATATACCTTGTAGAATTTTTTTGAGATACACTATAGATGAAATTGGAAACATAACTAGTATATCGTCGTGGATGATTGGGTTGGGGATCATCGTGTCTTGGCAACACATGATGACTCACCACTTGTGAGGTTGATTTCTTACATATGCTGTATTTTCATGTGGTATTATAATATATATACACACATATATATATATATATATATATACTTATTTCAAAGATCTATTGGTGGTTTTGTATTGTATCTATACTCACACACATCATAGTTACTTTGAAGCATGTGAAGATATCATGATTGAGGATCTAGGAATGGTAATGTTCATGGTGATAAGATGTTCAGGAGGTGGAGCTTAGTGATTAGAGGCAGTACCAGGATATACTTTGAAGTGATTCCGAAATTCCTTTTTATCTGTTGCACTACTTATACTTTTCTTTTAACTTCTATATTGTGTATTTGTAGTTATTACTTGTGAGACTCTATTTTACCAGACATATCATCTCTAATAAAATTGTTTTGAATTAATTATTCCATCCTTAAATATTTTATTATTATTTTAAAAATAATATGTCTCTATATATGTTTTGATTATGATGGTAAGTTTCCCCACTTACTCTTTTGGAAACTCACAACAAGTCAAAAACTATATGCTTATGTAGAGGAACACAATAGTTTATGTATTTGTTCTTGACTATGTTTGGTTCATGGTTTAAAGGAGTTAGGTTATATAGAATATAGGATTATATGTCACATATATTCCAGGATAGGTCTTATATAACAAACCTATGAGTTACTATGGATGATACTATAATTTAGATTGTGGATTTATGGTTTCATCCTAATTATAAGTATGTCGTAACAGTTTATGGGATTTGGCTACATTTTTGTGTCAAGACTATGCATTTATTATCACATGTCATATATATTAATATTTTTGACTTTGAATGATGGTTACATTAATTAAGTGTATTTATATCTTCATCTTCGATATATTGCATTGAAATTTTAGATTATATAAACTTGTTCATGATTAATTTTCTATTAAATATATGGTAATGACTATATTGTAGGTATAGATATCTAGTCTTCAACCTCAGTTTGGGTGATGATGGTTATTCCTTGTACATATTTGGTGGCATACTAAGGTATATTATCCTATAGAAATCCTGGATGTCACGTTATAATCATCTTAGGTTGTTACCTCATATGAACTATAATAGGTGTTATAATAATTTGTTTCTAATTATGGAAATTTCATCCTAAAATACATATGGTTGGAAAAATTGGAGATATAAGGAATAATTATCCTACTAGGGAGAATGACCATATTCCACCCCCAGATATATGTGAGCATATGTCTATGAATGATCATGTGCTTGCCATGTTTTTTGGGCAACCAAATAGACTCATCCTATAGTATTTTAGTTAGCAGCTGTTTATGGTTAATGGACACAATATAAAATGTCCAATTATGAATGGGACCTCTAGTTCTAATATCCTTAATTCATTTTGGTAATTGGAGGTGATCATAATATTGAAGACTATATTGAATTAATAGAGGGAATAATTTATCTATTCAAGACTCATGAGTACTGAAAAGTAAAACTAGATGCCTTCATGATTCAGGAAAAATCCAAAATATGGTGGGGTGTTATAAAATAGGAGGTTAAGAATGAGGGTATTACATGGGTAAAATATAAGGATATTTTATTTAATGATATATAGTCATATACACTAAATTTTGATCACATGATGAATTATATGTGGATTTAGAAGTTGACGATGTCTTTCTCTTTATACTCCCCTCATTTCTTGGAGTTTCTTATCTTTTCTACACAATATGATAAATACAAGGGAAAGAAATTTGAAATTTTGATATTGTAATTTATCTGGGACATATGAATTTATTCAAGTGCTTTGACATCATGATATATCCATAGGTTCTGCATAAGTCTATAGTGACAATGAATTTTTTGTCAGAGGACATAACTGTAGAGATTCATTCATCTTCTAGTAGTCCAATTAGTATAATTTTTAGTTATCATGTATCATATTTTTTAGTAATAGGAATAGGAGGACAATGAATTCAAGGCAATGTATAAATGTGAACATGGAGTAGAGAAAGATTTATTTAGATCCCTTAATGGGAAGTTATTCTATCAGGTTCTTGAATTGTGTATGGAGAGAGAACCTCTGTATGACTAATGGGAAACCACCGATGGTGTGTCACCTATTTTAAAAGGTATAACATATAATATTTTATAATTTCTGGTACTCATGAATGAGTTTTGGTTAGACATGAAAGAATGGTGGTGTTGGAACTTATAAGAGGATACAAATTCCCCATACATCAGAAACAAAGGGGAGTTATATGCCTTAGGGGTATATTAGTATAGTTGGGAAAGGTACATTTAATACATTAATCTACTCCCATGATAGTAAATTATAGGGATCACTGACTATTCATGGTATGATATTTACCACATCTATATTAACTTTATCCTTTTTTGATTGGGGAGCTCCCATTTTTAATATATATTAATGTTATTATTAGGGTTTTTAATTCGAATATTTTTATTCTGGGTTGTTATCCCTAGAGAAACCATTGAGAAATAAATTTCATTGTCTCTAGTTATTTCTATAATTTATAATAGTGGTTTTGAATATAGAAACATATGGAATTTCATGATCCTTAATAAGACTATTTTATATGTGGTTTTCACCATGGACTGGTTGACTAGTTAATGAGTGCCCATCAACTACTCTAGGACATGATTACCCATTAAGAATTCTAAGGGAGATAAGATTATTTTTAACACTACATTTAATGATGGATCAAGTATAATGGTTATTGAATCGAGTCATAATGAATCAATATCACTGATGATAATGGGTTTTTTTCTTACAGAAAATTAGGTTTTACCTCCCTTTATTTTTTGCCCAATGGTTAAGCATTACAGAGAATTATTTGTAAAATATATCTCAAAACAACCTCATGATAAAATAATTTAGATCTAGATCAAAATCATATATTGATTAGAACATATATCCTCTCTTCTAAATTAAATAGTGTCATATTAGTTAATGGAACATATGGTGAAACTGTTAGATTTGAAGATAAAAGGTTTTATCAGACTGGCCACATCTCCATGGGGTGACCAGTATTGTAAAAATGATTAATGATAATAGTATTAAGTTATTTTTGAAATAAAGGAAATATAACATGGTGAACATGGTGAATTAATAGCTATTATTCAGTATTGATTGATTTTTTAATCAGTTGTGGGGATATTGGTTGTTCTCTATTATTGACATATAGTAGGGATAAAACCAACATTATGTCAGAGGGGAGTATATTAAAAAGATAAATTTTAGAAGTAGATATGTTATGTATGAGTATCTCACAATGCCTTTCATATTATAAAATTCACTATAGATGTTCATGTATCTCAGGAATAGGTTCTTTCATTCTTATCTATTATCATTGATTATGTTGTTTATTAATGATATCCCCAAAAACTAAAGGACCTTAGAGATTAATGATTGTACCCTTGAGATTATATTGTATATTATTCATGAAAATTTATACTATGCTAAGATATTGATGTTTGACTTTTGAATCAATTAGATACTTGTCATTAGGAATGTGATCTCTGAGGTGGGAATTCATGTAGACCTATAAAAGGAAAAGTATGTGATGTATTCGGAATTACATGAAAATTTGTTTGAGAATATGATATTCTTAAGTTTAATTAATTATTATTGATGGCTACTATAGGTATTCTCCCATTTTATAAACACCATTTAATTTACTTACTGATATTTAGAAATTTTTTAAATATATTAATTAGTGTGAAGAGGTCTTTATTGAGACGTATAGGAGATTAACATCAACTCTAATACTGATATTTTTAAAACCTATGATTGGATGTGTGGTTGAATAAGATTCCTTAGGTATTATGTTATTATATTTTCTCATGAATAAGTTCTATGTAGTGGCTTATGGGTCTCACCATCTTTGAACCAATGAGGGAAACTAATCCACACAAGTCTTAGTGTTGGAAATTATAGTCCATACACATATGTTTTGGCCCCATTATTACATTGGAGAGATGTTTTTCATATACATGGACCATAAGATAGTGTGATACATATTATTTTATGGGAAACTTAATATATAGTATAGGATTTGGGTTGTTTATTAATATATTGTTTATTTTGAGATTTATTATTCTAGATAAAAAAAGAAATGTTGTTGTAGACTCTCTCAGTTGGAAAACACATAAGCTGAGACGAAGAACTTAAAAGGGGGAATTCTGGTTGATGGTATTGTTGGAAAAGTGGTTGATGTATATATCTAAGGACCATGGGATAAAATATTTTTACCCCATTGTTACCATATCAAAGATAGTGGATTGGTTAAATACCTTCCAGTAGTAAGATGCTGGATGCTTAGTGATGTGAGAATGGTTTACAAGATGTGACCATGTTATAGGTTGGTCAAAAATTGTGATAATGTGATATTTTTCTAGGAATAATATTAGTTAATAATACTATGAGGGTGAAGTTTATGAGTAAATCTCAATATACATAGTGTAATGTATACAATGAATTGATAAATATATATTGAGATATCATGTAATGATTTTGGTGGTCATGAATGAAGAGAGACATCATCTGATTAATCTATAATTGTTTGAAAAATTATAGGTTTAATAAAGATATTTAAAAACCATGATGCTTAATTTAGAAAATTTATACCACTTAGTGTATGTGGGATAAGTTAATATTCAAAATCATGACATGGTTTCCCAGAAAACCCAAGGAGTCAACAATTTTTTTGGTTGATAGATGATCAGTCAAAAACAGTAGAACTTTTCTCATTGTGTCAAGAAACTAACTATATTAATGAATTGGTAACGAATTAGGTCTAAGAGAAGATATGAATTTATAGTGTTAATTTCATTTTGTATCAAATATCCATCCATGTTTTAGATATCAAATTTTTAAATGATTTTATATTTCTTTGGGGACTTAGTTAAAAATTAGTATGGTGTATGATTTGTAGACTGATGCATAATCAGAGAGAAAAATCCATATATTTTAGGATTTTATTTGTAAATTCGTATTATAATATAGTGTAGTGTAATATTATCATTTAACCATAGTGTATTTCACACGCCACATCAGTTTCATAGATTCAATTCAGAGGTAACATTTAGAGGATATTTTTGGTAAGTTGTGTCTCTAATTGTTGTGTTGGGATGAGTTGGATGTGGTAGTTATTGTTGGGAAGATTATGGTCCACAAGTCCTTTAATGTGATGTAGTTGATCTAGAATTGTTTTATTACATTTATTATTAGACAAAAAACATATTATTACTAGAAGAGACAACATTTGGAGTTATTTGTGGGTGACCAGGTTTCCTTATGGGTGTCACCTGGGTATGGGAATCATCATTTGTAGAGGTTGGGAAAGATAGTGTCATGTTTTAGGGGAATATTTTAGATAATATATCATATTATAATACTTATTTAATAATTGTAACCTTTTACCTGACATCAATATATTCTTAACATGTACTATATGTGTCAACATCAGAGGTATGAGCTCAATCATGCACATGTCATTAACAATGATGATATTGAGTTGGAACCATATAAATTATTTTCGAGCACCTAGTGTGAATTATAGTTAATATAAAAATGTATTTTCATAGAATATAGTTCCTATTTTTTAGACTTTTGGTAATGTGAGAAGATCCAAGTGGAGATATTAGATAAGTCTATTAGTTGGTCTCATTTTACCATGCTATTTGAGTAGAACCACAATATGCACTTCTTAAGGATGAGAAGTCCTTAAAGGGGGATATTTTCACCACCTTATATTTTATTGGGTACAATAATTAATTTTTAATCATACCCTATGCGTGTTTTATATAATTTTAGAGGTGTTAAACTGAATTTTATCTACAAAGAAGCATCATTGTAGGAAGAGATATACTATTATGGGGAGGGTAAGGTTGTTGAATTATTGGGGAACTATGTAATTAATATTATATTTTTTCTATTTTTTTCAGAATATCTACAATAGATACTGTTGGATATAGCAAGATGGTTTTGAAGAAAGCATTCTTATAGTACAACCAATTTTTGTATCATTTCACCCAAGATGGAAGTTGCAGAATAGTGTCATAGTGAGGGAATAATGGTTGAAGTGTGGTTATGAACACTATATCATGGTCCCATTCCATGGTTTATAGTATCCCACATTTAAATGCATTGTTTATTACAAACAATAATTTTACTAGAAGCCTATGATTCATGGACATTCCATTTATGTTGTAGCTTTTATTAATTTGGGGGAAATTATAGTGTACCCATATATGATACAACATTACACCCATTTCACCAGATTTACTATTAATTCTTGAGGTACGTCTAAAAATAAAATTTCATTGAATTTCTTTTTATATTGTAGGAAACTATAGGTTATGTTCAACAACAATTTCATCCCCCGAACTCTTGGATTCTGCCCTAACATTGGAGGATCGACTCCTGGATATTCTATGTGAGTTCCACATCAATTTTATTTGGTGTTTCTCTTTCAATCATTTGGTATCTCTTCATAATTTAACTTGTAGAGGGATATGGTCTTGTAATTTTTTTGAATAATGTTATCAAGTGTAAGTTTATAATGATTGAAAATGTTTTCTTGGTTGATGAAATCTCTTTAGTGAAATATAAAACCAAGGGGCATCATTTTACTCAACATTTTTAACAAAGTCAAGGGCCATTTTTTTCTTGTGATTCTCATTGGGGATGTATTATGTGAGGACCATTTTTTGTCTATTCTTGTTTTTTCAGTACCATCACTCTTGATTTAAGTGCATGATTACTATATAGGGCCCTAGTATATATTTTTTTTGGAATTATTAGATTTTATATTCCTATGTGCTTTGACACCCAATATTGATTTTGTTTTTTCAAGGTGTCTATGGTTTTATGAGAGGTATGATTTATATGAAATATTGTTAATGATATTATATGACTTTAATGTAGGTGTTACATAGAATATGGTAATAATTCTGTGGATTCAATATGGTTGGGTTATCCAGAACTAAATATATATCCCCTATTGGAGGGAGAAATGTGTGTTGGGAGAAGGGCCATAGACTTGGATTGCTTGATGGTAGAAGTAAAATATCAAGAAAATGTTTATATGAACTAAAAGTAGACCTTTTAGGGGTGATGTGCATCCAACATGGTGGAATATCGACATGGGATAAAGATCATGTATGGGTGCATGTGATCTAATTTTCAGAACATGTTGGGTGTACATGAACTCATGCCGGGGTAGAAGACCAAATTTGGGTAGGGCATGAAGTGTTTGTTAAATGTGGAATGTGGAATTGTGAATTATGACCATAGGCTATTAAATTGATGAGTAGATCTTTTGTAAATTTTAGATGCATTAAATGAATGAAATTGGTACCCTTACATGCATAGTGTGAATGAAATTAGAATGTTGGTACATTTTTTCTTAGTTGGACCATAATGACCCAATACTTGTGTGGTAAATATTTTTGTTTTTCTTTTATTTATTATTAAAAAATACCTATATATATTAACTATTTCGAGTTTTAATGAGTGGTTCCATGATTTTATACTCACAAAATTCACTATAATTTCAATGGGTGAGTGTATTTCATGATTAAGGGTATGGGAAAAGGAAATGGCCTAATGATAGGGAGATGAAGAGGTGGATTTTTGTTACACCATGTTACCTATTTGAAAGGTATGACCTTTTCATTATCATGTATATTACTTTTTTTGGCCAGTTAGGGTAGATAATGGATTGCTAGGATACCATTAACAGTGATGCTAGATTTTTTGGACTCTACACTTTTACTGGCCATTTTTATAGGCTTCTAGAGGGTTACACACTTTGTAACTTTGTTACATGATTCATAATGGTTTATGGAGGCAAGTTGTAAAAGGATTCATGTTATGAAGAGTATATATCAAGAATATCCTTTACACACTGTTAATGTCTTAGATGTCAAATTTTAAATATGTGAACAATTTTTTCAATTTGAGATGATCTGTTTTCCAATATTTTTCAAATTTAATGTTTTCACGACATGTATTGTTATCACATGTTGTGTAATACCGTGACTAATTTTATTTAAATAGGTAGTTTAGGTAATTTCCATTTTACCCTTCTCTATTATTTTGATTATCTCCACCTAAGGCCTTCCCCAGTCGATAATAATGCTCTCCAACCCTTTTGGATCTATTCATTCGGTGTTCGATCATCATTACGTTGGCGGTTTAATTTTTGGGTAATCATTCTTACTCGTTCTTTATCTCTCTCTATGTTTATATATCATTGGTATTTTAATGGATCATCCAAGACATTATGGATCTATGTCTCATTATGTTGGATAATTAATATATACTTTTTATCAAGGACATCTACACCTTCATTCTCATTGACGGGTGATGTTACGAGTGTTGTTTATAGGAAAAAGGTTGGTGGTTCCATCCTGATTTTTGGAACTTATTAACATTGAATTTATTGATTTTTTTCAATTATTAATTTAAATTTAATTTCTCAAACATGCTTTCAATTAATTTGATAAAACCAAATTCATGTGTATTGAGATATTTGAAATGGATTTGGCATGGAAATTGGAACCCCCCCCCAATCAATTGAATTGGGGGTGTTTGTGAAATTTAGTTGATTTAATTTATTGAATTTAAATTATAGAATTGTGGGAAATTATTTCAATTAAATTGTTGAAATTAATTATGAAAATTATTTGTGAAATGGATTGAATTGGGGTAGAATGGATTTCAAACCTGTGAATATGGCTTAATAAGTTTTGATAGAAACCCAATGGTTTTATCTTGGGAACGATGTATATTTTTTTTATTAAAAACCACTATTTATTAAATAGAAATTAAAATTTTAAATTTAATAATGGTTTTTAATTATATTTAAAATAGTTATAAAATAAATTTCCCATCATCTATAATGTTAGATAAAATGAAATAATTAGGTATTTGGTGAGTTATTTGGACACACTCTACGATATTACAACATTCTAAAACATACACGCATTGTGCCACATCCTCGATGGGTTGGTGAAAAGTAATATCTAGTTAGTGTCTGGGGGGGTCTGTGTATACAACTATTGTTGAGATCAATTAGGTAATGTGAATTAATATAGCCGAAAATAATATCGTACCTATTTGTTATATGACCATGTTGTCCGCTTATTATTTATATTTGATATATAAATGTAATACAATGTTGTTCGAACTTATTTAGATTCCATATGTGTTTATATAATCTATTTTATATAAATATTTTATTTAATATATTGTTTTCGGGACTTGGATTTTTTCCTTATTTTTGAATTATGTTGTAGTACATTGGGAAATAATTCCTTGTTGGCTTATGGTGCATTACTCCCAGTGAAGTTTTATTTTTTATGTACACTATCTTATTTATTTTTGATCCTCTATATTTTGTGGAAAATTCATTACCACATTCATGTTGTATGATTTCATGTGTAATTATCCAACTCGTGAGGATTGGGAATGACCTTTCGGCTATATTAGTGTTATATCAGTTATTAGGTTACCAGGGAACTCGGGTTTGTTCATAAAAATGTGGTAATATAGGAGGCCATTGATATTTTGCCTTGAAGTCGGTATGAATTTGTGAGATATTGTCCAGACATAATAGGTATTTGTTATTGAGTGACTTGATAGAAACCACTAGAATTAACCTTATCCCTCTATGGGTGGTTAGGGAGATACATCTTGTGGATTATTTCTTGTTTATTACCTATTATGATTTGGATAGAGTGATGTCTAAATCTTGTATGTTCACTATATTGAGAATAATATTCACTATTCCTCAGTTTGAGTGTTAAAATAATGTCTTTTTTATTGTATAATAATTTTTTGTAGCATCATTTCTATGATATGACATGAAAAGTGAGTATAGTAAGAGGTTTATTCTGAACCTCAGCATGAAAATCCTATTGTAGATCTGAATCAAGTTGAGGTGATCATGCATATAATACAAGCTCTGGGACATGCACCACCTCCAATACCATTTCTGGATCTAGTTATGGATATTCCGAGGTGTTTTTATAAATAGTATCAAAAGTTATTTATTTATAATCCACAAGTTTTCAATGTCTCTAATGATCCCCAACATGATGAGGAATTTATGGTCAAGATAGAAAGTCTATTTTGGTTTTTGGAGACCCCAACTGAGATAAAGGTAAATTGTTCCACCTTCGTGTTGGAAGGATATGGTAAGAGTTGGTGGGACATGATGGTAATTAATAAGAAACATTATGTATTAACATGGAATTATTTCAAGGATATTTTCACTGATAAGATATATCTAGTGTTAATGGTGTTGTCTAAGGCCGTAGTGTTTTTCAATCTTAAGTTGGGTGATAGAACCATAGATGAGTATTCAAATTTCTTTGCTGATTTGGTACAGTTTTCACCTGATATTGTATGTAACGAGAGGAAAAAGGTTTAATAGTTTTATTTGGGTCTTCAATCATATATCCATTCTCAGTTCTTCTTGTGATAACAACCTATTTATGATGATGTACTGTATAGGGTGATGTTGGTCGAAATGGACCTACTTGGGAAGTTAGGGTTATCAGGACTTATATATTGTCCTAGTGGAATCATGAGGTCTGTCAAGGTAAAATGGATGAATTATGTTTCTAATTTATGTTCTCAATGGCAGAGTCATTCTAGACATCATACATTTCCAATTGTAAGTCCATTGATTTTATATTAATGTGTTAAGAAAGGACTTCCCATGAGTGTTTTCAATGAGGCACCCAAGAACTGTAGCTCCAGCAGATGTTAAAGACACATATAGAGATTTAACCATATATTTTATACTCAAAATAGTGGAAAAGGAACATATGATCCTACTAAAACTACGGGGAAATCATATGCATCACATATAAAAGAGTTTCGCCCAGAAGAAAACAGAATGAAGCAACTTCACACAGTGGAAGAGTATCTAGAGGAAGCAAACATGGGTCCAACAATTGTGATGGGTACAATTACTCTAATTTCATCACTATTGATTGCTCTATTTGATACTATTGTATCTCACTAATTTATTTCAACAAATATTTTAAATCTATTAAATCATATAATAGTAATATATTTGGTTCCATGGATATTACTACACCCCATGGTACGAAGAAAGAGTAAGGTCTCCACAGTCTTGCATGTGTCTTCTCTCTATCAGATGTCGATATACCTTGGATTTTTCACATCCTCGACATAAAATATATTGATGTCATTTTCAAGATAGATTGGATAATTTTCAATAGACCAGGTGTTGATTTTTATCTTTAGTGAGTCTACCTTACTATACCTAGTGGAATGTCTTCTATATTTTAATGATATTGGGTCCTGAGCTCAGGAAGAGCTGGAACATCTTATCCAAAGTTGGTTAAAGTGATATATATGCTTGGTTTTTATTTGTAGTGGGAATATTTGAGTGATTATCTTCCTCATGCCATCATCGAGTTTATTGAAGTTTTCCTTCTGATTTCTCTAGTTGTCCCCTAGAAACGGAATTTCAGTTTTCCATTGACTTAGTGCCTAGTAATCTACCAGTTTAAAATCACTTATAAATAATGAAACCAGTTAAAATGAATGATCCAATTTAACAGTTGGACAATATTCTTGATAAATTATTTATACACCCGTGTGTGTCACCTTGGGCTGCATTGGTTCTCTTTGCTAAGAAGGTTGATGGTTCTCTTCGCTTATGTGTTGATTATTGAAAGCTAAATCAAGTTATGGTAAAGAAAAAATTTCAGTTTCTATGGATTGATGATCTATTTGATCATATGAAATGGGATAAGTTGTTTTCAAATATATACCTATGATATGGTTACTATCATTTTAGGATTAAGAAATATGACATTGGGAAAACTATGTTTTTGATAAGGCCTAAACATAATGAGTACATTGTTATGACCTTTTTTCAAAAAAAATCATTCTTTTTTTATAAATTTGATAAACATGGTTGTCCTTGAATATCTAGAAACGTTTTTGGTACAATTTTTGGATGAAATCCTCATATACTCCATGCCCGAGGAGGATCAGGTGCATCATCTAGGAATAGTTATGTGTCTGTTAAGAAATCACCATCTTTATGCGATGCTTTCAAAGTGTGATTTCAAGACTCATGAAGTGAAATTATTAGGAAAAATGATGTCTGAATAGGGTATATCATTGGATCTTGAGAATTTAAAGGATGTTATGACTTGAGAGAAACAATGTAATGTCTTTACAATCCCAATAATCTTGGGTTTATTCCGATATTATCTTCAGTTCATGAAGGAATTATTGATTTTGGCTTCTCTGACTCAGAGGGGGTGATGTTTGCATGGAATGATAAATGTTAGACTTCTTTTGTTAAGATTAATCCACTTTTGACTAATACATCAGTTCTGACTCTTCGAAAGGCTGGCCTAGGCTATGTGGCTTTTTATGCATCTAGTTTAGACATGAAATGCGTTCTTATGCAATAGATCATGTATAAACTTAAGGATCTCATTATCTTACACCACTTGATAAAAATTATACCACCCGAAGACCATAAAATTGGAGCTCTGATTTAATTTCATAATACTTGGTAGTGTTACATTTCAAAAAATAATGTTTACTATGTTTTTAGACCACAAAATGTTGAGTTATATCTTCTTTAAAAATGGTTTTAATATTATATAGAGGTGTTGGGTGGAGTACCTGAAATATTTTGAAATTGACATCGACTATAACTCGTGGAAAGGGGATGTCATTACTGATGCATTAAACATGAATCTTCCAATCCCTGTTGTAAAATATTCTTCATAAGAGTAGAATTTCATGGATATATTTGAAAAATATCATATGGGAGTTCAATAGAGAGGGTGAGAAAGTTTATTTTTATAGATTTTAGTTTACCTACACTCTTCTCAAGATGATTTTTAATGATCAAGAGCTTGACGATGAATTACATTGCACTATAGAATCTATTTATGGTGAGGAGATAGTTTCCCAATGGTCATTATCTAAAGAGGGTATTCTAGGATATCATAATAGCTTTGTTGTTTTGTTTATAGTATGGAAGGATGTAATGGGGGGATTTCATAATTCCCAGTGGGCTGTGTACCAGAAACCACTATGATGTTATTTGATTTTTGGTGGATGTTCTGGTAGTCTAGTATTAGGTGGGGAATTGTAGAGTTTGTATTATGTTACTATATGTTCCAAAAGGGGAAGGAAAAGCATCAAAAACCGTTGGGATTAATTTATCCACTTATAGTCCCTTCATGGATGTGGGATAAAATTTATTTATACCTTATTGTTGGGTTTCCACATTCCTAGAGAATGAATAGTTTTATATGAGCTGTGATCAACAGGCTGACCAAGTTGGTTCAGTTTATACCCATTTGAGATATAACCAATATTAAGGAGTTGTGAAATATCTCTGTAAAATAGATTATACATTTAAATAGAGTTCCTTCTTCTATAGTTTCTAATAGGTATCCTCCGTTTACTTCTCACTTTTGGAGAGTCCTTCAGGGGGCATTGGGATATCAATTCCATTTGATCACGACCTACCATCCATAGTAGCATGGAAAAATAGAGATAGTTAAATATACTCAAGAGGATATTCATTGTTCTTGTGTTCATTACATTAGTGAGGATTGAGATGATCATTTAGGGATAGTTATGTTTCTGATAAAACATTTTTCTAGTCTATGAAAAGAATGGATTCTTTTGAGGTCTTATAGGGATTGACTTGTAAATCACTATTATTTTGGTCATTGATTGGCATAAATTCATTCGTTAAACATTGTTTGGTAAAAGATATGATAACAAGTATTTAGTTAATTATTTTGAGAATGTTGACATCAAAAATACAAAATAATTCTTATGATAATAATCACCATTGAGCTTTGGAGTTCATATTTGGTGATTAGGTGTTATTGAATGTTTCACCCCCATTGGTCCATCAACCTCATTAGAGGTAGGGGATGTATCCTCCTCATTTACTGGGACCTTTAGAGGTAATTTAGTAGGTGGGGAATGTTGATTACCATTTATCACTTCCACCATAGCTGATGTTGATACATAATGTGTTCCATGTATCATATCTGTGAAATTATCTCTAGGATATATGACATTTTTTGAGCTGGAGTGATCTTGAGATTGAACCTAATTTACCTTTTACTGAGCACCTAGTCATGAAAGTTGATTCTGAGACCATGGTACTTCATGGGTGAACAATACCTGTGTTTTGTAGATGATGGATGTATGGTCCTAATATTCATGAAAAATGGGAATAAAAGGCACTGATGAGAGATTGGTGGCCTCATCTTTTTGGAATTTAGGTTTTTATATAGGATTTATGGGGGAGAAAAGTTATTATGGTGTGGAGTTTAAAAAACCCCATTAATGATATGATAGGTACGACCATAACCTTGTCATGGTTTTTTCTATTTATTGACTAGGTTTGGATGGGAATGGATTGAAAGGATACATGTAATGGAGAAGTGAGATATTTTTTGGACTCTGAGATTTATCTGACCTTTTTTGTAGGCTGCGGTAGGGTTATACACAACGTAACTAGGTTACACGATGTGTAACAGTTTCTGGAGGCATGTCATGAAAGGATCTACCCTGTGAAGGATACATATCTTGATGTGACATTTGACATTATGAATATTTTATAGGTAAAATTTTAACTTGGATCATCAATTTTTAATTTGAGGTGACATGTTTTCTGAAAGTTATGAAATTTAAAGGTTTTATGACGTGTACTGTTATTACACATCATGTAATTACATTACTACATTTTTATACATTCTGTGTGGATTAAATCTATATCCACTCCTATTTAGTTTCATTTCTCTCAACCTAAGGCCTTCTCAAGGTGATATTAAATATCTCATACACTTTCAGATACATTCATTTGGTGTTTGACTGTCATTTCTTTGGCGATGTGATTTTTAGGTAAGCTTTCATCCTCATTATTTGTATATCACTCTTTCTCCACCTTTGGGATTTCAATGGATACTATAATAATTGATTTATATATGTCATTTTTTTAAGATATCAACCCCAGGTTGTTCATCGATGTCTTTTACACCTTTTTTCTAGATGACAGTTTTCATTGTGAGTGTCGTTTTTGGGAAAATGGTATGTGGTTCTATCCCGATAAGCCAAATTTTATAACTATTAATTTTGTGATTTATTTCATGTTTTGAATTAAATTCAATTATTCAAACATTATTTTAATTGATTTAATAATACCCAATTTCATTGAATTGGGATATTTGAATTGGTTTTGGCATGGAAATCGAGAAACCCCTAAATTACATTGAATTAGAGTGTGTGTTTATAGAATTTTCTTGATTTAAATTATTGAATTTCAATAGTTCAATTGATGAAAATTATTTCAATTAATTTATTTAATTTAATTGTTAAAATTAATTGTGAAATTTATGGAATTTTTTTTGAATGTTTTTCAAACATTTGTAAATTGTTTAATATGTTTTCATAGACACCGAGGGGTTTTATCTTATGGATGAGGAATGATTTTTATTAAAACCCATTTTAGATATAAATGGGAAATTGGAATTTTTAAATAGGGGAATGTGAAATTATTATATTTTATCCAATCTTAAATTAACTTTACATTATTGATTATGTATGGGAATATAAAATACATAGGTATTTGGTGAGTTATTTGGACACGCTATGCTATTACAATTTATTAAAACATTGATGTAGTGGGTCACATCCCTGATGGGAGGGTGATGGGTAACCTCTTTCTTGTTTCAAGGGGATGTTTGTATACACATATTTATGATAACACATTGAGAGTGTAGAGTCCTATAACCTGAAACACTATCATACTTATTTAGAAGATAACCATATAGCTTGCTTTCTATTTATATTTGTGATATAAGTTTATGATAATGTGGATTGAACTGCTTTACATGACTTTTGTATTTATTTAAGCCATTTTATATAAATGTTTTATTTTATACATTGGTTTATAAATATACCATCACTTATAAAAACTCTTCCTAATGTATTTTTCACATCATTTTAACTATATATCATGATTTTATTTAAAATTAATTAAAATTACAAACATGTCTACTTTTATAATTGATTTTTTTTTGTAAATGTATATTTATAAACTATTATTGAATCCATGGTGAGACATTGCAAGTAATATAGATCACATCACACTGGTGCCTTTAGGTGTTTATGGATTATATTCTTCATGGTTAGACCAAGGAGAAAAGATCTTGTAGTGGTGGATCTAGCTATTGAACCTTGGACGTGGTGAGTTCTGACCATACAGACATTTGTTGATTTTTTTCTTATTGAGGAACATGGGTTTTAGTACATTGGAAATTAATTCCTTGTTGACTTCTGGTACATTACTTATAGTGGATCATCCATTATTATGCATACTATCTTGTTTCTTTCGGTTCTACTGTGTTTTCGATAAAATTCATTTTTACTTGCATGTTGTTTGATGTTAGGTTCTTCACTCAAACCATTATAGATCAGTAAAGCACTTTGGGATATGTTAGAGATGGCTCGATTATTAGTTTTCCATGGTACCCAAGCTATTTTGTGACATTTTTTCTTTTTATAGGTTATAATGGGATGGACAATTAAGTGATATCATGATGCCTTATTTATTTTCTCTCTTCTTATATATTAATTTTACCATGCTCATTAGTTGTTCTTGATCATTACTTATGAGACTCTAGATTACATTGGAAGCCATCTGTTGTTGAATTATTATTATTTAGCTACTTTTTCCACATCTATGTTATTATTATTTTTCATGATACGATTATAAAGTATGGATTTGGATACATAGGGTTTATTCCCCACACTGTTTCATTTAGACCATCTCAACATGTCAAAACCCTATTGTGTACAGGGAGATGCATATGAGGTCATATAGGTCTTTGTTTTGGACTGTGAGATTAGGTTCAAGGTTTTATGAATGATCTTTATAACCATATTTTATCCACTCACCAATTATTAAATGAACTACAATACATAAAAATTATCCATTAAAGGTTCATTATCTAGGGCACCTTTAGGGAGAGTGTCAAAATCCACCCCTTTAGTGGGGAATGATAAAACATCATTTTTCACACCCATTATTGGAGGTATCTTAATTTGGTTAGGGTTTCTCAATGGAAAAGTGAGTTATTTGAATAATAATATACAGATTCATCTTAATCAATCTTATTTGGAAAAAAATTTCTTCAATGAACCAATACACTTGTAGATTAATTAAGTGGCCCTTAACATTCATATAACCTTACTCTTTTCTTTCTAAAACCAATAAAAACAATTTCTGAACTCAAGCAACTAAAAACACATCCCTAAAATGAGAATTATTCACTGTTTACCTCAAAAGACAACAAAAATAACACCAATGCTCTATTACCACCATATATAATACCCACAAGAGAAAATAGTTTGTAACCACTTATAACCAACCAAGACGAGTCATCACAATACCTCACTCTTTAATTCATAATGAAATATGGTGTTCTACATAGTTTTAGTAGAATTTTTATAGGGAAATATCAATAGATTCTAGATTCTAAATAATCAAAAACTCAAAACATATATACATGGTTCCTCATATTCAAAGAAATGTTAGGACCATCATAACTATAAAAATCCATACCACCTATTCCGTACAATATAACCACTTTAGAATGATTCTAAAACCCCTCCAATAACAACTTAACATATAAAATATTTCTATTGTAATCAATTAAACCAACATCATTGAAAATCACGGATCACCTAATACATTGTAAACTTGTAGGGGTTTTCAAACTAATTTTTTTTTCAAATCTGATAAAAATAACATCAAAATAAACTAGATGTTATCCCACCATTATAGTACAATCATGGGTTGATTAAATGAGAACCAATAAAAAATAATACAAGATTATTAAATTAAATTAAATTAATTAATTACATTAAAAAGATTTATTTGGAATTTTTTAATATAGCAATAAACCCTTGATCTTTTCTCTTGTTGTAACATTTTTAGAAAACCAAAGATGCTCCGAACTATACCTAATCCCAATCATCATGATCTACAGTTTATATGGTCACATGTAACCCAATGTAATAAATCCTTTAATATATCCACCAATTAAAATTTAGTTCCCTGATAAATGTTAGGTTATCCAATAACTAATAAAAAATATTGGAGTAACCTCTATTATAATAAGATATGGGTATTGAAATCTCAATGAAGGTTGCCCAAGAATATCATCCTTGATAATATTTCAAGTTGAAAAACCATAGTGAGTAACAATTACACCATACGATTATATAAATAAATATTTTATTCTCACCAAATAATTATTAATTTTATTAAATTATATAAATTATCTTTTATATTAGTGGAAAAAATTTATACACTCAGCAGTTATAAAAAAATGGACTTCCACCATATCTTCGTTTAGCTGACCTTTACGTTATGGTTAGGAGATCTACTGGAATCATCAACCCAATAAAAAATATTATTGGAATGGTATAGAGTCTGAATAAAACCCTGATGAGGATGATGATGACATAAATCATATGTAAATCCTTATAATTTACTACCTTTTATGAGTCATCCACTACATAAAATAATCTAGAATGAAACAATCAAATCTATAGGTCTGTGATGATCACCCCACATTGGTAGATGTAGATGGATTAAAGTATCATTCTTCTATAGTTCTTTGTACATCACCATATTCCCAATAGAAATACCTCATAGAAATACAAAAATTTATTTTATAATGATCTAGAAAATCATAAATCTTCCATTAATATGGAAATCAATCCATGGAACACGTCTACCTATCCACTGAAAATCACTCCCCTATTTTGAAATATGTGGTGCATTACATCAGGAAAATATGAACTATTAATGTATTACCTATGGTATCTAATATAATAGAGGGATGAATGAGAGGTATAAAACCAATTTAAAATCTCATAAAATAGGCCTTTCACAAACTCACAAGTTCATTGGAATTAATTTTGAATCGAGATCAATAAGTGATCTATCAAAAAACCTCATAAAAATATAAAACCCTAAATATATTAGGATGATATTATTGTGGTTTTTGATCATCATCAATAGATTCATCATTTTACATAAAGAATGAAAATTAATATGAGATAATCATTATATTGGTTACAAATATTAAAATTAGTTTGGAAGAATAAATATAAAACACTTAACAATCCTATACCACCAGAGTATTAGTCTCACCCCATAACCTCATGAGGAATATATCACTATAGTATATATCTTAGATATCTGTTATCACAAAGAATTTATCATTGGATCAAAAATAGAACATTTATATTGAAAATAGTATTTTTCATCCATGTGGGATATACCATAAGCCTTATAAATTAATATGCACTAAGAATATATAATGGGAATGATCTTAACTCTACTAAGAGGATAATGTCACATTACTATTATTCTAAAAATAAATTACTTAGTTAGTAATATACCCATAGTTATAGGCTTTTTCTCTAGCATGGGTTCATCATTGTCCTATCATTGAATAATATGAGGTTGTATGTGTGTAACATACTTAACTCTATAAGATGAGACAATTTTTATTAGAGTATATATACTCTATATGACTTGTGATTGATATGAAACATCATTAATGACCTCTGAATAAAGTATTTAATGAAATAATAACACCACATAAATGATTTCATAGAGTTTTGAGTTGATGAGAATGTTATAAACGCCATAATTATATGATATACTAATTGTAACACCTAATCTGGTTTCCCTAGTCTAATAGATGATCTCAAGAACAATTTTTAATCAATACAAAAATTCCAAAACAAACCAAATAATAAAAAAAATACAAAATTCATCCATAAGAATTGAAATAGTCTCGTACCAATATAACATGACATGAACCATCAAAACCAAACGAATTTCTCTATTAAACAATGTGTTCTATCCCTTTCCCACCTGGAAAATTCTAGGGGTTATATACAAGCTCTATGAAGTAATAACATACATTCAACGTTTTATCATAGAAAAACATAGTGAGAAAATTCATCACAAATATAATTTTTAAAATAATAACTGAAATAGTTATATATATATATTTTAATTGTACAATATAAAATGTTTGCATAATGAATAAATTCCATGAATAATGGTAGTGCTGTAAAATACAAAAAAAAAATAGAAATGAAAAATATAATAAACAATTGGTGAAATAGAATCAAATATGGGATGAAACATCTACTCTATATTACCTCCTGGAATACTCAAAACCTAAAAAATTATCCATAATCTACCATTATGAGATAAATTTTAATATATCCTCTAACTCTAGTAATTCAATATTTACAAATTTTATCTTTGAGCTATGAAACTTCTTCATAGAAACTAGACATGTAGGAATGAACACCAATATATTAACATCTCAACATTAACAACAATTGTATCAGAAAATAAACTATTAATACCTAATGTAGTATATGAATTATAATACCTAATGTCAATTTTTAGTCAATAATACATAAAAATAATGTTGATTGAAATGATGAAAGGGTTTTTAGAATATAAATTTATATACTGGTTCATACATCACATGTTTCAATACTACATATCGTTATTATTTCATAACATTCATATGAAACCTTGATGTGTTAATTTTTTGATAGTAACCCTATGGTTTTTTCCTGATAGAGAAAATAATTTCAATAAATTTACATTAAATTTAATTTTTTTAAATACCAATAATGAGTTTATTTAATATAAATTACCACATTTTTTAATATTTGTGATCTTTTGATCTTAATAGTAAAAATGGTCCATTTCATATTTTTAACTCTTTAAATTTTTTTTTGGTATTTTGTCAATAAAATTTATAGTTTAACAGAAATTGAAAAATAAATTTTTTTCCAAATTCCACACATCCATTTCGTCATTTCACCTTTCTTGAAAAAAACCTGAATCGACCATATAGAAGCTCAAAATAATCTCACAAGTTAGACTATGAAAATAATTTATAGATTTGTCTATTTTTTGTGTGGGGTTCATAACTCATTCATGGTGGGCCTAATTGAAGTTAAATTCAGTGGATGGATGCGAAATTGTTTTTGTAATATCTTTCATAAAGGCGAGGAGGTGTGAATTGGCCTTTTTAAAGTCCAGTAAAGAATTCTAATCCAGATGTTTTTAGTATGGAGGGTCTGATTGAACATAATAAATTGTAAGAGTAAATGGGTATAACTATTCAAATACTTATTCAAATATGCTGAAATTTAGAGGAGATATGGAAAATATAATTATGAAATACATTAATGAAGGGGCAAATGCCTGAAGAGGTAATTTAATGGGGATAAAAAACATAAACTTTTGGGGGGAAATTCTGTATATAAAGGTAGGGGAGCTCCTCCCTCTCAAGGCATCTCAATCCATCCCATTCCTTCCAGGACACCAAGGTGGAGAACATTTCAGACTTCTCCCTTTAATTTCTTTTTTTATATAAACTTTTAATGCCATCTTCTTCCCCATTCATCTTGAATAACCTTACCATGCTGGGTAAACATTTTGAGTGATAGGGGAAGGGTTGGATTTCAATTTTGTAATTCTTGAGTTCTTGGATATAATTGAATAGAATTTAATTATTTTTAAAAGTTGATTTAAATTTCATATAGTGTATTTTATTATAATGTTCAATAATTCTTGATTTTAAATTCTGTTATTTATTCCCATTTGTAAAAAATCATTACCTCCCTCTACTGATTTCAATTTTATGTAAAACGGAATAGACCATTGATTAGTGGTGAAGTACTCGACAATCGTCAATACGTGTAAAAGGGGTAGTGGATATTCTTGATTTTTAGGACAAACAAGACCTGATGGGCTATTTCCCATGTCATTTGAGGATATTAAATACAACTCCTATTCACATTGAAGGAGAGTGGTCCAAACGGAGATCTTGGTAAGAATTTCTCTCACCATCATAATTTTACCAAGGGTGTGAGAGGGAATGATTATAGAAACTCACTTTAATCAATGCAAATGAAGTGGTTTTAATTAAATTGAACAAGATTAGAATTAAAAATTTTAAATCGACCCTGACCTAATCACCTTGTTATTATTATAGTTTTTCAATTATTTGAATTTCAATTTTCCTTTCATTCATTATTTTATTGATTTATTCTAAAAACACACCATTTTTACAATTGTATAAATGTGAGAAAATATAAATTATGAACTACTCTTTGGGATTCATACTAGGGTTAATATATATACTACACATAGTGAATTAAAAAATATTCGTTTTCCATGCCCAACAACAGGTGTGCATCAAACATTGCATCGTTACCAGGGAGGCGGGGCAACATAAAAAAATGATTTTAAAAATTGAATGATCTGCAACTCAAAAGAATAATTAATTTAATTTGATCAAAAAATTGAAAGAAAATTAACCCATATAAGTAAAATAAACATACCATAAATATTTAAATAAATATATCTCTCGTATTCAAGTGAAAATTTTAGCGTTCACTCTGAACTAGACGTCATGGATGGAAATCAAACCAAAACCCTATGTGATCTACATGAACCTTAATTTTCCATTCAAAATAACCAACTCATTGCACCCACTAAAAAAAATTATTCATGTGTCAATATGATTCGTGTGCTTAAAATGTTTCATGATATTTTAAGAGATGATAAAAATTTGTACATATAAGAATTCAGATACACTTTCTCAAGCTTCATGCCAGGTGGAGCACATGAAGTCCAATATCAATGGGGAAAATTACCCTTCTCACTCAAAGAAGAAGATAAAAATGGTTGTAAAATCTACAACAGGGGTAGATCAGTAATTGGAAAGACCTATAAAAATGTTTCATGAAAATATTATTTCCCACATCTAGGAGAACAACCATATGTGAGGATATTTACATCATACGACAATCAACTAGAGAAACCCTCTATGAATACGCGGAGTGTTTCAAGAAGCTATGTCAAACTGCCCACATAAATAAATGGAATTACACTAATTTCTTATGTTCTTATACCATTGAATTTTGGATAATGATCGAAATCTTCTAGATGCATCATCTGGGTGATCCCTGATTGACATGTCACATGTAGATATTAGACTACTAATTGAGAATATTGTTCAAATTTCACAATAATTTAGAACAAGATGGTCGAGAAAAAGTGGAATCCTTGAGGGGAGAAAATATTATTCAATAGAATTAATTAGAAGAGAGATGGTAGAACTCGCTAGGTTTGTGCAATAGATGGTTGGGAAACAAGTGAAGGAAGAACAAGAACTGAATCTCGTATATGGTTTATGATTTTATAATTATCATTAATCTGACAAATATATAGAAGTGTAGGGAAATTTTTTTGTTGTGATACTAATTAGTAAAGGAAATTCCATCTATATCCACCATGTTAGCCCCAAAACCAATAATTATATGGATTCTATTAGACCCAAGATAGACCTATTTTTCAACAGCAATACCAAAACTCCCCTCCAATCGAACAGTTCTATAAAGTGCCCATTCAGCTAAAACAACCCTTTCATCCACCACCATTCTAAAGAAATATATTTGATCAACTGTAATCCATTACACAACCATGAACTAAGAACTAGCAACTATAGTCAGATGTTGAGGGGCTTAATGAAAATGGAAAGATATATCTAACTAGTTAGAAAATCATTTGGAAACTGTAACCAAGAATCCAATAAAGTTTAGATCCCAAACAATTCAGAATACTATAGAGAATTTCAATGGAATTATAAGATTATGTAGAAATGAAATCCCACCTCCATCCAACCTAGAACCAAAAACAATACCCCATGATATAAAAGATAATTATGTTGAAAATTCAGAAAATTTTGTGAAAATCTAGTAAGAAGGAGAAAGCGAAGAACAGAAGGATAATGATAGGCCACAAAATAAGAGAAGGGAGACCCCAATGCAATGGAACCAAAGGGATACAAATGACTTACCCTTGACATTTCCATAAAGGATGATTAAATCATAGATATTTCTTAAAGACAAACATCAAAAAGATATTATAGACACTTTTCAGAATGTGGAAATCAATATCTCCTACTGAAGCTGTCAAAAAAATTACATGATGTAAAATTTGTTTAATTATCATTGCACCAAAAAGATAAGACACCATGGGAATGAAAGAATCAACATTAAGAGGAGTGTCATAGTATTTATCATACTACAGATCCCAACCAAATGTCAATATCTAGGGGTGTTTTCCATTCCATGCACTATTGGTTCATTAAACTTCTCTAATGCTTTGTGTGATCTAGGTGATTCAATTAATTTATTTCCTCAATCCATATACACATCCTTGAAGATGGGATATATAAATCCCACAAAAGTGGTGGCCCATCTTGCAAATAATATCCCAATTTTTCCATATAGAGTTCTAGAGGATGCCTTGGTGAATGTCAATGATATCATATTTGATTTTGACTTCTATGTTCTAAATATGGATGAAGATAAGAGCCCATCAAACTCACCCATAATTTTGGGTAAATCATTCTTAAAGACAGATAAAACCATAATCAATGTCCATTAAGGTACAGTCAACATGGAATTTGGAGATAACACTATCCACGTCAACATTTTTGAATCCATGAGGAACCAATTAAATGATGACTCCATCTTTTCACTCTCTCGTGATGTTAGTATTGAACTCGTTGAATAATAAATTATTTCCCATGAATAATTATACTTAGGAGATAATTTTTCTATTTAATAAAATGTGTATTCCTGAAAAACTAGATATTATGATTTGATGTGGGAAGAAGAGATAAATTATAATTTTATTTATGATTTTCTTGTTGATGAGAAATATAATATAATTTCTTGTGTGAAGGAGGTCCATCCTTTGAAAGTGGGAAATTTCAGTTTAATTTCATCCCTTCATAATCCCCTAAACATGAATTAAAAAAACTCCCCAATGATTTGAAATATGTGTAACTTATAGATGGAGGGAAATTACTAGGGATAATTGAAATATTTTTTCTGAAACACAATAAAAATCTTTGGATGAGCTTTTGAGAGAGAATTTCCAGCCAATATGGTGGAGCTTAGATGATATACCTAGAATAAACCCAAAAATATGCCCACATAGAATTTTTTTGAGGTAGATTCAAAAACTATTAGGAATTCCCATAGGAGGATGAATCCCACCTTGATATAGGTTCTGAAGATTGAGATCAATAAGCTCTTGGAATTTAGGATCATCTATCACATTTATATTCATAGTGGGTTAGCCATATTAATGTCATTCCTAAAAAAATTGATATGACCACTGTAAGGAATGAAAATAATGAGTTAATAGCTATTAGAATTCAAAATAAATGCAGTGTATGCATTGTTTTTTAAAAATTTAAATAGTTCACTGAAAAATATTATTTTCCCACCCCTTAATTGAACATATATTAGAGAGGCTAGAAGGGATAACTAATTATTTCTTTTTGGATGGATTTTCAGGTTACTTCTTGGTACCTATTGCTCTTGAGGGTCATGAAAAGATGACATTTAGATGTCCTTTTGGTACTTCTCTATATAAAAAAATCCATATGGACTATGTAATTCTCAAGGTACGTTTCATAGGTTCATGGTAAGTATAATTTTTTATCACACTGAAAATGTATTGGACGTTTCCAAAGATTATTTCACAGTTTTTGGAGAATCTTTTGATCATTGTTTTAAAAATATTGAAATATTTTTCAAAACTACATTGAAAAAATATATACATTAAAATTTTGAAAATATTAATTTCGTGGTTAAAAGATGAATTGAACTTGATCATGTAATTTCCATAAATGGAATTAATGTGGATAAATCAAAAATTGAAGTGATAAATTTATTGCCATACCCTACTTGTGTGAAACATGTTAGATCGTTTTTTGGACATGCCAGATTTAATAGGATGGATATCAAAGTTTTCACTAAGATTTATCTTCCACTATCTATATTACTTTTCATAGTAGGATGTATTTTATTTCAAAGGTGTATGTAGGGAATCCTTTGATGAGTTGAAGAAGAGATTTATTTCACCACCTGTGATGCAACCATCAAATTGGGAAGAACCATTTGAGCACCATTGTGATACTTCCATCAAAGCAGTTGGAGCAGTCCATTCTTAGAAAATTGAGGGTAGTCCACAAGTCATTTCATATTCCTTTAGAACATTATATGTAAACCAATTCAAATACACAACCCCAGAAAAAGAGTTCTTAGCAATTATTTTTTCTTCAGAATTGTAGATCATATCTTCTTGGAACTAAAATCACTGTGTTTTATGATAATGTATCTCTATGGTACTTGATGAAGAATGATGATGCTAAACCAAGGCTAGTGATGTTTATGATACTTTTTCATGAGTTCAATATATAAATTATAGACCAGATGGGATCTGAAAAACAAGTGGAAGATCACTTAAGTAGACTGCCAAACACTAATGAAAATGAAATTCCAGAAAAAAACAAACTGAATGATCGAATTATTGGAGAGCGATTGTACTTGATTAAAGGATAAGTGACATGATATTTTTACATGGTAAATTATCTAGTAAAATCAAAGGTCCCTTATCATTTCCATTTTCAAAAAATTTATAACCTATAATCTGAATCTAGGTATTACATTTGGGATGATCTATTACTTTGGAAGATTTGCAATGATCAAGTAATAATAAAATGTTTACACAAAAGTGAAGTTAAATATGTCATTGAGTTTTTCAATAATTTTCTTGTTGAGAACACTTTAGACCTCAAAGGACTATAACGATGGTTCTAGAATATGGAATTTAGTGGCACGCCATTTTTAGAGATTATCATGAATTTTGAAAAATGAGTGAAAAATGTCAGTTTTGAATAAATATTTCAATGAGACATGCCTCAAAAGCCACTGAATGTTTTTTACATTTTAGTATTATGGGAAATATATTTTATTGGAAAATTCCCAATGTCATTTGGAAACTATTATATATTTCTTTCAATTGTTTATGTTTCCAAATGGGTGGAAGAAAAATCCATTAGTACTGAAGATACTAAAGATGTTTGTGATTTGGTCTAGGCTAACATATTTTGTAGTTTTATAGTGACTAGAGCCATTATCAGTGATCAGGGGTATCACTTATTTAATTAAAAAATGGAGACTTTAATGAAGTAGTTTGGGGTGAATCCTAAAACATAAACTCCCTATCATCTACATACTAATGGGAATGATGAAGTTGCCAATAATGAAATCAAATGAATTTTTGAAAAGACTGTTAATCCAAAAAGTAAGGGTTGGAGCCTATGGTTGGTAGATACCTTATCGGATTATAGGATGACCTAAAATAGCCTGATTAAAATGATTCCATATGGGCTGATTTATTGGAAGCCTGCCAATAACCTACGGAATTAGAGCATAAAGCTGATTGGGTTGTGAGGAAAATGAATTTAGACTTTGAAAGTGCATGTATGAATTTTATTTTGAATTTTAAAGAGAGAGAGGAAACTAGAAGGGAAGGATGAGAAAATTATAATATTAAAAAATAAAGAACATGGGTGTCCCATGACATGTTGATCCAACTAAAAGACTTATATCCTAGAGACAATTTGTTGTTATTCAACTTAATACTCAAGCTAATTCTAGGTAATGTTCGATCTATATGAGAAGGTTCATTTATAGTAACTCATGTATATCCCTTTTGTTTTTTTCATATTAATAATTATTTAGAGAAAGATCCATTCACTGTTAATGTGAATAGGTTGACAAAATTCAATGGTACCCGACCATCAGAGCTAGTGGAGGAGATCAAACACCTTGAAAATTTTTATCAATAAAATCCATAAGGATGTAACTTTCTTGTACTTTTTATTGTTTTCTAAGATTCATTTTCAAATCCAATTACTTGTTCAATCCATTTGAATTCACTGAGTAAACTACATCATTTATATTAGGGAGTGGGATCTTTTGTTGATTTTTGATTTTCATTTAATATTTGGTTTACAATTTTTTTAAAAAAATCATTCTTATGATATTTGGGTGTTTATTTTTAAAATTTAGTAGGTTGTTATAAATTTAGAGATTACAAGATTATCATTTAAATTATTTAAATCTATGTCATTGAGTGAACCAATATATTCCCTGAAACTGTGCTTAAATGAATGATTAAAATTACATTGTTTCTAGTTTAACTATTTAGAAATTTCATGAAAGGTACTCTGATTTTTAAACCCCATGCGACATGTCACTCTGTTTATTTTCTTAAATCACATTTTTGTGAGGCTTCTATACCATTTTTTATATATTATACATTCACCTCATTTCCTGAGAGAGCCTGAACATGAATTCTTTAACTAAAATTCTATTTATTCTTGTTAACACTTGAGGGTTTGAGGTACTTGTATTTTATATGATTTGGAATTAATTCATTTTTATTCCCCATTTAAAAATAATAATTTTTATTATAGACTAAATTATACATTAATCTTTATAAAACTTACAACCCACAAACAACCTGTTGGGTTAGCCACATTACAAGTCAATTTCCCCAATATGACTAGCTATTGAAGTGAAATTCCATGATCTAGTTGAACTTAATTGTGGGGGAGGATGTCTTGTTTTGTAATAACTAATTTGGTGATAAATTCTATGGAAAATTAAATATTGATGATATGAGTTTTCTACAGAAAATTTTAGTTTGTTAAAGTTGTTCTTTTCTATATCATTCATGATGAAAGATGTTGTGCCTTTATGGAGCTTCCAATGTGGAATGAATGATGAGCCTATCTGGAGAATTCATAGAAAAAACTATGTTTGAGAATAATTTCATTTTTGTGAAATGGTAAATGGTGTGAAAATTCCTTGACTTTTCATGATGATAGAGATAATTTTCTATCAAGTGTAAGAGAAGGAGACCATACTTGAGTGAAAATAAAAATCATTCATTTTTTCTTCAAAAAGATCCAAGCTCCCATTTTTCAGCCATATAATTTTTAACATATAATTCCAACCAATGGGATGCCATAGAACAACCCTAAAATGTCCTCCTGGGAAACACATGTACTTAAAAATCATAGGGTGTAGATATAGGAATTTATCAAACCAATGGTGACTCTTGCCTGAGTTTTGATGAGAGAATCCAAGTTGAACATTTACTAATGTGAGATGAGATTAAATTCATGTGAGGTTGGTGTTTTATGTGGATGGGATAATAAATTTAGTGATAATATATTAAATAATCTAAAATGGAGAACTTGAAGTAATTTTTTTAATGAGGCATGATAACTTTTTGATTCTTAGTTTGGATTTGTTATATCTCATTAGTATGTATTTGGGATTTGATTTGATTTAATTTTGATGTTTTCTTAACAAAGAGTCCAAGTTTTAAGTATGGGAGAATTAATAGAGAAAATATTTTCAATAAATTTACATTGAATTTAATTTTTTAAATCCCACAAAAGTTTTAATTTGAGACAAATTTCTATATTTTGTGATATTGGTGATATTTTGAACTTAATAGTAAAAATTGATTATTTCGTATTTTTTACTATTTAATATTATTTTTTTATTTTTTCCATAAAATCTTATACATTAATCCAAATTTAAATTTATTTTATTTAAATATTATATGCCTCCAGGTATTAATTTTATCCTTCTAAACCAAAATATGAACCGACCATATATAAGTTCAAAAGATGCTCAAAATTTGGACAATGAAAACTATTTACAGATCTGCTGATTTTTGTTCTAGGGTCCATAACTCATTCATGGTAGGATACATTTATATGAGATTAGGTGGGTAGATGTGCAAGAAATTAGGTAACGTTATTCATGAAAGGAATGACACATGAATTGTGCATTTTAATAGTCGTTAAAGTATTCTAATTCTGAGGTCTTCGATTTGGAGAGTCTAAATGGTATATTAAATTTTCAGATTAAAGTGAAAAGAACTATTGGAATATAAAAAATTTGACTATGAAAAACATTCATGAAAGATGAAACATGTTAATAGGTCATTTAAAGGGCCTACAATTCTTAATCTCTCAAGTGAAAAATTCTTCCTATAAAAGGAGGGGAGATCATCCATTTAAAGGAATCTCGTTCCATCCCATTCTTTCCGGAGACCAAAGAGGGAAACTTTTCACTTTTCTCTCTTTTTTTATTTTCCTTTCTATTGATTTTTAATGCCTTATTCTATTCCATTAATCTAGATTACCCTTTCCATGGGGGGCTAAACATTTTGAGTGATTGGGGAAGGGCCGGTTTTCTATTTTGTAATGATTGAGTTCATAGATATAATTGAATGAAATTTATTTCATCTTCATAGTTGTTTTCAATTTCATATAGTAGATTTTATTATCAAGTGTGATCGTTATTGAATATTAATTGCATTAATTATTTTTTTCTTATTAATTAATCATTATCTCCCTCCAATGATTTCTGGTTTATATTCAATGGAATAGAGCTGGGATTTATGGTGAAGTACTCAATGATATTCAATAAGTGTAGAAGGTGTAGTGGATGTTCTTGAATATTTGGGATAAACAAGACCAGATCATGTATCTCCAATGTTAATAGATGATATTAAATTCAAATCTTTAGAACACGGATGTAGATTTTATGAAACTAAGATATTAGTATTGTGTTTTCTCACAATCATAATTCACTAAGGAAGTGAGAGGAAACAATTGTGGAATCTCCTTTTAATAAACTCTGAAGAAGTGGTTTGAATTAAATTGAACAATGATGGCATTACTATTAGGAAACAAAACTCAACCTACTCATCCTTTTAATATCCTAGTATTTAAATCATTTTAATTTCAATTTTTCTTTTAATCACTATGTTGTTGTTTTATTCTAAAACACACCATTTTTACCCTCATTTATATGTTACAAAATATTTGGGTTAAACGCCTCTTTGGGAGTCTTCCTAGGGTTAATCACAAGAGTACACTTATATAATTGAAACAAAATTGTTTTTCAATCCCTAAGGATGGTGTGCGTCATTTTTTATTGGTTTCTAAGTGTTTGGGGTTGAGAATTTTGAGCTTTTCATATTTTTCCACGGGTTCACAATTAAAGAACATGGTTTGGAAACTATATAGTTGAAATTGTGCATCTCTTATAGTTTTGGATAGAGGTATGTACATGGTCTACACATGGTAAGGGAATCCATGTGAGACAACTATGTGACCGATGGGGTTTTGAATAGTGGAGGATAAACAATCTAATCACAGTTCTATGAACCATGTGAGATAACCATGCGACCAACCCAAATTGAAATAAATTTTTTACTTTTCTCCTCTCTTTTATTAAGATCCACCAAATTCTTCCATCATTTGAACCCCAAGACTAAAAGTCCTCAAATGGATCTTTCAACCACTTCCAAGAAACTCTATGTTGATTTTATAATGGTTCCTTTGTCACTATTCACTCAGTTCAAGAGGCATGAGTCTCTCTTATCCTTCTTATTTTACTCTCATCCACGAACCATAGCGGTAAAATTTGGATGATTTAACTAGTTATAACTTTTAGGAATAATGGATTTTGGTTTTATTGGCAGTAATCCATCCTTTGGGACCTGATCCGGTATATTTTGATGAAGGTGACTTGATTCTACCAAAGAAGATTGGTGTATTCAATTGATTGTTTTTTATTTAATTTTTTCTATTGATTATTGGTTTTATGAATTCATTTATAACGTATATAATTATATTATAGGTTACATAACTATGTTTTTAACATATTTTCCATAAATCAGCATGGTTTTAAGATGGAAAAATTGTTGGAATTTTTGGTTGAGTGGTTTTTGGTGTAAATTGGTTTTAAATTCATTCTTAATTTTTGAGAAAATTCCAAATATGATTTTTTATAAGAAAATAACATGTTCATTTTATTTTAAGAACAATTTTTTAAATTGGGTATCCCTTTTGGATGAAGGGATTTTATTGACTTAAGATGTGGTGGTGTTGCTCTATAAAAAGAAATGGGGTTTCCCTTTGGCGTTTGTCTATGAATATTGATAATTTTAATTACCTTTAGAATTGGGATTGGATTAAATTTATTTTTAAAAATTTATTTCCAAATGTAAATGTTATATATGATAAGTTGATGTCTAATTTGGAAATTTATGAAAACTAGAGTGATTTTTTTTCGTTTTAATCAATTTTATCCCCTCATTCTTTCTAATGATGTTATGTTGATCCATATGATAGACATTTAATATGTGATTCATGTTTTCTCTTCTATATTGGGATTATTTTGAAGGGATATATGTGATGTTGGAGTGATGTTATTGTGGTGTCAGAACATGGGGATTTTTATTGCAATGTAATGACATCAGTTTGTTTGTGGCCCACCTCTTATAGTTTTTCTAGGGTGATATTGAGTCTATTATGTGATATTTTTTGGGATGGTGTCAGGATATTTGGGATATATGAACTGAGTAGTCTCTCTAGTTCCATGTAACAGCTTTCTGGTGTGTCAGTCACAAAGGAGACTGGTTATAGTGATTTGGTTGACATATGTGTGACTGTTAACCTACCACTACTAGTTATGTTCGAACATGTTATGTTTTTTACTATTGTTACATGTGGTTCTAAATTATTATATGTATAATATATTGATAAAATATTATGATATACTATATGATATACCATTTTTAGGTATTATCTTGGTCATTGATATTTTACTTGATTGAATGGATTTAATCCTTTGTTTCCCTTGTGTTTTTTCCTTGGGATTGGTTTGTGTTGCTTAATAAATTAAAATATAATGTTTCTTCATGTTTATTCATCTTTTTTCCATTGATTTAATTTATTTTTGATTTGTTTTAAATAGAAAACGGGGATGTTTTTATTCAATGTTATATTCATTGGTGTAAGGGATTTATAGATACCTTAAACCTTATAATGGGTTGTCATTAAAAAATGTGATATTTTAATGGTAAAGGTTTTTTTTGAAAGTGGAATTTTTTTGTAAAACCTATTGTGGTGTGATTTTATAAATTTATTCAATGATAAAGTGAATGTTACATGTTTTACTTATTTATATGTTTTTTAAAATGGAAATGAAAACATTTTTTACATTATTTTTCAAACATGTTATTTTGATTTATTGTATAAAATAATTGAATTAGAATCATTGAGGTATTTTAATATCATTATCTCACACCCAATATACTCTTGTTGATGGGTATGAATTCTTCATTCCTTTTAAAGGACACCTTAGGATCATATTATAGGTTTTATCCAGTTCCATATTTCTTGGGGAGAGGTTGGTTATTAATGTTTTAGTGGTGACTTGTGAGTCACAAGGTGATGGTGATCGGTTAATCAGTTTAAGGTAACTGGTTAGATTATGTTTTACTACAACCTCTTTAGTATTATATTCTCATTCCTTTTAACTACCATTATTGATTTTTAAATATGTAGGAAATAAAAAAAATTATGTGTTTTAGTTCATGTTTTTCTTTGTCTATTTATTTATATGAAATGATTGGTTATTTATATTTAGTTCCCTGATGTTGAAACCCAACCTAATAGTTAATTTTTATACACATGATTTTTCAATAATCCTAATGGGGTTGGGGATGCTTATAAGGTGTGTGGTTGGAAGTTTTGTTTTTAAATTTTCATAGAGGACCATTTTGCTTAGTTACAAAATAATATTAGAGTATACAGGTTCTTCAACGGGAAATATGTATTAAAATTCATATTTTTTTATTTTGGGTTTAGTGGTAGAGAGGATACAGGACAATCAGGAATCAAGTGGTAAATACAAGGATATTTTTGACAATATTTTATGTTAGATATATAGTTTCCATTGGTTATTGGGATTATTATTTTTTATATAAAGATATAAGGGATTTTTATTGAGTTATTTTAGTTTGACGTGTTGTTACATTTAGATGTAGGGATATTTTGAGAGACTACTAGGGGAAATCATCTTTTTTGAGTGAAATTGGATGGGTTTTACGGGGTGGAATGTTCAGGTGCATGACTTATATAAGGCCCCAGCCTTGAACCATACTTAATCTTGAGTTATTACAATATTACACGTTGAGGATCTTTTCAGGTTTA
This sequence comes from Viscum album, assembly GCA_963277665.1. Lineage (NCBI taxonomy): Eukaryota > Viridiplantae > Streptophyta > Magnoliopsida > Santalales > Viscaceae > Viscum > Viscum album. The sequence continues at coordinate 796,401,822 of OY728136.1, read as the reverse complement.
GAGTTTTAGAGAATTAGATCATAAAACTTGCATTACATTCCACATATAAACAAAGTTGTTACATAAAGATAGTATTCTTCATTCCCATCCATGGAAACACATTTAAAATAAAACATGGATTATTTCTTGACACATCCTTGACTCTATCATCTTATCATGTACCTTTCCCTTGACCTGTGAAAAACATTTCAAAAACTTGGGATGAGCATAAAAACTCAGTATGGGTTATAAAAAAAATGGAAAGGAAACATGAGTTCATATATACATAAGAATGAAATCATAATTTACCCATAAAACATAGGCACTTTAACATACCTCATAAAATCATGAATAAATCATAGAAATCATAAGACATTAAGGTAACTTGAGGCATTCATAACATTATTACGTAGGGAGTAACCCTCTTGGTTACGTTTGGAATACCCATCACAGTATATTCCCTAAAATCACTTCAGAGAAACCTTAACGTTTCACTCCTTCGCGTTACCCAATGCATTGGAGAGCTATAATGGGCTCACCCGCCCTTAGTTTATCACGGAACCACCCGTCTTCATAATAATGCCCAAGAACCATAACATAATCATATCACATAAAACATGCATAAAGGAAACATAAAATTTCCACATTTCAATCACGAGATATCAATACAACACATTGATATAAAAACATTATGAAAACCATTTTCAATACCAAAATAAAAGAAAAGTAAAATATGGTATTTATTTTTCTTTTAAAAAGAAGTTATGACTTGTAGAGGAAGCCGAAACTCAAATAACGGTCACGACGGCGGAGAAGTCGTTGTCGCATCATACGTACGACAAAAACATTCCCTTTTGTCGTTTAGTAAATGCTTCGTATAAAAATATTCCCTTTTGAATAAATTTAAAATTCAAAGGGGTTTATACACCGTATAAAAGATAGTTGTGTATAAAATAAAATATGCCTCAATGAAAGAAGATTGAGACGAAGTCCCATACCTCGTATCCGACTTGACCCGACCGTTCTTTAATATCCTAAATAATAAACTTGAGTTAATCTCTACTTTCTTGTGAACCTTTTTCAAGTTTATCATTCCTTTTATACCATGTTATGAACATCATGTAGTCATTTAAGTTAATAATGTTCATTTTGTCGGTATTTGGTTCTTAAGTCAAAAATAGACTTCTTACACTTACATGTTGTTAATTTGGTAAAAGGTTCATTATATCCAGAATGGTATTCATGATGTAGATATCATATATTTCATATATATCCAGTACATACATGCATTTATAATATTACATAATCATTTAGAGGTAAGAAATGAAATTCACCGTTCATGGAGACGGTAAGCCGTACGTACGCATGAACGCTACTTTCATTTATATTTAGTATTTTATAGAATGGAATCATAATGATATAAAGGTATACTATATTTCCAGTATAATATCATATATAATATCATAGTTCCATCCTTTATATGTCCCACATATGGTATTTAACGAATCAAATCACTTTGAGGGGGCGGTAGTCCGCACTTCCTAAAATGAAGATATCGTGTTTACCCATAATGGAAACCATAAAGGTATCCCCAAAATGAAAAAAACATAAGCTTAATGAAACCATAAACATATTATATATCATATATAAAAATAGTGACATCATAATGGCCACCTTTGAAGGTGTTAAATGAGTGTTGAACAATCATCGTTTCGGGAGGCAGAATTTCGCAATCCACGAAAACCGTATGTTCTTTAACCATTTGATGTAGTTGTGTGAGAGTGTAGCTCAAATAAATATTATAACAACATCCTTGTATATTTAATATACTGGTGTTGTTACAAAATAAGTAAATAAAAAGAGTTTAGGGGGTTGGAGAAGCAAAATAAAACAAATGAACATGAGAGAATGAATTACCTTTAAAAGTGTAACTCCTTTTGATTTGAGCCTAAAGGCTTCCTTTGAAAGGATTCTGCCCAAAGGGAATACACAAGGATGAGGAGAGGTATGTGGAGAGATTAAATGGTCAGGGGTTGGCCGAGCCAAAGGCTTGAGGAGTGTGTGAAATGAGGTAGAGGTGGGGGCCTTTTATAAGAGGAGAGGAGGGGCACTTTTGGAAAGTAAAGAAATATTACTTTATTTGAAAATGTTTTTCGGTTTTAAAAGGTCCCACATTGATATAATTCGTGGATAAGGTGATAAGGGTTCGAAATCCACTCATCCAATTGGTTTTGGACATGTGTAGTTCATATATTTTATATTATCTTTCCATTTTATTTAAATCGTCAAATAATGATGTCATCGCTGCATCATTATTATGTCATAAATAATTTCATTTATTTAATGTCTAAAAATCATAAAAAAATACTATGATGTAGGAAATCTTTTTATCTTTCCAATGACTACTTATAATCAAATATATGATCTTTATAACCCCATGTAAAAATTGGTTTCGTAAAACATATTAGGTTTGTGTCATTTTTACTTTTACATTAAATATAAAGTTATTTATGTCATTTCCCAACCAAAATGTCTCCATGGGGTCCCCAAGTTGACCCGTGGCTTGTCTTGGTCGGCCATGACACAAACAATAAGGTTGGGACATGTGTCTAGGTCATTTCCTATTATTAAAGCATTATTTATACCTTATACTACACTAATTACCACTAATCGCGATTAAAAACTTAATAAGTTACTATTCACCAAAAAATTATTTTAATCTCATTGAACCACATTTTACTTCTTAATGACAACCATGTATGTCAGATTTTCAAAATTCAATACACATTAGTGGTAAACTTTCATTTAACTGAAAAATCAGTTTGCTTGATTACCACTTAGTGGTTTCACTATTCATCAAAAATTGAAGTTTTTCAGAAAATTACCAAAAATTCACCGTAAGCTATATTTGATATTACGAATTCAAAAATGAAGTCTATTTTACAAAATTCAAATCATATAAGTCACATTAATTAATTTAATAATTAATTCCCGCTGCTAGAGCAAATAGCGTGTTTTTACAAAACAATAAGTATCAAAAGATTGACACCAGTTTAAGTCTAATTTCAAAGTGAAATTGATTCCAATGACCACCATTGGATAAAATGGTAAAAATATATTCTAATTTCACTTCAAAACCAATTAAAAACATAATCTAATAATATAAATAAATTAGATTAAAAAGCAGTTTTGATGTAAAATGCAGTATTTTTCACTATTCATTAAAAAATGAACATTGTCAGAAAAATACCAAAAATTCACACAAGGTAAATTTTGATGTCCCAATAATAAATGATAAGTTTATTTTGACAAAAATAGTTTATAAAATTGTCAAAATATAGATTCAAAAATGGTTTGCCATCAAAAGGCAGTAAAACAATCTTTTAAGAATATTAGTGTATTCCATGCATATGATTGTATTTATTTTCATTTTAAGCCTCAATAACACTATCTTAATCATTAATAGACATAGATAAAAATATCTATTATTCATTACTTACTTGGGATGTTACAACTTATCAGATTGTGTGAATGTTGTGTGGACCATTCTAGATAACACCCAATGGTACTTTCTTAGTTGTTTAATGATATGAAAAACCATATGACCAAAATGTGCATAGAGAAAAAAATTTATTTATTTATTTTTTATCTTATTTATTTATATCTATGGATGTTTGTGAAGAGTTTTAGGGTTTTAATGTTTTATAAATAATTTTTCAAAACCAATGTATTAATGATTTTATGGTATTTAATTTTTAAAAAATCTATGTTTTTGGTGTTTTTAGGAATTTTTAAACCCTAATTAAAGTGTTTTGAATCAAATGAAGTGTATTTGGAGTTTTGTTAGTTTTAAAACAATTTTTTTTGTAGTGTTAATGTCTCTAAAGGATTTGGGTAGTGTTTTTAAATGAGTTATTTTATAACATTGTTTTGGTTTCATTGATATTTGGTTCCATCATGTTGAATTTTGATGTGAATTTTTAATTTAAGTTATATTTTATTATTTTGGTTATTGTGTTTTATTATAATTTTCATTGTGGAATAATTGGGTGTTTTGTTTTGTGATTTTTAAAATAATTCCCTCAAGAATGGCCGGGTAATTAATTAAAGGAATTCCTTGGGTAAGACTCAATGTAATAGAAGAGTTATTTTTTCCATTCACATATTCTTCCCAATCTCACAAGGGAGTGGTGGATCCATGTTCTTCACATCTCTTGGATCATGGATGAGATTTATTGAACTATTTTCCATTAGTATTATATGCCGACATAGGGTCCTATGAGGGGATTTTGTAACTATCTATGGTTGAAGAGATATTTGAATTTCTATGAAATCAAGAAGCCTCTAGGTTGAAGTGAATTTTTCATTCATTATAAAGAGTGTATTTGGAGTGCTATAATCTAACTATTCATTCCCAACCATTCATGTCTCCTTCGTAGAGATATTTTAATCCTACCTGTATACATATGATTCATCTTAAATAAATGAGAGTTGAGATGTGGATGAATTTTGTTGGTATACTCTAGGGTGATCAGTCAATGAAAGATTGTGTTGAGTTCTTTGTTGTCTCTGTACCCTTATCTATAGATTTATAAGATGATGATTCAAATAATTCATGGTTATTTCTTATACTTCATCATCTAAACCTGTGTTCTTTAGTGTTTTAGTCTTGATTGATTACCAATTTATCAAGGATTATAAATCCATCACCATTGAATAATTCATTATAGAAATACCAATGAGGGATTATATCTTAATTCTTACTAGGGATAGTCAAAATAATCTAGATAAAGATAAGGGAATGTTTGGAGGAAGCAGTGATGGAAATCCATATTCAAAACCTATAATTCTCATCTCAGTAATGTTAAATCTCATTGTGTGTTTTTATTTTTAGAAGTATTAGAATATTATATATTATTATATTTCATCTATAATGTTCTATTTCCATTGTGTGAATCCTAGAAACATTCATATGTTTTGTGATATGATAGAGAATCAGAAGAAAAAATATCAGGCCTAGCTTGAATCTGGTTAGTGATCTGCATTTTTGAATCCATAAGATACATAGAAGGAAAACAATGTTTTGGAATTATCCTATAATTTTATTTTTTGGGGACTCATCACATTTTTTCTATATCAACATCCTTGTTGTATATTAGATGAATTATATTTTGACCCTTTTTTGTATCCTTAACATGTTCATCCCTCATTAATTATTTATCATTTTTTCTATTTTAGGAATAGTGGAGCCCATGTGTCGAATATTTTTCGATGGATGAAATGGGTATGACTTGGTTGAGATCTATAGTAATGAGGATTCATTATTATTTTCTAGGAAGGCAGTGATCGATAAAAGTTTTTCATTATATTCAATATATCCAATTGGAGGTGATATTCAAGTTTATACTCAATTTACCCTCTATTTAGTTTCATCAATAAAGGTTAGAACCATACCATTCGATGTTTAGGTAGGTTCAGGTTGAGGTGTGCATCTTATTCCATGGAGTGTATTTTAATGATGATCGGTTCTAGTGTCATCTTTGTGTTATTTTCCAAGAATAGAGTATCTTTTCTAAAGATCATTTTTTTAGGAATTATTATTTAGTGTTTCATTATTGTATAGAAATTATAAAGTATGGGGAGACATGTTCTAGGTATTCATGTGTTTTTTCATTAACTTAGAGTGATCCTTTTGCATTTGTTATGTTAGATTTTCTGTTGTTTGACTCAAATAGAATCACATGTTCTAGAGGTGTTGTCTCTATTTTTTTCATAATCTTATTTAAGTATTCAGATGTCCCTTATGATTAGTTATGTATATATATACATCTCTAGTTTCAAATAGGATCATTTGAGTGGCCATCCCAATTTCATCTTTTTTATCACATAGTTCTTATTTAGTGACGGTTCATTTTCATAAGGAAACTTGTGTATCTTCAATTAGTGAATTTAAAATCATTAAACTACCATTAACATATGGAATTGGTTATTCATGCCTCATGTTCATGGTTTCAATTTTTGGGATGTTGGTTATTAATTATGTCCTCATTATAGACGAGGTAGTTATGGAATAACTGTTTTTTCTTATATATAAAAGACTTTCATGGGGGACTATTTCATGTTAGGGAGTTTGTGACAGCTCGACGTATCACTTTATTGGTATTAATCATTTATTTGTTTTACCTATTGGGTTTCTAGTGTTCCATATTCAGAATTTTGAATTTACGAGAGTATTATAATGGCACATGGTTAATGCACATTGTCTGGAATCTGTGAAATAGTTTCTATATGGGCATTACAGTGGTGTAAATATGGGAGGACATAGTGTACACATCTATAAAGAAATCATGTAAGATAATCATGAAACCAGTGGGATTTTTTATGGTGGAAGGGAGAAAATTTGTACCTGGTTTGGAATACCATGTGAAAACAATATGTGGCATGATAAGTTTGGGGTACTTTTGTATTTTCACATAATTTTTAATTGGGGCCTCAATCCCAAGGTTATCTCATTTAAAACAAACCATGAAAACTCCTTCAATGGACCCATACACCCTACCAATTTCCCCCATGGTATTATTAAGTGGGTTTCATGGTGAATCTCCAAGCCATTCAGGGTTTTTAAGTCCCTGTTCTCCATAGTCTTTAGTTTTACCCTTTTTTTTCTCCTCTAACCCTATCATTAATGTTTAGACAATTTATTATTTCAATTGGTGGTGGGCCATCCTTTGAGACCTAATCTGGTATATTTCATAAAAGGTGACATGATTCCACCATACGAGGTAGGTTTTTTTGATTCATTATCATTAATTTATTAGAATAATTGTCTTATGGTTTTCTATATATATTTGATAAACTCATAATTGTATTTTGGTTTATCTAAGTGTAATTTTTTAAATATTTTCCAAAACTCACCACACTGTTCACTTGGCATAATAAATGGAATTCTGTGTTTTAGTTGTGTTTTCATGTATATTAGTTTTACATGAAATCCAAATGATTGGTAAAATGTGAAAGATCAGTTTCTAGAGGGAAGCACTTTTTCAACATGTCATAAGTCTAATTTCATTATTATAGTGGGCTTCCCATTTGGTTTAATATATTAAATTAAATTTTAAAATGGTTGTATTGTTATATATAAATGAATCGTGTTTCTCTTGGGTTATTATTTTTGAATTTTGATAATAAATATTTTTCTTGGAATTGTTTTTGGATTTGAAATTTAATTAAAATTATATTTACATGTGAATATTATAAATGTGAAAAGGGAAATTCATGATCGACACCTTATGACATATTGAGTGATTTATTGTTGTTGTGCCCTTTTAAAGACTCTAGTTCATATTGATGATGTTTTGTTAATCTATTTGATTGATTATTGATATTTAATTAATATTGTGATTCTATATTGGGGATCTTTATTGGGGATATATATGTGGTGGGACGGATTGTATTCTGTTATTAGACCTTGGAGATTTTATATTTTCATATAATGTAATTTTTTTTGCATGTAACCTTCTCATATAGTTATTCCATGTAATTAACAAGTATACTCAATAGGAAGTATTTGTACAATGTTAAGATATTTATGATTTACACATTGCATAACCCCCAATTTTTATATATCACCTAACTAGTTGGATGGTTACTGAGGATATTGGTTAGAGTGATTTAGAAGATGGATGTGTGATTATTAATCTGCCTATATTAGGTACACCTATATGTATTTTTTATGTAATATTCTTCTTTTGTTACTATCTCATGCTACATATCATATGTTACCCAACTCTTGTGATGTAGATTATTTTATGAATTTTTTATATATTTTAATGTGCATTTACTATTAATTGGATGGTCTTGATATAATTTTTTCAGTTATGTGTTTTATTTGAGTTTGGATAGTAATGTATTATACATTTATTATTATAATTTTTTGTTGTGATAGTTCACCATTTTTCCTTGATTTAATTTAGGTTGTGTTTGTATAAGTTTTAAAAAGGAAAACAAGGGTGTGTTTCAATGTACTAGTCTTCAGGTTGAAGGTCTTTTAAAATATCTTTAACCATAGAAAGGGGTTTTTTTATCAAAATTGTGGTGTTTTAAATGTAATGTGTTGGTTTGGAAAGTAGAACTATTTTGGTGAAACATATTATAGAATATTTTTATAAATATGTTCTTTGAGAAAGTCAATGATCCATGTCTGGATTAATTAATTATTATGTAAAATAGAAATGAGAACCAATTTTTACATTGTTTTAAACTAGTGGTTTTGGTTTCATTTATAAAATAAATGATTTGGAATCATTTTCGTATGATTTTTGATTCATCTGACACCATGTATACTCATGTTGGTTGGTATTTGGTCTTCATGTCTTATATAGGTTCCTTCAGGTTCATCTTGCATGTTTAATCCAATGACTTCTTCATTGGGTAGTGGTTAGTTGTTGAAATCATGGTAGTCACATGTAATTCAAATAGAGATGGTGATCCATACATATGTTCCATGGAACAGGTTTGATCAAGTTTACTTGCAACCTTTTTATTCTTCTATTTTCAATTCATTAATCCTCTATTGCATCATTATAACTATGTAAAAATGATTATTTTTTTGTACGTGTTTTTTTGGTATTTGTCGTTTTCTTCTTATCAATATTTCATGTATTGTTTTTTAAATTTATTTACTTATTGGTAAAACCATCAACCTTGTTTCTTTTTTATAACATTAACACTTTTCATCATTATGTGACAATCAAGTACGCTCCTCAGGCATATGGAGGGCCATCTTTGGCACAGGTTCAAATGGTGGCATGGGTTGTCTCATCACATTCTAGGACACATATTTGTAATAAAAATAGGGGATTGTAGATTATTATAGTATATATATGTATCAACCTATGGATTAGCAAAAACCTATTAAGTATTTCCCCTAATATATAGTGAATTACCAACTGCACTAATAGTGATCCCAATCTCATTATACAAGTGATTGATGTCTCTTTTGATGGAGGATCCTTCCCTAATATATTTGGGAGTACTAACTACAATACTATGTAACTATACCTAGATATATGTGAGAGTTCATGAAATCCATCATCATATGGGAGACTATGCCTCTTCATGTATATATTTCCAACTAATATCCCAAAACAGAATATTTAGAGGATTTCACCAAAATATAGATGGGAGTACATACTCCATATTTACACCAAACAGGTTGAAGTCATACTTATAGTAAAACATGGAATGTGACCACAATTAACCTGACATGTGAGGTTTGTAATGCATAGTAACCCTATACATAATGTAATAATTTAAAACAGTATAATCTATTCAGACTACAAACTTTATAGTAGTCAAATTCACACTCAACCAGTTTATTTCTCTCCGCGTCACCAAATGCTACCTCTATACCTTACACTTATTCCTCTAATAATCATTTATTATGACCCATTTTTCTACATTTCCACCATTTACTAGATTTATCATCCCCCAAAATGATTTTAAAACTCATTGGATTCAAAAATCTAGTGTTTCATCATCAACAATTATTGTCCCCCATTTTTTATTATTTTACATATGACCAATCACTCAAAAACAATATAATTCATCATCTGTCTATCACTAACATTCTCTTATATCCCTTATGGTTTAACTCGCCACCACCTCCATCCTTTTTCACCATTACAAATCAAAAATGGTCTTTATTTCATATAACTATAATTTATGGAAATGGAAATATATATAGAAGATGAATGATAATAAAATTTCAATATTTAAGATGGTAGTGATTTGTAACACCCTGAGATCTTATAAAATATTTTATTAATTAAATTTAACATTTTTTTTATTTTTCATTACATGTAGAAAAATATTTTTGTTGTGATAAATGAAAAACTAAATTTATCTTTCATTATACGCATCACTATGATTAGCATGTGATATATGCAACATTAAGTTTAAACAAAATGTTATATACTATAACAACATTATAATTTAAAAGGATAACTATCAAATATAAATTGGAATTGAGGGTATTAATAAGAATAACTAAATTAGGAAAATATTTTTTTTATACATATACAGGTAAGGAATTCATTAGTTACCAATTAATTAGAAATTAATATAAATACCATTTCAAAATAAAGGGAATATTTTTTATAAAATATATTATTATATGAATATATATGATTTATCTCAATAAATTCAATAAATAACTTTTTTTGAATGATTTTAATTAAATACATATAGTATATATTTAATAAAATGGTTAACAATAATTTTATGTTTTATCTATAAAAGATATATCAATTAATCAAATTTTATGGTTAAAACATATATTTTTTCTAAAAACCAGTTTTTTTGCATTTTTCACACTTATTTTAAAATTAAATTTTTGTAATTTTTGGAAATATATTTTATTTTTTATAAATATAATTGTTAAAATTATCATCAGATAATTTTTTTTATAATTTGGTGAAAATAAGTTTTTTTCATAAATAGTGAAAAATACTGCTTTTTGTTAAAAACATACTAATCATTCAATGAATTTACAAGATAAATTTTCTTTTAATATGGTTTTAAAAGTATAAATTAATTAAATAATATATCTATTAATCTAATTTAGTTAATGGGAATTAATTTCATTTTGAATTTTGATTAAACACTTTTAAAATGTTTGAACATTTTATATTTGGAAATTTGTCTTCACATCACATTGGTGAGAATAATTTTTTATTTTTTTCAACTAATATGAATGTGTAACTTCCTGAAAAAAATGTAAATAAACTTTTTCTCTTATGTGGATTATTATAAGGCCTCATGTTCAGCTCTCTGTATTAGATAGGTTTCCAAATAACAGTGGGGGCCTAGAGTGTGATTTTTGGGTGAATATGCCCTCATATTAGAGTAAGAAAATAGAAGAAATTGATAAGTATAATACATAATAGAAAAAATGGATTTAAAAAGAAAGAATAAACTGATGTATGAAATGTCATAAGAAAATAAAAATCATATAAAAGTCCAAACAACTATGCCATACATTCAACCATGGTTACCCACTAGGCCAACTAAAAAGATACATGGTTACATAGAAATTAGAAAATGTACAAGGATCTACAACTAACTCCTATCTAGAATTTCTACATGATATCCAGATACAGTCAAACTAAACCTCCTAGAATATAATAACCCACTCACACTAGTCTTCTTGACTAAGAAACTTTGGGCCTCCGACATATCCACCATAAAAATTCTCTCAACTGGAAAAGCAGGCATAGGGCCAACACACACACACACACACACACTGAGGATCACATATAGGGGTGAGAAATATTCTCCACATTCCACCATAATAATTATATTATATATATGATTCCATAAGTTGATTATAATAAAATATGATCATCTAAGACAATACCCTACTGAAAATATTTGTAAAGTCAATAACGTGAGGCAACAATCCACCCCTAGGATTGAAATCCTGATCAATTGGGAGAATTGTTATCATGGATGTCCCTAATTTGTGTCTATTTATATATATATATATAGTACCATACCTATAGATATATAGATAAATGTGAATATACAAGTGTAAGGTGAAATGAAATAACATAAAATAAAATAGCAGTTGATCCTTTGGTTTGTAATCCTGATCGCCTGGACATCATGTGCAAGGGATTTGATTTGGATTTCATGGAATTGGAGACATGTATCACTAATACCATGACTGGTTCTATAATCCCAATCAACATATACCTTCTTTGTTCAACACTACAAATGTCACTGAGCAAGCTACGACACCATAGTGGGATATTCATTATAACCTTATGTTCACCCATACTCACCTATAATCCCTGTAATATTGGATTATAGAGAATTACTTATAGAAATATTATTAATGGACAAGATATAGATTCCAAATATATACGCTCACATTACAAACATAGTCCTTACATATCTATTTTGAAATAATTAAAGATTATACAAAAGGCACCCAAATACTATGGTTTGAATAATGCATTTGGAAACAAATAAACATAAAAACTGGTACATGAGTGAGCAAATTTTATTCCCACAAGGTTCTTCATGAATATAACCCTTCATAGACACATAAAACATAATACATATCTCATAAGTGGGATAATAAATAATAAAATGGGGTGAGCTAAAATCCATAGTAAGGGTAAATTAGGGAGATATTTAAGCATAATCACGAGCATAAGTGTATAAGAAAATAATCATGAAAATAGAATATTATACTACGCATAACAAAGATCATATACATGAATCATTGAATATATCATGGTACTTCATAATACATTAATCAAAAAGAAATAAGGGAAATAATCCATAAATGAAAAACATTGGAGTAATAAAAGGAATTTTGGAAACACATAAGCATATACAAATTTCCATAGTAGCCAAGGCCTCAATACCAAGACCATTTTAGAGGGAAAAGTCCTTTAATGAGATGGATTGACCTATTTTCTAGCCCTATATTACTGAAATGAGTTAACCCTTGTTTCATCCCATGTATTATTGATCTATGTAAACCCTCACTCTAGACCTAGAATACTGAACCAATTAAACCCTCATTCCAACCTTGAATTACTAAATAGAGTAAAACCTTGTTTCTACATTGTCATACCGAATCGAGTAAACCCTCGTTACATACCAGTCTATATCATGAGATACAAATCCTTACCCAATTCATTGGAGGGAGATTTAGGTCCCACCTGTAACATAATGAAATCATACATACAAGTGACACAATATTATATATAAACATATCATAAACCATTAAATGAAATGGGTATCATAAACATTTAAACATATAATTACCTATTGAAATTGAAAATTTTCATAATCATTTCATTATAAAAGTAAGCAATGAAAAGAAGTTTCTTTCAAAATCATATAACTCGTGACTGACAAATGGGATTCAAAAACATATTACCTATAAAAGAGAAATGGGTTTCATAAACATATTACCCATGAATTTTAAATGGTTTTCATAAATACCATGGAATTAATCATAACTCATTAATAGAAATTTTATGAATGGAACCATTATTTCATTTCATAGAAATGCATGAGGAACATTAATATATCTCATCTTAGATGGAAAATAATTTTGAAATATACTCTAAAAAAATTTCTTGAGCAAAAATATCCCTTCTTATTTAAAAAAAATTCATACCTTTTACCATTTGAAAATAAATTTCTTATAAATTATCATAAAAAAATATAAATTAGATATTAAATCATTGTGAAAACCTTTTTCCATATAATAATTTAAAACAATCTTCAAAACATTTATGAAATCCTTGTTCTTTAAAAACACTTGAAAACATTTAACAAAATATTGAAAATGTTTTGAAGACTATTTAGTTGAAAATACATTGAAAAAATATAAGTAAATATTGAAAACTTTTGAAAAATCATTTTTTCTTGAAAAAAATATAATGAATCATGAAATTTTTTTTAAACCCATTTATTTGAAAGAACGTGGAAAAATTAAAAATAAGACATAAAAAAAGTTTGAAATTTGTTTTCCATGAAAACATAAAAAAGAAGTTGGAAACCATTTTGAAAACAATTTTACCTAAAAATTGTTTTAAAAAACATTTTATTAATGATTTTTCTTTTTATTGATGAAAAGGACCTTCAATGAAATGACGATGGGTAAATCTGTACTTTCCATATGTTGTCAAATGAATATTTCTTTTGTACGGTAAAATAGATAAAAAATTGCATTGTTTAGAAAGTGAAAATAATATTCCACTAGAGATATTGGAAAAAAAAAGGAATAAAATTCATCTAGATTTTATAGTTGAATGGTATAATATTATTGGAAACACTTTTTAGAAAATATTGATTTCTGACTGAAGAGAGGGTAACATTTGGCAATCCTAAAAACACGTTCTTAACTGAATTATGTACCAAAGGGTTGAAAATGGTACCAATAAATGATTTTATCATAAAATAATATAGTATAAGGTATCTTAGGAATATTCTTGAGAGATGGATTATACAATTTCACTAAAATAATAGTAAACATAAACAATATCAAAAATAAATGAGGTTGTCTCAATAAAATCATATAACATGGTTTCTTGGAATCATTCTCAAAATGTAAAGAAATGATATAACATAAAGAATATGAAATAATGGATGGATTTTGGTTCATAATTTGGCATGAAAAAATGGGAGTATATGCACCCAAAAAAAATTTAGGTGCATAACAAAACATCTGTCTTAATGAGGAAAAATTAAGAGAAAAAAACTTTACTAGTTTTGTAACTTTTATAACACAATTTTTATGAAAGAAGTGTCCGAAAATGGACATGTAAAAAAATAAATTTAATAAAATGACACATATAATTCAATAATGGTATGTACATAGACCACAAAAAAGGAATGAGTGGAGAACATAGCTTGAATTTCACCAAAATTAATAGTTAGATGAAAAACCCGTTACCTTGTGTCTTTACTCTCTCTATACTCATATAGGATTTTTATATAATAAATATATGTTTTTATACATATTTTACAGCATAATTTTATTATAAATAAAACCATATTTTATTATAACCTTATATCACCGGCTTGTTAATGATCCTATGTAAAAGATTTACCTAAGTTAGTATTCACTTTGTTCTTCACATGTGTCTTAATTTATTATATGATTAGTCCATATAGTTATATAATGATTCCAGAATATATAAAATGATATATATATTCGGTATATAAATTTTATTTATATTATAATAATTTATTGTATAATGAATTATCAAATGGGATACACCATTCATAGAGATGGTAAGACATTCGTTCGCATGAACATTGTTTCCCTTTTTATTGTCGTATTTAAAAGAAATTATGTAAATGAAATATGAATATACGTGTATTTATATATATTTATATATATATTACTATAATTAATATATTATATATATCAAATAATTTCATTAAACTCATCCTTTAAACATTACATGTTGTGTGTGATTGAATCACATCACTTTGAGGTGGCGGTAGTCCACACATCCTCAAACGAGGTTATCATTTTAACACCAAATGGAAGGTACAAATATTTGTGTTAAAAAATAAATACAAAATATTTAATAAAAAATAAATATGATATATTTCATGTATAACATGACTGTCCATCATAATGGCCACCAAGTTTAGTGGTAATAGAGAAATGAACAATCCTCATTTTGTGATGTATTATTTCACCGTACACAAAAATTGTTTGATAAACATCCAATAGATGAAGGTGTATATTAGTGTAGGTAATAATAATTGAATAAAAAAACCTATCATATTTATTATAATTTTTATCTCACACAATATGGTAATAAATATAGTGGAGGGTGGACAAGGAAAATAAATGAAAGTATCTCGAAAGAAGACGTTGCCTGTAAATTGGGTAACTCTTTTTGGTTTGTTCCAAAAGGTTTCCATGAAAGTGTTTTCTCCCAAAGGGAGGATTAAAAATATAAAATATATTTTTTTAGGATACATGGGATGATATTAGAAAAATATAAAAGGTTTTAGTTGTGTTAGGAATGGGTATATGTGGTGGCCTTTTATAGGGAAGGAAAATCACTCACATGGAATTTTTAGAAGAAATGTTGGTTTAGACATGTTATTACCTAGAAAAAGTCATACAAAACCAAAAACACTAAATAATTTAAGATTTATGGAATATCTATGGACAATAAATAGGTTATGGAAAATTTTCTAGGCCATTTGGTCTCTTAATTTTACTATTTAGTCCCTAATTAAGTTTAAATTAGCCTTAACTACTATGATTAATTTTAATCACTTTTATTGGTCATTTTTGTCAAAAATTATCATGGTCTTATTAGAATATAAATAAAAGACTAAATAAAATGGTGTATGAATGTTTTTTTAAGCTCAAATAATATAAGCATCAAAATTAATATTAGTGCAATTATCGTAGACCAGATGAGCTAACATGGTTTTAATGTAGGGAAAAGGTCAAAAGATTGTTATGATTTTCAAGTCAATTTTAAAGTGAAATTCTTCCTAATAAACTCCTTTTTATTATTATATGTAATATTAATATAATTTAAAATTAAAACATATTTATAATATCATTTAATAATAACAATTAATTAGAAAATAAGGCAGTTTTTAACTAAAAATAAGTATGTTTCACTATTCATTAAAAAATAATGTTTCCCGGAAAAATTGAAATATTCCTTCAAGGATAATTTTGATATTATTAATTATCAAATGATGTTTTCCTACCAAATTAATTTTATAAATGTTTCTAAAACTAAATTATTTTTAAAATTTATTCATTTAAGAAAACAATATTTTTTAACTTAATATAACTTTACCAAAAATGTTGTTATTCGTTATCATTGAGTTTAATTTATATAATTTTTTTTAAATAAGTTATTACATATTTAATGTATAGGTTATAAATATATAATTTAAAAAATTAAAACAATAAAAAGTGTTGTTTCTTAGAAAATTAGTGTTGTGTGTATCATCCACCAAGTTGGTGTTGCTTGTTGCGTAAGCCAAGTTAGTATTTTATGTAGTACAAGCTAGGTTGGTATTTCATGTGAAAGGAATCACTGAAATAGTGTTTCAATATATATATAATGAAATATTTAAAGTGTCATATTAAATGAAAAATATTTAAAAGTTAAATTAATTCAAAAAATAATAATTATCAAAATCTCAGGGTGTTACATTTTACCCCCTTAAAAATGAATTCCCCCCCCCCCAAATTCATATGGTATTTCAAAGGATTAATACTTTAAAGAATCATTCAATGAAGCCCATATTGTAAATATGGATACTCAAACATTCCTTAAAAAGGGACATTTGGAACCATAACAGTTACCCAATGTAACATATAATTATGTTACCCCATACGAGAACGTAGGTTTGGAGAAAATATTAGACATAGAAAAAAGGGAGTGATTGAGGTCATCAATAACAACCAATTTAATAATCATTCTAAATATGATGTCCTCAAATTCATAAATATTTAGTGATTTAATAGTATATCAGCTCAATGAAAATTAAGGTATTCGGGAAAAAATGATCACTTTCATAACATTTTGTAATTCATGAAAAAATTCAATAAACAATCATTCTTGGGTTTTTACTATAAAATTTTCTAATACATCCATTACCTCATGGAATGAATGTTTAGAAATTAATATTGATTAATAATGCACTAAAATATAATTTTAATGGATCATAAGATCCATAAAGAATTAAAGGTCTAACTAATTGTCTTCAAATATAACATGAGTTAATATAGAAATATAAAATTAAAAATAATAGTTCATCATAAGTATACATTCATTAACATAAATACACAATAACATAGAAGTCATGTAGGCTAGTGGTAGACCTCAAACTGTTATCATCCTTTATACATTGGTTCATGACCCACATCCTTTCCGAATTTTATTGGTTGTAACATGGCATACATGATGTCTTTTTAAATCTGAATTTATATAATATATAATATAGACATCCTTAAAATAATGATAGCCAGTGATTCGACTATTAACCAATATTTTCAGCACAAACTCAGTGCACAAATACTTCCTCTGACATTTAAATTAAACTCTTCATCAACGAATAACCTTATAACCCTTTAGAATGATGGAAATAAAAAAATTTATAAAGAGAGTCAAAAAATTAGATTAACATTGATTCCCCTATATCATAATTTATGTCTTGGTTGTAACATTACAAACATGAGAATACCCTTATTGTATATTGACTTGAAACATGGTAACAACATGAATCAACATAAATCATTTTGGAAAACATACATGGTTCCTCAATCCAATGAATATTGGATTTACCCATTAAATCAAAAAAAATGTTCTGAACTAATTTAGTGGTAGCATAAATCACCTATAAAAATGTCCTTAAATATTCCCAAAGTAATCAATACTGTCTAATTTTCATATCATATCCCACCTATTTTTTCAATACAACATTATCTTAATAGAAAGAACATGTTAAGGGTTACCTTCCCTTAGTCAAAATGTAATCCTTCATGAGATAACCCTTATAGTCCATCATGACCATTCAACATATTCTGTTAAATCCTTATCAAAACATAAAGGGAACAATCAATACATAATTCACCATTCTTAATTATAGAATCCAAATTCATAAATAATTCAATTACATTATCCTCAATCCATTAACAATAATATATATTTACTTTTAGAATTCATCTATAGTCTCATCATTATCCACAATTTAACCATTACTCACACCATCATGATGATTCTTTTTAAGAATATTATTTTTCGACATTGAATTTTATATTTAATAATTTCTATAAACATAAAAAACTTATCCTTTGATGACGACTTAGGGAGGCCAAAATACCGATTCATTTCATTAACTAAACATTTCATTTTTCACATGATGTCGTATTATTTGTTTTGTTTTTTCCATATTCAAAATACCTTCTTGTTCCTCAAAGACATTTATATAGGTGATTATTTCCACATTATTGATAAAAATGAAAAAAAATCATCTTTCATCCATGGTCTTCAGTAATAGAATTTTCAGTAAACACCTTCTTTTTCTTCCTAGGTAAGTCTGAGAGTTGGTTAATGTAAAAATTGTTAATCATGTTTCGTAATTACTAATTAGACATAATCATGAAATCATTCACTCCAATTATTATCCGACATGAATAATAATTAGAAAATATTCTATCACATTAAACATTAATCTAGTTCCTCTGGTTCCATCTATTGATTACAAATAGAAGCATAGTGTGAGCATTAATTATCATAGTAAAAAACCCCCGAGTCATGAACAGAATTAAATTTAGGATTTCTATGTCATGAAACCTTCCATAATATATGACACAATAGGTTTATCCTTGGTTATGCATTGTTAAATTATATCTAAATAATTCATAATGGATTATGATGATTTTTTGAACTCCAAAAACCTATCCTTATGGGGTGTCAAACTAGGTGAGGAGTAAGGTCTGTTATCATGTAACATATTTCTCTTAGACAAGACTAGAACATCTTTTGGGAGTTATTACCCCAAGGTAAATCTTTTGTGGGACCACATACACATTTAGTATCTGTAAAAATGATATATTTCTTGGAAACCACTCACTATATCTTTTACCATAATTATATGATATTTTATTAATCATTAACAAATCCTAATATTATTATTAGTGATATACCTGGACATATACATAGAGATATACCTATGGATCTTACTATGGTTTTCTAATTTGAGTTTCTAAATATTAACTATACCTTTTATGTGATACCAACTATAGATACCATAACATTACAAACATAAACATTACATATCATATGTGGAATACATAAAAATTATACAAAAAGGTGCCCAAAGACTGTAGTTGGTATAATTCATTTGTAAATAGGGAAAAACAAACACTGGTATATAAGTGAGATACATTACTTGCCACTTGGTTCTTAAAAAATATAACCATACATAGACACATCAAAAAAAAATACATATTTTCACAACATGGGTAATGAAACATAAAAAGGGTGAGATCAAATGATCAGTAAGGGTAAACAAGGGAGAAATATAATCATAAAAATTATTATTATAGTATTGGACCATAGTTAAGAAAATATAAGAGCATACCCTTCATATCAAAGATCATATACACGAAGCATGAAATAAATATTTTTAGTTTATAAGACATGAATCAAAAGGAACTAAATGACATAATCCTTGAAATCATAACGTAGGATTTTGGCATGGAATTGTAGAAACACATAAGCATATACTAAATTCATATAGTAGACAAGACATCAATTCAAGGAAAATCGTAGTGGGAAAAGACCCTTACGGAACCAGGTGAACTCCCATTCCAGCATTGTCTTACTAAAATGAGTAAACCCTCGTTTTAAAAACCTTTTTCCTTCAAAACATTTAAAATAATATTCAATTAATTTTAAATACCTTTTTTTAAAACACATAAAACCTATTAAATAAAGAATTAATATATATTTAAAAATATTTAATTGAAAATATTTGAAAAAACAGTAATGAAATATTGAATTTTTTGGAAATCAATTTTTTTAAACATATTATGAAACATGAAAACATTTTGAAAACCATTTATTTTTAAACACTTTGAAAACATGTAAATCATTAAAAAAATAATTTTTAAAATAGATTCATTGAAAAAATATAAAAGAAGTATGAACCCATTTTTAATGAAATTTTCCAGGAAAATTAGTTTCTGAAAACATTTTCTTAATGATTATCCATTTTAACAATTAAAAGTGAACTTTGAAGAAATGACTGTGGGTAAATATATACTTTTCATATACGGTCAAAACAACATTACTTTTGCATGTTAAAAAGGATTGAAAAGTTCCCTATTCAAAAAGAGAGAAGAATATTACCCTAAAGATATTGATAAAATAAAAAAAGTTTAAAAATGAATTATAGATATTATTGGGAATGGTAGAATATTCTTGGAATCCCTTTTTAGAAAAAATAGGTTTCTAACCAAATAGAGGGTAATGTTTAGCTTTCCTAAAAACACTTTCTTAACTAAATAATGTAATAATGAGTAGTAATTAGAACCAATACATGAGTATATCATGAAATAACATTTGATAAGGATTCTAATAAATATTATTGAGATATGGGTCATAATATTTTTCTATTGTATGCATAAAAATAATCAATCTCCAAAAGTAATGAGATTGTCTAAAATACTCTTATAATATGGTATCCTTAGATCATGATCTACATGTAAATAAAAAAATATGTGAATTATATAATATCATTAAAAGATTTATGTATATCATATAACACTTAAAATGGATGTATATACACCTGGATAAAGTGTTTAGGGTCATAGAAAAACATGAGTCTCAAAGATGGAAAATTGAGAGAAAACATTTTTACCCATTTGGTAACTTTTAAACATAAACGTAATTAAAGAGGGAAAAAATGGGAATGTGACTACAATAAAATTAATTTCAAATATACATATAATACAGTCACATTCACTACATATACTACACAAAAGAAAAAAGTGGCAAACATAGCTTGTATCTCATAGAAATTAATAGTGAGATGAAAATACCCTTACATTGTGTATTGAATCTCTCCATTATCGTAAAAAACTCTTATATAATAAATATAAGATTATTATAAATATTTTAATGAAGTTTATTCTTATAAATAATACCAAATATGGTTTTATTATGACTTATATCAACTAACAGTTAATGATCCAATGTTAAAGTTCCACTTCTGGTAATATTCTCTTTATTCTTCATATATGTCTTTATGTGTTATATTGTTGGTCCTCAATCATATATAATGATAAAATTATGTAAGAAATGATATTAATATAAGGTATATAAATTAAATTTATTTTATAATAATTTATTTCACAATGAAGTACGAAATGGAATACACCATTGATGGAGACGGTAAACCATTCGTACGCATGAATGTTGTTTCCATTATTAATATTGTATTGAAATAATTTATGAAAAATACATATGTATATATATGAATTTATATATATAAATACTTATTCCAGAATCATGAAAAAATATTATTTATCATATAAGTTCATTATTCCCATCCTTAATACATTCTATGTGGAATGTGAACGAATCACATCACCTTGATGGGATAGTAGTCCACACTTCCTCAAATGAGATTATCGTTTTAACACAGAATGGAAGGTAAAAGGTTGTGTTTAATGAAATGACTATAGAATCTTAAATATATAATAAATAAAATATTTCACATATATAAATAGTTATTATATTATAATGGCCACCCATATTTTTGGAAATGGAGAAATGAAAAATCATTGTTCTGTGAGGTAGTAGTTCACTGTACAAAAAAATAGTATGGTCTACTTCAATTGGATAAGGATATGTGGAATTTTAGTTCATATATATTGCATAAAAATTCTTATTATATTTAGGATACTTTTTTTCACACAATACGTGATTATAGTGAGTGGAGTGGTGTATAAAGAAAATAAAGGATGTGATCTTGAAAGAAGATGTTACCTCTAAATTGGGTAAAAAATATTGGTTTGTGCCAACATGTTTCTTTGACAGGGTTTTTTTCATAACGTTAGGATTAAAATTATATGTTAAAATTTTTGGGAGGCCACATGGGTAGAGAGTGTATGAACATAAATTATTTGAGAGTTGTGAGGAATGGGAAGAGGAGGTGGCCTTTTATTAGGATGGAAAAGGAATCACATTGATGTTTTAGAAACATATTAGGTGTGCACATGTTAATCATCAAAAAAAAGTAATAAAACCACAATAAAACGATATAATAAAAGCTGTAGGGAAGAAATTCAGATATCTAATGGGTTATGTGAATGGTTCTAGGTCATTTGGGATCTTAGTGTTAAGGTTTATTCCATAATTAAGCTTTATTTTGTCTTACAAACTATGATTAATTTTAATCACATTCACTAACCATTTTCGTCAACAATTTACATGGTCATATTAGAATATAAATATTATACAAAAAACAAATTTTTATGTTAGTTTTTTGAAATTCCAATAACATAAGAAGAGAACTTAAGATTAGTGCTAATCATGTAGACAGGTAGAGATGACGGGGTTTTAATTTTTGAAAGAGTTCAAATAATAATAATTTTTTTATTTAGTTTCAATGTGAAGTAGATCCAAATGATTTTAATTTTATTATTAGATGTAATATTCATCTAATGTGACCTTAAAAATATTAATAATATATTTATCATTAATAATTATTCAGACAAAAGATAATTTATAATTAGAAGACAATATTTTTTAATATTCATCCAAAAATGATGTTTCTTAGAAAAATCCCAGAAATATACCCAAAGATAATTTAAAATTTCTAAATTAAAAAATTAATTTTATTTTATCCAATTAAATTTATCAATTTTATTAAAAGTACTTTTGTAATTAAATTTGATTTATTATAAAAAAAAATTATTTTAAGCATAAAAGGACTTTAGAAAAAATATTATTTCATTATCAAAATGATTTATTTATATAAAAAATATTTGATAAGTATTTATTAATAAGTATAATTTCTTGGTTATAATTATATTTTTTAAATTATTAAAAAAAATAAAATAGGTGTTTTTTAGAAACTCTGTGTTGTGTTCATTATACACTAAGTCAGTGTTGCTTGTAGTTCAAGCCATGTTGGTATTGCATGTAGCAGAAGACAAGTTGTTATTGTGGGTGGAATTGATGTTTGAGTTAGTGATTTAAAATATATAAAGAACTATTTCTAGTGTCATGTGAATTGGGAATTTTGGATTGTTAAAATAATTCTCAATAAAATAATTTTCAAAATCTCAAGGTGTTACATTCCATGCAACTCATACTAGGTAAATGTAGTCCAATATTTAATCCCCAAGTCCCCATCTATTGGTGGTAATGAAATCTGGAACATAGATAAACCCTAAGGGTCTCACCCTTAGCCGATTTATATGCATATCTCATTAGTGAGATGTCATTCCCATCTCTAGAGGTCACTAATAAGGAAGAGTGGAATAATCCCATCCATATGAAAGAGTATAATAATTTCAGATATCCAAAGATGTGTAATTCCATTTCCATCAACATAGTCAAGTAATTAATTAGGGAGAAACTAATCATCCCTACAATCCCTCTATATAGAATAATAATCCATGTGTTTAATTAGATAAAAGATTTCATAATCTTCCACATCTAATGTCAACTAGTGGAGAGAATAATAAA
This sequence comes from Viscum album, assembly GCA_963277665.1. NCBI lineage: Eukaryota > Viridiplantae > Streptophyta > Magnoliopsida > Santalales > Viscaceae > Viscum > Viscum album. Next base: position 796,378,057 of record OY728136.1, on the reverse strand, counting down.
CCTCATCAATCGAAATAGTGGAATCATCCATAATTATCATTACCATGAATTTTATGCCCATATATAATAGTTATAGAATCAAAAGACAGTCACTAAAAAGAATCTATGGAAATATCAATAATATAATAATAAAACAAATAAAGGCTCAACAGACAGGTTCTAGGATGTACCTATAGGATGAATATAAACATAATAATTAACATGGATCTATAGCTGGTTCACAGGAAAGAAAGTCTTGGAATCCCAATGAGATAGATGGCCACATTTTATACGGATCAACATCTATCAACCATGAGGCAGCTATAACTATTATCACTACAAATTTAGTAAACATTTTAATGTGTAATCTAATACTAATGATGAATGAGTGTATAAAACCAACACAACTAACAAAACCCCATTAGATTAAAAGTTGAATACGGGTATAAGGTGACACTTTCTACCATCTCTATCCAACCCTGATATACTAGTTGAAGGTCAGTTAAACAATGAGGATGAATCTGACTTGATATTCTGAAGTTATAAAAAAAATAAAAGTAATCCTACTTAGAGCCTTAGCTGAATAAAAAAGGAAAAACATTAAATAGAATAATCTAATGGTAAGAAAAAAAAGGCATCCTAAATGGGACCATTAGAACAATACATAGTAAATGGAATCCTACACGAGACCCTCAATATAACTTGAGAAGAAGTGGAATCATACATGGAATCCTCATAATGGTTTACATGTAAATGGATCATACTGGGGATTCCCCTGGCCATCATGTAAGCGATGGAATCCCATCAAGGATCCTTGGTTTGGTTACAAGATAAATCCATCTAACACCAGATCCACTATGTTGTAATTTAAACATAGGAATCCTATAGGCGATCCATGAAAATAACTAGTCTCATTAACTCATAGATTATAGGGGAATATCTCGCAAGGGAGACATCACCAAATGAAGGATACATGGCATCAGTCTTGAGAGATATGTCATAGAACACCCTAGATCAAGTGTCTCACTCTCACGAGGCAACTAAAATCAATTATCAAAGGTGGAACCTCTCAAATAATGATATGATCAAAACATCACATAAGAGTCCTCAAAACACAACAAGGGTTTACCTATCACAATTTACATAAAAACATTCTCACAATAGACCACCCGTGTGTCCAATTTTGACACACGGGTGAAAAGATATGAAAAAACCTCAAAGGATAGTGAAGGATGAGTACATAAAATGTTACCCGAGTACATGACATGTACCCTATAGTTACCACCTGGGAGAGTACTTCTTCCTACAATTGGTATGTGAAATTCTACATACACAATGTATAAAACATGTAAACAACATGTAAACCCATTGTGGATTCTACCCATATACCTCACCTTGTCTTGAAATGTACATATTTTGGTCTTGTACATCTATATGGAATGTTACCCACATAGGGTATGGCCATGTAATCCACATGACATGTTCCCCTTTACATGGGAAGTATAGACTAGTTATCAGCTTTGCGGATAAGCCCATGTACATGAAATCTATAACACATACAAGATGTGTACTTCAAAAAGTTCATATTCTCAAAACAAAAAGAACATATTATGTGTGTTCCCTAAAACACACACCATATAGAAGAGTTTTCCAGAATATAAAACTATTAAATCACTATAAAAAACACATTTTCACCACAGAAGTAGTATATTTCCCCTCAATGGGGTCCAAAATAATAATATATGGGGTTAGAAACATGAAAAATATTAAACATTAGGGATTTATGGTGAAATTTAGAAATTGTATACCTTTGGAAGGGTTCTTCTGGTGCATCACCTATTTCCGTAGTCCACTATTACCGCACAATGACCCAACCCATCCCAAGATCCATCACAGTACCCCTCTTCCATTATCTCTCTTTCCCTATCTCTCTCTCTCTATCACTACGTCCCCATATTTTACTTCTACATAAAAAATGGGTAACCCACATGGGGGTATCAATGAGAGGCTAAGAGGAGGAATTAAATGAATAAAAATATAAAATATAAAAATAAATGGAAAATAATATTGGTGACCAGACCAACCCTAGTACCTAGCCTGATTTCTCCCCAAACATGGTATACATCTCCATAATAGACTCAATTGGGGAGAAAAAATCCGAATTAGACACTCTGTTCAAAAGATATCACAAAAAAAATCTGTGAAAATAATTCAATATTTAATTTGTTAAATATAAATCCTTATGGTAAAATAAAAATGGCACAATATTCAACCAAAAAATTTCAATAGGGTTAAAAACATTTTTGGGAACAATAGAGTGGTCTAAAAAATATTATGAGATCACCTTCTAGATGAAAATACCATTTTACCCCTTACCAAGATCTGAAATAAAATCTTCCAATTTCTTCTCAAAATTAATGTCCAATGAACATGGGACATTATAGAAATAAATTTAGAAAAAATTGATCCCAAATTTGGGATCAACATTATATATATTATCTAACAATTTCAAATATTTTTTTACTACAATGAATATTGAAAATTGAAAAAATTAATAATTGTGGTTAAGGTAAAAATGAGTTTACTAGAAGGTTAAACTAAAAATATATGGTTTAAAATTTAATCAAAACTTTTAAATAACCTTTTATTGGTCATATTTTGAAATCATATATTTTAGGTTTTAGAAGTTCTCATTATTGATCCTTATGGCAAGTAAAAAAATGAAAAATAACTTTTTCATTTAAAAAGTTACAAGTGAGCCACTCACCACACATATAAAAGGAAATCCCTATCCCATAATCTTATTAATTCAAAAAACTATTAGTTCAGAAAATAAATGGAAAAATAACTTCCTTACCTACCTCCTCTATTCTAATAAGCCACAGTTTGGATAGAAATCCAACATATGAAGCCTTTTGGTGCAAAACAAAAGAAGTTTTCTGAAGAAGTGGTATTATACCAAATTGAGAGGTTTATTTTATTTCATCTTCAAAGAAAAAATTTTAATTTTAAAATATAAATATTTTCTTATATATAATTATATTTTATTATGTTTTTTACATAACCTAAATCTTTCCTTTCTTCCAACAAATGGGTTACAAAATCATCATTTGTTTTTATGAGGGACTACAATGTCTCAAACTGATGTTACTTTTTTTTCTACAACATACCATCATGAATGAATATAATGATAAATAAAATATTTATATATTATATATAAATGATTTTTTTATACTAACGAAATAATTATATCACATATACCTTCTTACTTTCCATTATGTGGGAATATTATAATGTCACTCATGTGTACGACATAATACCACCTCACGAAGCGTTGTGATTAATTAACACATTAAAAATAAAGGTGATAAAAATTAGTTTAATAATAATATTTGATATATATGACATAAAAATGATCCCATATTGATAATATATTATTTTTCATTCTTTCTAATAATTTTTTGAGAGAATGGGAACAATATTCATGAGTACCTATAACTTACCATTTTCATGAAAGGTGTATTTATTTTTATTTATCTAACTTTTATAGATTACTATATATACATATATAATCAATATATATGATATTTATATCATGTTTAACATTATGGTGTTTATTTAACCATGATCAATGCAATAGTACCAAAAATAAAAAATCAAAACATACAAAAAAATACAAATAGGTTATAATCCAAATTATGATTGTATTAAGGAATTTTTAATTAAAAAGTATTAAAATGTAATAAGTTATTGATATATTCAATGATATATATAGTTATTTATATATAATAGAATTATTTTGAAACTATGAAAACAATTTTATTAGGGAAAAATGTTGAATGACTTGATCAAGTAGCGAATCTCATTTTTCATGATTTGATTTGACTAGTTGTAGTTCCCTTACTGTGTTACATATTAGAAGATATCGATGTTGGAATTCAGTATTAAAAAAATTCTATGATTATATATCTTTTTTGGAGGTCTTTTCATGAAGATCCATTCATGGATCTCCCTTCACAGAGTTCCATTTATAGAGGTGATGTTCTTGGATGTCCTTCACGAATGTGTGAGGCCTTGATGGTAAACCTCCCCTCATTATCTTTTAGATTCGTGGATATCCATCCATTCAAAAAGATTGTATAGCATTGTGATTACCTCCATTATTTATGAATCCCAAATCCTATAAATATACCCTCATTCTTCCATTATAGTAGGAGGATAGGCCTCCAGGCTAAGACATCACACTATTAATTCTTTAAACTCCAAGGATTTGTGAGGCAATTTTCAGTAAAACCCAAAGACATCATGAAACCAACAATATTATTTTCATGAGAGAATCCACATATTTTTTTATATTCCTTTAGTGAAGTCATATAATCTTAATTAAGGAATAAGGATCATTGATAAACTTGAGGCATCGTGGATCATTCAGTCTTTATGATGAACTCTTATGTGAATTAGGGCCTCCTTCACAAGACCCTATGCTCTGTGAAGATCCATCCTTCATGAGACCCTTAGACCTGTGCATCCACATCCTTCAGGTGACCCTAATATCAAAAAATCTACATCCTTCATGATGACCTATCCTTTGATAATCTCTAACGTTCACCCCTTATAGTCCATACCGTAAGGGTCACACCCCCGCACCCCCGCTCAAGATCAGTGCTGGGTTGCAGTCCCAGACATCTAGAACTAGTCCATTCTCTACCATCATAGACCCCATGAAAAATATCTAGTTTTATTATTAAATTTTACGTATGGTTTGATGAACATTTGCGATTCAACCTTATAATTCCCCATTGTCCACCCTCAGAATACAATGATCTCTGATACTCCTCTACACTATAAAAAATGAATTCAATACACCAACTCCACCTGTTCCATTTTCTTTGTCATGTGTTGATATTCTCATTTAGAATTACCCATGTAACTTGAGTCTAACCATTCAAAATGAAAATCTTGAACCCCCATCACATGACTCCCACGTCTAGTCAATCCAAATAAGAACCTTTTTGTGAGAGTCCACATACTAACCATTTTTAGGAAACTTTTACCTAGTAAATTTCACTATATGTTGATAAACCATATTATTACTTATAATTTATAAATATGACACCTTGTGTATCAATAATAAGATTAATAATTCCATGATGATGAGAATAAATTCTTTAGTCGCCAATACATGATGGTGAACTGTAATATACTATATCATTCATGAATAAGATGTATTATATATCAACTATAAGATGTCTTGGGCCATAACCAGTAGAAGAAATTCCTTAGTCCTCACTACATGGAATTAATATATATTATAACCCATAATTCATGAAATGTATTCCTTATGGATCAAGAAAAAATTATTAATTCTATGATTATGAGAAGACATTCCATATCCATCACTACATGGAATTAAACTATTTCATACAAATATGACATAAATGGTATGATTCTAATGAAAATAATGAGGATCCTTATATACTATGTATAATATTTTCCATGTAACAATAGTAATAAAACCACTATAAAATAGAAATATTCCTCCAACATATGTGTAATCCCCAATCATATCCCTTAATCAATCAGCATGTCATGATTCCCTCATGATTTGGCATGAGGAAACCATCAGAAGAAACTCATTTCATAAGTCCCATGCATTATGTCCTCTAAAATTATGATAAAATATAATATTACCCAACAAAACATTATGAAATTTCTTTATGACCATACATGAGTAAGATAGGGTGGGACACTCCCATGCATGGGCCCCAACCACATCATCCTTGCTCCAAGTAGTACATAAGAACCTCAATGAATAAGTCCCACTCACTACATCCTTAAAAATGATTCTAAATTATAATATTACCTCATGTAATGGACATGGGATTACCAAATGAATTGACATGTGGAAGACTTCATTAGACTCTCAATTCATATGACCCAATCACTAAGTCCTTCCGTATGATGTTTAAAATAATCATACCCTCTATAATGTACATGAGATTCCTTCATAACCAGACATGACGGATATAACATGGTCCACTCACATTTGTAACACCAAACCACATAATAATTGCTCCTAGAATTACATTCTCCACTCGCACATGTAATAACCATCCACATCATCTCTTCTCCTAGCAACAAATGGGTCGCTCCCACATATAATCCACGACAACAACATCACTTCTCCTAGCAGCATTTAGGTCACATTCATGCATAATTCTCAACCACATTCTCCACTCCAACAAGGCTATTTATTAGGTGTAATACCTATCAAATTACAAAATATATGGTCATTGATTCCAAAAAACTTGGATATATAAAAATCATCCATGAATTCTAAACCCAACATCCAAATATTCTCTCATATTATTCATGACACATACCTAGTAAGATCATGGCCCTCACTTGAGAGTCCATGTCTCCACTTGGTCCCTTAAGATACTTGATCAATAAGTACCACACTGACACCAACAAAGATAAATCCTCTTGATAATGTCTTATTTTATGTTTAATCCCCATTCCATCCCTCATTGATGAAAATTTCATGACATTAAAATCTCCTTACCATATGAAGTTAAACCGCACGAATCAGTCCTATAACATGACCTTATACTATGAATTCAAACAACATGGATTTTATTCCTTTTTTCTGAGCATGTTAAATAGGAATACTCCTTATGGTTCAATACCAACCATGGTAAACCTACATTCATCCCTCCTTGGGAAACACCTCCCAAATACTCCTCTAAGTGGAATTCTATTTAAATAATCTAGGTCAACCTCCAAAAAGGTATTTAGATCCATTAGTAAATCATCATGTTTAACATATTTTCTTATAGGGATTATCCTCATTGGTCCACCACCATGGGGTGTTCCAATCATATCTATGTTCACAAGATATTAAACTGGTGAGGTAACTCTAAATAAATACCCTTATAGTACACATGAGATTCCTTTGTAAAGAATTATTAGAATACATTTGGAATTGTGGTTAAGTTCCTCATGGATGACATTAAATTCCCTTGGTTTTGAGCCTAAGATTCCTTAAATGAGATTCATCTAAATTCAAAAGGTAAATATCACCAGGATGTCAAATAACTTGTGATGGAAACAAGATGCCATGGGCTTCATGCCTAAGATGCCTCATTTGAGTTTCCCTTCAAAAGGGTGATACATTTCAAGTGTCCAATTCACCCAACATAAAATAATTCATAGACATTCCAAATTTTACCATATAATCTGAAAAAAGGTTGATGCCATGTCCAGACAAGAGTATAATAACTAATCGCCGTACATAATTAGATGACACTGAGAATGAGTTTCATGAACATGACTGAAGTCATTTAGGGATACCCTAAAAAGGTTAGAAGCTTCATGGGGGAATCCATTAATTGAAGAACTAACATCATGTATGGACCCATCCCCAATTTCCCAGAGACAGTGACTTATTTTAATACAATGGCATGATATTAAGGAATAAAATCCAGATGGACCGAGTAGTATTGTAATTTTTAAAAACCAGTTAAATACATTTGTTCAACATTACATCATGAAAATAAATACATCATATATGTTTTATTGAGAACATCTACAAATCTATGTTTAAATATTAAGTCCCATCATAATAAACATATTCATGTCCGGAGAAAACGAGACATAAGAAAGGGGTGAGCTCCAATACGGATTGAGGGTAAGAAATATAGTTTATGATGACAAAAACACAATAATTATTGTAGGTTATTAACTAAAACTTATTCCTTTGTAAATAAACATAAACACATTATATACTAGTCGAATAACCACATGAACTATATATAATTGTTTTATAATGATGGAAATCTATATTCTGGACATCATGACTAAACTTTCAAGGCCTCGTGCCAAGACCATAAATAACCATTTTTCAAGGACACGTTCTATGACCTAGATTGTCTCATTAGACCTACTGATGCATTGAGGGGAGATAACAGTCCCCAACCATCACATAATAGGTCAAATTCATTCATTTTAAAAATGAAGATAAACATGAAAAACATTTATATATTCATATTGAAACTAACATATGAAATGTAAATAACTTTTCCTAGACATTAAACATAATCACTAACCATTTGATGTAATACGGTGAATGGTATCAGGATAGAACATCCACAGTCAAACTAATGTGGAACCCATGAACAAAATATTATATATATGATACCATTGGAGATAAATCTTTATGAAATAAAAGGTTCATCAAATGATTTTTACATAAATGAAGATACTTTAAAATGTGACCATTAAAAAATATAAGGGTAAATAATCATTAAACATTCCAAAGTGTCCCATACCACCTTGAAACGTTCAAATCATAATCCATTATAAAATCATTATAATAACGAGACTCTTTATATAATATACCGAAGGGAGGTAAATACCCCACAAGATAAAAATATGTGGGGAACAAGGCATAAATCTCGTAAATGTTAATGTGAGATGAGAAAAATCATTTTTTCTTTGGAAATAAGAGTTCATTTAGACAATCATTGTTTTGACATCAAATATGATTTTAAACATATACATAGCATAAAAACAAATGTAATTCCATTTAAATTATATTTTAATCTAAAATAATTTCTTATTAATGTAAAATCCTTTTTTTAAATAAGTTATTGAATTAAAATATTTTAGTGTGGTTTAAAGAAGATATTAATGGATTAGAAAAGGAAATGGAATGTTTGTTTTCATAAAACCCAAATTGAACCAAAATAACATTTTAATGTTAAAATTTGTGATTTTAAAATGATAAATATGAATTAAAATAGATTATATAATTATGTTCAAATATGTAATAATTTGAGAAGTTCCCCAAACTGAGCTTATATTTCGGGAAGAATTTGTGAATGATCAATTTATAGTATATAAATACCCATAAATAAAGAATGATACTAATTATTACAAATTTATAGAAACTTCACACATAATTTATGAGTATTATATATGAATAAATAATAATTTCATTGAGGTGACTAGAGAATGAAGCAACCAAAATGAAAATGGCCATTAAAAATACTTATAAAAATATAATCAATTGAGTTGCATGACCCATATATAATAATCAGAAATGATAAATTTATTTTCATGAAAATAAATATATTCATGATATGAAACATAAATGGGTAGTATAAATATACCATACACAAATAGTAGTACTCAATACAGAATATCTCAAAAAAATTGACTGGGATGAAGAAACCCATTACCTTAAGTATGATGGTGTTCTGCACTTGGTATTAGTGTCCTAGATAACCATATTAAATTAATTATTTAAAATTTATAGAATCTATTATACATGGAATTTATTTATTATACCTTTATTATGTTTATTCATGGACTTTTTGATGGGTTAAGAGGTTCAATTTCATTGTTCCTGTCTGTTTGTTTCATGATTATTATACCTATATACATGAATAGAGAATCTTTCAAAATGAGGATTTTTTTAGAAATGAATTTATATGTTATAATTGAACATAAATAAGGATACATGGTTTTAAAATCATCTAGTTACTTGGAGTGAAGATGAATCATTATATAAATTATTTAATGATAACTGTTTGGGTTAATTGGTGGTTTTTAAACAAAAAAAACTCATTTTTTATAAATCAAAACCATGTGTTAAAAAAGATTACAGAACCATGGATGAGAAATAATATATATATTATAGTATGGTTCATACATAATAATTATTTAATGAACACAATTGAAGAATATAAGAAAAATTTAAATCTCATGGTCCTCGAATTTGGTAAATTAGCACATCACAGATGATGTTTTCATTTTTAGTGTAAAAGAATGGGAAAAGAGAGATGATGTAGAATTATTACCTTTCATGAATAAATTAAAGTACATGTATGTTACTTAATTCATCACAAAATTTCAATGAAAGGTGGTGTGTAAAGAAAAATAAAATAATGGAACATGAAAATAAAATAAAAGTCGATAGATCCCTTACAACAATTCGACAGCCTAAAATCATCGATTAATCTGTCATAAAATATTTTGAAGAAATATATAAGAGTACATATTTTTTCTTACATAAAATATACATTATGGTTGATATGTTTTTTCATATCCCATTATAATCCAATTTAAATTTAAAATAATAACATAGAATGAAATCTTTAAAAAAGAAGGGTGGTAGATTCTCATACCATGTTGAGTAACTCCTAAAACATGACGGTTGGGACCTTGGGGGCTTGAGGAAACCTAAGGAGGACTCATTGGTAGGTAAAAAGTCCATATTATCTATGATTTTGAATTTTGGAATAATGAAAACGAAGGAATGAGTGGGTATTTATAGTAAATGAGAGGGATTTTTTTTATTAATTTCAAGGGACACCTTATTAGTGGTTTCTAAAAAACCATTGGATTTCCCATTGTATTTTTCCATGGTATTAGCCACATGGGACACCACATGTGATATTTTACCCTAAAAAAGTCAACAAATATTTTATATTAATTATTACATCATTATGATGTCATTAAACATACTAAGAACTCAAAACAAGATTTTTAATATTCACAAAAATTCAAGTATTTTAGAAAAAACACAAAAATTAACCCCAACCATTTTTCGACGTGTATAATTAAAAAATGAAATCATTTTTTTGATAATGATTTTTATAATATTTTTAATTTAAATTTGTAAAAAAATAAAAATTTATTCCAAAAATAACAACTTTAAAACAATAAATCATTTTATAACACCTTGAGAAATTAATAAAGGCCTCATAAAATTATCTAATAACGATAATAAAATAATGAAACAATTTTTGATTATATTTTATGAAAATAAATTACCATTTTAAATTATTAAATTTATCATAAAATTTAAATTAAAATATTTATGACATAAGAAAATATCAATACTAATATTTTGATAGTTTTTTACATATAAGATATCTTAATTGTATTTATAAATTAATGGATAATGTTTCTATTTCATTATCCAAATTTATATTCATTAATATTCATTACTACTCATTAGGGTATGTTACTATTTTTAAGGGTATGTTACTATTCATAAAAAAATATGTTGTCTTATGAAACTCAAAATATCTTACTGAATGCAACCGTGTTTGTTAGGTTTTCAAAATTCAAATTATAGGGGTGGAGAAATTATGTTTATAAGAAAGGTTATAATAAAGTATTGATTATTAGAGACTCAATGCATCATGAAATAAATATTAAATATAATTTCAACTTCTTGGGATGTTACATTATTCCTACCCCAATAGAATTATATCATCACAATTGGAAAATGCACTTTGAAAGTTAAATATTGATGCTTGAAAATTACATTGTGAAAAACCCACATTGTAAATCGGTTTAATAAAATATTCTACTAAAAAGAGTTTAAGGTAAATTAGGAGGTCACCCCAAAAGGTATGCTTTCGAATGGGGTGAAATTAGTTAGAAGTAAAAACCTAAACATGGATGAAAAATATAAATATGAAGTTATGATGGAATGTGATAGAGAATATGTTCTGATCAATAATTATTACAACAAAACTATAAACTACTATATAAAATTAATTGATATAATCAATGATTATGATAATAGGAAAACTTTTTATTGAAAACACTTTTCCATGAGTTGAGTAATTATTTCACTATTTAATAGTATAACTATATGTTTCTATTTACAAACCCATAATTTGATTGCACCGTGAACTATCTATACTTCATTACAAAGAATTGGTTACACCATATGGTGAAGTAATACATTAACATCAAAAATATCATACTATGATCAACATAAACCATTTTTTAAATGGTTAAACATTCCAAAATATAATGATTCCAAACATTAGAATGATCCTCTCAAATTTAAATATGAACTTATCATTATCCCTTAGTCAACATTTAGAAGACCTTAATTTTCACATTCTATACATCTGAATAACTTCATCATGTATCCTTTTGAAATATTATCATAAAATGAATTACCATAAAACCCATATTGGAAACATGAAAAATTCTATATTCTGTAAGTAAGATACATATTATTAGATATATTCCTCAAATCCAAAAGTATTGATAACTCTATCGAGTATTGAATAGAACACTCCTATGAAAGTCAATAATTTTTTACAAGGTTGTCAGTACTAATCTGAAATGAAATTTCTTGATTATTATCTCAATGTCAGATATAAATTATGGGGTCTTTCCCTCAGTCACGTGTTCTCTAAAAATTATAACTTTACTCTTAATATTTTTATTAATAAAATTCAAATTATGGTTTAAAATCTTAAAAAAAATGTATTGCAGTAAAATCATTATATATTCCATAATTATTATAACCTGTACATTACATAAAAGATATTCGAATTATATGATTCTTGAAAAGGCATATAAATAATTATACTTTATTTGTGGCATTATAAGAACTTGATCATTACCAAAATCATCATTTGGGGTATATTCCTTTGATTCATGGGGCATTGATTCAAATAGTATCACATCTCCTTGAAGTTGGTTCTTAGAAAACTTTTTATTACCCTTGCATGTATAAACATGTTTTATTTTTTCTCCGAACATATAACAAACACCCATTCCCTTCAAGAATTTACTATTGTTATTCTTTTAATAGTCATCAAATGTGGGAAAACCCATATTTCCCTTGTTCCTTTATACAAATTCTTCTCTACCGAACTCTTATTATTTTCATTCCCTTCATAACCATAGGACTGAATAATTTATTTACCTACCTTGTTAACACATGATTTTATTTGCTCGTATAATAAGAAAACATGGTAGGCTATCTTACATGGAAGGGAAGGTTTAAGACCATGAGAGATATGAGCATTTTTACTATTTACATCACGTGCATTAGGGATGATATCATTCCTTTATCTATTATATATTTCTAATAAATAGAATAGAATATAATATATTATGAATCATGATGTATATTCTCAATGTAGAAAAATAATCAGCCTAAATTGAAATCATGCCCCTAACTAATCCCATAATTGAAAAAATGGTTTATTTGAAGAAAAAATTACATTTAATTTCTTCATCATGGTTTGTAAAAAAATTTGAATTATCTTAAGAATGTCCTCTGATAATGTAAAACAAGGAAAACTATAAGGTCCATTTTCATGTACCAAGAAACCCTGATTCAAGCCTAACACTCCAAGTTGGAGTTCTTACTCCTAGGTACAACTGTTCCAGAACCAATTCCACTTATAGTATCTAGAAATGGATGTATTAACTAGAAACATTGTAACATCCCAAGTCAGTAATGAATAATAGATATTTTTATCTATGTCTATTAATGATTAAGATAGTGTTATAGAGGCTTAAAATGAAAATAAATACAATCTTATGCATGGAATACACTAATATTCTTAAAAGATTGTTTTACTGCCTTTTGATGGAAAACCATTTTTGAATCTATATTTTGACAATTTTATAAACTATTTTTGTGAAAATAAACTTATCCTTTATGATTGGGACATCAAAATTTACCTTGTGTGAAGTTTTGGTATTTTTCTGACAATGTTCATTTTTTAATGAATAATGAAAAATACTGCATTTTACATCAAAAATTCTTTTTAATCTAATTTATTTATATGATTAGATTATGTTTTGAATTGGTTTTGAAGTGAAATTAGAATATATTTTTACCATTTTATCCAATGGTGGTCATTGGAATCAATTTCACTTTGAAATTAGACTTAAACTGGTGTCAATCTTTTGATATTTATTATTTTGTAAAAACACGCTATTTGCTCTAGCAGCGGGAATTAATTATTAAATTAATTAATGTGACTTATATGATTTGAATTTTGTAAAATAGACTTCATTTTTGAATTCGGAATATCAAATATAGCTTAGGGTGAATTTTTGGTAATTTTCTGAAAAACTTCAATTTTTGATGAATAGTGAAACCACTAAGTGGTAATCAAGCAAACTGATTTTTTAGTTAAATGAAAGTTTACCACTAATGTGTATTGAATTTTGAAAATCCGACATACATGGTTGTCATTAAGAAGTAAAATGTGGTTCAATGAGATAAAAATAATTTTTTGGTGAATAGTAACTTATTAGGTTTTTAATCGCGATTAGTGGTAATTAGTGTAGTATAAGGTATAAATAATGCTTTAATAATAGGAAATGACCTAGACACATGTCCCAAACTTATTGGTTGTGTCATGGTCGACCAAGACAAGCCATGGGTCAACTTGGGGACCCCATGGAGACATTTTGGTTGGGAAATGACATAAATAACTTTTTATTTAATGTAAAAGTATAAATGACACAAACATAATATGTTTTACGAAACCAATTTTTACATGGGGTTATAAAGATCAGATATTTGATTATAAGTAGTCATTGGAAAGCTAAAAATATTTAATACATCATAGTATTTTTTTTATGATTTTTAGAGATTAAATAAATTAAATTATTTATGACATAATAATGATGCAGCGATGACATCATTATTTGACGATTTAAATAAAATGAAAAGATAATATAAAATCTATGAACTAAAAATGTCCAAAACCAATTGTATGAGTGGATTTCGAACCCTTATCACCTTATCCACTAATTATATCAATGTGGGACCTTTTAAAACCGAAAACAATTTTCAAATAAAGTAATATTTCTTTACTTTCCAAATGTGCCCCTCCTCTCCTCTTATAAAAGGCCCCCACCTCTACCTCATTTCACACACTCCTCAAGCCTTTGGCTCGGCCAACCCCTGCCCATTTACTCTCTCCACATCCCTCTCCTCATCCTAGAGGATTCCCTTTGGGAAGAATCCTTTCAAAGGAAGCCTTTAATCTCAAATCAAAAGGATTTACACTCTTAAAGGTAATTCATTCTCTCATGTTCATTTGTTTTACTTTGCTTCTCCAACCCCCTAAAATCTTTTTATTTACTTATTTTGTAACAACACCAGTATCTTAAATATACAAGGATGTTTTTATAATATTTATTTGAGCTACACTCTCACACAACTACATCAAATGGTTAAAGAACATACGGTTTCCGTGGATGGCGAAATTCTGCCTCCCGAAACGATGATTGTTCAACACTCATTTAACACCTTCAAAGGTGGCCATTATGATGTCACTATTTTTATATATGATATATAATATGTTTATGTTTTCCTTAAGCTTCTGTTTTTTTCATTTTGGGCATACCTTTATGGTTTCCATTATGGGTAAACACGATATCTTCATTTTAGGAAGTGCGGACTACCGCCCCCTCAAAGTGATTTGATTCGTTAAATACCATATGTGGGACATATAAAGGATGTAACTATGATATTATATATGATATTATACTGTAAATATAATATACCTTTATATCATTATGATTCCATTCTATAAAATACGAAATAGAAATGAAAGTAGCGTTCATGCGTACGTACGGCTTACCGTCTCCATGAACGGTGCATTTCATTTCTTACCTCTAAATGATTATGTAATATTATAAATGCATGTATGTACTGGATATATATGACATATATGATATCTACATAATGAATACCATTCTGGATATAATGAACCATTGACCAAATTAACAACATGTAAGTGTAAGAAGTCTATTTTTGACTTAAGAACCAAATACCGACAAAATGAACATTATTAACTTAAATGACTACATGATGTTCATAACATGGTATAAAAGGAATGATGAACTTGAAAAAGGTTCACAAGCAAGTAGAGATTAACTCAAGTTTATTATTCAGGAGATTAAAGAATGGTCGGGTCAAGTCGGATACGAGGTATGGGACTTCGTCTCAATCTCCTTTCATTGAGGCATATTTTATTTTATACACAACTATCTTTTATACTGTGTATAAACCCCTTTGACTTTTACATTTATTCAAAAGGTAATCTTTTTATACGAAGCGTTTACTAAACGAAAAAAGGGAATGTTTTTGTCGTACGTATGCGGCGACAACGACTTCTCCGCCGTCGTGACCGTTATTTGAGTTTCGGCTTCCTCTACAAGTCATACCTTCTTTTTAAAAGAAAAATAAATACCATATTTTACTTTTCTTTTATTTTGGTATTGAAAATGGTTTTCATAATGTTTTTATATCAATGTTTTGTATTGATATCTCGTGATTGAAATGTGGAAATTTTATGTTTCCTTTATGCATGTTTTATGTGATATGATTATGTTATGGTTCTTGGGCATTATTATGAAGACGGGTGGTTCCGTGATAAACTAAGGGCGGGTGAGCCCGTTATAGCTCTCCAATGCATTGGGTAACGCGAAGGAGTGAAACGTTAAGGTTTCTCCGAAGAGATTTTAGGGAATATACTGTGATGGGTATTCCAAACGTAACCAAGAGGGTTACTCCCTACGTAAGAATGTTATGAATGTCTCAAGTTACCTTAATGTCTTATGATTTCTATGATTTATTCATGATTTTATGAGGTATGTTAAAGTGTCTATGTTTTATGGGTAAAGTATGATTTCATTCTTATGTATATATGAACTCATGTTTCCTTTCCATGTTTTTTTTATAACCCATACTGAGTTTTTATGCTCATCCCAAGTTTTTGAAATGCTTTTCACAGGTCAAGGGAAAGGTACATGATAAGATGATAGAGTCAAGGATGTGTCAAGAAATAATCCATGTTTTATTTTAAATGTGTTTCCATTGATGGGAATGAATAATACTATCTTTATGTAACCACTTTGTTTATATGTGGAATGTAATGCAAGTTTTATGATCTAATTCTCTAAAACTCTAAACCTGAAAAGATCCTCAACGTGTAATCTTGTAATAACTCAAGATTAAGTATGGTTTAAGGCTGGGGCCTTATAAACATACACATAATAAATTCCTTACCAAAATTCTAGGATGTTCTTGTATGTTTATCCTTAAATTATATCTTAGGGTTTTGTTCCCTAATATCTATTTTCTAATTCTAGCTTCTCATTTTTCTTCTAAACTTTCTTTGATGCCTACTATAATGTATCGTCCCTAGTTTCCCATAGAATTTGCCTTATTTTAATACATTTTAATTATTCTAAGGAATCAAATCCTAAAGGACCATGTAGTTTAGTAGTTTTGGGAAACCAAATATATACATAGGTTTAACATTACAACTTGAAAATAAATACAACATATATGTTTTATTGGGAACATCTACAACTTTATGTTTATCCATACAGGTATGTCATAATAAAAATACTCATGTAATGACAAAGTGAAACATAAGAAAGAGGTGATAAAAAATGCTCATTGAGGGTAAGAAATACAGCACAAGATAACATAATCATAAATATTAGGCATGTTGAAGAACTAAAACACATGCCTTTAAAAATAAACTCACAAATTTTTTTTCTAGAATACGATCTAAATAAATAATACAATAACAAAACATAATCATGTGTATTTTACTAGTAAAATAAGCACATGAAATATAAATATTATTTTCATAATGAGGGAAATTCATATGTCATACATCATAACCTTATCGTCATGTCTTCATTACAAGACCATAAATAATCATTTTTTCAAGGCCTTGTGCCAGGACATAGTTTGTCTCTTGAGACCTACCGATGCATCGAGGGTATATAGTGGGCCCAAACCATTATACAATAAGTACTATTAATTCTCCATATAAATGGGGAAAAAAATAAAAATCATCTAAATTCATATTGACACTAAAATATGAAAAATAAATAAATTTCCCCATTCATTAAATGTAAGCACTAACCACTCTGGTGTAATATTGTTAATGGTATCAACAAAGAATATCCCCATTCAAACTAACCAGTAACCCTAAAACAACATATTTATTAGATGATATCATAGAAGATAAATCATTATAAAATAAAATATTCATCAATGTATGTTGACATAAATGAATATACTTTTAAATGAGACCATTGAAAAAATCTTTAGGAAATAATCATTAAACATTCCAAAGTGTTACATACCATATTGAAACTTTCAAATCCTAATAACTTAGAATATCATTAGAATTAACAGACTCTTTATATTATATAACAATGGTATATAAATACACCACATAAAATAAATATGTGGTGAACAATCCATATATATCATAAAAGATAATGCAATATGAGAAAATCATTTAACATTGGAAAGAAGGGTTCTTTTATAATATCATTTTTATTTGTCATGAAATTTGTCTGTAAACATGTACATCCAAGAAAAAAGGGAATTTCATTTAAAATATATTTTAGTATTAAATAATGTCTTTTTGAGTTGAAATCATTTAAAAATAGTTTTTATGGAAGCTCATTAAATACATAATTTTAGTGCGATTTAAGGAAGATATTAATGTATTTTAAAGGACAAAGGTTGTTTGATTTCATAAAAAAATAAAAGAACCCAAAATATATTTCATGATTAAATTTTATATTTTATAAATGTAAATATGTATTAAAATATATAATATAGTGAACATTAAAATTTGTATTATTTCGAGATGTTCCTTGAATCGAGCATGTATTTCAGGAAGAATTTTTGAACTATCTTTTTAAAAAATATAACTCCTTATAAAATAAAGATGGACTATGATTAGTACACATATATAAAACATTAAAACAGAATTTATGTGGAGTACATAGAAATATATAATAAATTCCTTGAGGTTAGTAGAGAATAAGAGCATCCCAAATGAAAATAGATGATCAGATTGAAAATACATAAAAAATTGAAATCAATTAAATATTATCGACCAAAATTAAAAATAATAAATGATACATTTATTGTCATGAAAATAATTAGATTCATGATATGAAACAAAAATGGGATGTATTCATATACCTTATGCATGTTGTAGTAGTGAATATAGAATATCTCTAAAAAATGGGAGTGGGATGAAGAAACCCCTTACCTTAAGTACAATGGTGTTACTCACTTGTTATTATTGTATGGAATAACCAAATTAAATTCAATAAATAATATTTATAAAACACATTATACTTTTAATTTATTTATTATAACCCTATTAAGTTCATTAATGGTTTTTTTGATGGGTTAAGCCATTCAATTTCAATATTTGGGTTCGTTTGTTTTATGATCAGTATACATATATACATGAATAGAACATCATGTACAATGAGAATTTTTCCAGAATTTAAGATATATGTTATTATTGAACATAAATAATTTTACATGTTTGTAAAACTCATTTGGTTACTTAGAGTGAAGATGGATCGTTTTATAAATTGTTTAAGGATAACAGTTTGGGTTAATTGGCAGGTTTTGAGTAGAGAAAATTACTTTTGATTTATAAATAAAAAACATGTGTACATAAAGATTCCAGAACCAGAGATAAGACATAATAAATATAGTATATTTTTCTTCAACCATAATAATGTTTTCATGACCATAAATAAATACAGTAATAGAAATTAAAAATTTAACATCCTTGAATGTTGTAAATTAGAACATTTTAGATGATGATATTATTTCTTGTATAAAATAATTAGAAAGGAAAAATGATAATAAATTGTTACATTATCATGAAAAATTTATAGAACATTTTAGGTAATATATTCATCAAAATATATGTATTAATGGAGTCATGTAAAGAAAAAAATAGAAAAAAGTGACTTAAAAATAAAAGAAAAGTTGAGAGATCCCTTATAAAAATTCAACAGCCTAATGGAATCACGTAAAATTTCATTAAATATTGTGATGAAATAAAAATTGTTCTCTCATAATTATTACATAATAATTATGGGAAATATTTAATGAAATAACCCAACATAATATAGTTGAAATTAAAAATAATATCATAAAATGAAATCATGAAAAGAGAAGGGTGGTAGATTCCCTTACCTTGTAGATTAACTTCTAAAACCAAAAGGTTGGGACTATAGGGGCCTGAAGAAACATTGGGTGGAATCATATGGATGTAAAAATACCATTTATTCTAGGAATAAGTTTTTTAAATTTAATAAAAGGACAAAATGAGTAGATATTTATAGAAAATTAAAGGTATGTTTTTATTAATTTCAAGGGCCACCTCAATAGTGGTGTTTGAAAAAACCCTGGGCTTGGACAGGGTATTTTCCCACGGTATTAGGAACATAAGACACCTAATGTAATATTTTACTATACATAATTATACATTAATTTTATATTAGTTTTTACATATTATTGATTTCATTAGACATACCGATAATTCATAAATATATTTTTACTATTCAAGAAAATTTCATGTAATTTAGAAAAATCCCAAAAAATAACCCGAAATTTTTTTTAAATTAATTGTAAAAAAATGAAATCAATTTTTTAAAAATAATTTTCTTAATATTATTAATTTATGTTTTAAATGAAATCATAATTTTGTCCAAAAAAACTTCTTTAAAACTATAAATCATTTTATAACACCTTAATAATTTAATCAAGGACCCATAAAATTATCTTATAACCATAATAAAATAATTTTACAATTTATTATTATATTTTATGAAAATAATTTTTTTAAAGTATTAAATTAAACATAATATTTCAATTAAAATATTTATAACAAACGAAAATACCAATACTGATACTATTATCTTTTATTCACTTGTAAGATGTCTAAATTGTATTTATGAATTCATGGGTGATGTTTATATTTTTTTGTAGATTTAATATTAATTAATATTTACTACTATTCATAAAGATATCTTATGATTCATAAGGGTATGTTATTATTCATTGAATATTATTTTGGTCTTATCAGACTCTAAATATCTTACTGAACATAATCGTTTTTATCTGTTTTTCGAAATTCAAATTACATAAGTAGAAGAAATCTATTTATTTGTTAGGTTATAATAAATTTTGGTTTTTTAGAGAATTATTGTTTCATGAATTCTATTTTAAATATATTTTTAAACTCTTGCTTTGTTACATATCTCATCTTTCTCTTTTGAGAAAATGGAACACATCACTGTTGATATTGAAGATATCTGCCTACTTTTGAAAATGAGGAATGTGCTATAAAAAGAGTATCTAGAGCATATAAAAACATGATAACAATGTACATCCACACCTATGAAGAGGATTTAGAATCAATTTATAATAAATTTATATTTATTATATATTTGGTTCAAATGTGTGTGGAATAATTCAAGACTTATGGAAATGGTTTTTCATCTCACTTTTATTTTTCTAGGAGATAGATTCAGTATTCACCACTTGTTTCTTTTATGTGGTGAATATAATGACCACTGAATTTATTATACGAATAATATACATAATGTTTTTAGTGATTTACATCTCCATTTGTGTATCTTTATTCCATGGGTGTTATGGTTCAAATTTTTCCAAATAGGTATGGAATTTTTAGCTCAAATTTCACGCATTGGGGCATAAGTTATGTTGCACACATATATTCTTATATAATGTGTATATAATATATCATTGATTTGTTATATCATGAATATAATTATTCTAATGATTTTATAATTTTAATTTTATGATATTCTTTAATTGGGATTATGATTCAAAGTTACCAATGTGGTAAGAGTATATGTTACAATATCATTGTTTATCATGATTGTTTAGGATTATGATTCCAATGATTAAATACTATGATCTACCTCTTAAGAGACTAATTTTACCTATTCTCATATGGTTATTTCATTATAATAGATGTTTTCAATTAATTTTCATATCTTTATGTGCTAATTATTTCAAATGAATGTTTTTAATAAATATCATCATTATTTATCAATTCGGTCAAAACCCCCTTTTTATTCCAAAAAAAATGTTATCTAAAAAATTTTTCATAATTATTTTGAAATTATACAGGTTATTTATCAATGGATAAAATTATTATTCTTTCTATTAGTGGTTTTTATGATGAATATATGTTTAGGAAACATGTTTCTTTTCCATGAGTTCTACCATGATGAAATGCTTATGAAACCCTCTCCTTTTTCTATAGGTTGTGATATGATGAAGTGATTATTTTTAAATGAAACCCATTTATTTTCACGGGGTTTGGTATGGTGGATATTTATTGATTTTTTGGAACACAGTAGAATTATTTATAACACGTGATGATGGGTACTTAATGAAAAAGACAGTGGTTATGCTATAACCAAGTAAAGTGGTTACATTATTTCCAAGACAGGTGACACCTATATCTTTATCCAATAATTTTTTAGTGATTAATGATTTATGATCTTAAAGGGTTCCTGGGATGATTTCAAAAGCCTAATAGGAGGTATAGAAGTGGTTATTTGATTCCCAAAAGTACTTACATGAGAGTTTATCCCAATCTCGATGCATGTAGATGGTTGGTTATCACAAGCATGACGTGTTATGAATGTCTTGGTGGGTATACAAAAAACAATATTTTTAATTATTTGGGAGATTTCACAAAAATATATCTTATACCTATTTTATTATCTCATGGGATATGTTCTTCAATTACATTATGATCTATATCTTATGAAATTCCAAGATTTAAACCCTAACTCATGTTTATGATATATGATTTTTAGTGAATGGGTTTATTATGTCTTTATCATTTCTTCATACCATTATTCTCAATTTATATTGATATATGCATTATTTTCCATTTCTATTCATTTTATCTTACTCTTCATATTATTTCCTTTACTTGGGATATAAATAAAGGTATTATGGGTGATATGTTGAAGAAGGGTGCATGTTATAAAGAATATAGTGTGAGATGATGTACCTTACATAGAGAAACATTCTTATCATTTCTTTGTTTTGAATCTAACTAATTATAAATGAATTTGACATCGATGTTTATGTCATATAATTAGTATTCATATATTAAGATGTGATATTTATCTATGATAGGTTTAGGATTTACGATTGGAATTATTGTAAGTTTCAGTTAACCTATGAAAACTGGGATGCAAAAACATTAGTGATAACCTTGGAGATATTTCTAAGGATATGTATTAGGATATGATTAAGGAGAAGTGAATGTATGATTCGTAGTAATGTAAAATATCCTAGAATTGTATTAAAGGATAGCTTGAAGAGTTTCAAGGAAATTAAATCCATTTCTTGATACTACAGGTGGATGTGGCTATAGAATAGAGGTATGTATGAGTAATTAATCCATAAAGGGAACGTTGAGATATAATTGATCATCCCATGGTTAAAGAAAGTAGTCCCTAATACACACATAGTTTATCACTCTTGAGGGATATGCTTTGGAAATTCACAAAATCTTTATAAACCATTATGAGGTATTTGAATTATGACTATGAATAACCTAGGCCAATCATATGTGGTCATATATTGAAAAAAGGTGTTATTATTTATTCATATTATAAGATATTTTTAAGTATTATGTGTTTTACCATTATTGTTAATGTTTCTACACTATGTATTTTAGTTTTAGTAAATGTATGAAACCCAAATTAATTTTTTTAATGATGAATGTAATGGATAATTCAATGATTATCTACATGAGAAACCAATTATCAAGGGATATGGAATGAAAAATCTCATTTCTATTATCACAAGGCTATATCAATATATGAATCATGCTGAACATCCTAACGAGAGAAATAAGAAACACTGTTATATTGAGTACTTCATGAGCCAACATCCATATTATTTTAGTGGTTTCAGTGATCCTATAGTTTCTGAGCAAGGGATCAGTAACAATAAAAACATATTTTAAGTTCACCAGTGTTAAGAACCTGAAAAATGCCTTTTATCTTTCTATTATTTGGAAATATAAGTTGATAAATTGTGTTATCTCCTCATGAATAATAGGTAATATGATGAAATTCAATCCATGGAGTTGAATTATTTTATGAACATATTTTTCAATTAGTGTTTTCCTCACATTCTCTATATGAAAATATTAATGGAATAACTAGATATGACTAAAATGATAATGAATATATTTGTACATGTGAGGATTATATTAAATGATTTATAAGGTATTATTTTATTATTATCATCTAAACTAAATTCAAGGCTTATCAACTATTTATTGGATTAAAAACATGTCTTCAAAGGGTGTAATCCATAATAGACTTCAGTAGCTATAATGAAAATTTTCATTATGCTATCAAGGTTGAAATAAAGATTGAATTTTCCCATAAATAATATGGTTTTGTTAATATAATAAATTTGAAAATCAAGATAAACTTTAAAAAAACATACAGATATGAATATGTTATTTCATCCATGCTGCAAGTGTGGCTGGAAATAAAAAGAAAATTATCTTAATGGGACAAAAATGATTTTCATGTGTAAAAGATGGTCATTGATTGCATTGTATAGAAATTAAAATAAGATGTTTAGTTTTATCTAGATTTTCTACAGTACATAAGGTACCCTTGGTCTTCTCTCTATAGATCCTTAGATAATTTATTTATGAAAAAGGTTTTAATTATATGATTAGTTTTTACTAGAATTTATGAAGAATAATAGGATCCCCATTTATTCTCTTGATGAAGCCTAAGATAATCCATTTAAAATCATTTATTATTGGGTATGGTATTTTGGAAAACATTGGTTTTTATGATTTAATAATCAAATTGATAAATGAAAGAGACAAAATAAAGTGAGATTTAACAAAATTGATTAAGCGTGATCAGCCATGATAAGTATCATGATTCTAATTCTTTATCACTTCATGATATGGGGTTTATATCTTTTACCATTTTTGAAAAAACATTGAACCATAATTTTATACAGTTTATTAACGGATTCCTCATAATGATTTTTTGGACACAAAAAATGATTCACTAACAGGCTCCAATTATAGAGTGATTTGGGTTTAACTTAATAACCAAAACTCACCATTGAAACACACAAAAAACTCAACATGTTTCCTATGATTATATTTTATTTAAGTATGATGCCATGAAATAAATGTACATGGAAAATAAAGTGTTTATTAGATTTCAATTTAGAAATATAAACCACACAAAAAGTGAAATTGAAAAGGGAAGAAGAATTTGTGAAAGGTCTGTGAAACATCACATGAATGGGTATCCACAAAGATGATGAAATGAGTTTGAACAAGAAATAACAGTACATAAATCTATTAAATAAGAATATAGGATGAATAAAAACAACATGAAAACATGGAATTAAACTATCATTCAAATATTACAAAAAAGAAGCTCGATATTTACATAATGTTCAACCCTATGTGATCATAAGGAGTTCAGAACATCATGGAAAGGGAGGAAGACATATATGTTGTATTTTCACATCCCATAGACTCTAAAACTTCTAGGATGATGATAGGACTCCAATAAATTTCTAAAATATATTAACATTGTTTCTTCGTTAAAATCCAAAATGTGGGGCCCATGGTACTGTTTTATATCCAAAATGGTCAGTAGTTTTAATAACCAAGTTTTTGATGTACCATATGGAGCATGTTTTTGGGTTGTAAAATGAAATAAAATAAATTTAATTAAAAAATATTTAAAAAACTATTATATATCTCCATTTATTATTTTTATTCTATATAATTTATAAAATGGAAGGTATTTCTAAAATATAGGACCAAACAGCTTACTTCGTGAAAACTCTTTTTCTAGGAAACATCATTTTTTTGGGGCACATAACAGGAAATTTGGGATCATGTTTATTCATAAGAGATGTATCCCATGGAATTATAAATATAAATAGAAGATTTATGCACAATTAAATTCACATATTAGATGCAGTGAGTGGTTGAGTACACATGTGTTCATAGAATCCAACATAGTTTGAC
Source organism: Viscum album (assembly GCA_963277665.1). Classification (NCBI taxonomy): domain Eukaryota; kingdom Viridiplantae; phylum Streptophyta; class Magnoliopsida; order Santalales; family Viscaceae; genus Viscum; species Viscum album. The sequence goes on along the minus strand of OY728136.1, from coordinate 796,352,354 downwards.
CCTTTTTTCATCAACTTCATCATGGGCCTTCCAAACCACCCTACAATGAAGTCATCAAAAAAATGAAATTATCATCCTTAATATTTATAATAATTAAATTATTGAATAAAAAATGAAGATAAATTTAATATTATAATTTTATTTTTCGATAGAAATATAGTTTAAAACATTAGTATATGGGTTAAATAAAATAGTTAATCATGGTGCGATAACACACCCACACATAAAAATTTACACTAATGAGAAAAGTAATATATCCTAATCAAAAAAACAATCCAAGATCAAAATATAAAAAATAAAAATATTTTTTGGAAACTAAATCCACCATGTCTCATTTATGAACTCAATTTTCCTCTCATTCATTTTCTCTCAAATTAAAAAATTGTTCAATTTCATTTGTTTTCCCATTCAACATGCCACAACCTCCATCACCTATAAATGTTTACTCTTCAATCATGGAGATTATATAATTGGAGTTATGATCATTTAATATTGTTCCAATTATCTTACCATATTATTCCCATGATTAAATGTTATCTACTAGTAGAAACTATTATCCTACTCAAGTGTAATTCCAACAGGTTGTTCTGAGATTCAAGGATTGGTAGGATTTGATATTAAAAAATATGATATTGAAGAGGAGTGTATAATATCATAATAATTTTTATGAAAAGATTCATCATATTTTCTTAATTAATGTACTCATATATCCTATCACATAGTATATCACATTCAACTCACTCTCCCTTTTTTATATTCTGTGGGACATGACTATGTAGTGAATTATAATAAGTATACATTCCATTTTCTCAATTTGTTTTCTTTTTTTCTAATATTTTTTATTTATTTAATTTTTTTACAATTTATTTCTATATAAATATGTAAATATGTATAACACAATGGTATAATACGTATTTTCGACCCACTACACCAAAAAATATAGACACCATTTCTCTCACCCATTAAAATTAATATATATCAATAATTATTATAGATCACCATCTCCCTCAAACATTCTAAAAAAACAAGAAATTTTCATAGTATTTGGATAGGTAGGGATACATTGGCTTGTAATATGGTTACCTAATAAAAATTTCCTTATATCTATGTCTTATGTAGGGTAAAATTTCATGTCAGAAAAAATAGAGGTTAATTGTAGATAGTTATTTTCAATGAAGGATAGTCTCTATAAGGAATATAGAAGACTCAAATCCTAGGGATTCAAATAGAACAAAGGAATGATTTTGGTTCTCAATATAATCCAAGACTCTCATGAACTGATTAAAATGAAGAATATTATAAAAAGGGATTAGAATGTTTCTTCAATATGAAATTGAAATATTTGTCTATGAAAATGAGGAATGGATTTCCAAAATCCATTAAACACATAAGAATGAATTGAAAAAAATTAGAAATAGATTCCATATCAACATTCATTTGAATTTTCTGTCCGAAAACACTTAAATATTTCACAAATTCATCTCAGGAGGGAAAAGAATTTAGGATATTATTTTTAAGATGAAATATTTGGTATAAGTACTTTTCAGAAATAAAATAAAAAACTAACAATAAAGATGATAAAAAAATAATGAACACAAGAAGGTGGTGAAAAAGTAAAAATACTATTCAGTAAGAGGAATATAGAATAAAGGAGAAAGATAATGAAAATCCAAATGAGTCTAGGAAATTACCCACCCCCACACCTAGAGTGTAATGTGTCCTCGCTATATGAAAAAAATGTTGGAATGGTGGATATAACCTAGTGGGTTTCACAGGTATATTGCTTCTTGAATGTGGATTTCCTTTATTAGACTCTTTTGAAAATACTTACTAAGTGATTAATAGTCATGAAATTAACGGTACTACTTTTTCCACTCCTCTCATAAAATACAATTATTACACCAAATTTGTAAACATTAGAAACATTAAACAGGCCAAGACGTCATGAAATAAGCTTACCTAGGTAGATATTTACCCTAGAATTGTCCATGAGGAACTTCACATTGATATGAAACATCTATTGATGAATCATCCCTTAATTGATAGACCTTTTCTTCCCTTAATAGATTCATGATTTCTCATATACATCAGATCAAATTTCTTCAAACTCATAATATATCAAATTCCAATACACACATACAATTGAGAGATTCATATTACATTTCTTTAGAACCCATTATTATGTGTGCTCTGCCTCCAATAAAGTTTTATAAGCCATCCCAAATACAATATTGTATGGTGAAATTCCAACCATGGTTTTATAAGCTATATGATATTACTAAAGAGCATCATCTAAGTGTAAACACCAATATCTCTTAAAATTTCTTACTGTTTTATCCAATATTCACTTAACTAAATGATTTGAGATTTTTGGTTGTCTGTTATTTTGGGGGTTATATAATGTAGAGAAATTATGAATAGAACTATACTTACAGAGTAATTTATTCATGTTTTGATTGAAAAAGTGTTAACACTAATCACTAATGCTGAATATATGTAATATAAACATTTTGAAAATCTGAGACCTCACAATTTCGATGACCATGTGAGAGTCATTGGACATAGAAGCCACTTAATACACACATTTAAAGATGTACTCAAAATATATTAATATGAACACAAATCCAAATGAATTTGGAGAATGAATCGTGAATTCAATGCCCCATACATCAATGATTTCAATGAATAACATGGCTTTTGGGGTCATTTCATTCATCTTGTAAATATTCACTATGAATTGACATCGTGTTCATGACTTAAATAACGGATGGGAATTCCTATAAAAGGATAGAAAATAAATTCCTGAGTCAAGGACCTTATAAACAATACATTGAGAGCCAATGTGGCCCCCAATAATCCAATGTACGGTAGAAGTTAAAAATAGAAGTGAACTCATGGTCATGGATGCACTAAAGAACAACTTGGTCAATCAAATTCACCATAACTACTAGTAATTCAAAATGTACCATCATGAACTGTGATTAAGACTCTAGTATTTTGAAGTTATAAACTTTTTTGGGATCCTATATACTAATAGAAAAATGAAAAATATTGTATACCAAGTGGTAGGGTCCATAACATTACAAAAATTCTCAATGGGAATGAATTCCCCAATGGGGAGTGATGAGTCAACATGGTGGTCCAATGATGTGATAGTCTTATAAATGTGGTAACATAAAACATTTTCCACTCCTCTTTTATCTCGACTCTCAATACAGAACTATTAGTGGAGAATCATCAATCGAATGTGGTGGGGATAAGCAATTGAATTCATTAATAGAAAATAAAGGGAATCATGATCAGATAATCGAATTATTATTTACACTATAATATATGAAGGGAATATTTCCAAGGGAAAAAATACAAAGAAGGTTCTTTTGTAGTGGTAATATAGTTTTACTGGGTAGGGTGATGTTTATGTGGGGCATACACAATGACAAGGGGAAACTTCTCAACCCTTTGTGAAAAAACTACCCCAACCGTAAAGTTAGTGAAATAACATATCAATTTTAAAGAGAGATACCACCTTGGTGGTTGAATTATGGGAGGTGAAGTGGGACTCATTTTTTTGAAATTAGGTTATCCTAAAAATTTGTATCAAAAATTTTCTATATATTTTGGTAATAATAAGGAAAAAGGATGTGAAATATTACTATTGTATTTAATGAATTGGTGGTAAAAACTAGCACAACATAAGAATGATCACACCTCATGAACACATTTTGGATATGTATGGTATTAAAAAAATTAATTTTTTTATCCACATGTATTCATTCATTTGATGTAATAGTACTATGAACTATCCCCCACTCAACCTTGAAATGGAATTTCACGTAATTTAATAAGGGATCTTTTTCAATGGATGGGTGGATAATAGAACCATGGTTTTCCCAATATTCATCATAGGAAGAGTCATAAATAGTGATATTATTAATAAAAACATTGATATAATTATCAAGGTACTCCAAAAAAATATTCTACATACACTTCTGAAAATTATAAAGAACATTATAGAGACAAAAACGTATCTTTGTATATAAAAATATGACGAATTGAAAATAAAATGTTATATTTTTTTTACCATTGGGATTTATATGGAATTTTAAATTACCTAGATAATCATCATGTAAATAGTAATTAGAATTACCATAAAATTGACCTAATATTTGGTCAATTAAATATAAAAGAAAATGGTCCTTTTGTGTGGATTGATTCAGTAGAAGGAAGTAAATACATACTTTTGAATTGTTTGTCCCAAATGGTGGAACATATTCATACCTTTCATTTGAAACTACTACTATTCCATATTTATGAAAAAAAATCTCTTTACTAACAAATTTACACTCATATATGGGATGGATGATCCTATTAGTAAGCATTTTATAAAAATCCATTTTTAAAAAATCAGGGAGGGTGGAATTTAACCAATGATGATGTGGAATTATAGGTTTACCCTCATCATCTAAAAGTATGTGGTGCATTAAAATAGATGTGATAATCCTTGGAATGTCATCTAATATTCATTCTATCACCTTTTTTACTATCTATAAATGTATAACAAGTTTTTATTTCTATGGTAGAGAGAGGTTACTAGTAGTAATAATTGGAAATTAGTCAATACCATTAAGATATGTAAACTCTAAATTAAAATGATGTGGTTTTAGTTCCAACAGTAGAGTTTTATTGATTTATTGGGGGGGTTTAGGGGGAGTGAGGTCCATGAATCTTTTTATCTACACATTTTTATTCCCTAAAAAAAGAGAATCATTGGAAATGATTTTTTCAGAATCATTTATTGTCAAGGGTACCTCCGAATTGCCACACAAAAATTAAGGAACAAAATTTACCCTTTTGTAAATATATAAAACACTAAATACATGAATCTGACTGGAAATTCCATTTTTTTTTTATTTTCAAAATGCCACCTTTTGGCTGAGCGCTAACCTGAAACAAAGCACGGGATACAAACCATAACAAAACAGATTCAAATTTCAAAATTTAAAAAAGATAACAGTCCCAAACCCGATAAGACCGAGAAGGGAGAGGAACTCGGGTCAGCCGGAAAGACTCCATCAATCAACCTCATGTGACAAACCAATCTTCATCGCCGTCATCGGCCAATACCATGCTAGATGCCGGAGAGTAATCCACCGCCAACATGACCAATGAGAATGAACTCACTGCATCATCAAACCACCATCACAGATGAACCAACCTCATCAAAACTCCACCATTAAAAACTCGTCAAAAAAACCCAAGACCAGATGAAAATTGACATCACCACCGATCAAAAATCAACCAGGACAAGTGTTCGCAGAAAAAACCCTAAAAACATCACTGAAGGCATGAAGAAGAAACACTGAACAATCCAACGAACCAGAAACTCTCCATGACGTTACTGTTGCCATCTCAGAAAAATTCCATCATCGAAGGGCCGCGCAAGGCACGCCGACGGCCACCGAACCGCACATCACAAAATCTCACCGTAACCACCGCTCCCAATCTGCCTTGGAGTGGCACAGAAGAACATGAGACCAAAGCAGGGAAGGAGCGGCCATGGTCTCCAAGCCAGTGCTGTCGACGAGGAAGAGGGCCAGATCCAACAAAATCAAATGCAACGGACTCAGAAAGTGCCTGAAAGCCTTTGACCGCCAAATCGAAGAACCCAAAACCTCGAGGTTTCCACTGCTTCAGATCCACCTTAGAGAGACGACGAGGTACGTGATTTCAAAGTAGGGGATGAACGACCAAGACTTCGACAATAGCAACCTTTGTCAGGCCTTGAAAGAAGACGATGATTCCAAAATAATAAACCTTTCACCCGAAGTAGCCACGCTGAAGGGGTAAGAAGACGGCGAGACGAGGTAATGGAGGGGAACAAAGGAATAAGGGGAAGAGGTGGGATGCTCAGATGCGCCACCGACCCCGTGACCAAAGGATTCACAATGAAACCCTAGGAAAAGCCGAGAGCCAGAGGGGAGGGCCGGGAGAGAAAGGAGCCATCTTCACTAAATACATGAATCACAACAAAAATTATTTATAAGTGAATAAGAGGAAAATGAATTAGAGTATGGGTGGAGGAGAAAATGGTTTGTTTGTCTTTTATTAATGAGAAAATCCATAGAATATTCAAGAATAGTGGAATGATTTTATATGTGATATTTAATAGTATCAGAGACACTAAAACATTCATTTTCTATACTAAACTCCTTGAACAACGTACTGTTATGTATGTTTATGATAATCATTTCTATTTTATGGAATGAACATCCAATAAAGAAAGGGTATGTCCTTTGGTTTGAGCATGTTCCTTAACAAAAATTTAGAAGTTTGTAGGGAAGATGAATTTCATCACATTGACGATGATTTACTTGATCACTCTTGATGGTTGTGTTGTTCTCCAGTTGGATATTTTCATGATGATTCCCCTTCTATGAAGCACTCAAACCGATATAAAAGTGAACACAGTGTATGTAATCACCTTAATTGAAGTTCTTGATTCGAGAATATCATTAGAAAAGATGGTCTAACATATTGTTCAATGTATTGTGTATAACGACCCATACTTTACATACATTGTTATTACATCAGAATTGAAGCACACTTATTACAACATATAACAAAACACGGAAAGGACCATATAGGTATAGTGTCTTTAGAAACTGGGAAACATAATGAACTGGTTCATAAAGCATCTACTATGCCTCCCATTTATTTCATCATATCTAGAGTCCCTTTTTGGCATATCCTACTTAATAACCGTCTTCCTGACCTGGGGAAATAAAACATACAAAAGGCTGATCTCAAATTCTCGGTAAGGGTAAACAAAATAAATATCAATCACATAATATACATAAGAAAATAACTTTGGGAAATCTTAACCTGCAAAAGAAATCATAATTTCATAACATGGGATAAATCATAGAAGTGAAATGTAATCCCAATAATCATAACTTAAAACATGAAACTTTGTGGCATACACACATAATCATAGATAATCATTTCTTGTTAGTCAAGACTCATTTCCAAGACTATCATAGTGGACAAAGTCCATTTCTAAACCGACTTCACTTTTCGTTTCAGTCCTGTTTCACTAAACCGGTTTAACCTGCCGTTCCAGCCATGTCAATCTCATGAGATATAAAATCATTACCCAATTCATTGAAGGGAGATATAGGTCCCACCCATCTCATAATTATACCATTCTTATGTGTTCCACAAAATCATAAATCATACATCATTGCATAACCCATGTAATAAAAATGGGATTCTTAAACATCGTGACATCATAAAACAATTCATATAAGATAAAGAAGTTAATAAAAATAATTCCATCACAACACAATCAAATCAATGTAATAATAGGGAACGAAACAGAACCCTATATTATCTTAGATGGAAAATAATTTTGATAAAACACTTGAACTCCATTCTTGAGGAAAATATCCTTTCTACTTTAAAATAAACACATTTCCTTTCTTAACATGTCATTCAATTCTAAACTAAAAGAATTTTATTAAAATAAAATTTAAAACATGTAAAGTAAGCTTCTAGGAAATAATTTTTTAAAAATCCATTCTTGTCGTATATGTTAAAAAACATTCTTCTCGTACTTTTGTCAGAAAAGTCTAAAAGTACCTTGTACGAAAAACGACCAAAGATTCCTTTCATATCTTTTACTAAAAACTCACCGAAGGGTAAATTTGGATTTAAACATTTTTAGGTGGATGGAAATAATATTACATATTTCAGAAACATGGATTTGGATGATAAAATACCCCCAGTAAATACCAAAGTATAAACAATCTCGGATAAAAATTAGATTGTGATATTTCCCTTACCTTAGGTCTGATTTGCTTCGTAAGTGTCCTAACCTCCGGTATAATGATTTAAATAATGCTATTGACTTATTCCATAATCATAATTATTTTTATGATATCATATATGGTCATATTCTTAGCTTCTTATTGGTAATATTTCATTACTACTTGTTATTCGGGTGTATTACTTTTTGTTCTTATGCGTGTTTTGTCGAATAAATTCTTATTTTTCTTTTTAGGTTATAGATACCTCATTTCCAGAATGGTATTAGTGTAATATATATCATATTCATTCATTCAATTCATTTATATAATTATTAAGTAATAAAGATCATGTAGAACGAGTCGCATCACATCGTGGAGACGGTATTCCGTACGTACGCACGAGCGATGATATCATTCCTATGATCATTGAATTGTATTAGAGTGTATGTATACATTTTTAGAATCAATATCACTTTACAATAATTATATATATTCATTATTTACACCATTATACCCATCCAAGTAAGGAGGTGGTGGAAAATAGATTACACCACGGCGTGAAGACGGTATTCCGTACATACGCACGCGCGGTGATTTCATTTTCCGTAGGGTGGATAGATGGTTAAATAGGGTTGTTTCATACTTATAATAACACATCAGTATATGATTTATGCTGATGTTATTACTTCATAATTAAACAACTAAAGAAGAAGAAGTGGAAGAAGAAATAAATATGAATGAATCGGTTACAGACATTAGCTCTTCTTTGTAGTGCTTCTTTGAGACCTCCTTTTAGGGCACTAAAATTGGTCTTTGAAGAAGACCAGGACCTCTAGTATGTATCTAGGGAAGTGGAGAGGAGAATGTGTCAGGGTTTGGGCGAGCTTGAAGGCTCAAAGTGGTGCGAGGAAGTGGGGGAGGATGAGCCCTTTTATAAGGGAGGAGAGGGGCTCCTTTGGAAAAATTAAAAATATTATTTTATTATAAAGTCATATTCGGTTTTAAATAGCTCCAAATTGATTTATGTCTAAGATAAGGTGGGTATTGGTAAAAATAATCTCATACAATAGAATTTAGACAAGTTTAGTGTTGGTCGGAGTGGTTTACTCAAGAGGGGGGTGAATTGAGTACCAATTAAAATTTCTGTATTTAATAACACTATCTTAAAGACCCCCAAATAAAATAATAAATTAAACTGTAGTAAATTTATATTAAAGTAGAGGTTCTGTTAGATTATCAAGGGATTGATTAATTCCCAGTTAATCAACACAGGAGTGTGTGATTATCTTTTGAAACTAACTTACTAATCTACACTTAACATAAACACTTGCAAATTTAATTTTCAAAGTAACTTTAAAAACAATATTGGTTTTAAAGTGGTTAGCAGCGGAATAAAACATTGAAAGAGATGGCACAAAAAAATGTAACCAAGAGGTTCAGTCTCAAGCCGAGACTTAGTCCTCTCAAAAGTTTATATAAAAATGATCCACACCCTGGATCGGGGTTCAACAGTTTACAACTGTCCAGGTCCAAGACCTCTACCACTGTTCTTCGTGGGAAACAGTACAACAGCAACCAGTTGTCCAGGTCACACACGACCTCTACCACTGTTATTCGTGGGAAAGAATAGAATGAAAGAGTTTGGTTAGGATTTACAAATCCTCCAGTTTAAGTAAATGATACAGTGTATGTGTTAGATACAGCAGATAACACACACTGCTCGAAAAGTATAATAATAAATCACAGAACAGGAGATGTAGTGTTTAGAAGTGGTTCTGGTGATTTCAGTGTAGCTCTGGACTCCTTTGGATTCTATCAGAAGTGAGTCTGAGTCTTCTTCTCGTTTCTGTTTGAGAAACAGAGTGTCGTATGCTCCAGGTTCACAGAGTGAAAAATGTAGTCGATGAAGCTCTTCGATATTATTTTGTATGCACAGAACTCTTCTTGAGTAGTCTTGATTGTATATATGATTCTGTCTTGCTTGGTTCTTCTTGTATGCACAGAGCTTTTCTTGAGTATGTCGTATGTCTTCCTTTTCTCTGTGTGTGTGTCTCTTCCCTATTCAGCAGAGTCTTCTTGTATTTATGTCACGTGCAACAGGGGACATAAAAGATTTCCTTTCTGCAGGTACGAGGTACGGATTCCTGACATCCGACAACCTTTATCAGATATTTGACATATCATTAAAATGTATGATATGACCGTTAGATAGATTAAATAAAGATAAATAAAGAAATTCAAACAGTGAGTCGAGTGATCGGTAGGTAATCAGCATCGGTAGCTTGGAAATCGGTAGCTTGAACATCGGTAGCTTGAACATCGGTAGCTTGAACATCGGTAGCTTGAACATCGGTAGCTCAATGTCATTAGTTGCTTTGACACTATCGGTGGCTCTATGCGTCGGTTGGTACATGCTTGTATCAGTGACTTTGTTTATCGGTAACTCCATGTGTCGGTAGCTTCATGCGTCGGTAGCTCCATGCGTCGGTAGCTCCATGCATCGGTAGCTCCATGCATCGGTAGCTTCATGCGTGTATCGGTAGCTCTGAGTTTGTCAGTAGCTTCGTCCATCAGTGACTCTTATTCCATCGGTAGCTATTTATACTTACACCGGTAGCTCTATATTTGTATCGGTAGCTGTCTGTAAGTCAGTGGCTTATATTTATAAGCACATCGGTAGCTCTGTGTTAAGTATATCGGTAGCTGTCTGTCGGTAGACTAAGTCTATCGGTAGACTGGTTACCGGTAGCTCTTTATCAGTAGCTATAGGCAGATTACTTATCTGTTTTATGCAGAACACATCCGATTGTGTTAGAATTAATTTGTAACTTGTATGAACATGGATAAATAAGGATTAACATATTTCAAATACTATTTTAAAAATTATTATTGGTTTGATCACAGATTTGAAAGAATTAAAGTACAGATCAATGATACTTAAGAGTATCATAGAGAATGAAAACATAATTGGGATTTTCAACACATATGAATACATGATTGAGATTATCAAAACAGGTGAGGTCAACAATCTCCCCCTTTTTGATAATCACAATTTATGATATGGGCATTTAACATAGTGAAAATATAATAGTAAAGAGTATAATATTGAATTCAATTTTCTTATTGAAAACAACATCAGAGATAATAGAAATAGTATGATATAGACATAAGTAATCTGAGGTAACAATCATAAGGTACTAAAAAGACATAAGGTATCAGAGGTAAAAATGAAAAATGGGTAATGTGTCTCCCCTTATTCCTTATTTTTCTCCATTGAAAATATTTTTCATTCTCTCAGTTTGTTCTCCCCCGCTTGTTATTTTTCTCCCACTTTGTGATAATCAAAAAGTGGGAATGAAGATATATAGAAGACAAATAAAACATGAGAAGTAAAAGTAGTTCTTCTGTATTAGAGTAGTCAAAAAGTACAGAAACAGAATACAAATGAATTCCTATCAAAAATCCTGGCCACTGGATCATTCCACCTCTTCAACGTGAGATTTTCCTTTGGGAGCAGAAGAAGGTTCGGGTGGTGAGGATTCAGGTGAAGGTTTTGGAATGCCAGAAAAGATTAAAGGAGGCTGGGCCACTGACACAGAGTCTGGCCTGTAGGTTGAAGATCTTTGGGTTATCAGTGGTGTGAGGCTTCGAATAGCTTGAGCAGGAGTTAGCTGGACGGTGGAAGAAGCTGAGGCAGAAGCAGGCAAAGCAGGAGGGATGATGACTGGTCTGGCATCAACATGCAAGAAGGGCAGCAACATATTTCTAAAATCCATAATAATTCCTCCTCTTTCCATAGCAGAGATGAAATCATCTTTGTTCTCCATGAATTTCTCTAAGGCAGGAGTCAGTTCTCTTAGCTTGCTCACTTGTTCTCTAAAAGCTTGAGTTACTGGGGGTAGCTTCATATTTTCCAACATCAGCTTGAAGTGGTGATCGAGTTGATGCTTGGTAAAAATTCTGGTGAAGTAGTGGTCCACTTTGCTCTTTATGGCTTCCTGAGAGGCAGAGGCTTCTCTCATATAATCTTGAACAATATTCATTATTTCTCTCGCAGAATATCTTGTAGAAAGCACCACTCGGCTCAACTCTGATGATTCCACAGATCCACTGGTTGAAATAGAACTAATCTCCTCCTTCAACATTGCTCGAACTTGATTCAGATCAACTGATAGTTTGGATGTGAGAGGGCCAAGAGAGAAGGAAACAGTTTCTTTAAAACTCTTAGACAAACCACTGATTAGGCTTTGAACTTGAGAGTCTTGTAATTGAACATGATCCTTCACTGAGGTTTTGAAACTTTCAAACACCGAGACAAACTGGCTTACTACACTCTTCACATAAGCTAGGTCCTTGTCAGCTTGAGACTTGGAGCTCATGTAAGAATCCAAAGCAACAACTAATGTCTTGAGAGGTTCAAGATCTACTTCGATCCTAGAAGACTGAGTCTGGAACTCTTTCACTTCTTCCATAAGCTCAGACATAAAAGAAGATAAATTACAAGCCAGAGATAGCTCGAAGGATCTCTCTAACATTTTCATTTCTTCATAAAAGCTTTGCTTCATCTCAGCAACTGATACACTGAATGATTCTTTCAGCTCATTCTTCATGGATTCAAGATCAGATTTAGAGACAAAATCATTTGAAACAACTGCAGCAGATCCCTTTGCTGAGGCCAAACTAACTACAGAATCAGTCATTATTGAATTAATTGAGGATGAAAGGGAGGTTTCCATTAACTTCAATTCTTCAACAAAACTGGTTTTGAGGTCCTCTTTTAGCTTATTTAGATCATGAAATCTGAACACATCATCTGGAAACAACTCAGAAGTAAGATCATAATTGGTCTTAGGTCTATTCACAGACATCTCATTATCTGAATCCGGATAATCCAATCCACAGACTATAAACCCTGGGTCTTCTTCCCAGTCTCCAAACTCAATAGCTACTGTAACATTTCCAAGAACAGATTGATCCTCCCCCTCAATGGGTGCATTCTCATGTATCACAACAGCATTCAGTGCTAGATTCTCTTCATCAGAATATTCTACTACAAGTTCCATCAGTGTAGCATCTAGAAGATCTTCTGATATTGGTACAGCTTCTTCTGTATCTCTTTTTATTTCAGCAGTCGGCATAGCTGAGCTTCCAATCAAAGGACTCATACATAAACTACCAGAAGAAGGAGATTCAGATACATTCTCCTTTTCCTCTTCTTCTTGGTGAGGCACAGACTGGTCTTCCCCGTGAGTAGACAAAATTTCCTCTACCTTTCCTTTTCTAGAATAGACCAATTCTGCAACAGGACTTGGGGGCAAGTCTGGATCTCCTCCAACATCCATGGGAGTTTCTTCTTCTTCTTCTGTTTCTTCTTCTGTTTCACTACTATAAACAGGTTCCTCTTCATCAGGTCTCAGACTCGGATCTCTCATATCCTTTGGTCTTGAGGGATGATCCACAGGATTAAACCAATCATATATCTTCTGATCATCACTGAGCCATTCTCCCTTCCATGGGTTCCAGTTAATCTTCATGTACTTACATACAGTCGAGGTGATGCAGAAATTGTTCTTGACTACAACTGTCTCATCCTGAGACTCAGCTATTCCATTCACTTTTATCATTACTGAAATCAGCTTGGCAAAGAACAAAGCATTAGTCTTTGACTTTGGTCTAATCATGTCTTCCATTTGAAGAATTAACAATCTGCACAGATTGATTTTTACACCATGTCTTAGCAAATGAAGAAGATAGATATCTTGATATCTCAGATTTGCAAAATCTCCTCATCTCGGTATCAACACATGTTGAACAAACTTGAAGAGCAGTCGATTCTCTCCATCCATTTCAGCAGCAACCACTTGCCTTTGAGTCCCATTACTAGTCAGCTCTTGTAAGGCAGTTTCATAATCAAAGATATCACTGCTAGGTGGAATTTCTCTTGATACATACCCAGAGACACCTTCATGTGGTACTTTCAAACTCTCAGCCCACTCTACTGAAGAAAATGACATCTATTTTCCATTTAAAAACGAGCTTACCCGATTCTCATTTTCAGCCTTCTCGAAGGTTACAAACTCGTATAACTATTTTACCAACTTCGGGTAGTATGGGCCATTGTTATTCAAGAAAGAATCCACCCATTTCTGGTCCTCCAGAATTTCGAGTACTAACGATTTACTAGGCAGTAGCCATTCCACGCACAGTTCCTTCTCGATTACTATATCTCTATTCTGCAAGTGAGGATTCACTGGTCGCTTTCCCGATCTAGTTCGGACTTCACTAACACTGGCTTTATGCTGTGTCTTCTGCTTCTTAGCATTTGGTTCTCCACTTTCATCTCTAACGATAGGAAGCTTAGTTTTTTCCATCGGGGGTTTAGGGTTCTTGGCCGATTTGGGAGCAAAGGTTCAAAGGTAATAGGTTATGAGCTCGGTGAGGTAGGAAGTGGCTTATACTTAGTTTTTATCATTTAGGAATTCCAAATAAACGACTAAAATAGAGTAAGATAAAATAAAATAAAACGATTCATATTCTTGGCGGCAGACAGAAGTTTTAAAATATTGCATCGGTGTGAGTTAATCATCGGTGAGAAAAACACATCGGTGAGAATTGTACATCGGTGAGAATTTCACATCAGTGAGGATTTTCACATCGGTGAGGATTTTCACATCGGTGAGAATTTCACATCGGCGAGAATTTCCACATCGGTGAGAATTTCACATCAGTGAGGATTTTCACATCGGTGAGAATTTCACATCGGTGAGAATTTCCACATCGGTGAGAATTTCACATCAGTGAGGATTTTCACACCGGTTGTGATTAAACATTCCCATATCGTGTCTTATGTAACTTAGCCTATCTGAACTTAAAGGTTTAGTGAAAATATCAGCCAATTGATGTTCAGTGCCAATAAATTCAAGAGAAATATCACCTTTTTGATAGTGATCTCTTATGAAATGGTGTCTTACATCTATGTGTTTGGTTCTAGAGTGAGATACAAGATTCTTAGAGATGTTTATTGCACTGGTGTTATCACAATTGATTGAAACATGTTTAAAAACATATCCATAGTCCAAAAGAGTGTGTTTCATCCACAGAATTTGTGCACAGCAACTACCAGCAACTATATATTCTGCTTCGGCAGTAGATAATGCAACTGAGTTTTGTTTCTTACTACACCAAGAAACTAAGGATTTTCCAAGAAAATGACATGTTCCTGATGTGCTTTTTCTATCTAACTTACAACCAGCAAAGTCAGCATTTGAATAGCTCATTAACTCAAAGGATTGTCCTTTTGGGTAAAACAAACCTAAGTTAACCGTGTGTTTAAGATATTTAAAAATTCTTTTAACAGCAAGCAAATGAGATTCTTTTGGATTAGCTTAAAATCTAGCACACATACACACACTAAACATAATATCAGGTCGACTAGTAGTAAGATAAAGTAAACTACCAATCATACCTCTGTAATTTGTTTGATCAACTGGTTTCCCAGTTTCATCTGCATCCAATTTACAGGTAGTACTCATAGGAGTTTCACTTTCCTTGATACTATCCAGACCAAAACGTTTTAAAAGATCCTTTGTATAGTTACTTTGATTCAAAATAATACCATTTTCATTTTCAAATACTTGAAATCCAAGAAAGTACTTAAGTTCTCCCATTAAGATCATTTCAAATTCATTTTGCATACTTTTTGAGAAATCAGTACATAAAGAGTGTTTAGAAGATCCAAAAATAATATCATCAACATATATTTGTACATCTAAAACATCTTTAGAAATTATTTTAATGAAAAGAGTTGGATCAGCAATCCCTTTAGTAAAACCTTTTGAAATAAGTAAATTGCTAAGTCTATCATACCAGGCTCTTGGAGCTTGTTTTAAACCATACAAAGCTTTAAAAAGTTTAAAAACTTGATTTGGAAAATGGGGTTAGTAAATCCAGGTGGTTGTTCTACAAAAACATCTTCAATTATAAAACCATTTAAAAATGCACTTTTCACATCCATTTGATATAACTTGAAATCCAGATGTGCAGCATATGCAAGTAAGATCCTAATGGCTTCTAGTCTAGCTACAGGTGAAAAAGATTCCTCATAGTCTATACCTTCTTCTTGACTATATCCTTGTGCAACTAGTCTAGCTTTGTTTCTAACTATATTTCCAGATTCATCTACTTTATTTCTAAAAACCCATTTTGTGCCTATTGTCAAAGTGTCCTTAGGTCTGTCAACTAATTCCCAGACTTTGTTTCTTTCAAACTGATTTAATTCTTCCTGCATAGCTATTACCCAGAATTCATCATTTATAGCATCATTGATATTTTTGGGTTATAGCTGTGAAAGAAAAGCTTGATGTTCAACCTGGTTTCTTAGAGAAGCTCTAGTTTGTGTTCCTCTATCAAGATTACCAACAACAGCTTCTAAAGGATCATTCTTTAGAATCCTCATTGATCTAGTAAAGGTTGGACTAGAAATTTCAGGTTCATCTATAGGTTCGGGTTCAACAGAAGCAGATTCTGGAAAAAGTCCAGAACTGGATGTTTTGATAACAGGTTCTTTAGATTTATCATTAATGTCCAGAACAGATAAGTCTTCTTCAATATTTTCAAGAGAGGTTTTAGGCTCATGTGGATCAGTTTCATCAATCTTGATGTGAACAGATTCTTCCACACATTTAGTTCTCTTATTGAATACTCTATAGGCTTTACTTGAAATAGAGTAACCCAGAAAAATTCCTTCATCACTTTTGGAAGCCAACTTATCTAGATTATCTTTAGTATTCAGAATAAATACTTTGCAACCAAAAACTTTAAAGTAATTAACCTTAGGCTTTCTATTGTTCCACAATTCATAAGGGTTTTTCATAAGAACATGTCTAATTAAGACTCTATTAATGACATAACAAGCTGTATTTACAGCTTCAGCCCAAAAATAAAAAGGAAGATCATATTCATTGAGCATGGTTCTAGCAATTTCTTGAAGGGTTCGGTTTCTTCTTTCTACTACACCATTCTGTTGGGGTGTTCTAGGGGCAGAGATGTTATGAGTATAGCCATTGTGTGAGCAATAAGATTCAAAATCTTGATTTTCAAACTCACGACCATGATCACTCCTCAAAGTTTTAATCTTAAGTCCACTAAGGTTCTCTACAGATTTAGAGTATTTAACAAAAGAAGAACAGGCTTCACTTTTGTGAGCTAGAAAATATATCCAAGTATATCTAGAAAATTCATCTACAAGAACATAAACATAGTGCTTCCCATTTAAACTAGAAACTCTTGATGGTCCAAAAAAATCCATGTGAACCAATTCAAGTGGTTGAGAAGTCGAAACTTCTTTCTTTGATTTAAAAGAAACTTTGTGTTGTTTTCCCTTTTGGCAGGGGTTACACACTTTATCATTTGGGAATTCTAATTTGGGTAGGTCTCTAACTAGATTTTTTCTAGAGAGTTTTCTAAGTGAGTGAATGTTGCAATTTCCCAATCTTCTGTGCCATAGCCAAGATTCTTTATGAAAAGCATTCAAACAAGTAATATTCTGCTTAGCTAGAGAGTTCAGATTAACAGCATAAACATTTTCATTTCTTAAGGCAGAAAATACCAAAATATTCTTAGAATTAAAAACTTTGCAAGAATCATTTTCAAATTTAACATGAAAACCATCATCACATAACTGAGAAATACTTAATAAATTGTATTTAAGGCCATCAATAAATAAAACTTTAGAAATTAAAATTGAATCAGTGTTACCAATCTGGCCTAGGCCGATGATTTTTCCTTTAGAGTTATCACCAAAGGTGACAAAGCCTCCATCAACTTTTATTAAACTCTTGAAACAAGAGAAGTCTCCTGACATATGTCTTGAACATCCACTGTCCAAATACCAGGTATCTTTACAGGAGCTCTTTAAGAAAGTTCCCTACAAAACAAATTTAGATGGGAGATGATTTTGGTACCCAGATTTTCTTGGGTCCAGACAGGTTAGCCAATAACACTTTAGGTACCCATATTTGTCTAATGGGTCTCATATAATCTGTAGAATTGACATGCTTTGAAAGACAAACTTTATTAGATCCATAGCTATGTATATAACTGGTTGAAGCATATGAAGTTCTAGAATTACCTTCATTCTGTCCAGATTTAGAAATGAATCTAGTTTTGGCAATTTTCCTTTGTCCAGGTTGGTATCCTATACCAGTAGTATATTTAGGTGCTATTTGCATTCCTATCATCTGTGTTAGTGTATTTTTGACATTGGTGAACTTCTCTAAGTCTTTCTTGAGTTGCTCATTAGATAGTTTCAGTTCAGTGTTTTCTTTTAACAGTTGAGCATTTTTCTCTTTTTCAATAGTGAGTTCGGTTTTAACTGTAGTGGTGAGAGCATGTTGTTTCTTTAATGACTTATATTTATCCTTAAGTTCATTACATGTCTCTTCCAGCATATCACAGTACTCAAACAATGCATTTTTAGACATTGTTCCAGAATCAGAATCAGATTCTGCATTATCTCCAGAGTAATAATTTAAAGCAGGACTTTCAGCAGTTACCTGAGAAGTGTTTGTCATAAAACACATGTTGGCTCGATTCCTTTCAATGTCTGAAGATTCAGCTTCACTTGTGCTATCTTATGAAGCACTCCAAGTAGCCTTCATGGATTTCTTAAACTTATTGTCCTTATATTCATATTTCTTTTTATACTTCAGCTTTGGACAGTCGGCTTTAATGTGTCCTTTTCTCTTTCACTCATAGCAGACAACATCATCTGATTTGTCATTCTTCTTCCAATCCTTTTTCAATTTTCCTTGGTGATCATACATACCCTTATAATTTGTTTTTCTGAAGAACTTCTTTTTCCTATAAAATTTCTTAAATCTTCTTGAAATGTGAGCCATCTCAGCATCACTGTCAGAATCACTTTCACTGTCTTCACAGCTTGAACTTTCAACTATAGCTTGAAGCTTTTCTTTGTCCTTATTCTTTGAAGTTGAGGATTTGAAAGCGACATACTTTCTTGCAGGTTCATTATCTTCCTCCTTATTCACTTTAAGCTCTTCTCCATACATCATCAGCTTGCCAATCAGTTCCTTGACAAGTAGAGCAGCAATGTCACATGATTCTCTGATTGAGACATATGTTCCTCTCCATCTATCAGGTAGACATCTCAAAATTCTCATAATTTGTTCCTTCGATGAGACATCTTTTCCCAGCGAGATCATTGTATTGAAAATTTCATTGAACCTGAGATACATGTCAGAAATGGGTTCGTCAGGCTTCATTTTAAAATTATCATAATTGATAGTATAAGTGTTCAATCTCATTTCTTTAACATTCGTTGTTCCTTCATGAGAAACAGCTAAGGTATCCCAAATTTCATATGCAGTTTTACAAGAAGAAATTCTATTAAACTCTTCATCTCCTAGAGCACAGTACAAGACATTCATATCTTTACAGTTGTTATTGTAAGCAGTCATTGTAGGTTCATCCCAAGTAGATCTAGCAGTAGTAGGAATTTTGTATTCTGATTCAATAGCAGTCCAAATATCAAAACCTATGCTTTCTAGATGAATTTTCATTTTTAGTTTCCACTGAGCATAATTAGTTCCATTGAAGAAAGGTGGCCGGTTAGTAGCAGCACCCTCAAGTCTATTGTCCATGATGAGAAAATTTTAAAGAGATAAAAATTTAGATATAACAGAAATTTTAAGAACTTTAAAATACAACTAAAATCACAGTTCAAAAGCAGAGTACTTTTAGAAAGTATTTTCAATCCTCTGATACCATGTGTTGGTCGGAGTGGTTTAATCAAGAGGGGGGTGAATTGAGTACCAATTAAAATTTATGTATTTAATAACACTGTCTTAAAGACCCCCAAATAAAATAATAAATTAAACTGTAGTGAATTTATATTAAAGTAGAGGTTCTGTTAGATTCTCAAGGGATTGATTAATTCCCTGTTAATCAACACAGGAGTGTGTGATTATCTTTTGAAACTAACTTACTAATCTACACTTAACATAAACACTTGCTAATTTAATTTTCAAAGTAACTTTAAAAACAATATTGGTTTTAAAGTGGTTAGCAGCGGAATAAAACTTTGAAAGAGATGGCACAAAAAAATGTAACCAAGAGGTTCAGTCTCAAGCCGAGACTTAGTCCTCTCAAAAGTTTATATAAAAATGATCCACACCCTGGATCGGGGTTCAACAGTTTACAACTGTCCAGGTCCAAGACCTCTACCATAGTTCTTCATGGGAAACAGTACAACAACAACCAGCTGTCCAGGTCACACACGACCTCTACCACTGTTATTCGTGGGAAAGAATAGAATGAAAGAGTTTGGTAAGGATTTACGAATCCTCCAGTTTAAGTACATGAGACAGTGTATGTGTTAGATACAGCAGAAAACACACACTGCTCGAAAAGTATAGTAATAAATCACAGAACAAGTGATGTAGAGTTTAGAAGTGGTTCTGGTGATTTCAGTGTAGCTCTGGACTCCTTTGGATTCGATCAGAAGTGAGTCTGAGTCTTCTTCTCGTTTCTGTTTGAGAAACAGAGTGTCGTATGCTCCAGGTTCACAGAGTGAAAAATATAGTCGATGAAGCTCTTCGATATTCTTTTGTATGCACATAACTCTTCTTGAGTAGTCTTGATTGTATATATGATTCTGTCTTGCTTGGTTCTTCTTGTATGCACAGAGCTTTTCTTGAGTATGTCGTATGTCTTCCTTTTCTCTGTGTGTGTGTCTCTTCCCTATTCAGCAGAGTCTTCTTGTATTTATGTCACGTGCAACAGGGGACATAAAAGATTTCCTTTCTGCAGGTACGAGGTACGGATTCCTGACATCCGACAACCTTTATCAGATATTTGACAAATCATTAAAATGTATGATATGACCGTTAGATAGATTAAATAAAGATAAATAAAGAAATTCAAACAGTGAGTCGAGTGATCGGTAGGTAATCAACAGCGGTAGCTTGGACATCGGTAGCTTGAACATCGGTAGCTTGAACATCGGTAGCTTGAACATCGGTAGCTTGAACATCGGTAGCTCAATGTCATTAGTTGCTTTGACTCTATCGGTGGCTCTATGCGTCGGTTGGTACATGCTTGTATTGGTGACTTTATTTATCGATAACTCCATATTTCAGTAGCTGCATGCGTCGGTAGCTCCATGCATCGGTAGCTCTATGCATCGGTAGCTCCATGCATCGGTAGCTTCATGCGTGTATCGGTAGCTCTGAGTCTGTCAGTAGCTTCATCCATCGGTGACTCTTATTCCATCGGTAGCTATTTATACTTACACCGGTAGCTCTATATTTGTATCGGTAGCTGTCTTTAAGTCTGTAGCTTATATTTATAAGCACATCGGTAGCTCTGTGTTAAGTATATCGGTAGCTGTCTGTCGGTAGACTAAGTCTATCGGTAGACTGGTTACCGGTAGCTGTTTATCAGTAGCTATAGGCAGACTACTTATCTGTTTTATGCAGAACACATCCGATTGTGTTAGAATTAATTTGTAACTTGTATGAACATGGATAAATAAGGATTAACATATTTCAAAGACTATTTTAAAAATTATTATTGGTTTGATAACAGATTTGAAATAATTAAAGTATAGATCAATGATACTTAAGAATATCATAGAGAATGAAAACATAATTGGGATTTTCAACACATATGAATACATGATTGAGATTATCAAAACATGTGAGGTCAACATTTAGGTTTCTATTTTAACCTTATCAATTATATTTAACTTTAAGTTAAATAATATTACTCTTACCTTATCTTCTTGTTTTCTTACACTATAAGGTTAATAAACTTAATATAACAAGAAAAACTAACCCCATGTTGTTTATTATTAATATATATAACCTTATCTATGTCATTTTGACGAACCTTAGATTTTTAGGAATAAAATAACAAATAATAATATAATATTTGTTTTAAAAACAATTTTATGTCAATTTTGACACTATTTAGTAATTGATTTTTGTGAAAATCATAACAGAATTATTTGTTAGAAAAAAGTTAATTACATCAATACTAAAATATCATATTAACCTAGAAAATTACTTTAATTCATAAAAAGTCCCAAATTACATTTATTTGGGTATTTATAACATCAATTATGTAAATATTTCATTAATAAGATAATTACTACATCATCTTTGTGTCATAAATAAATTAAATTTTTTAAAGTCTAAAAATTACAAATAAAATACCATTATGTAGGAAATCTTCTTATATTTATAAGGAATATTTATAGTCGAATGTATCTTATGTATAAACCTATATTAAAAATGTTTTACTTATTAAACTTTGATTTTAACTATTTTAAACCTTCTTTTAATAAATTAATACGAAATGTCCTAATCTAATCCAAGTGGGCCTAAATGGAAATATTTTATTACTAAGGTTGTTTTTGGTCGAATTAAACTTATCCAATAGAATTAGGAAATGTTTTAGGGTAATAATAATATCATTTGTACCCTTAATTACCCTATTTACTTTTAACCGTGGTAAATAAAAGTAAAAAGTTACTATTCACCAAAAAATATTTTCATCTCATTGAACCACATTTTACTTACTGACATCAACCGTGTCTCTCGGATTTTTGAAATTCCATTCACAGAAGCGGTAAAATTATGTTTTATGAAAAATTCGGTTTTTTTAACAGCCACTTAGTGGTTTCACTATTCATCAAAAATTGAATGTTTTCAGAAAAATACCAAAATTTTACCCTAGGAAAATTTCGATATTCCGAATCCAAATATGAAGTCAATTTTGAAAAATAAAAATTACAAAGTTTGAAAAAGTGGTTATTACTATTCATAACGACTAGTTTTAATAATATTTTAATAACATATCGTTGTTTAGTGAAACTCGGTATTGCGTAGGACGCAAGCTATCGAGGAAGATCGCGATTGTGTGTAAAGCAAGCCAAGAAAGTGTTATGTGTAGTGAAAGATTCCTTTGATGATTTATATAACATAAAAGTCGTGGGTGTTACATTCTACCCCCTTTTAAAATAAATTTCGCCCTCGAAATTCGTCACTTTTTAACAAATAGATGAAGATACCTCTCCCTCATCATATCCTCAAGCTTGCATGTAGCTTCTTCTAATTGGTGGTTCATCCATAAAACTTTCACCAATCGAGTGGTCTTGTTTCATAGGACTTTTTCGCTATGATCCAGAATCTCTATCGGCTGTTCTTCATAAGAAAGATCTTGCTCCAGCGGTACAACTTCTGAGCTGAGTACATGTGAAGGATCAAGTATATACTTTCTCCGGATAGATACACGGAACACATCATGAACTTGAGAGAGATTCAGTGGAAGCGCCAATTGGTAAGCTACCTTCCCAACACGATCCAGTATTTCAAAAGGACAGATATATCTAGGGCTCAATTTCCCTTTTTTCCAAATCTCATGACCCTCTTCCAGGGAGATATTCGTAAGAACACTTTATCACCCACATCAAACTCTAGGTATTTTCTTCGGTTGTTGGGATAAATTTTTTGTCGGCTCTGAGCTTCTCTTATGTGTTGTTGAATAGATCTGACCTTTTTTGCCATTTCATCAACGAGATCAGGTCCTAATAGCTTCCTTTCCCCATCTTCATCCCAGCAAGTTGGAGTCCTGCATTTCTTTCCATAGAGAGATTCATAAGGGGCCATCTGAATACTGGAGTGAAAGCTATTATTATAAGAAAATTCCACCAAAGGTAGGTGCTGATCCAAACCACCTTTGAAATTCGTAGAGCAAGATCTCAACATATCATCTGGAGTTTGAATTGTTCTCTCAAACTGACCGTCTGTCTGAGGATGATAAGCAGTGCTGAAACTCAACTCTGTATCCATAGTATGCTGAAGACTTCGCCAGAACATTGAGGTAAATCTCAGATCCTGATCAGATATAATAGAAAGTGGTACTCCATGAAATCTTACCACTTCCTTCGCATATATCCTGGAAATCTGATCCAGAGAGAAATCCTCTCTAATGGCGATGAAGTGTGCAGACATTGTAAGACGATCAACTATGACCCAGATAGCATTATTGACTTTGGATGTTTTAGGAAGTCATGTGACAAAGTCCATAGTGATGTTTTCCCATTTCCATTCGGGTATGGGTAATGGTTGTAACATCCCCTTAGACTTCTATCTCTCAGCTTTAATGTAGAGACCCGAAGCTTGACGTACATGAACATTACATTACTTTTGCGGAATACTCAGTACATAACAAAAACACACACACAGGGATCGTAATAGTTTAGTGTCTTTGGAAACTCAGAATAAAATCTTCTAATCGTGGTGAAAGATCTTCAACATCTCCCATAAAGATCTTATTTTTTCACATAAAACCTTTCTTTATATCCTGGGGAAAAGAAAACATAAAAGGGTGAGCTCAAATGCTCAGTAAGGGTAAATAAAGGAAATAAAAATCATATCATATCTTTTTGAAAATCAAAACCTGCAAAAGAGATCATAATATCTTTACATGGAATAAATCATGGTAGTGAAAATGAGATCCCCCTAATCATAACATAAAACTTGAAACTTTGTGGCATTCACACATAATCATAGAGAATCATTTCTTGTTAGTCAAGACTCATTTCCAAGACTATCTTAGTGGACAAAGTCCCTTTCTGAATCGAGTAACCCTCGTTTCAGTCCTGTTTCACTGAACCGGTATAACCTACCATTCCAGCCATGTCTATCTCATGAGATATAAAATCTTTACCCAATTCATTGGACG
This sequence comes from Viscum album, assembly GCA_963277665.1. Lineage (NCBI taxonomy): Eukaryota > Viridiplantae > Streptophyta > Magnoliopsida > Santalales > Viscaceae > Viscum > Viscum album. Next base: position 796,327,782 of record OY728136.1, on the reverse strand, counting down.
GAGATATAGGTCCCACCCATCTTATAATTAATCCTTTCTTATGTGTGCCACATAATCATAAATCATACATCATCGCATAACCCATGTAATAAAAATGGGATTCTTAAACAACATGACATCATAAAACAATTCATATAAGATAAATGAATTCATAAAAATATTTCCATCACAACATAATCAAATACATGTAATAATAGGGATAAAAACAGAACCCTTTTATTATCTTAGATGGAAAATAATTTTGATAAAATACTTGAAATCTATTCTTGAGAAAATATCTTTTCTACTTCAAAAACAATTTTCCTTTCTTAACATGTCATACAATTTTAAACTAAAAGAAGTTGATTAAAAATAAACTTGAATACTTGTAAAGGAAGCTTATTGGAAATAATTTTTTAGAAATCTATTCATTCCGTATAAGTTAAAAAAACATTATTCGTACTTTTGTCGGAAAAGTCAAAAAGTACCTCGTATGGAAAACGACAAAAGATTCCTTTCATTTCTTTTACTAAAAACTCACCGAAGGGTAAAATTGGATTTCAACAATTGTAGTTGGATGGAAATAATATTACATATTTATGAAACATGGATGTGGATGATAAAATACACCCCAGTAAATACTTACGAATAAACAATCTCAGATAAAAATGTGATTGTGATATTTCCCTTACCTTAGGTCCGATTTGCTTCGTATGTGTCCGAACCTCCTGTATAATGATTTAAATAATGTCATTTACTTATTATAGAATCATATTCATTGTTATGATATCATATATGGTTCACTTATGACTTTATCTTACCCGTTCTTTTGTAAATTCCATGTTAAAGTAGCGTTTTGGGTAGAATCGTCTCATTTGTCGTTCGTGTTTTTAACTTGTAATTATTCATATGATTACTTAGATCATGATTACTTAATTCCAGAATATAAAACATTATTTATATATATATATATTCAGAATATACATATATAATAAATCAGTAAATGGAAAGAAATACACCGTTCATGGAGACGGTAGTCCGTACGTACGCATGAACGCTGTTTTCGTTTCCTTATTGAATTGAATGGAATTAAGTAGATGACATACATATAAATATAAATAATTCCAGTATCATTATCAGGTCATATATTTCATTAGTACTTATTATATATACTTTATAATCATTCATGAATGGTTAATCATTGAGAATGAATCTCATCGCGTCGTGGAGACGGTAGTCCGTACGTACGCACGAGCGATGATATCGTTCTCATGGTCGTGGAATTGTGTTGAAGTGTATACTATTTCAGTATCAATATCACTTTATAATAATCATATATAATAACTCATTACACCTTTATACCCATCCAATTAAGGTTGTGGCGAAAAATAGATTACACCACGGCGTGGAGACGGTATTCCGTACGTACGCACGCGCGGTGATTTCCTTTTTCCGTAGGATGGATAGAAGGTTAATTAGAGTTGTTTCATATTTATAATAACATATCAGTATATAAGAAATACTGATGTTATTACTTTATCATGAAACAACTAAAGAAGAAGAAGTTGAAGAAAAATGAAATTGAAAAAGATCGGTAATGGATATTACCTCTTTTTGACGCAGCTTTTCTGAACCTCCACTTAAAGAACTAAGAATGGTCTTTGAAGAAGACCAGGACCTCTAGAATGATACTAGGGAAGTGGAGAAGATATTTTGGCAGGGTTTTGCCGAGCTTGAATGCTCAAATTGGTGTGAGGAGGAGAGGGAGGAGGTGCCCTTTTATAAGGGAGGAGAGGGGCACCTTTGGAATTCTTAAAAATATTAATTTATAATAAATCTAACCCCACTTAAAAACCTCCAAAAATGACTCTTATTCGAATATTATATGATATAGGGTTGTAATCTCATAAACCAATCAAATTTAGACATGTTTGGATCTTATTTTAAACCTTATCATTTTCATTTATCCTTATTTAATCTATTTATGTTTATTTGTGGTAATAAAATTCTAAATTTTAAATTATAACAAATAATTACTTATTTGTTGTGAATTTTCCATAATTGTTTACTTTATAACATTATAGACCATATAAATTTACATTTATAATTTTTAAATATTTTTGTGATTTTTAAACTATTTTATAATATGTTATTTTTATGAAATAACAATAGTGTCAATTTTGACACTATTCATTTATTTGAATTTAAATAAAATATATATAGAAGATATGTTGGAACTAAAATCTTTAATATATTAATAAAAGGTCATATGTATCTATAAAATTAGTGGATCACATTAAATAGTTCATATAATATTTATTTTATTATTTTAAAAACCATTTATTTGGTTTATCTCTTAATAAAATAATTACTACATCATTTTTGTATAATTATTTAATATACATATTTGTTGCATAAAAATTTAAAATAAAATTCTATGATGAAGGTAAATATATTACCTTTCACAATAATACTTTTACTCGAATTTATCATCTTAAAATAACAATATTTAAATTTTTATATTTATTAAATTATGAAGGTGACAATTTTGGCATCATTTAAAATAAAATAATATAAGTGTCATAATTGATTGTATAAGACTCCAAATGGTCATATAATCGACCATTGGATGATTATAGTTTAAATTTACACGACCAATAAGTTTTGGTCAGGGTTTTGTGCATTTTAATGTCACTATTAGTTTAATAAAAACTATATTCTTGATTTTTCACTAGATAATTAATTTCTGCATCACTATTGTATCAAAATTAATGATAATTATTTAATACCTAAAAATTATAAATAAATTTATATGATGTAGATAATTTCATTAGATTTCTGGAGACTATTCATGTTCGAAGTTTCATGAAGTTTATCACTAAATTAAAATTAATATACTTATAAGATTTAAGAGAGTGACATGTTGTCACTTTCTTTGGTTTTAATAATAATTAAGTTATTTTCATGGACAAATGTCCATTAAATGATTCTAATCCGACCCTTAGATGATATGTGTCGACTTTTAGTCATCTAATAGGATTTTGACATTTTTTAGGGTAATTTTAAAATATTATATTTACCCTTAATTACCCGATTTACCTTTAACTATGGTAAATAAAATTTACCGTAGTTACTATTCATAATTCCCAAAAATAAAAAGTAGATTATTAACATAATTTGGACCCACTGATTCCAAATATGGAATCCATTTTTCCAAATTCAATACACAAAAGATGCCGAAATTAAATTAAAATTAATCCCGTTGTCGAAAGAAAACAGGTTTTTCTTTAAAACATTGCAAAAGATTGAATTGATTTAACCTACGAATTCAAGATAAAATAAATGCTAATGACATACATTATATTAAATGGTAAAAATATATTCTATTTATACTTTAAAACCATTCAATATTATAATTTAACCACATAAGATATTACGATGAAAAAAGTTGTTTTTAATTAAAATATAGCGTGTTTTTACTATTCATTAAAATATGAAAGTTATCGGAAAAATATCAAAACATTATCTAATGTAAATTTTTATATCCTGATTCAAAAGAAGAATATTATTTTGTCAAATTGAACATATAAACATGTCAAAAACTAGATTTAAAGTGGGTGCGCCATCAAAAGGCGGTAAAACTGCATTTTTTGAAAAATACTTATTTTACCCGAAAAATTTATTTTGTTCTTATACCATGTTCTAGAAATGTGTAAGATGAATAATAATGTTATAAAATTCAAAATTTAGTTAATACTATTCATAATGGCTAGTTCATGACAATATTATAATAATATAACATTGTTTATTAAAACCCGGTATTGCGTACAACACACGCTATCGAGGAAGGTCGCGATTGCGTGTAATGCAAGCCAAGTCAGGGTTGCGTGTTGTGAAAGAATCCTTCGTTGTTTCGTATAACAGAATCCAACCATATTTAATTTATACAATTAATATATATATATATACTCAATGTTGCGTAGAATAACTATTATCAAAATTGTGTGTAACACGGTCCAAGAATAGTGTTGCGTATACTGCAAGCTAATACGGTGTTGCGTATAGCGCAAGGTAATCTTGGTGTAGAATACAACATAAGACATTAATGAAATTAAAATAATATTTTTCATAAAATCTCAGGGTGTTACATTCTACCCCCCTTAAAATGAATTTCGCCCTCGAAATTCGTCGGGGTTATAAATGGTTTACTATTTGAAAGTTTCTTTGATAGAAACCCACATCGTAAAAAGGAATACCAAAACTTATCTTTAAAAACAAAAGTATGAAACGTAATGGTTACCCAAATAAAGTAATCACTGGGTTTCCACATAGGTGAAAATATGGATATGGAAGAAAAATCTAACCATCATGTTCTGATGGAGAGTGGTAGAGAACATGGCTATGAAAAAACCAACAATCACAAATCCATAAATTTGTGACGATCTAAGGTACCATCCGATTAATCAGATATAAGATGACTAGGACAACATTTTTGGTTTTCAAGATCGTTTCCCTAAAGTTGAAAATTTGAATTAGAATAAATACTTACTTTATTTTGGTACAATCTCACTGTTGTTCGTGCCTTGAACAATTTCCACTTCATCTCTTAAATAAATGAAGTTGAATTTGTTATTTGTGAAGTGTTAGCAGATTATGTGATAGAATGATGGGTCATTCCATCTGTCTCAAACAAAAGGTTAGCAAAAATTATATACATAAGTCGGTCTATAGTGAGATTAATCATATATGGTTCCTAAAATGGAATTATACTTCATATTTCATACTGCTTAATATAATAAAACTAGTTTCTACTAAACAGGGACTTCCTGTAGGCCAGTGGTAGGCGATAAAGGCCAGTCGCACTTCGGTTGTGGGTTCGATTCCTACAGCCTTGTCCGAAGCGATGGGCAATCGCCCGTCCTGCAGGTTGTCCTTTTTCTAAAACTATAATACTATAACATCCCATCAATAATATCGAAAAACAAACAATACTAACTTATGTCCAACATAATCCATTCCAATCTTTAGGCTTATCCATATTACTGCAGTCCACTCTCAGAGATTAAATACCATCGTTGATCCCATATATCATAAGATATATCTTGTTGGTCACATTCCAAACATTTGAAGGCCTTAATCTTGTACTCTCTTGAATACCCATTGAACCTTAGTGAAAACATGAATGCAGTTAAAAGTTAACACATTCCACATACCAAAATCCTCAAAAATATATATCCTCAAACCATAATATCACTTAGTCCTTATATCAATCATGAGCTCATGAATACTGTCAAGCATTTCATTTTCTCTTTATCACTTCATTATGTGCATATCATCCACTTTCAAAAAAATATCTGAATAACCTTTCATTGTTACTCATACCATTCATCATAAACTTTCAAAACATAAGGAAAGACAACAGTGTAACAATCCTTAGATGTCTTTTTATTCTATAGTAAAACATCACACTTGATAAACATGTAATCATTCCATTACATTCTTAAACCATTGACCGAGCTTCAACAATTCTTTCATCTCACATATCATTTGTAGTCTCTTCATCATCATCCACATATATACTTCCCATACGACCGTACTGATTATCTTCATGAGACTTTCCCTTAGGTCATTGGTTTGCATAATGCCCGTACATTCCACATTTAAAACATTTAACCATTGTTGATGTCGTAGGAATACCATTATCCTCATCCATGTTGTTAACTGAACCTTTTCCTTTGCATTTACTTGCTTTGTGTCCTTCTTTTCCACACCCAAAGCATCTTCCAGTTCCTTTGAAACATTCTCCTTGATGCCTCTTCCCACATGATTTACATAGGGGAAATTGAACTTTCTTTCCTCTATGATCATCATCAAATTCCATCTTTCTCTTATTAGCCGAGTCAGGAAACTTACCAAATTTTACTTTATTGATCATATTATGAGATTGCTGATTCGGCATAATAATGATGTTTGGACTTCCAAATCCCATTTCATTTGGTTGCTCATGAAGAATATCATTCCATTGTCCATCATATCCTCCATTATCGTGAATCACCTTGTTTCCAGCCATTTTCTAAAACCCAAAAAGAATAGTGTGAGAGGAAAAAATCATAATAAAGGGGGAATATCTAACATCTTTGGTTTAATCTAATATCGTTACCATAGTTCTAGGACTATATCCTATACGTATACTTATCCTTAGGTGCATCCCTAGACATACCGTAGAAATATCTCTAGGGATCTTACTAACGTTTTCACATCCTAGTTTCCAAAGGTTGACTAAACCATTCCTCTGATACCAACTGTAGAGACCCGTATCTTAATGTACATGGACATTACATTTCTTTTGCGGAATACTCAGTACATAACAAAAACACACACACAAGGATCGTAATAGTTTAGTGTCTTTTTGAAACTCGGAATAAAATCTTCTAATCGTGGTGAAAGATCTTCAACATCTCCCATAAAGATCTTCTTTTTTTACCTAAAACCTTTCTTTATATCCTGGGGAAAAGTAAACATAAAAGGGTGAGCTCAAATGCTCAGTAAGGGTAAATAAAGGAAATAAAAATCATATCATATCTTTTTGAAAATCAAAACCTGCAAAAGAGATCATAATATCTTAACATGGAATAAATCATGGAAGTGAAAATGAGATCCCCATAATCATAACATAAAACTTGAAACTTTGTGGCATTCACACATAATCATAGAGAATCATTTCTTGTTAGTCAAGACTCATTGCCAAGACTATCTTAGTGGACAAAGTCCCTTTCTGAATCGAGTAACCCTCGTTTCCGTCCTGTTTCACTGAACCGGTATAACCTACCATTCCAGCCATGTCTATCTCATGAGATATGAAATCTTTACCCAATGCATTGGAGGGAGATATAGGTCCCACCCATCTCATAATGAATCCTTTCTTATGTGTGCCACATAATCATAAATCATACATCATCGCATAACCCATGTAATAAAAATGGGATTCTTAAACAACATGACATCATAAAACAATTCATATAAGATAAATGAATTCATAAAAATATTTCCATCACAACATAATCAAATACATGTAATAATAGGGATAAAAACAGAACCCTTTTATTATCTTAGATGGAAAATAATTTTGTTAAAATACTTGAAATCTATTCTTGAGGAAAATATCCTTTCTACTTCAAAAACACTTTTCCTTTCTTAACATGTCATAAAATTTTAAACTAAAAGAAGTTTATTAAAAATAAACTTGAATACTTGTAAAGGAAGCTTCTTGGAAATAATTTTTTAGAAATCCATTCATGCCGTATAAGTTAAAAAAAACAGTCTTCGTACTTTTGTCGGAAAAGTCAAAAAGTACCTGGTACGGAAAACGACAAAAGATTCCTTTCATTTCTTTTACTAAAAACTCACCGAAGGGTAAAATTGGATTTAAACAATTGTAGTTGGATGGAAATAATATTACATATTTATGAAACATGGATGTGGATGATAAAATACACCCCAGTAAATACTTACGAATAAACAATCTCGGATAAAAATGAGATTTTGATATTTCCCTTACCTTAGGTCCGATTTGCTTCGTATGTGTCCGAACCTCCTGTATAATGATTTAAATAATGTCATTGACTTATTACAGAATCATATTCATTGTTATGATATCATATATGGTTCACTTATGACTTTATCTTACCCGTTCTTTTGTAAATTCCATGTTAAAGTACCGTTTTGGGTAGAATCGTCTCATTTGTCGTTCGTGTTTTTAACTTGTAATTATTCATATGATTACTTAGATCATGATTACTTAATTCCAGAATATAAAACATTATTTATATATATATTCAGAATATAAATATATAATAAATCAGTAAATGGAAAGAAATACACCGTTCATGGAGACGGTAGTACGTACGTACGCATGAACGCTGTTTTCGTTTCCTTATTCAATTGAATGGAATTAAGTAGATGACATACATATAAATATAAATAATTCCAGTATCATTATCAGGTCATATATTTCATTAGTACTTATTATATATACTTTATAATCATTCATGAATGGTTAATCATTGAGAATGAATCTCATCGCGTCGTGGAGACGGTAGTCCGTACGTACGCACGAGCGATGATATCGTTCTCATGGTCGTGGAATTGTGTTGATGTGTATACTATTTCAGTATCAATATCACTTTATAATAATCATATATAATTACTCATTACACCTTTATACCCATCCAATTAAGGTGGTGGAGGAAAATATATTACACCACGGCGTGGAGACGGTATTCCGTACGTACGCACGCGCGGTGATTTCCTTTTTCCGTAGGATTGATAGAAGGTTAATTAGAGTTGTTTCATATTTATAATAACATATCAGTATATAATAAATACTGATTTTATTACTTTATCATGAAACAAATAAAGAAGAAGAAGTTGAAGAAGAATGAAATTGAAAAAGATCGGTAATGGATATTACCTCTTTTTGACGCACCTTTTCTTAACCTCCACTTAAAGAACTTAGAATGGTCTTTGAAGAAGACCAGGACCTCTAGAATGATACTAGGGAAGTGGAGAATAGATTTTGGCAGGGGTTGGCCGAGCTTGAATGCTCAAATTGGTGTGTGTAGGAGAGAGAGGAGGTGCCCTTTTATAAGGGAGGAGAGGGGCACCTTTGGAATTCTTAAAAATATTAATTTATAATAAATCTAACCCCACTTAAAAACCTCCAAAAATGACACATATTCGAATATTAGATGATATAGGGTTGTAATATCATCAACCAATCAAATTTAGACATGTTTGGATCTTATTTTAAACCTTATCATTTTCATTTATCCTTATTTAATCTATTTAAGTTTATTTGTGGTAATAAAATTCTAAATTTTAAATTATAAAAAATAATTACTTATTTGTTGTGAATTTTCCATAATTGTTTACTTTATAACATTATAGACCATATAAATTTAAATTTATAATTTTTAAATATTTTTGTGATTTTTAAACTATTTTATAATATGTTATTTTTATGAAATAACAATAGTGTCAATTTTGACACTATTCATTTATTTGAATTTAAATAAAATATATACAGAAGATATGTTCGAACTAAAATCTTTAATATATTAATAAAAGGTCATATGTATCTATAAAATTAGTGGATCACATTAAATAGTTCATATAATATTTATTTTATTATTTTAAAAACCATTTATTTGGTTTATCTCTTAATAAAATAATTACTACATCATCTTTGTATAATTATTTAATATACTTATTTGTTGCATAAAAATTTAAAATAAAATTCTATGATGAAGATAAATATATTACCTTTCACAATAATACTTTTACTAGAATTTATAATCTTAAAATAATAATATTTAAATTGTTATATTTATTAAATTATGAAGGTGACAACTTTGGCATCATTTAAAATAAAATAATATAAGTGTCATAATTGATTGTATAAGACTCCAAATGGTCAAATATTCGACAATTGGATTATTATAGTTTAACTTTACACTACCAATAAGTTTTGGTCAGGGTTTTGTGCATTTTAATGTCACTATTAGTTTAATAAAAACTATATTCTTGATTTTTCACTAGATAAATAATTTCTGCATCACTATTGTATCATAATTAATGATAATTATTTAATCCCTAAAAATTATAAATAAATTTATATGATGTAGATAATTTCATTAGATTTCTGGAGACTATTCATGTTAGAAGTTTCATGAAGTTTATCACTAAATTAAAATTAATATACTTATAAGATTAAAGAGAGTGACACGTTGTCACTTTCTTTGGTTTTAATAATAATTAAGTTATTTTCATGGACAAATGTCCACTAAATGATTCTAATCCGACCCTTAGATGATATGGGTCGACTTTTAGACATCTAATAGGATTTTGACATTTTTTAGGGTAATTTTAAAATATTATATTTACCCTTAATTACCCGATTTACCTTTAACTATGGTAAATAAAATTTACCGTAGTTACTATTCATAATTCCCAAAAATAAAAAGTAGCTTATTAACATAATTTGGACCCACTGATTCCAAATATGGAATCCATTTTTCCAAATTCAATACACAAAAGATGCAGAAATTAAATTAAAATTAATCCCGTTGTCGAAAGAAAACGGGTTTTTCTTTAAAACATTGCAAAAGATTGAATTGATTTAACATACAAATTCAAGATAAAATAAATGCTAATGACATACATTATATTAAATGGTAAAAATATATTATATTTATACTTTAAAACCATTCAATATTATAATTTAACCACATAAGATATTATGATGAAAAAAGTTGTTTTTAATTAAAATATAGCGTGTTTTTACTATTCATTAAAATATGAAAGTTATCGGAAAAATATCAAAACTTTATCTAATGTAAATTTTTATATCCTGATTCAAAAGAAGAATATTATTTTGTCAAATTGAACATATAAACATGTCAAAAACTAGATTTAAAGTGGGTGTGCCATCAAAATGCGGTAAAACTGCATTTTTTGAAAAATACTTATTTTACCCGAAAAATTTATTTTGTTCTTATACCATGTTCTAGAAATGTGTAAGATGAATAATAATGTTATAAAATTCAAAATTTAGTTAATACTATTCATAATGGCTAGTTCATGACAATATTATAATAATATAACATTGTTTATTAAAACCCGGTATTGCGTACAACACACGCTATCGAGGAAGGTCGTGATTGCGTGTAATGCAAGCCAAGTCAGGGTTGCGTGTTGTGAAAGAATCCTTCGTTGTTTCATATAACAGAATCCAACCATATTTAATTTATACAATTAATATATATATATATATACTCAATGTTGCGTAGAATAACTATTATCAAAATTGTGTGTAACACGGTCCAAGAATAGTGTTGCGTATACTGCAAGCTAATACGGTGTTGCGTATAGCGCAAGGTAATCTTGGTGTAGAATACAACATAAGACATTAATGAAATTAAAATAATATTTTTCATAAAATCTCAGGGTGTTACATTTAACATGCTGACAAACCAAGCATCGAGAGACATAATCAACAACATCTCTTTTCATGCCATCCCAACAAAAGTACTCTTTCATGTCCCTATACATATTCGTGTTTCTAGGATGAATATAGAATTATGAACTATGAGCCTCATCCAGAAAATCCTTCTTTAATTATGGGATGGGAGGAACACAAACCTGATTCCAGAACTTTATTATCCCATCACAATCAAGGTTGAATTCAGGAAAATTTCTCACCTTCTTTTGTAACTCTACATCTTCTTTCTGTTCTTCTTTAATATTCACATGTATAGATGGTTGAACATTCATTTGATAAAGATAAGATTTTTCCCCTTTCATTATAATTCCAAGATCAAACCTTTGTAAATCCATAAATATTGGATCTTTTGTGATCATCATCAATGATAAACAGGCCTGGTCTTGTCGACTTAATGCATCTGCCACCTTGTTTTCTTTCCCAGGGTGGTAATGAATTGAGTAGTCGTAATCCTTAATCAACTCCAACCATCTTCTTTGGCACATATTCAGCTCCTTTTGTGTGAAAATATACTTTAAAATTTTATGATCAATATAAATGTCACACCTTTCTCCATAAATATAATGCCTCCAAATATTTAATACAAATATTACTACAGCTACTTCCAAATCATGAGCTGTGTAATTTTGCTCATGTATTTTCAACTATCGTGAGGCATAAGCTATCACCATATCATTTTGCATAAGAACACACCCCAATCCCTTCTGGGATGCATCATTGTAGATCACAAACCTTTCTCCACTATAAGGAAGTGTGAGCACTGGTGCACTGGATAACCTTCTTTTCAACACCTTGAAATTATCTTCACATTCCTCCATCCAAACAAACATAACTCCTTTCCGAGTCAACATGGTTAGTGGATTGGATAATCGTGAAAAATCTTTCACAAAACATCGATAATATCCAGCCAAACCAAGAAACCTTCGGATCTCAGTCACTATTGTTGGTCTCGACCATCTTTTGATAACCTCTGTTTTTGCTGGATCCACAGATATCCCCTCTTTTGAGATTATGTGACCCAAAAATGAAACATTTTGAATCCAAAATTCACACTTGGTAAATTTGGCATAAAGCTTCTCTTTTCTCAGGGTCTTCAATATAATTCTCATGTGATCTTCATGTTCTTCCTTTCTCTTTGAATAGACAAGAATATCTTCTATAAATACTACCAAAAACTTATCAAGATAGTCTCTAAAGACTCTATTTTATCAGATCCATGAAGATAGTAGGGGCATTAGTAAGACCAAATGGAATCACTATAAATTCATAGTGTTCATACCTCGTACGGAAAGCCGTCTTTGGTATATCCTCCCTTTTGACCCTTAATTGATGATACCTTGAACGAAGATCAGTCTTGGAAAAGTGTTGAGCTCCGCATAATTGGTCAAATAAGTCATCAATGCATGGGAGAGGATATTTGTTCTTGATAGTGATCTTGTTAAGTTCTCGATAATCAATGCAAAGTCTCATTGATCCATCTTTCTTCATAAAGAACAGAACAGTTGCTCCCCAAGGTGACGCACTAGGGCGTATGAACCCCTTATCAAGATTCTCTTGGAGTTGCTTCTTCAATTCCTGCAACTCAATTGGGGCCATTCTATAAGCTGTCTTTGAAAAGGGTAAATCACCCGGTATGAGTTCTATTGAAAACTCAACTTCAGGATTTGGTGGAAGACCCGAAAATTCCTCAGGAAAAACATCATCAAACTCTCGTACAATGGGCATATTCTTAATCGCAAGTTTCTCACCAACCATTTGAGATAAATAACCTTAATTTAGTGGAATCAAGACCCATTACATGGAAGAAATTTCCACTGGAAGGTTATGTTCATCCTTGCATCAATAGATGATCATAGATTGATATGGAATATTAAATGTGACTTACCTTATTTGGAAATTGATATGAGATCTATAAAGAATGCCAATCCATGCCAAGAATCACATCAAATTCCACTATAGTAAGGATCACAATATTTGCAGGAAGTAATTTCCCAAAAATGTCAATCGGAGATGAATTATAAACTTTTGATACTACTGTTGTGCCATTAGGAGTTTTCACAGCTAACTCAACATCTAATTGTTGAGGTAATACGGAAATACCCTTAGAAAATTATTCAGAAATAAAAGAGTGGGTGGATCCAGAATCAAATAAAACATTTTCTACTTTAGAGTTATCGTACTCCACATCACTGATAGAAATTACATGTGACTTTCCCTTGTCTTCGGCCTTAAGAGTTTGTTGACGTCGACCATCATCATCAACCCTTGGATTTGGGCATTGATTGGCATAATGCCCCATCTCCTTGTAATTGAAACATTGTAGTGTAGTAGGTTCATTCTGTGTATCCTTTTCTATGTTTGAATCATTAGACATCTTCTTCCCATCATTGCGGCATTCAAATGCCCGATGGCCTTCCTTTCAACAATTGAAACATTTACTTGTCCCTTTAAGACAACTTCCTCAATGTTTCTTTCCACACTTTGAGCATAAGGGAAAGCTCATCTTCTTTTTAGTGTGCTCTTTAGATTTTCCTTTGAATTCCATTTTCCTCTTCTTATCAAACCCATATGACTGATGGGTTACTCCAATCTCCATCTCGACATTGAGAGCACATCGAACGATTTCCTCGTAGCTATTGAAGTCCCTTATGGATAACACCCTTTGACGACATGGTTTTAAGCCACTAAAGAATCGATTGATCTTACTCCCAGGTTGGATAATAATACCAGAAGCGTATCTTGCAAGTCTTGTAAAATTTGCTTCATTTGTACCAACAGATTCATCATCCTTTTTCTTCAGTTCAAGAAACTCTTTCTCCATCTTTGTTCGGAGAATACGAGGGAAGTACTTATTGAAAAATAATTTCTTGAACTCATCCCATTCCATGGACTCAATTTCATCCCTTTGCCTCATATTCTTAATAATATTCCACCATTGATCAGCATCACCTTCCAAAAGATACACCGCTAAGATGACTTTATCATGTTCAGAACATTGAAGAACTGAAAATATATTTTCAGTAGTACTAATCCATTGTTCAGCAACTAATGGATCAGTAGATCCGCTGAATGAAGGTGGATGCTACCTCATGAAGGATTCAACAGAATGTTGCTCCTTCCTTTGCTCGTTTGGAAGTACTGCATGATTCATAGCTTGAGAAAGTTGTGTGAGCATGGCTACAAGATTTTTCATTCCAGCTCCTAAAACGTTTGGTTGCTCAGGGGGACAATCATTGCATTGCCCGTCGCATTCCGCATTAAAATGGTTCCTTTGGGTTCCATCCATTGACTAAAACCAAGAAGAATAGTGTGATATACACTAATTATAATAGGAAAACCACATAATCAAGAACATAATTTCACACTTTAGGTGTTATCCTAGGATATTCATGGCCATTTCTGAAACACTAAAATTGTGTTCAATGCTTAGACTTATCCTCAGGGTTCTTACTAATGCTTTCACATCCTAGTTTCCAAAGTTTGACTATACCTTTCCTCTGATACCAACTATAATGACCCATACATTACATACATTGTTATTACTTCAGAATTGAAGCACACTTATTACAACATATAACAAAACCATGAAAGGACCGTATAGGTATAGTGTCTTTAGAAACTGGGAAACATAAACAACTGGTTCATAAATCATCTACTTTGCATCCCATTTATTTCATCATATCTAGAGTCCCTTTTTGGCATATCCTGCATAATAACCTTTTTCCTGACATGGGGAAATAAAACATACAAAAGGGTGATCTCAGATTCTCAGTAAGGGTAAACAAAAGAAATATCAATCACATCATATACATAAGAACATAACTTTTGGAAATCATAACCTGCAAAAGAAATCATAATTTCATAACATGGGATAAATCATAGAAGTGAAATGTAATCACAATAATCATAACTTAAAACATGAAACTTTGTGTCATACACACATAATAATATATAATAATTTCTTATTAGTCAAGACTCATTGCCAAGACTATCTTAGTGGACAAAGTCCATTTCTGAACCGAGTTCTCTCCTCGTTTCAGTCCTGTTTCAATGAACCGGTTTAACCTGCTGTTCTAGCCATGTCTATCTCATTAGATATAAAATATTTACCCAATGAATTTGAGGGAGATATATGTCCCACCCATCTCATAATGATACCATTCTTATGTGTTCCACAAAATCATAAATCATACATCATTGCATAACCCATGTAAAAAAATGGGATTCTTAAACATCATGACATCATAAAACAATTCATATAAGATAAAGTAATTCATAAAAATAATTCCATCACAATATAATCAAATCAATGTAATAATAGGGATATAAACAAAACCCTATATTATCTTATATGGAAAATAATTTTGATAAAACATTTGAACTCCATTCTTGAGGAAAATATCCTTTCTACTTTAAAATAAACACTTTTACTTTCTTAACATGTCATACAATTCTAAACTAAAAGAAGTTGATTAAAATAAACTTGAAAACTTGTAAAGGAAGCTTCTTTGAAATATTTTTTTAAAAATCCATTCATGCCGTATAAGTTAAAAAAACATTCTTCTCGAACTTTTGTCAGAAAAGTCAAAAACTACCTCGTACGAAAAATGACAAAAGATTCCTTTAATATATTTTACTAAAAACTCACCATAGGGTAAAATTGGAATTAATCAATTTCAGGTGGATGGAAATAATATTACATATTGAGGAAACATGGATGTGGATGATAAAATACCCCCAGTAAATACCAAAGTATAAACAATCTCGGATAAAAATGAGACTGTGATATTTCCCTTACCTTAGGTCCGATTTTCTTCGTAAGTGTCCGAACCTACTGTATAAAGATTTAAATAATGTTATTGACTTATTCAAGAATCATAATAATTTTTATGATATCATATATGGTCATATTCATAGCCTTTTATTAGTACTATTTCATTACTACTTGTTATTCGGGTGTATATTACTTTTTGTTCTTATGCGTGTTTTGTCGAATAAATTATTATTTTTCTTTTTAGGTTATAGAAACCTCATTTCCAGAATGGTATTAGTGTAATATATATCATATTAATTCATTCAATTTATTTATATAATCATTAAGCAATGAAGATCATGTAGAACGAGTCACATCACATCGTGGAGACGATATTCCGTACGTATGCACGAGCGATGATATCGTTCCTATGATCATGGAATTGTATTAGAGTGTATGTATAATATTACATAATAAACATCTCTTCAAAATAATCATATATATTCATTCATTAGACCATTATACCAATCCAAGTAAGGTGGTGTTGGAAAATAGATTACACCATGGCGTGGAGACGGTATTTCGTACGTACGCACGCGTGATGATTTCATTTTCCCTAGGATGGATAGATGGTTAAATAGAGTTGTTTCATACTTATAATAACATATTAGTATATGAGTGATACTGATGTTATTACTTCATAATGAAACAACTAAAGAAGAAGAAGTGGAAGAAGAAATAAAGACGAAAGAATCGGTAACGGACATTACCTCTTCTTTGACGTGCTTCTTTGAGACCTCCTTTTAGGGCACTAAACATGGTCTTTGAAGAATACCAGGACCTCTAGGACGCCTATAGGAAAGTGGAGAGAAGAAAGTGGCAGGGTTTGGCCGAGCTTGAAGGCCCAATGTGGCGTGAGGAAGAGGGGGAGGAGGTACCCTTTTATAAGGGAGGAGAGGGGCTCCTTTGGAAAAACTAAAAATATTATTTTATTATAAAGTCATATTCGGTTATAAATAGCTCAAAATTGATTTATGTCGAAGAAAAGGTGAGGATTGGTCTAAATACTCTCATACAATAGAATTTAGACATGTTTAGGATTCTATTTTAACCTTATCAATTAGATTTAACTTTAAGTTAAATAATTTTACTCTTACCTTGTCTTCTTGTTTTCTTACACTATAAGGTTAATAATGTTACTATAACAAGACAAACGAACCCCAAGATGTTTATTATTATTATATATAACCATATATAAGTCATTTGGCCGAACCTTAGATTTTTAGGAATAAAATAACAATTAATAATATAATATTTGTTTTAAAAACTATTTTATGTCAACTTTGACACTATTTAGTAATTGATTTTTGTGAAAATCATAACAGATTTATTTGTTTGAACAAAGTTAATTAAATCAATACTAACATATCATATTAACCTATAAAATTAGTTAAATTACTAAAAAGTCCCAAATTATATTTATTTGGGTATTTATAACATCAATTATGTCAATATTTCATTAATAAGATAATTACTGCATCATCTTTGTGTCATAAATAAATTAAATTATTTAAAGTATAAAAATTACAAATAAAATACCATTATGTAAGAAATCTTTTTATATTTATAATTAATATTTAGAGTCGAATTTATCTTATGTATAACCCTATATTAAAAATAGTTTACTTATCAAACATTGATTTTAACTATTTTAACCCTTCTTTAAATAAATTAATATTAAATGTCCTAATCTAATCCAAGTAGACCTAAATGGTCGTTTTTATTCCTAAGGTTGTTCTTCGTTGAACTAAACTTATCCAATAGAATTAGGACATGTGTTAGGGTAATAATAATATCATTTATACCCTTAATTACCCTATTTACTTTCAACCGTGGTAAATAAAAGTAAAAAGTTAATATTCACAAAAAATCATTTTCATCTCATTGAACCAAATTTTACTTACTGACATCAACCGTGTCTCTTGGAGTTTTGAAATTACACTCACAGAAGTGGTAAAATTATGTTTTATGAAAAATTCAGTTTTTTTTAACAGCCACTTAGTGGTTCCACTATTTATCAAAAATTGAATGTTTTCAGAAAAATACCAAAATTTCACCCTAGGATAATTTCGATATTCCGAATCCAAAAATGTAGTCAATTTTGAAAAATAAAATTTACAAAATTTCAAAAAGTGGTTATTACTATTCATAACGGCTAGTTTTAATAATATTTTAATAGCATATCGTTGTTTAGTGAAACTCTGTATTGCGTAGGATGCAAGCTATCGAGGAAGGTCGCGATTGCGTGTAAAGCAAGCCAAGAAAGTGTTATGTGTAGTGAAAGATTCCTTTGATGAATTATATAACATAAAAGTCTCGATTGTTACATTGTTAATGTGATCAAATCATTTTTTTTGGTATTGTTGGTTTTTCTAAATCCGAGACATTTCTTCCAATGTTTACTCTATCATTGCCCTTTAGTCACCATCTATCTGTGCAATGATCGTCAAGAAATTTAGCAATGTAAGATATTTGTTTAAATACATCTAATAAATGTCTATCAACATTTACATTTTTAAATATATCAATTATTTAGTTTTCAATATCATTATAAAGCTTTTTATTAGGTTTATAGAGTACTTAGGAAATAATAAGAGGAATGGATTGTTTTGGGGAATCCATCAAAAATAACGTTTTATCCCTTTTTAATCAATATAATATTTTAATGGTATAGAAAGATAGTTTTTTAGTGGGGGACATACCTATTGTGTTGACTTTGTGGAAGAAGAAAATTCTTCACCACTATGAAGTGATATTTTATAAACATTACCTTTTTCAATTGGATTATAAATAGGATGAGATGTTCATTCCTTAGAACATTGTATATTTATCACACTGATAGTGTTTTAAAATTATCCTAAATGAGTTACTAGGTATTGAATAATCATTTATGTGATCTATTAGAATAGGAGGTTATGGGTTTCCATTTTCATCACCATATTCTCATGTCTTTGTTCAGACTTTGGAGGAGGAGGATTTTCTAGAGAAGGTGAACAACAAGAAGGTTTTATACCTTATCCTTGTTGATACCAATTATTCTTGGGGTAGCATGAGTTTTCTTCATGTTGGAACTATGGTTATACATTCCACACAAGGTTTTGTTTTATCTTAAATAGATTTTTATCTGAGGATCCTTTTGGAATAGACAACAAAGTAATAATTCTATACAAGACATAGATGAATCCTAAATTTACAGACACTTATCATAAAAATGAGTGTTTTAGATAAAATAGTATAATTAAATGGAATTGGAAGAGAGTGTGAATTACCTTTTACCTGATATAATTAACATAGAATGGTATGAATCTCATAATATGTTATATATACCAATTATATAGGTATTATGGACATAGCTCTTGAAATCCTCTGGTTGGTGTGACTGCTTTTGTACTAAATTGTTAGGAATTTTGATTCGTGTTGGTTATTAATTAAAGAGTGACTAAAGTGGTTTTATCCACTATGGAAACACAAAATATTTCTTCTATCATTCCATGATCCATGGTATAAAGTCCATTACAGAATAATTAAATTATAAAATTTTCACTAATTTGATGGTGGGGGAAACATAAAGAATTTATTTTGAATCTCTCATAAAACTAACCTAGGTATATCATTTTAATTTTCTAATGCCACATATTTCATTTATAATTTATGCAGTTTGAGAGGTGGGGAAGAAATTTTATTGAAATATTTGGTTCAGTTCATTTTATCTACCAATTGGTTTAGGTAACTAGTATATCCAGTCTTTGGGAACACATTCACTGGAGAAAGGGAATGCCCTAATCTTAATGAGTTCCTTAGTAACATTTTTTGGTTTTATATGGATAAAAATATATGAAATTAATTGAAATGTTTATAAGGGTACTAACTTAAAAAGAAAATGGAATTGTGGAAGTAGGTAGATGAGTCTAAATCTCATATTAGTGTTGGATGATTATTTAGGGTATTGGATGTACACAGTTTTTTACTAAACATCTAGTGTGGTTAGTTCTTTTATGGTTAACTTATTTTTAGACAGGTTCCATGGGGTTTTAGTTGGTTGACTCTTATATTTGTTTAAAACCACTTGATCTTCCACAAGATGTTATATAGTGTTACTTGTTTTTCATTATCTAGATGACCTAATTTTTTATTAAATGGTATTTTCAATTTATGGGTCACATTAATGTAATTTTGTTTCAGATATTATCATGATACAATGTGGTACATTTAATATGTTTTTTTATTTTTAATGGAATTTAAATAAAATATAAACACATATTAATAATTAATGGTGGGATTAAATGAGAGTGATATATTATATAATTTTACAGAGAAAGAGATAAGATGATTGGGAGAAAGAGAAGAAACACAAAAAAAATACAAAAAAATAAAAATAGATGGGCGAAATTGAAAATATTAAAAATAAAATACAAAATATATAAATAAGAACATAGATGATCTTGTATCCCTGATAATAGCTCCAGAAAATTAATCTCATTTTCCAGTGCATCAAACTAGATCTTAAGTTTTTACAAGAATTTCTACAGTATATCAGGAACCCTAGGTTGTCTATTAATGAATCCATATATAATTTATTAATGAATTTTTTTTTATTATAAAATAAAAATGGGTATGTGATTTGGGAAAACATTTTTTTCTATGATTTATGAATCCAATGATTATATAAAAATGATTAAACAGACTGATAAATAATATAATTGTTTAAGAGTGATCAACCTGGGGAAATCTCATGATTCTCAACATTCATCGATTTAAGGGATACGTTTAATATAATTCAATAATTTTTTTAACATTTAGGAAAATAATTTTTCTTAATTCATATTAGAATTCATCATACGGTTCAGTTGGAAAAAAATGATTCACAATCTACCACCTATAATAGAGTGATTTGTGTCTCAATTCATAACCAAAACTCACTAAGGAATCACATGAAGAATTCCAAATATTTTCTATGAGTGTATGTTATTTCAGTGTTATAAAATTAAATAAATTTTCATGTACATATAGTTTTTATGATAGTTCAATTGAACAATATGAGTCATATAATCACCACAATTGAAATGATAAAAAATAATTTTTGAACAGTGTGGGAAACATCACATGAATGGTTACCCCAAAACATGATAATATGAGTTTTATAATAACACAAAACAACATATATATATTAAATAACAATATTTTATTAATAAATACAACATAAAAACGTATAATTAAAAATATCTTTCAAATATTACAATCATGAATCTTAGGATTTATATCATATTTCTCCCTTGGTTATCATAAGTAGTTTTGAACACCATGGTAAGGGAATAAGCCATAGATATTTTTCTATAATATCACATAGAATCCAAAAATTTATAATATAATAAGAGTAATCATTCAAGTCTCCAAAATGGTAGATCTTAGCATCTAGGTCAAACTCTTAAATGAGGTTCCCAAGGTGCCCTGTTATAGCCAAAATTAGATGTGGTTTTGGGAAATGGAATTTATATATACCACATGGACCATGGATTTGATCTAATAAAATTATTGTTCAGGACATTGAAATGAGAAAATCCTCTTTTATACATTCTATATATCTCCATGTCAAATTTGACATCCATATAATTTATACAATGAGAGATATTTCCAAAATACTAAACCAAATTGTTTTACTTCATGCAGATATTTTTCTATGATAAATTATTTATTTTGATCCCATTAACTGAAAACATAGGATATGGTGTCTTAAAATGATCTTTAAAGAAATTAATTTTGGATCATCCCACAAAATTTTAGAATGATTGGATGTGTGGATTATCTGATGTGTGTGGTGGAGTCCACATTGTGTCTTGGATTCCTATGGGATTTAGCACATAATTCTTCAACTTTGTCATGGGCCCTTCTAATCATGTCCACCTACATAGAAACCATAAAAAAAGTGAAATTACCCATTTTCATATTAATATAAATTAAATCCATGAGTCATTCATAATGTGAAATTTTCTGTTATATTTTTTTAATTTTAAATACAAATCCAGTTTATTAAAGTGCTATATGGATGATATAAAATAGTGAATCATTGTGAGATCATTAACTGAG
The DNA here is from genome assembly GCA_963277665.1 of Viscum album. Lineage (NCBI taxonomy): Eukaryota > Viridiplantae > Streptophyta > Magnoliopsida > Santalales > Viscaceae > Viscum > Viscum album. The sequence continues at coordinate 796,305,847 of OY728136.1, read as the reverse complement.
TGGAATAATGATTATGTGATGGTATGGAGTAAGCTATTAATGAAAATAGAGAAATATCTCCAAAAAATTCATCCCAAACTCAAATGGTTCATGTGCATGGATTCTTTTCATTATAGAAATCAATGCTCCAATCCAAGGGCCAATGTTGATGATAAACCACAACAACCATTGATGATAAAGGATAAAGAGAAATTTTATTCAATAACAATGGATGAAGTGAATAGTAATATTTAGGGAACATTTATATTTCACTCATTAGTTTTAAATTTCATTTTTTATTTTATATAAATGAGCCCTATGAAAATTTTATTGTTCATTCTTTAGTGGAATTTCATTTTATTATCTCCCTCTACCTGGTTTAAAGAATAATGAAGTCACATATGAATGTTTACATATGAAAGGATTAATAATATTTTACAATGAAAATGTTTTTGTACGATATAAAATTTTATACGAGGAATAAAGGGTTTATTAACATTTTCAAGTTTATATGCTTCAATGTGTGGTTAAATTTAGAGTTATGGATACCATTATGGGTTTACGAGTTTAAGGTTAATCATAAGATCAATGTCATTAAATCCCATTCAAATTATTTATGTGATGCATGTTTATCATTATTAAGGATATTTGAAGATTAATTTATGGAAATACAACACATTGGTTTTGTATATGTTCTGGAGAAAATGTTATTTGAGGAGGAAAGACATTACACTTTTTGGATGTATGATTAATGATAATGATAACATTTAGCGTTTACATTAATATTTATTCTGATTTAATTATGGGTTGTAGTTAATCACATAAAATTTTTATGACAATTCATTTCTATTAGAGAATAAACCTATCTAGATCTTCATTCCATAATATATATTATGAAAGTTAAAATATTTCATAGATAATGAAACTTTATTCTTTCAAATTGAGATATGATGTTTACATCGACATTTTGATAAAGTATTCAAAATGATATTGATATAGAGTTCAATTAAAAATTATTGTATCATCATTAGATACATGGTGAATCTGAGAAAAAAATTCAAACCCTAGAGGGGATGCAGATATGATTTTAAATTGGTTTCAATGGTGTTTGGTATCAACACATATTTATAGTTGAGTTATCGTAGTAAAATAATTTTCAGTCAAGAATATAGCGGGATCATTATATATACCTTATTTGAAATATGTATAGAACTCTAATGTATGCGAATTAAGTTGCAAAAAAATATTTTAGGACCTAAGAAAGTTGAGGAAGTATTAGTCAATGATAGAGTCATTTATAAAATTCAGGGGCAATGAAATTATTATAGAAATTCTATGATGATAATATTCTATGTGATTATAAAATATGACGTTGGTGAGAATTTATTATTATGTATTTATCCAAGGATGAAGGAAGGGAAAACTATTCCCTATGTATATCAATCATTTCAAAAAAATTAATCTTAAGACTAGCATAGATTATCACATGTAGTTTCTATTGAACCTACACATGGTTCACGATTTGTCCCATATATGACTCTTGAAGAATTACATACCTAGTCCTTAACATTTAATTTAATCATTGGTCACACAATTTGATCATGATCTTTCTTATACGGAACAATAAGTTGAGATTCTGGATCATATATGGAAATTTATATGAAATTAGAAAAATTGAATAGTCAATATTTAGTGGAGAGACCAATAGCTAGAAAACGTTATGTGGGGACACAAGTATGTCATGAGGTAGATATATCCAATTTTTTTTACCAAAGTGATGAAGTTTCAGGGTTAAATTCATTTAAATGGGGGTAGAATGTAATATGCTAAGATAATGTGAAATTTATATTTTTGAAATAAATTAATAATTTTAAGTAATTCTTATTACATAGAACACATGGTTTTGATTCAGTCATATAAAAAACTATTTTTAGCTTAAATTACACAAGGAACAATGTTTATCCTATGTTACATGCAACACCATGTGAAAACAAAACATTACATACTACTAAAATTTTAATATTTGACGTTATAAGTATCACTTAGCCATTAGAAAGGATGGTATGAATAGTATTAACAAAATTATTAAAATATATGGTTTACACATCTATATGTAATTACTTCATTCATGGTTAATTATTTATAAATGAAAATTAATTTTTTTTGAATAAGTGGAATATTTTTCACAAAAACTATTTTTATGGGTAGAAACATGTTTTATCTCTCAGAAATTATATAAATCACTTTTGATGATTTATTTTAATGAAATAATTATATTATAGATTCATTTATTTATTTTATGTTCATTTTATGTGATTTCTCAATATGATATATGAATATATCCATTTTTACGATTAAAAATTGTAATATTGTTTTTTATAAGTCATTTTTGTGGAATTTTGAGCAATTATTTTAAAATTAGAATTTCAAAATTTTAAAAATTTTAATAGAAAAATAAACTTCATTTTTTAACATCTACATTTCAAAATTATCTTAGGACGAAATTTTAATAATATTATGAAAAGATAAAATTTTCATTGAATAGTTAAAATATATAGGTTTTTGTTAAAACCCTTCCTTTTCATTCAATGAATTTAGAAGATAATTTTTTTTAATGTAAATGTATACTTGTAAATATATATCTAATTTAGGTTACTTGAATCAGTTTCATATAGAATTTTGATATAAAAAGTTTATAAACATTTTAAAATTATCTCTTTTCAAAACTGCTTTTCCATCACAAATGTGGGATTAAATTAATCATAAAATTCTCAAGTTATCTGAATTTAATTTTAGTAATGGATTCTATATTTGGAATCTTCATAATTTATATTATATATTATTTTCCATTTAATTTTATACTAAAATGAATAGTGAAAATAGTATATATTAATTACTACACTTAATGTAAAATTGCATTTATTAGGTTGTTAATAAAAAATCAGGGTTAAAATTTCCAAAAAAAAAAATTAAAACACCATTTAATTGAATTTTTTAGACCTCATATATTCTATATTATATAATGAACCATTTCGGAGTCATGTGGCTTCTGAAAAACATGGGTTCACCATTTTCTTTTGAAAAATTACATGTGTTTCAATCACCTAACATATAAAAAGTCACCCACTATCTACTTATATTAACATATAAAAAACCATTTTTTTAGTGAAATACTTTACCAAAATGACTTAATTAGTTACATCCTATCATCCTATAAGTCTTTTTTTTAAAAATACCAGTTATGAAGCCTTATTGTTTAAACTAAAAGAGGTTGTCCAAAGAAGATGTAACATCCCTAAATGAGAGTTTTATTATATTTCTTCCTCCAACTACATAACTTATTGTTAAACATTGATGATATAAAATTCTCAGTATCTTCCATATAATAATATTTTATTATTTTATATTCAAGACGAAAATCCTTTTCCTATCCCAGAAAATGGGTTATGAAATCATCATTCATGTGTATAGTGGGATACCGCCTTGCGAACCAATGTTATTCTTTTTCCATAACCACCTCTCGTGATTGGATATAATGATGGTTAAAAATAATATATATAATATATATTATATTATTATACATATTAAATTATTATATAAAATATTACTCTTTACTTTCGATTCTTTGGGAATACGATAACTTCATTTATGTAGATGACGAATTATTATCTCACGAAGTGATGTAATTCATTTAATAATTAAATGGAAAGTAATAATGATTATTTTATGGACAATTGTTCTATATTAGGCATAAAAATGACTCTAGAGTTATAATATATTTTTAAATTTCATTCATTCAATTCGTTGAGAAATTGGAAACAACATTCATGAATATGTACGACCTACCATCTCCATGAAATGTGTATTTCATTTTCTATATATAACTATAATGAAATACTATAAATACATATATAATTAATATATATTATATTTAAACCAAAAAATAAATTATAGAGATTATGGATCCTTGATAAATGTAAAATAACCAAAACTAAAAAATGAAAACATACACAAAAAACATAGTGGTTATTATACAAGAATATATTTTTTAAAAAATTGTTAATAAATGGTAAATAACATATGATAAGATATATATATATATATGCATGATTTTATAATATATATAATAATTATATATAATTTATTATAAAATAGTTTTGAACATGTATGAATGAATTTGAGACTTAAGATAAGATATTTCAGTCTCACATTTTTTCCCCGTGAGACACTTTCTATACTAACCATGTGCTTCTCTTATGAGGTGTATAAAAATCCCATGAATTTATTTTATACGGATTATATTTAAATTAATTTTTCATTTAAATATCTATTTTTGGATATCTCATTCAGGGAGTTTATTTTTAAAATGTTACAATAGTGGTATGGGATCGTTGTCTCAAATTGAATTCATTGGGACATAAATTATGTTACGCACATATATTCTAATATGGGGTGTATATAATTATTATTTACCATGATATATCATGAATGTCATAAAATTAATTTTGTTATTTATTTCATTTAATATTAATATTTTATAGGGGTTATGATTCAATGTTACCATCATGGTTAGAGATTTACCTCACAATGTCATCATTTATCAGGATTGTTTATGATTAGCTATCCAATTATTAAATATTATGATCTATCTCTTAAGAAACTAATGTATTTTATTCTCATATAGTTACATAATGGGAACACATGTTTTATCATTATTTTACCCTATTTATGTACTCAAAATTTAATACAGACACATTTAAGAAATATATTTTTCATTTCTCTCTTCAATCAAAAATGAATTCTATTCTCAAGAATTTATCTATAAAAATTATTTAAAAAATATTTTCCAAATTACAAAAAATATTTATTATATAAATTTTAACCATTTTTTTAATTTTTTATGATTTCTGTTAATGGAATCCTAACGAAATTTTCCAAAACAATGCACATTTTACTTTTAACATGTATGGCATGAATGAAATTTTAAACCATTAAGTCCAAATCATTTTTTAATGGTTTCCATATAATATTAAAAGATTTTTTTTTCAATGAAATGGTTTCAAAAAATAATTTATGCATTTTTTACTTTTAAAATGCGAATATTAGATGAAATGTTATTTTCCCTAAGAAATACTCTAAATATATTTTTAAATTGATTTTCTATATAAGATGATATACTCGGATGGATGTTAAGATTTAATGGGGATATGATCCAAGGATCCCATTATTTTTCTTCCTTGTAATGGATTATTTCATAATTAAAGGATGTTTACGAAACCAATTTCATTTCAATGGATTATACCATGATAAAATTATAATGAATCCTGATTCTTTTTCTTTAGGAGTCATGATGTAATAAAGTGATGAAATATATATGAAACTAATTTATTTTCCTTGGTTTGGACATTCTTGATTTTCTATAATCTTATGGAAGATAAATGTATTATTTTTGTTATGTTATGGTGGTAAAATTATAATGAAGGATGGTGGTTACATTTTAACCAAAGATGGTGGTTAGGTTATAACCAAGATAGATGGAACCTATATCTCCGTCCGATTATATAGAAAGTGATTAATGTTATATGATCATAAAGGATACATGAGAGGAAATCCCAATCCCAAAAGGGGATACAAGATTGGTTATCCCAAAACCAAAATAGGATACATAGGAGTTTATCCCAAGCGTGAAGTAGTTACATGGGTGGTTAGCGAAATCCTAAAATTTTGTTATTGTCTTGGTGGGTAGCCATGGCATGAGATTTTCTATGCTTGTTGACATGCCACAAATATTTTTATTAAGAAAATTTTGTTTTTCGTGTGAATCATGTTATTTGTGATTTTTCTAGTGGATCATGCTAGTATACTAAGAGGGGGTGGTGAATTAGTGTACCCATGATTTTACCTACTTTTTATTCTCTTACCATATTTCAATCTTAACCTCTGCACATGTAAGAGTGAATGAATCATCCCTATTTACAGAATTATTTTTCCATATTCAATATATAATGTAAAGGATGAACATAACTAAGTATTATTTCACGGTTGACCCTTGATGTGGGTGACGATGTCCTTAGAATGTTCAAGATGATACATGGAACATATTATCCACTATTAATCCACAAAAACATACAAGTGGGCTGGTCAAGTATCACCTTGAAACCATTATGGGAAGTTATTAATCATTTCCCAAAATATACCAAAATCCATCCAATGTTCATTTTATTGAAATCCCACTAGTTTTTCAAAAAAACAAATTTCAAAATAATAAAGATCATATAAACATCAAGATTCCACAAAAAAAAAGATATTCCTCTTTGATCCACTGAGATAAATGATACTTCCCATTCACAAATTAACTGAAAATATATAACATCCACTGAATATAATCCATAAAACTAATTTCATGTTGGATCAACACATTCTCATTAATGCACCACACTTTTTTATTTATGTAATATGTGTGATATTCTCTCACGGTCTATCTAAAAAATATATCAGTCCAATACGTGTTATTTCTCTTATCAATACACATGAGTATAAGAATTAACTGGTAATCTGTGCCCTTGGAATAACTATATACACTATAATAATCTTCTAAAACATATTATTCACATAATAATTCATTATGTCTTATTCAACTTCACAATACATTATACTAAGTGTTTCAATATATATTATGGAATCTCAAACAAATGATTACTACATTATCCAGTTTTCTCCATAGATGTAATATTATTAATGATATTGCTTTTTGAAAGGACTTATTCCCATTTGCGGTTCTTAGGTATTCTTTGTGTACAAACTTTTTATTTTTTTTATTTTATTTCCATTTTAAAATAGGTTCGTGTGAATATTTATTTTCATATGTTTTATGCATACCCTTTTAGTAGACAAGAACAACTACAATGATCATCTTATATTTCATGGGTTCTTATTCTTTTTTCACAAAATTGGTTTATAAGAATTTAAAGACACATCATGAAAACAAAAAATACATATAATTTCCACGATCACATGGAACCTTGTCCTTCGAAAATATAAAGGGATATATAACCTCTATTTATCTCACAAGGTCCTATAGATTTTTTTGTATAAGAGATAAAATCATATTGTGAATGAAACCTGCATTCAATACTTATAGGAAACACTCTTAATATCATTAGATTCTAGAATCATAGAGACACATTAGTTTTTATTCCTTAAGAGATTATGACCTTCATCTTTTATACCATGAAGGAACGCCATCACAAAAAATATTTATTTTATAAAACACTTCATTTTTTATGTTTATTCTTCATTTTATAATAGAAAATATGTTTCATATGATTGTGATCATGATGAAGTCATGAAAATTATGTAATGATATTTAGATGCCTCAAATTAACATCATGTAGACGTAGCAATGAAGCTTCTTTGATGAACATGTACTGTCAGGAAGCTTTCAAGAGAACGCAATATAGTTGGGGAGACTAGATGAACATCAAACAACATAGATAAATGATCATGCGATAAAGTAGTTGAGATTTTTTCAGTGCTACATAAATGGTATTCCAAATTGAAATGGACTCAGTTTTATGATCCCTTTATAAATCAAGACACAGAATGCATGGTCCATAATTCTATTACTGGTACCACAGAAAAATCCCCATAGAACCGCCCTGTCCCACCGCATAACTCTAACGCCATGTCACAACTCATGGTGTTCTACTTCTTCTCACTAATTTGTGACTTCATTTAGTTCTCACTTGAAAATTACCAAGGCTTTACCATGTTTGCTTACCCTTTGTCTATCTAGCTTGGTTGAATTTTTTTTGTAAAACACTACCTTAAAATAAATGTATCATAAGTTGAGATCCCAACCAGACCAAAATACTATCAACACAACTATACTCAATACCTCTTCCACAATGATAAAAATACTCTTGAAATCTATTATCTATTTTTTCAATTAAATTAAAAATCCAATATACTACCGAAACATGATTCATCTCATTTTTGGAATTAAATCATAAAATCCAAATCATCAAATAGTAATGTTAAAAAATATTGTTTCAATCATAAAGATCGATTGATAAATGTTCTTCTGAACTACAAGCCATATCTGCACACATCACATTTAAAATATTAGTTATTTTAAGAAACATTTCCATAAAAAATATCATTTCGAAATAATTAATATTTAACAAGAAAAACTCCATGGTAGAATACAAGAAAACATATCTTTAATTACTAACACATTTAATTTTTATTAATCAAGTGTATTGAAAAAAAATTCAATAAAAATATTACTTTAATTAATTTGGATTCATTAATATCCCCATTTGGTTTTGTTTTCAAAGACCATTTCACATTAAAATTCAATTTTTTATTCTCCCCCATACATAAAAATAAAAAAAAATATATTGGTATGACTGTATTTTAAATGACATTATTCTATAAAAATTTATCTTGTCTTCTATTCACATTCAATCTCCTCAGTACATAAGAGATTCCACTTAAGGAGAAATTTATGTCGATAATATTCAAAGAAATAAGGAATCTCATTTATTAAAGAAAAGAGTGATTTTTTAAAATTTCAATGTATTCATGTGGTAAAACAGTATAGATAATAAGAGTGATCAATTTAGACAACAAATCTATTACTAAAAGTTTGCAGGATATAATTCGTACACAGTAATCTTCATTTAGATTTTGTTCAAAATATGTTGAACTAAAATCCTACATTAATATTAAAAACAATTAATTCATTTAATTGAAATAATTAACTTACTAATTTTTGAATAGATATTATTTTTTTCATTAATATATTAGTTTATCCCCATTCTAAATTATAATTTTTATTAATATAAAAATAAGAAAACGTACATCTTTAGTGATAAAATTGAATTTCAAGAATATTAAATCATCAAATATATACTTTACTAGATCTTCAAACATTCAATGATTCTAGTAAAGATATTCAAATTTTATATTTTTTCATATTTTCACACCATAGTGGGATGATATTTATCATTGCACTTAATTATGATTGGATTTCTTTAATAATGATATTCAAGGAAAATTTCAATAACAATTGAAATAAATAACTCCATGATAGATAACCTCCTGACTACTATAAAATATTTTCATAGTACTCAAAATATACATGGTAATAATGTGGGTTTTCAATGATTTTTCAAATAGATCAATAAGGACAAAAAATATTTCTTAACGAAGAAACTCCTTCCAATTCTACTCTATAATTAAGAATGTTTCTAATTATTTCACTTTTGATGACATTAAAAAATTTATTATTCAAGGGCATCATGAACTTCATAATTTCTATCGTTTTAATATTAGATGTAAAATGCTTATTCACATTAAAATGTATTTCACTTTTATTGTTTTTTTCCTGCTCCATATTATTAGCCAATTATAACTATTCTGTCTATATAACTAAGAACTATTCTTGTATATGCCTATACATCTTTTTAGGTATATAATCCTTCATAAAAATATCATTTTTAGTATAATACGATATCGATGATCTCATATATTATTTAGTATTACTATTTTTTCTGGCATCTATGTCATTAATTTATCTGCAATATGACCTATCATTTTTCACCATCCACAAAAATCACCCGAAATCATATGGTAATTATTTTTAGACAACATATCATGAAATTCATAATTTTCACATTTATTATCATTCAACAAATCTGTTGTTTCATTTGATTCAGATTTTAATTATGTTTTCGGCTTCAGCTTGTTTACACTAGAACTAGTGTATATGACATGTTTTTAAAGGACTATGATATTTTATTTTCTTCCATAGGAGAATAATCTCTTCATTGTTGTGACATTCATATTAAAATTATTCTTGGGTGTATCCCACTAATTGTTTTAACTATACTCTCTTATTTATACACCAAGGAAGACTTTCCTACTTTTCATCATTACCTGTGTATTTTTTATGGTATTTTCTTCATATTAGTATATGATTAGTGCATGGTTGGTATATTACAGAACAAATTATAAATTTTACTACTTAAGTTGTATTAATAATAATAGACTTTGAGAAAATAAAATATATTTTGATAGACAGATTCTTATTCATCAATAATTTGTTATTTACATTTGTAGGATTTCTATTCAAATCAGATCGTCTACCCCAAAAATCTGGCCTACAATAATTATCATGGATAAAAATTTTATGAAATTGTTAAATGACATAATTCACATATTTACAACAACAACAAAAATGGCCAAAAAATGGTGATCTATTCTTCTCTGATAACATTATTCTAGATTTGGAATCAGGTTGCTTTTAAATAATATGTTTCTTTGTCTGGTCTTTTTGTAGGGTAGAATAATTATTGCATGTTTTCATGTCCATATATGATGAAATAGTGGATTTTTCATTAGTCTTCTTCATTGATGCTTGGAAATATTTATTTTTTGGAGCCTGTACATACAAAAGATACAATATTAGTACCAATAAAATATTTTGGAACAATGTTTAGATAGTTCAATGTGAATGAAAAATATTTTTCTTTATATAATATCAATATATTCTTTCCACTTTAATGATTCTTGTTATAAATAGAGATCTTTCTAGAATTTCACTTGGTATAATTTTTTATCGTAGTATTTTGTGAAGATTAATCCTGAATATTCTCAAAATTTTCTAACTTGAGATCGATATCATGATATTTCATATTCAGATAATTCTTCAATCATCAATTATTTTCACCATATCATCACATTATCTCTTGAAAATATTTAATTGTGTATCCTTAAAATTATACAAATTTAATTCTATTTCAAGACACATCATATTCATAAACTTCTTATCATCTTCAATTTCTTTTAGTTTTACATCCCATTGACAATATTTTTACTTGATCATTATGCATTTGATTTTCCATTAGTACATAAATATTTAACTCCTTAACTATCATTTTTATATACTCTAGGTGGGTTTATTTAACATTCATAGAGTTTCTATGTACTTTATTGAATGCATAGATCAATTATGTATAATCATTCAAAGTTACATCCTTATCATAAACAATATATTTTAATTCATTATCAATAAAAGTATGTATTTATATACAATGAAATATATTATGTTATTTTGATTCATTATCTATGATTAATTTCTCATAATTGTATTTGATTTTAAATTGGGAGTCCTTAATATACATTTTAGGTTTAAGAGATTCCTTATGTGTAAGAATTATCTATATAAGGAACTTCTCAATAATTTCTTTATCACACAGATCTATTTTCTATCGTTTTTAACATATGATAAATGATTATTTTAATGTGATAATGTTTCTTCTATGGGATCAATAATTTGTGTGAGAATATAATATCTTTTAAACTTACTTTTCAAATCCTGCACCATCTCTTTAGCTTCTTTTTCAATATGTGACTTTATATGATAAAGTATATTTATAATGAATATTTGTACACGTAAACAATTTTAGGAACATTATTTAGATAATTTTTTTTCTGAATAATAGTCAATAAGTAATTCAATAAACTCTTCTCCATCTCCTATTGAAAAATAATCATCAAAATGATCTTTATAAAATGATTAAATAGAAAATATTGATAGAATACCTTTCTGACTACATCAATTTTGTGATGTGTCCACCACCTTCTTTAAATTATTTATCAGCTTTTTTCTTCTTTATTATATCTTTCCTTTATAGTTTTTTTTCAACCCTTATTTTTGTAACTAATAGAGATAGGAACTGAATTATTAATGTAATACAACCATTTTACTTCTTCAAATTCAAATATACACTTCATAAAAGTCTGATACAAAAAACTAGGAAAATAAGCTAGATCATATAATTTTTGTATCTTGTGATCTAATACCAATTGAAATTCATAGTGAATCATTTTGGTACACTAATGGGGGTGGGGTTGAATCAGTGCACACAAGTTTTTAAAATTTTAATTTTTCTTCTCTTACCGCTTTTTAATAAGAACCTCTGTACTTATTAAAGTAAAATTATATTCACTATTTGAAAACACAATTATAAAATATGAAATATATCATATAATTTAATCAAAACACACAATATTTTTACAAGTTATTCCCTCGATGTGGGTGAGTATGTCCTTAATATGTTTGGGATGATATCTTAAAAATATTCTCTTCTATAAATCAACCAAAAATTATAATTGGGTTGTATATGTATCACACTAAAATAGTTATGGCTGTGTATAATGATTTATAAAATTATATTGGAATCCCAAAAGTGTTCTTTATACTATAATTCCACAGTATTTTAAAATCACATTAAATATTATTATAAAAAAGGTCGAAGGAACATCAGTATGACATTGTAACACAAAATTATCTTCCAATCTATGCCAATAAAACAAATCAATTCTACACTTGTTCAATTCAACTGAAACTCTATGATTTCCATTGAATATAGTCAACATCACTTCTCGAATGGAAACATAGCACACTGTCATTAATGCACTACAAATTTCTTCTTCATGTAATATGCATTATCTTATCTCACATATTGTGAAAACAATCTATTAGTCTAATACATGGTATATCTATTTTCATCTCCCATGAGTATATAAATGCATTGTATTTCAGTGCATATTGTATAAATGTATACATAAGACTCATATTTTGAACCTTATATTTTGTGTATCAATATGTGATGTATTCTTCAACTTATTATGACAGAATATGAAATGATTTAGTATACTTCGTGTAGCCTAAAAGAAAATTCTTACTAATTTATCCAGTTTGCATTATTGATGTAATCTTCATAGAGGAAATAGTTTTTGAAATATGTTCTTCTCCTTTTTGTTTCATCTATATTCTTCATGTAATAACCATTTTATGTGGTTCTGTTATTTCTTTAGAATAATAGGTTTACATGAATATTAATTCGTGAATGTGATATGTCGACCCTTTATAAGGGAGAGAAAAACTAAAATAATAATATTCTATTTTTTGGGTTCTTCTTATTTTACACAAAATAGGTTCGTGAACATTTGAACAAAAATCTTGCCACCAATAATACATAAAATTTTCATTAACACATTTAACCTCGTACTTCAAAAACATAACATGAAATATTTGATATGTTTCTCCCACAATATCCCACAAATTCTCTTGGATAAGAGATAAGATCATACATCTAATGATCCCTACCTCAAGTATTTACAGGTTATTCATATCATCTTAAAACATTATATTATCATAGAGAAACTTTTAGTTTTTTATTAAAACATTATTACCTTGGTATTTTTCATCATGAAAGATCACTATCAACAAAAATATATATTCTCTAAAACAAATTATTGTTTCAATTTAATCATCACTTTAGAGTGAAAGGTATGTTTTATTTGATATTGATCATGATTGAGTCATCATAATGATGTAATGATGCTCATATTTCTTAATTGAACTTAACATGGGAATTGTAAAGAAGCTTATCCAATGAACATGAACTCTCAAACTACTTGCAGGAGAAGAAAATTCAACTTGAGAGCTCATATAATGATCAGATGGATTAGATAAAATATCAAGTGATGAAATGGTTTAAGATTATTCGGTATGACATTAATATAATCCCACATTGGAACAACATCGATTTTATAATCCCTTAATAAATCAAGACATAGAATAAATGGTATATAATTCAGTTACTGGTCCCACATACAAAACCCCTGATCACCACCGCATTGCCACAGCCTGGCTTCACCACCATATCCCCCCACATAGTGGCTTTCCTCCACTCACTTCTTTATGACCCCATTTGGTGTTTCATGCAAATTTCCAAGGCTAAACCATGTTCGCCATCCCATTGGTTGGCTATATTTGGTTGAAGCATGTTTTTTATTAAAACAAACCATTAAAAAAATGTTCCCTAAGATGCACATCTCACGACAAAACTATACTCAAACCCCTATTTGATAATGATAAAAAATATTTTTCATATTTTATATTAGTTCTCCAAATTAAATACCCAAGCTAAAATAGTCCTAAATTAAAATTCATCTCATTTATTGAATTCAATCATAAACTCAAAATATTTAAATCATAATTTTTTAAATATTGTGTCAATATAAGATAACCAATGACACAAGTTATTTTGAACTACAAACATGTTTTTAAATCATCACATTGAAATTTTGATTTATTTATAGCAAAATTTCTAACCAAATTATCATTTATAAATATTGAATATTTCACATGAACAATTCAATAGGGGAACACCCGAACACCTGACATCAATTTCACAAAAAAATTAATTTTTATTAAATAAGGTTATTGGCAAAAATTTCAAAAAAATTATTAATTTTAAAAAATTTGGATTCTTTAATTTTATTATATTATGATCTATGTTTTGTGAACTTCCAATATTTATTAAATGATTAATGTTTATGATCTATTATATAAATTTCATTGTTTTATAATGTTATTATCATGTTATCATTCCCATATGCTCTTGTTATATTGATATCTCCCTTATTAATGCATACTAAGGATCTGAGGTCATACTTTATTACCTTACTTTCCTCAGGATATGACGGAAAATATTATTTATGATTTCTATAGTAAGGGTGATATTTATGAAGAATATAATGTAATATATTGTAGCTCACTTGTGGACAAGTTTGTTTGTTCACATGTTTCTGAAGGAACTAGGACAAAAAGATTATGGCATGGATCATTATGTCATGTAATGAATATTCATATATAAAGATGTAATATTTATGTATGAGAATTTTGGGGCTTTAAATGGATAGGGAAAACTATAATTCCCAAGCTTGGGGTCACATATTGGTTCATCGATAAACATAAGTATGAGATAATATTATATTCGATATATTTGGTAGATGAATTTTCATAATTTTTTTAGAAATATCCATTCTATAATTTAATTCAAAAATAAATTATTTATCAACGGTCAAAAATAAAATATATATTCAAACCCATGATTAAATAGTTTTTGTAAAAAAACAGAAGAAAAATTCATTGAGAAAAAATTTCAAAAAAAAAATTGAGGCTTCACCCACATGTAAATCCCTTGAATTAAATGAAATATTTTAAAACAATATATATGAATTAATGGAGATAAAAAATATATCAAAAATATTATTTTTTTTCACACCATTAATAAATTATATAATCATGTTTTTAAATATTTCCCATTAAACCTTTATTTCATTATGATATAATGATCATCAAACAATCGAATTATCAGAACAAGGATGTTTGAGACAAAAGAAATGATTATTATTACACATTCATTGATATAAAAATAATAATTTATATAATATTAAAATTTTTGTTTATAATATTTAATATTTAAATTTATTACACATAAATATATTTTTATGGGGATAATCATTTCAGAAATAATTGATTTTAAAATAATCAATTTATCCATTTTATTTTTATAAAAACCCATCATCAAAGTAAAACCTATAAATTAGATAATATAAAAATTTTAAATAATTATGATTATTTAATTTATAATAGAACACAATTAAATTAATTTACAATATTTTATAATTATTAATTTTTACAAGACAAGAATATTTTCCTATCATTTCATTATCATTGTTGTTTCATGTGATTCGATCAAGAGTGGAAGGTGATAAAATGTACTAATATAAATGAGTATTATAAGATTGTAGGAATTATTACATAGTTGCAGATTCCCAAATGTTACATTAACATATAGAAATGCATAATGTTCAATTTCACCGCTAAAATAAAGAACACCATGAATGAAGAACATAAAGTAATTTTTCTATTGTCCAAAGAGTGGAAGATAACATTCTCATAAAGTATATAAGATAATGGGGAAGGAATTAAAATGATTATATTTTACAATATGGAATAATGGAGAATTTGAGAGAGGGGTCTATTAGTTATATTAATGAGAAAAATATATTTCCCCTTATAAAATCCCGAACAGAACACCCACATAATTACAAGGATCTTCCCTTTCTTAGTTATGAAGGAATGATAATTATGGGAAAATCTATATTCTCTATTTCAATGTATCTATCACATGGAACCTCTTATACAACATTATATTACACACCAACACCTCGACATTTTTTACCAAAAAAATATTTCTTTATTTTAATGTGTATAAATCCATGGTCCCAGGGTTCAAGGAATTCCATGGAAATTAAACATCTCTTATTTAAATAACCTTACTAAGAACAGAACAATAGTGCTACAAAATCAATTTTAAAACTATTTATGTAGTTATTTAATAAACAAACACATAAAATACTATATGTAATATATTTAATCTATTATATTTTTTTGAAATCCCATAGTGTAAAATTAAATGAACGAACTTCAAGACCACATTCAATTATACAAGGAATGTTTTTTAAGGAAATATACATTTAGATATATATAACCACTACATAGATTCTGATATCTGAAGCACGCCTGTCGTGGGGCGTGGAAAAACAATATTTTATTTACCTAAGTACAGTATAGCAGTTGATCCTAGGTAGTCTCCCGAAGAGGAGTGCACCCAAAACAAGGTTGTCACTTTTTGTTGGTTTTATTAAAAAGATTGGTTTTAACAAATTTTAATGACTATGAGAGAAAAAAACAACAAAAATTGATTGATTTTAACAAATTATAAAGACGGTGATCGGATTTGGTTCTGCTAGACTTAGTGTTGTGCCATCATGGTTTCCAAATTTTATCTCTTCTTCATCCTTAAACTGGTAAGAGAGATGTGATTAGAATTTCCCTTTCTAAAACCTTAGATTGGTCTATCCTCCTTCCAATGTGTTTAGGGTTGTAGAAGGTCTCTTGATTAATTAGAGCAATCCCAGACCTGGAATTGTTGTTCCCTAATAAACCAAGATTTCGACATACAATCCTACACACGTGCTTGACAACCGTCGAGCAATCACCACCCAACCCTAATCATGTTCCACCGTATACAGATTAGAATTAGCTGGAGGGAGATGTGATCATCGACCAAAGAAATTTATAATTTCAGAATAAAAACCATAACACAACCGCATTCGGAATTTAATACTGAATTATGAATTGGAACCAGAAGAAGAAAGAAGAACAAATTTTATTCATTTCAAGCACAAAACTCAAGCACAACACATAGGTCCAGCCTCCCCTTTTTCCGATCACTCAAATTAAACTACCCCTCCATGGATGGGGTAAGAGAGATAATTTGGGAGAGGAGAGACATTTTAAAACAAAATAAATAAAAGAAAAATCTGAGAAGTTCTTCTCCTTGGTGCCCCAGAAGGAATGGGGTGGAGAATGGGATGGATTGAGGGGGAGGAGCTCTCCTTCTTTTATAGGCAGAATTCGACCCACGAAAGTCTGAGCATTTTCGACCCCATTAATGACCTCTTCACGCGTTCCACCCTTCATGAATGTTGTGCACAATTATCTTGGCCGTATCTCCCCAAAATTTAAGATCATTTGAAATCCAGATGGATGAGTTATGAATTTTGCATTCTTGATTTCTGTTTCTGGACGAAGTTTCCAGGATGGTTCCTCCAAATGTATGTCGTTTAATGGACTCCTTAATGACTTCCGAACTTCTCCAAACTTCTTATAGAGTCGCCACTGTATGTCCTCGTCATATCCCAGATGGAAAAACATCATTTAGATAATTGTAGGCCTAGTTTGATGTCCTTTATGTTGGGTGGGTCCACGCTATCCGCCCCGAAAAATTCCCAACTTCAATGAATTTTTATACCCATTAGATGGCCGAATCAGCTCTTGGTCCAGAAGACAAAAATGAAGTAAATAAAATAAGGATTATAAAAAAATTTGAATCAGAAAATTTGGAATTTTATTGTTTCTGAAATGACCGAAATACCCCTGACTTAAAAATCTGTCAAAAATCCAGAAATAGTCATTTTTCACATTTGGGTTCAAAATAACACTAAAACCTAAAAACATGACAATTACCCATCCAATAACACTTTTTTGGGAGTATAAACAATGATATTCAATATAAATTAATTGAAAATATTTGCTCTATCAATTACCCCACACTTAAACTATGCTTTTCCTCAAGCATAAAATCTCAACATGGAATTCAAAGGGCACCAATGTCACCAATATTTAAATTTCAAATGGAATAAAATCAAATGATTATCAATGTCCAATCAAATTTTCCAGTTCCAAAAAAATAACAATTTAATTTCCCATTTTTCAAAGAAACAATCAATTCATGCATTTTACTTTTCCCCTTTGAAAAATAATGAAGCTTCTCCTTTCATTCATTCAAGCTTCTCAATTTATTATTATTAAACATGCCAAATCATGACCTACCCCACATTGAATATTTTCTCTCATCACTCATGACACAATTAATAGTGGAGTTATGCTCATATCATGAGAACATGCTCCTTACCCATAGGCTTGTACAGTAACTACTTTCTCCACTTTTAAAGACAAAACACACATAAAATCATGAGGACTTGCAATAAAGGTTCAAATGACTCTGTGGCTTAGGGTTGGTGGGTAAATGATTGAAATAATTTAAGGCCAGAAGTAAGAGGTTTGACTCTTAAGTACAATGCATGATTAATCAAGTGAAAACACAAGATGAACCTCACTCAAATCCCCTTGAAATGTGAATCACAACACCACCCCCCTTTAAATGACATGGGTCATGAGTCAATAAATGATTACAAAGAATGATATCATCCATGTTCTCCCTGTTTTTTTTGTAAAGCTCCAGAAAGGCACATCTTTATTTTGATTTTTTTTCTTTTTTTTATGGAGAACCGGATGAAATGAAAGAAGCATAATGAAATGATGAATCATGCCCAATTTTCTAATAATACATTGCCCAAAATGATGACGCACACATTACACCACCCAAAAATGATACATATCCCAAGGAACGCACACGAAAGGCCCTTACCCCACACTCAAACATGAAATAACCATGCAAAAATACTAAAAGTGCAGGTAGGTAAGGAAAAATTGGATTGTAATGTGGCTTAAACCTATAAGGCAATTCATGGCATCTAAGGGCTTACGAAGGATAAATGTAAAGGTGGGTCTTAGGATAAAATGTGGCTAGCCAAAGAGATGTCTCAATCATTTTAAATGTGGTTGTGTACAATCATAGCTTTGAAAAGTTTCAATACAAGTTCTAGCAGGTGGCACGTCCCAAGATCACTCAAGAAATATGCTCAAGATACAATAGGAAATATTTGGTCTAGAAATCCTCTCAGGAATGAGAATATGATATTAGACAATCACTTATGGCATGATTAATAATAACAAATTAATTCACATGAATTTCAGAAATTCAAAGAATGAAAAATGGAAGGGAAATTTCATTTACATGAATCAATTAATTCCCTTAAATCATGAGTCCTTATTTCAATATCCTTGCTTCACTTTAATCATCCAATTATCCATTTTAATCATTCAATCTCATTAACATTGAAATCTAAAACATGGCATCACAAGATTCCTAAGAAACTCATGTCTCCTAGAGAAGTCAAGTAAAACATGAATTCAAGCGTGGGCATGCCTTTTTTTGATTAATTTTTTAAAAGACTAAAAAAGTAGGGAATAAAGTCGGATAATATAGAATTGAAACTCATAATCCCCTGTCAAATGGATCCTTTTCTTCACGATGTATAATCCCACAACACCCTCTTCATTAATGGACCTGAAAAAAATGAAAACAATTGATAGTGCAGGCCCGTTCAATCATGCTGGTAAATGACTAAGAAGACAAGTGGAAAACGGGGGAAAATGCGGGTTGCCTCCCGGTAGCGCCTTTGTTTAATGTCGTTGGCTCGACAAAACAAAACAAAACAATTTTTTTTTGAAAAATCTACTGGACTATAAGATTTACTCCCCCACACTTAATTTATGTAGTGTTCTCAATGCATGTAAATGTATGTCTCAAAAAGTTGGAGTTACTGCATTTAATCAAGTGTAAAGGAATGATGCAACCTGGTAGGTGTTCATTTGTATTCAGGATGAAGGAGTGTGATCTCCTCCACTGGTTCTTGAGGTATGGTCCCATGGAACTTCTTTAGCCTCTGCCCATTTATAGTGAATGGGTTTCCTCCTCCTTCCTTTTGAATCTGCACAACACCAAAGGGATATATATGAGTAACAGTAAAGGGGCCTTCCCTTCTGGAATGAAGTTTACCTGGCATAAGCTTAAGTCTGGATTTGAAGTGTAACACGTGATCTCCAGGGTTGAAGGTTCTTGGTTGAATTATCTTGTCATGGGCCATCCTTGTTCTCTCTTTATAGATCATTGGGTTTTCAAAAGATTCCCTTCTAATTTCCTCTAACTCTTGCAACTGCAATCGTCTTTATTTCCCAGCTTTCTCAAGGTCCAGATTCATCTCTCTGACCACCCAGTAGGCTCTATGCTCCAACTCTACAGGAAGGTGGCAAATCCTTCCATAGATCAATCTATAGGGACTCATTCCTATCGGTGTCTTGTAGGCTGTTCTGTATGCCCATAATGTATCATCTAACTTTTGGCTCCAGTCCTTCCGGTTGGGTTTAACAGTCTTCTCCAGAATGGCTTTGATTTCTCTATTAGAGACTTCTACTTGGCCATTTGTTTGGGGATGGTATGGGGTAGATGTTCTATGATGTACCCCATACTTCTTCAGCAATGCTTCCATTTTCCTGTTGCAGAAATGAGTTCCCTGATTACTGATGATTACTCGTGGCACGCCAAACCTACAGAAAATGTTAGCCCTAACAAAATCACAAACAACTTTTGCATCATCAGTTCTGGTTGCTTTTTCTTCCACCCATTTTGAAACATAGTCTACAGCCAAAAGAATATATGAATTTCCAAATGACATTGGGAATGGTCCCACGAAATCTATGCCCCAAACTTCAAAAATTTCACAAAAGGTTATTGGTTTTTGTGGCATTTCATGTCGTTTGGATATGTTACCAGAAAATTGGCATTTTTCACATCTTTTACAAAATTCATATGCATCCTTGAATAAGGTGGGCCAGTAGAGTCCAGATTCTAAAACCTTTCGGGCAGTCCTCTGAGGTCCAAAGTGGTCTCCACATGATAATTTATGACAAAATTCAAACACTGATTCAATTTCACTTCTTGGCAAGAATCTTCTTATGATTTGATCATTACAAATTTTCCACAGAAACGGATCTTCCCAAATGTAAAATCTTGATTCAGATTTAAGCTTATGTTTTTGATGAGAGCTTAGATGAGAGGGTACCTGAGATGTTACCAAATAGTTGACAATGTTGGCATACCATGGTACTTCACTGTTGATGATGTAGAATTGTTCTCCAGGAAGCTCATCATTACGTGGGTTCTGCTTTGGTATTTCTGATTCAGCGGTGTGGGGTAGTCGACTCAGATGACTAGCCACTTGATTTTCAGTCCCCTTCTTATCTTTGATTTCAAAATTGAACTCTTGTAAGAGT
Organism: Viscum album; assembly: GCA_963277665.1. Classification (NCBI taxonomy): domain Eukaryota; kingdom Viridiplantae; phylum Streptophyta; class Magnoliopsida; order Santalales; family Viscaceae; genus Viscum; species Viscum album. The sequence goes on along the minus strand of OY728136.1, from coordinate 796,284,417 downwards.
AGCATCCATCTCACCAACCGTGGTTTAGCATCCGCCTTTTTCATTAAGTACCTAAGAGCTGCATGATCAGAAAAAACAACAACTTTAGTGCCCGGAAGATATGATCGGAATTTATCTAGTGCAAAAAAACTGCAAGGAACTCCTTCTCTGTGGTTGTGTAATTTATTTGTGTTTCATCCAAGGTCCTTGATGCGTAGGAGATGACTTGAGGCTTGCTGTCAATTCTCTTTGATAGAGAGGCTCCCACTGCTTGGTTAGATGCATCACAAAGTATCTCGAAAGGGTAATCCCAATTGGGTGGCTGCATTATTGGTGGTGTTATCAGCCTTTCCTTTAATTCATCAAATTATTCCTTACATGCACAATCAAAATTAAAGTTAGAATCCTTTATAAGTAATCTTGAGAGAGGGAGAGAAATCTTACTGAAATCCTTGATGAATCTTCTGTAAAATCCCGCATGCCCTAAAAAGGATCTAACATGTTTGACACAAGTTGGATATGGTAAGGAATTTATTACATCAACTTTTGATTTATCAACCTCAATCCCATTTTTTGAAATTATGTGCCCCAACACTATCCCTTTTTCAACCATGAAATGACATTTTTCAAAATTTAAGACAAGGTTCTTTTCAATGCATGTTTTCAAAACTTTTTCCAAATTTCCCAAGCAAAGATCGAATGAATTGCCAAAAACTGTGAAATCATCAAGAAACACCTCAAAGAAATCCTCAATGTGGTCCGAAAAAATACTCACCATACACCGTTGAAATGTACATGGGGCATTGCATAGCCCGAAAGGCATCCTTTTGTAGGCGAATGTTCCAAAAGGGCAGGTGAAGGTTGTCTTCTCCTGGTCTTCTGGTGCAATTGGTACCTGAAAATATCCTGAGAATCCATCTAAAAAACAGTAATGAGTATTTCCAGCTAACCTTTCAAGCATCTGATCAATGAATGTAATTGGAAAGTGATCTTTTCTGGTAACTTGATTTAGCTTCCTGTAATCTATACACACTCTCCAGCTGTTTTGTATTCTCATGGGGATCAATTCATTTCTTTCATTTGTGACAGTGGTCTGGCCAGTTTTCTTGGGGACTACATGAATTGGGATGACCCATTGAGAATCAGAGATTGGGTAAATGATATCAGCTGCTAACAATTTCTCAATCTATTTCTTAACGACCTCCATGATTGTGGGATTGAGTCTTCTTTGAGGTTGTCTAACTGGCCGAGATTCACTTTCTAAAAATATCCTGTGAGAGCATACCTTAGGGTTTATTCCAGGAATATCACCTAAACTCCATCCTACAGCTTTGACATTCCTTTTGAGAAGGTCAATCAACGTTTGTTCTTGTGAATGGGATAGGTTATTGGCAATGATTACTGGAAATTTCTTTCCTTCCATTAGGTAAGCAAACTTCAAGTCACATGGCAAAGGCTTCAGCTCTAAACATGGGGGTTGTTCAAGGGATGATATTCAATTTAGGTTTCCTACTTCTAACGTTGAATTCTCGGGAATAATATTACTTCCTTTTAACAAATCATCGAAAAAATCAGATTTTACCTCATCCTCCAACATGATATCAGAATTTTCAGGTTCATGGGAGTTATAAAATTCAAATGAAGAGTGTTATCCCAAAGATAAAAAGTCATGAAGCATACCTAAGTCTTCAATTGGTTCTATACCTTCATCATGGGAGATTGCATAAAGTGAGTGATTGCTGGATGGGTGTTTCATCGTATCAAGAATATTTAAGTGTACCGTACTATCTCCGAGCTCCATGGTGAGTGTTCCTTCATGCATGTTGATGATTGTCCTTGTTGTTTTCAAGAATGGTCTCCCTAGGATGATGGGAGATTGGGATGGTGCTCGGTCTTCCTCTATGGTAAGGACATAAAAGTCTGCTGGAAAGATTAATCCTCTCACTCCTAGAAGTACATCTTCAACGACTCCAGCTGGGAAAACGGTGGATCTGTTTTCTAATTGTACCACCACCCGAGTTGATTTTAGTTCTCCGATCTTCAAAGATGAAAACACAGAGTGAGGAATCACATTTATCGAAGCTCCAAGATCACATAGTGCATCAGTAAAATTTAATGAACCGATAGTGCAGGGAATAGATAAAGTCCCTGGATCTTGACATTTTTGTGGTATCGGTGGTGTGATCAATGCTGAGACGCTTCTTCCTAAGTTGATTCTTTCATTTCCATCCAGCCTCTTTCTTTTAGTACATAGCTCCTTTAGAAATTTTGCATATTTAGGGATTTTCCTGATTGCATCCAGTAGTGGAATGTTAATCTCAACTTTTCGAAATGTTTCCTGAATTTCCCGTTGAAGTCGTTCTTCTTCGTCCTTCTTTGACTCAACCAATGCTGATGGGAATGGTGCTGGAATATTCTTTTTCTCCCTTTGTTGTTTCTGCAATGGTGTTTCTTGTCTTTCTTTCTTGAACCTTGTTATTTCTACTTTGTTGTTGACTCCATTTTTTGGTTGGAAAGGATGAGCTTCAGCAGGTTCCCTAGATTCATCCTCGTCATATTGTTCTGGTGGATTAAGCTCCTTCCCGCTTCGGGTTGTGATTGCACTAACATTCTCTTTTGGATTGAGAATTGTTTGTGCATGAAGATTACCTTGGTTCTTGGTGAAAGCATCCATAATGCTTGCAAATTGATCAGCTAGCTTGTCCATCTTATCTTCTATTCCTGCAACTCTTGTCTTCAGTTGTTGGTCTTCATTTGTTGGCGCACTTGTGGATGGTTGCTCATAATTATTCCGCTGGAAAGGTGGTGGTTGAAAAGTTTGTTGTTGTTGGAAGGGATTATGATAAGGTTGTTGGAATGCTATCATGTTCTGATATTGCTGTTGAAAAGGTGCTCTGGCTTGGTTCTGTTGAAACACATACCCTGGTTGGGTTTGCGGTTGGTATTGCCTTTGTTGATAGGCTGCAACACAACTTTTTGTCCCCTGCACTTCTGGACATTGATCAGTGTAATGAGAATTAGAAGAGCATAAACCACATACCTGATTCGGTCCTTGTTGTTCCTTCACATGGTTCACAGCTATTTGTCGCACCAACCTGGTGAGTTCACCCATTTCATTCCTAATTAAATCTACTGAATCAGATGTTCTTACCTCATGGATCCCTCTGGTGATCATACCTCGAGTTCCAAACTGCTGTGAATTTTGTGCAATCTTTTCAATCAGAATTCTTATATCTGCAGGTGGTTTATCAATGAGGGCTCCTCCCGATGAGGCATCTAGTAGATTCCTGTCATTGTCAAGCAATCCTTGGTAGAAGCACAAAAGGAATTGGTCCTCTTCTATTTCTTGGTGCGGACAACTTTCACAAAGCTTCTTGAAACGTTCCCAGTATTCGTAGAGTGTTTCTCTAGTTGATTGATGGATGACATAAATCTCCTTCTTTATTGCAGTGCTCCTATATGTTGGGAAGAATCTTTGTAGAAAGCATTTTTTTAGATCTTCCCAGTCACTGATCTCCCCCGATTGTAGATTGTACAACCATTCCTTTGCTGCTCCCTCTAGTGAGAAGGGGAAAGCCCTCCACTTCACATGCTCTTCCGCGACTGCTCGAGGTTTGAAGCTGGAGTAGACATAGGTGAATTCTTGAATATGTCGATTTGGGTCTTCACCTGCAAGACCATGAAATTTAGGAAGCACTTGGATCATGTTAATTCGCAATTCAAAATCATTTTCTATGGCAGGAATTGCAAGTTGATAATTTTGATTGACAAATTGAGGTGCACAGATGTCACGTAGGGTTTGGTTGGGATTTACAGCCATTATTAAAGGTTCAAAGTCTCCACTCAAGGTATAACTTGAATCAGTGAGATTTATTTCTTCGAAATCTTTGGGAAGATTTTGATTTCTCAATTTGGTTATTGTGCGCGCAATTTCTGGATCAAATTCTAATAAATTGCTATTTGAACTACGGGTCATTCAAAAGAGATTTTTTTTTTTATTTTTTTTTTAAAAAAAAAATTTGAGGCACTGCCTCCCCGTCAACGGCGCCAAGTTTGACGCACGCCTGTCGTGGGGCGTGGAAAAACAATATTTTATTTACCTAAGTATAGTATAGCAGTTGATCCTAGGTAGTCTCCCGAAGAGGAGTGCACACAAAACAAGGTTGTCACTTTTTGTTGGTTTTCTTAAAAATATTGGTTTTAAAAAATTTGAATGAATATGAGAGAAACAAACAATAGAAATCGATTGATTTTAACAAATTATAAAGATGGTGATCGGATTTGGTTCGACTAGACTTAGTGTTGTGTCATCATGGTTTCAAAATTTTATCTTTTCTTCTTCCTTAACCTGGTAAGAGAGATGTGATTAGAATTTCCCTTTCTAAAACCTTAGATTGGTCTATCCTCCTTCCAATGTGTTTAGGGTTGTAAAAGGTATCTTGATTAATTAGAGAAATCTCAGACCTGGAATTGTTGTTCCCTAATAAACCAAGATTTCGACATACAATCCTACACACGTTCTTGACAACCGTCGAGCAATCACCACCCAACCCTAATCATGTTCCACTGTATACAGATTAGAATTGGATGGAGGGAGATGTGATCATCGACCAAAGCAATTTATAATTTCAGAATAAAAACCATAACACAACCGCATTCGGAATTTAATACTGAATTATGAATTGGAACCGGAATAAGAAAGAAGAACAAATTTTATTCATTTCAAGCACAAAACTCAAGCACAACACATAGGTCCAGCCTCCCCTTTTTCCGATCACTCAAATGAAACTACCCCTCCATGGATGGGGTAAGTGAGATAATTCGGGAGAGGAGAGACATTTTAAAACAAAAGAAATAAAAGAAAAATCTGAGAAGTTCTTCTCCTTGGTGCCCCAGAAGGAATGGGGTGGAGAATGGGATGGATTGAGGGGGAGGAGCTCTCCTCCTTTTATAGGCCGAATTCGACCCCCGAAAGTCTGAGCGTTTTAGACCCTATTAATGACCTCTTCACGCGTTTCACCCTTCATGAATGTTGTGCACAATTATCTGGGCCGTCTCTCCCCAAAATTTCAGCTCATCTGATAACCGGATGGAGGAGTTATAAATTTTTCATTCTCAATTTCTGTTTCTGGATGAAGTTTCCAGGATGGTTCCTCCAAATGTATGTCGTTTAATGGACTCCTTAATGACTTCCAAACTTCCCAAAATTTCTTATAGAGTCTCCACTATATGTACTCGTCATATCCCAGGTTGAAACACACCATTTAGATAATTGTATGCCGAGTTTGATGTCCATTATGTTTGGTGGGTCCACGCTGTCCGCCCGGAAAAATTCCCAACTTCAATGAATTTTTATACCCTTTATATGGCCGAATCAGCTCCTGGTCCTGAAGACAAAAATGAAGTAAATAAAATAAGGATTATAAAAAAATTTAAATCCGAAAATTTGGAATTTTATTGTTTCAGAAATGACCGAAATACCCCTGACTTAAAAATCTGTCAAAAATCCAGAAATAGTCGTTTTTCACATTTGGGTTCAAAATAACACTAAAACCTAAAAACATGACAATTACCCATCCAATAAAACTTTTTTGGGAGTATAAACAATGATATTCAATATAAATTAATTGAAAATATTTGCTCTGTCAATATCTCACTGAAATAAATATTATTTTCTTAATAAATATTAAAAATCCTATATAATTCAACCACATTGTAATCTCACCAAAATTCTACTTAAGGGAAAATAAAATATTTTGAGTTCAACAAAACTATAAAAAGTCAATTTATGCCAAAAGTATAGTAAATTTACAATTTTACTCTCAATAAGGGGACCTTCCTAGGAAAAATTAAATTAATGTAAGTCTTTGTTATGGTGTTATGGGTTTATACACATAGTTTTATAATTCTTAAAAACATATAAATTCCACATGTGATATAAAAACATACACTAAATGCCATATTTTTAAAATTTTTGTTCGACCAGTATTGTTTATATAAACATTATATTCATTATTTTCAACCATAATATTTTACCATTGAGTTCATGATCGAATCACTCTGTGTTATGATTCCACTTCTAATTCATCTTCTAGGTAATTACCATGAAATTTTAATTTTTTATCTATGTAATTTGTGTTAAAATAATCCATTTACTGGCAATTTTATCCCATATTTAAAATTAAACATCAATGTTGAGAATTTTTTTCAATAATTTTAACATAGTTTATATAAATGATCTTATTTAGGTTTTAAAAAAATAACTTATTATCTATTATAATTTTTGAATGACAATGAAATTTATTCTATTTATAAAATAAATATATATTCATTGAGTGAATTAATTTTTATGAAAATATTTTTTAGTTTTATATATTATTAAGTGGTTTAGAATTAATTTTAGCATGTTTTAAATTTTCAATGGAGACATATTTTCTTTAGGACATAGAAATGCCTTATTTTTGGTACACACCACTACATGATTTAAATTAGTTAAATAATTTCTTGATATTCAATTCATAATGATTTGTGTATTCTCCATTACATTCACATAGTATTTTGACTATTACATCTATCCAATGCTAATGTACTTTTAAAAGGAAAAAAGAAAAACAATATTCGGGGGACTGAAAAAGTTAATACTAAGGAGAATATTCCTTAACTATAAACACACACATAGGGGGTGGGGATCCCATTATAGATAAATAAATACAAGAATTAAAAAATTCTATGACTTTGTTACCCTTGTGCTACGTTTATAGAATAATCAAACTATTGTTGATGAATATTTTACTTATGATCTTATTATAAGAGATAGAACAAAAGATGGTGGTATTTTTTATCATGGAATTTAAAATAATGGAATAATTAGTTTCAATTTCGGTAATAATAATACATTAGGCATTGAATATCTCAATCCCATTGGTGACGGTACAAGATTATTTCATTAGTGAGCCCTTAGACCATAAAAGATGACAAAGGTGAAGACCATAAAACCTATTGAGTCCTGAAAAATCCCTCCGCTAAATAAAACAAAATTTTTATAACTATCCATATAGTTCTTGAGGATACAGATGGGGGGGGGGATCAAACAGACCAATCTCCGTCATACTTTATGCATCTAGGAGGTAAATTTTTTTATTCCACCAACCATTAACATTCTCAAGAAGGGTAAAGCTCCCAAATTTTTTACAAAGGCATATAGACAACAACCAATCTTGTGAATGTGAAAAGAAAATCAATTCATGAGTTTGAATTACCTTCAAGCCTATCCAAGTTCATTTCATTCATGATTCATTACACTAAATCTGTAAAAAAAAATTATATAACTTATTACTATCCTTAGTATTTCTACCTATGGTATTGTAAAAATTATAAAGTTAACCCATTAGGGTAGATCCCTAAAATTCATGTTTGAATAATTCACCAAAACTCTTTCATATATAGACTACCCAAAATCATTATAATAATAGATAGAAATTCATTTATTACATGGAAGTCTAATAGAAGGTGAATTTGAAAAAATGTAAGATCTCCTTAAGCATAAACACCTCATTAGTCGAATTGATGTGATTATGAATTCAAAAACATGGTATGTTTAACCTCACCAGAATATCTTTTCACGATATATATCTTCCTCATCCATCTAGTTCATTGTTTAAATGGAAAATCTCATGGTGGGATTTTATTGAGAAGATTCCCAACATAGTGTCTAGAAGTTGAATCTTTCATAGTCTGAGGTCAGTTTGACAGAGATAAAGATCACATAATATTCGGTATTGAGGATTTATTGGTAGGATGTGGGGTGTATTAAAGCATACTATAATGAGATATCTAGGGTTGGAAACCCTTAGAACATGAGAATAATTCTCATATTGTTGTGCATCCAAATGATAAGATCCCCATTCCAAATAATCCAACCCAACTGTTGCTCACTCTTTAGAATATAAACATAAAACATATACCATAATATAGATATCTCCCCACATAATTTCTTCCATATCAAGACCATAATGTTTTGAGATGAAATTGGAAAATATATATTGGCCTTCTATTACCTTTCCAACTAGTTCTTCTTACATGCGTTGTATGGCCCCCATGACACGGATAACTTTAATACTACTAATTACCATTTCATTTAACATATTATCCCATGAGGACCAGTGACACCTCCCATTAATGTGATAGTAATATATTATGGTTGATATGATTGAATCAATGCTCTTTAAAATAGTCATTGGAAAATTGAGGATAGTCATGATGTTTAAGTGGCTGAACGTGAGAACAAAGATGATGAGGTGACTCATCCCCTAAATGTGAGAAAACAATTCTTCTAGTTGAGGATTTGTTTGGAAAATTTTTCCCCCATAGTATAAAAATGAGGAATATAAAGCCTTACCATCGATAGAAAAGATCCCATACAATCATTGTGTGATTTCATTAATTAGACTCCTAATATCCCCAAAATATTATCCCCCATTTTCTCATCATTTTTTTATATACACGCTTCTCTTACCCCAATTAATGTTATTCCCACACCATTTGAAATAATACTCCATTATCATATTGAATTTTCAATTATATCTATGGATTTCAACAATTAAAAAGACTATGTAATATTTGAAGAAGATGTGTGGGACTAAATTTAGCTGAGACCTACATTGAAATGTGTGTATGTTTCCATTAATAATGATTCTCGTAGATATATACATAGTTATTTTCGAATAAAAATTACTTTTCAAGTGAATAATGGATCTCCTTGACTTATACCAAATAATTTTTTTATGAACCCTGACTTCCTCCACTAAAAAGTAATTACAAACTACAGTGAGCTATTACACCGTGAAAAAGGATGGTCACCCAACAGAAGAAAACCATATGAGGAAACACCCAAATGTTGAAACTCTGATTTGGAATATCAAATTTATGGAACATGTCTATTTTAAAAGTAATGTTTTATATGATAGTATTCTTATTAATGTCTGTAATCATTTATTTGGTCATGGAAATTTATTCTTGAGAAGACATAGTTCAAATAATACTGTGATTTTCCTTAGTGACCAATAGATGATGGTGAAATGTGAGCCTTCTTTTGATGATGCTTGTGAGAAACATATAATGATAATTTTAAACAAATAATTGGATTATAATGATTAAAAAATAATAAATCCTTCACTTTGGGGTAACAACAAGGGTGGTTTCCTAGACCTCCTGAGTTAAGTTCCTTCCCTAGAAAAAATAATAGATGGATTTGATTACATCTCCATTAATGAGGATCCAAGAGGTTATGTACAATGAAATCGGGATATTTTTGGGTTTAGGTGAGATATCATGGTTAATATTAGGGAAAAATTCCCACATATACATTCTGTTAGATAGGTTTTCAAAGAATTATTTATTGGAATTGGACACTACACAAGAAATAGGGTGAGTAATTTCTACAATAGCCCTTGGGTAACTGTATTACATGCAAGGATTAGCTTCAAAAAGTAAAATTTTATAATGTGATTTTACCATTACTCCCACCACTTCAATATAATTGGTGAATAAAAAATCCTCTTAAACGATATTTGGGGTGGTGGTCTGTTTCTTCCATTTTATATATCCCAAAAAAACATTGTATGTTTTCCCCCTCCTTGAACAAGGTAGATCTTGACCATTTTATCACTGATCATTATTACTCAAAAATAATATCAGATAGATTTTTAGTTTATAGATAGAGTTTCAGAGTAACATGTAATCCCACACATACTCATGGCCTTTTTAATTTTCTTCAATATCAGATTTATGAGAATATATCTTGTGATAGAGAAATGGTTTTTTCTTGATACATGTTTTGTGGTATCCTTTATGATTTCTAATATTGTTATATAAACCAACCCATGAATTATCTTCCTCGGGTTGTTTCAAGGATGTGGATACTAGAAATTCATAGTTGGGGTATGAAAACCATGGATTGGAGATGAAACATCAGTCACTTTCCACTAATATGGGAGAACATAATGAAAATTGGAGATTGATATGAGAGGGCCAAGAAGAGATGGTCAACACTTTTATTTGGGGTATCTAATGATGTATTTGAGGAAGAATAAGAATTAATCAAGATGGAAGTATGATAAATGATATACTTTCTAATTATTACACATGGTGAACCTATACCCTCTAAATCCCATGTTCGATAACCATTACTAGAGGAAAAAAATTTAAAATACATCCAATATTTCATGGGAAATACTCCTACACCTTTTTTATCTAACATGTCCATAATGAAATTTAGGTCACCTATAATGAGATAGGATGAGTTCCATTTATTAATAAAATATAGGCCATGCTAGATGTTTTATCTATCATGAGAATCACACTTGGATTAGACAAAAGAGATGATGCACATGGAGTTTGTCAAAATCACATTCTTTGAAATGTGGTGATTGGAGATACAAATGTTATACACTATTATCAACACCTTATATAAAATCCAATTATTTATTATTTGACAGTTATCCATGAGTGTGGTTTTGATTTTTTTTTTTGAGAAAAATAAAAAAACATGTAAGCATGTTATTTGGGTTTGAGGGCTGCCACTTGGGAAGTCTTGTTACAAAGAATCTCATTAGAGAGAAAATATATCTTCACCCTATCTCCCAACACCCTCAAATCCCAAATGATAAATAAAATAATTGAAGTAAAGGATACATAGATTTTTTTCTCTAGAATTGTAGAGGTCCTATTTTTGGAGGAAAAAATTTCCCTATTCAATTTAGAGACGAATCTTGTATAGGTAACTCTCGATGGAGATGCAGTGTAAATGGTTGTCGAGACAACATCCACTAACACATGAAATAATTCATTGTATCTATTAAAAGTGGGTATATGTGATATATTATAGAATCTTGGGTCTTTGGAATTGGAATCAATGGAAGCCTACATGGGATGATAAGTTGGTTTAAAGCACAAGATAATATTATAAGGGCTCTATAAGGGATCATGGGAAGGGACTACTAAGAGGTAGGAGTCTGGACCCAATTAACATAACACCATGTCATGAAAAATTCCCACATTATAGTTGAGAGAGACCATTAATGTGTGGCTAGTGATGATGATAAAAACATACTAGGATTCAAAGCCAACATTATATGATAGGGGGATAGAGAAAGAAAAAAATGAAATCTCCAATAGCAATGGATGAGAGAAGTGGGTCCGAACCAAAGAGATCATTAATCAGTTGGAGCATAGCTAGACATGGAAGTATAGTCCTGTCATGATGAAAATAGGAGGACTTGAAATGATTATTCTTGCAGATAGAGAAGGAATGACCATAAATGTGAAAAAGTCATGAAATTCTACTTGAGAGGGATAAATAAAAGGTTTTTACTATGATACATGGTATGCCTCTTAAAGGAGAATACTCCACACAAATGGATGAGAATGATACATTTCTTCATAAAGCATAGACATCATGGAATATTAGTGATGTAAGTTATTCTTATCAATACATAGGAAGGATACAATTCTATCTCTTAAGCCATGATAAAAGTAATGATTATAGAAATGGATAGGGATACTGAAAAGTTTAATCCACACTACCACCTAAGAATAATCACACCTAGAATGAGATACCATTGACCATAAGAATATATTTATGTTTTAATTTCCATTTAAATTAGAGGATTGAGGCTAATGCATCATGAATTACTCCATGAATAAAAGAGACTCCTAGAAGAAATTCTTATACATATTCAATACACTTTAAAGAGATTCTAAACCTGATGATTTGATGAAGTACTTGATGAAAGGGAAAGACAACTTATTCACTCTAAAATTATCCAAAAACATCCATCTATGGGTAACCACCACCTCATAAAATTTTTAAATACATAAATAATGCATTGGTGAACCATTATCCCTGTCTAAATAGAGGTCACCCATATAGTCCTCAAGAAACTGGAGAAGGGAGGTAGTGGGAGAGATAGGAGAGTATATGATCACTGTTTTGAGAGAGAGACCAAGAATAATAACGATATTGGTTGAAGGGATGGGATCCCCCTTTAGTGGGGGGGGGGGGGGGGGGGGTTGAGACCGTGGCTATGAAATAAACATGAATGCAATGTAAAATAACCACCACTATGGAGAGAGGTTTTCCTAGATCCTATGTGATAAAGGATTATCTAACAACCAAAAAAATGAAATATGCATAGAACATGAAACTTGTTCTACTTACCTGTGAAACCCATATTTTTTGAAGTCTATTGTCAACATTAAAATAAATATATTATTATATGATTGTACCATGGATGAAACACCATTATTGATTCCATATTTCACATTATATTTGTGAAATTCAATAAAAGTTTAATTTTTTCACTATAAGATCATATAACTCTATTCATGCTTTGAAATTATAGTTTGTCTTTTAATGAAATCATTCACATATTTATATATTAAAATATTAGAAATCACATATAAAAATTATAATACTAAAAATATAAAATACAATTGAAATTTAATTTCTATTTGGGTCACGAGAACACACATGTATATATATGCTAAATCAATAAAGTGTGAGAATGTATTATTTATTATTTTTTAAGGACATCATATTGTGTAAAATATTATGAATGTGTAACAAGAGAATTCTATATTTTTATAGAATATAGATATCTATCATTAACTTTATCATTGAGATATTTTAAATAATTTGTTAAAAAATTTGTCCAAGCAATCGACAATATAAGCTATTTTCATAATTTGTCTTGTGAAAACCTTAGTTAACATTATTTTCTACTTGATGGAGATTACATTTTTCCCATATCCTTCAATCAGTTAATTTCATAAATTATATTTTATTATTAAAACCGTTTAGTTGATCTTTAATTTTTTCCATGAGTCAAAATGTTTTCCTATATTAATAATATAATTTGAAAGCATACCTAAAAAGATTAAAATAGACTTATTTTATTCCTCTTCTATATATATATTTCATTCCTCTACATTTTATGTTTTAATCTCCAAAATATATAAATATAATTATATCCTCTATAATAATATTCATGTTCTTCAATAATATGTCATTTCTGGTCATTCTTGATGAACACCCACTATCAAGATTCTAGTTGTTACTATTACTATTCACTTTGTGCAAAATTTTATCAAAAATATATTTATCCTTCTTATTAATTTATTTAGACTAATATTTTTGTGGTTTCATTATATAATATGAAATCATACCATTATTTATATTAAATGGAGTTATTTAGTCATCCTTTCTCCCAATAAATAGAATTTATCATCTAATAGGATCGTGTTCGTTACTTACACTTATATTCTCCTTGAGTCCATAATAACTTTATTTAATATTTTTAGATATATTTTATGTTGTTAATGACCAATATATATGATATATTGAGTGTTATTATGTTTTTTAAATTTACATCAAATTGATATACTATTTATTTTGTTAAAATATTTTTGATGGATCCATTAGTATTTTATCCTCAAATCCAAACATTTAGGTTTATAGGAGGAATTTACTATGTATTAAAATAATCACCCCTATTATATATAAAACTGTTTATCAATATGATTAAGTTAGAATTATTTTTTTTGGATATAAAAGATCAATCAATGATATATTTGTTTTATCTTATAATTTTGAATATATTTTAGTTAAGCTATAATATTGGTGATGGATTTCTTTTTTGGTAATTTTTATCAAGGTTTCATTGCGTTTCATTACACGTCCTGTGTTATTTATAGTTATTATTATTATTATTATTATTATTATTTATGTATTTTCCATTAATGGATAATATGAGGTTTTATATGACGTTGTATTGAGTACAAAATAAATATTAATTCATTCTATATGATATTTTATCTGAAGAAGATAATTATCTTCTCCTGGGATATTGAAGGAGGTAATACAGTATCATTTAGGGTCTCTTTACAATTATTTTTGTAGTCATATATTGTTTTTTTATTGATAACGTAGTATCATAAATAATAAATAATTATGTTTAACGTAACCACTAGTAAGTATTTCATCATATGGAATGGTAGTAGTGATTATTAATATTCTATATAAATTAGAGTTGGTAAACCAACTATGGGTATATAAGGATCATAATCATGGACATAGAGTTGTTAATAAACATTACATTATATATGTTTACTAAATATAGGATGATTTTATATAATAGAATAATATATATTTTTACTCTAATAGACATTGGGTAAATTATCTTTATATTCCGGTAGTTATATAGACTAGTCATTGTAATTTTTGGGTATTTATTGAATAAGTGATGAATGGGACTTCCCTTATAATAATTAAGACAAAACAAATAGAGTGACTGGGTTAAAGAGTAAAATTATATGAAATATATTTTTTTCTTTATGGGGTGTTATAATATCATCAAGTGACCAAGAATTGAATATAGGATTTGGAAATAATCTTTTTTCAGATTTATAGGATGGAGGGGAATCAGATACCATTGAAAACATGTTTTATAGTTATTTCATTTATCTAGTTGTAGAATATGTTTAGTTTAGATAATGTTTTTCTATAAATCGATGGATTTCATTTTGAGAAATATTTTGGAAAATATTATTAGAAGAAACACCTTGAATTTAATTATAGCGGGATCCAATAAAATTATCTTAGGAATTATATTTTTCAATAATAAATTTGTGTCATAATAAATATATTATTTTTTTATTAAATCACAATCACCATGTTACAAAAAATAAAAAAATTTATAAATATATGACCACATATATGAAGGATATATATAATTCATAAAAATAAAAATAATATAACTGTATAAAAAATCCAATTTAATAACAATGCTACAATTTTGAAATCAAATCAGTCATAGCCTCCTAGAAATAAAATGTTAGAAAACAACACAATAATTTAAAACATAAAAATTATAAATAATAATTTAAATTATTAAATGTTGTATTGGTAACCTTGAATAAATGATAAGTGAACAAAAAATAAAGGATATATGAATTATTTATAGGAATTATTGTGGTTATATTATCATTGGAATAATAATATATCCATCGGAACAATATCATGTCTTTTATAATAGTAACATGATAGATAAAATAGAAAAATTATAATAATGTATTATTTTACATGAATAATAATATTTGAAATAAATATTAGATATTAATAAAAAAGTATTCAAATATAGAATATCAATAAAATAATAAGTGTCTATTTTTAATAATTTATATTTTATATAATTTTTTAAAACCATATTTTACTATTAATATTTAAATATTATAATAAATAATGTATATTTTTTTTGATAAAATTAATGTATTCTTTAAATACATTTTTTTTGAAATTTGTAAAAAGTAATTTTTTGTTTTATTATTTGAAAAGATCGAATTTTAAACTAAATAGTAAAAATATATATTTATAATATATTAGTTGTTATTATAAAATATTTTCATAATAATGAAACAAATAATTACATAAGTATTTTAATGGAAAAAATATTTTTTATAAGATGAATAATTTATTTAAAATAATAAATTATTTTTCTGATCCTAAAAAGTAATTTCTAATGTCTAAAAAAATTAAATCACAAGAATTTTTTAAATTTCATATTCATTTAATTATATATTATAATAAAAAAATAAATTCTTTTTATTAAAGTACTAAAGGTCAAGAAAATATTTATCTTTTATTAATCACTACTCATAGTTCCAATTAAGAACACTATTGCATGTGTTGGTCTATAAATTATAATATATAAAATATTTTAACTCAAAAAACCATTGCCCACTTATTAGAAATACCACCTCTTATCCCTTAAAAAATCCTATATTCTTCCTAGTTCACATGGTTTTCATAAATTCCCCCACTTGAGCATTACAGGTGTCTTTGGGACATTTTAGTCTGACCCCACTCAAATCCTTTAAGTAATTTCTCACATTGAAAATTGTAATCATTAGAGAAGTTGTTTTTATCATTTATATTTTTCTATTTACTGATTATAATTAATTTTTATACCTTATTAAACTAGTTAATTAATAATTATACATAATATAAATGCCATTATTGTGCTGCTTAATTTATATAAAAATTTTATTGTTTATATTATCTTTATCACTTTTGAAATGTTTTGTTAATATTATATAACATTTGAATTTTTTTTCAATTATTTATATATCGTATATATCACAACTCAATAGTGCTTATTATATATATCATTACTCTATGAAATTAAGTAATCTAATAGATTAACTAAAACATTTTAAAATAAAATATTTATTTAAAAATTGTATAATATAAACGAACATGTCATTATTAATTTATTTCACTAACAAAATGCTAATAAGGAATTTATAATTGAAAGAAATTATTAAAATGTATGTATTAATCTAAAATTATTCATTAAAAATTATTTAAAAACACAATATTACTCAATAGTAGCTGCATGTGTGGCTAAATAAAATAGGACCAAAGGCAAAATGATTCTTTTTATTCCCTCAACTCTTAAAAATATCCTCCAACTTCTCTATTAAAATTAACTAAAAATTATTCAATTAAATTCTCTGAATTAATTTCAATTTAAATTTTTCATAAATATATATATATATATATATATATATCATATTTATATCCTTTTTTTGATTCATTATTACTTTGTTTGTTATACTATTATTATAAAAAATTCCATCAATATCACTTCTTATTTGGTGTTGATTTTATTGTCAAAACCTCTTTATAAATAATTGAATGTATTTTTTAATCGAATTTGTTGTGAAACTTAATTTTTTCCATTTCTATAGTTCCATGTAAGTATAAATTGAAATATAAAATAATTTTTCTCATTTCATGAATTATTAAGATCATTATGTGATTCCTCACCAATAGTATATCTCTTGGGTTAAAAGATTTCTTTATCACTATGTATTTATTAAGGATGTTAAATTATTTTCAATTAATAACAACTTATAAATATCAACAATTTATGGGAGATTTTAATTTGTAATCACAAATATATAAGTTCAATATTAATAAAAGTCATAATTTCTTTTCCTGTTAAATAACACAATATATTTATTATTATTCCTTCAGAATCTTTTAAATAATTTTTCTATTAATTATTAAATTGATTATATAGATAATTATATGTGATTATTCTCTTTATTCCATGGATTTATAAAAAATTATCATTTCATAAAAATTTCTAATGAAATATTCTCAATTATAATGTTACCATATTTACATTTAAACTGTGGTATTTCATTACCACATTATTAATATCTATCCACAATATGATTCATAATGAATATGTAATTGTCTAAATTTCTTATTGAGACATTTATGTTTACCTTAATGATTACTAATCTCTCGTTCTAAATATTACTTCAAACTTAATGATATATTATGATGTATGAGTTTATTTTGAATCCTATTTCTATTTTATAATGGGTTAACAATGTTATTATTATGAATTTATGCATATAAATTCAATCCTTCCTTTATATTGAAAAATTTCCAATTTTGAAGATATTATGATGTGATGGGTGCGACCATAATTATACCACCTTCCAATACATTGAATAATATCATATATTACGTGATATCATTATGAATGGACATTATATGGTTACTATATTATACATGGATATGATATGTATAAATATTTCTATTATACTATGATGTATTGATAGTAAAATACTAAATTTTGTTTATGATGTTTCATTACAATACATGTTCCACATTTCATTTCATATTTTTATAGTTCAATTCTTATTATTATTATAAAACAATGATTGTGGCTTTATATTAAATATTATTTTGAATCATTTACTCATGTTGATTAATATCTCATATTCATTTTGAATTTTCCCCACCTTACAAGGATTTTAGATCACCAGTTTTTTATTTATGTACCTAGTAGAAACATTTATTATGAATTTAATGACATGTATATATGAGTATTGAGATACGTAAAATGATGTCTAAAATTGTGTCTATATTAATTTTTTATCAATATATTGTATGAAACCACTAAACCTAATGATTTTAAGATGTCTATTATTATGTATGATTAACTATGAAATATTTTAATAATCCATTGTTTAATGAATGTTTTTATATATAATACAATGATGTAGTTATACTAAAACATGCTTTCTTGCGGTGATTTACAAAATTGTTGAGTTTTTGAAATTATTTTTTATCCAACAATGTAATAGGTTATTATTATTTTAAAAAGTATTTATTCTTATAAATTTTATAAATAATTAGTTCATCCATAATATAAACATATGATGGTGGGATAAATAAAAGTAATTTTATTGAGAAACTATTTTCAACAAATATCTCAATTTATCTAATTGGTTAAATGATTTTTAATCTAATATATGTTAGAATATGAGTACCCATTTCTATTGATAGTAATTGTTTTAACATTAATGTAATCCACTATCAATGTATCATTTTTCATGACAGGTTATTTCTCATATTTTCAGTTGGAATACGAATATTAAAATTTTTATTTGTTATGGTATAGGGCATCACCTATTTTTTTATCCTTATTATCATTGATTCCAGTTTTCTATAGATAAAATTATGATAATAGATGGTTTACCACTTTAACTACATGTACAAACAAAACATTTTATTAATAAATGATTAGGCCACTAATAAAAAGTTATTATGCTATAATTTATCAAACATATATTTCATTTCCTCTACAAGCATGATCTCACCAATGGAAAAGTTGTTCCAAATAGTAAAGGTGTTGTAGAGGGGATAAATTTTTATACTAATAAAAGATAAAAATTTATCTGGTAGTGGGACATGAGTTACATTCTGATAAAATATTCATTTTATGTAGGATAACTACTACTTATTACACTAGTTATTCCAATTTTATATTTATAGTTAACATTGTAATAGGGTTTTAGATATATTAATACATACTTTAAATACTTTTAGAGTTACCCACTATAGTGATATTTAGATTGTGGTTAACAAATATATATATATTAGGTAAATCTATTATTTTTAGTAAAGATCATATATCATTGGATATTAATTTTTTATAATATTAATAATATTTATTAAGTATCAATGTGAATGAGTAATATTAAGAATAAATATATGTAGATTGTTATCAATGAATAGTTGTTTTTTCTATATAAAAAAGTTATCATGTAATCTCTATTTTTTAATTACATTTATAGTTGATACAATAATGTATTTATCAATATAGAATACATTATAAAATGGGTTGATTAATTACTATAATATATGATATTTATGTGAAGTGTTTTATATGGTGTTATATGAATTGAATTATTTTAATCAAATGTAATATAATGAATTACCTACATTGTGTATTATTAAATTTGATGTAGAATTCTACCCATGTGAATCCCATATCTCTATAGAGTCTAAAAGTATTATACCACTCGAACTTTAGGAGTCATGAATTCAACTTTATGATATATCTCATAGGGGTTCTATCTGACCAAGTATTATGGAGGTGTAAACTCTAATATATTTTGTTAATTTGAAATATGGTAGATTTTAGATTTTAATTTAATATATATGATCAATTCATGTTATGATAAAAAATAATAATTTTAAAATTTTAGAGATTTATTTGATATATAATATGGAGAATGATTATTTTTATTTGTTTATATATGATTATGGTTTCATCTGATATTTATTATCAATAAATTCTATGGGAACATATTTTTTTGATATAATATTTTATGATAAAAAATAGATTATAATTTTTTTATTCTTGAGATGTAAATAATATTATTTAACATATTATTTTCAATAGTATTATAAAATCCCCAAGGGTTGTTTTGAAATGTGAAACCAAATATTAGTAAATTTATGACTCATGAAATAACATCGTTAAATAATTACTTTGTATAGTATATTTATATTTTTTTCATAGAACATGGGATATGATATGATAATAACCCCATGAAATATATGTATTAATATGTTATATATGATAAATAAACAAAATATTAGGCAATGATTATATGTTATAATAAGTAAATGTGATATCAATTTTATGGAGAAACAACTAAATAGACAAATGATATTTAGCTGTGAACATGTATTAGGATTGACCAACTAAAATTAAACTACATGGATTTTGATATATATGATATTGGGGTCACATAACATATCATTGGGTAAATGTCATTTGAATTGAGGTTTTTAGATATTTTTACAACATGAGATATTTCATACATTGCTATCATAGTATTTTTATATTATAATGTCTCTTAATATAAGGTGAAAGTGTATAATAATAAATAAATTTAGGGGTATGATATATTAATAGAGAACACATTTTTTGATATGATGGGTTTTAACATTAGTACCCTCACTTGAGTTTTGGCATTGGATGTGTATAACCATTAAAAATTAACAACATTTGACGTAATTTTTATAGATTTCTTCGAAATGGAAATTTATAAAAGTTATAAGTGTTGGTAATGAATTTATCTATTTATCTTGTTTAAACTCAATGTCATGGAAAAAAGAAGTTTTCTAATTGAAATGTGATGGATGATTATATAATAATCACAATTATGACTAAATTATTACATATTTCGAGATATATTTTTTAATTAATGATTATGAAAAAGATTAAAAATTATTTTCATCATTAGAAAGGATCAATGGAATTACACAAAAAATAATTCCAATTAATATTTTTAGGAGAATATGATATGTTCAATGGTAAAAATTATTACAATTATTATTAAAAAAATAATATTTTGGTTTTACAGAATAATAATATTGAATTATATAATGTTTATTGAGTAAATATATAATATTGGGATATAATATATATAATAAGTTATTTATATCACTATAAATAATCCAAAGGAAATAATAAGTTAAGAATTAGAATTTTGGTTGTTATTAGATTATTGTTTTCTAAGGATCATTACAAAGGAGGAACTCAAGGGACTATATAATAGGGAAACATAAAAACCTAATTTTATAGTAATAAATCATTTATTGGTTTATTAATATAACGACCAATGTTATTTAGGGAATTATCCTCATTTGTATTCTATTTAATGCATCAAATTTCATGTATGGGACATTTAGTACACCTTCTTAGGATGTATTCATGATTATATTCCTTGTAGGAAATCTAAATCCTTACTCTTTTATAAATATCAAGTATGATGTTTGTAGTCATGATCTAATTATTTGAGGATGTGATATAATGGTTCTTATAGTTCAATGGTTTCCCACTTTTAAAAGAGATTCCTGTAGTTTTCTTCTAAAATGTATGATCAATATTATTCATCATCTAAGAGTTTCTATAGAGTTTTTATTATCCCCAATTCAAAAAAAATTCTTCACAAAAATTTCATTTATAAGTTGATGATCCCACCAAGGAAGTGGTGGTAATTCTTATTAATAGATAGTGAATATAGAGTTTAATTCATCAATTTATTTTCTATCTAAAAATATCAGATATATTTAAAATTAATTCTTTTCATTGTCAAATATTATGTATTTCAATTTCAAGTTTTTTTCCTGGTTGTATTTTATTATAGATTTTTATATATTCCATCCGTAAATAAAATCAGTAAAACCATATTTTCATATTAGTGTCATAACTGATAAATTAAAAATTCATAAACTAAATGGATGAATATTGTATAGTCAAATTATATAATTTTTTTTTGATTTATATTAAAAATTAAAGAAATGTTTAATGATTTTTTTATACACATTAGGGGTAATTAGTTTCAGTGTATTTTCCTCTAGGACTTGTTATAAATTTAAAATTCCATGTGCTTATGTTTACTAAACCATGTAAATAAGATATCTCTTAAATCTCACTAAATATATAGAGTCATCAAATTGTTTTACATAATTATATTAGAACATCTATCATTTCATGGGATATAGGCAGTCATTTGTTAATTAATTATTATTCAAAATAAACATTAATTCTGTATATGATATATAATATTTTTTAACAATGAATATAATGAAAATATGTTTTTATGATGCATAATATACTAACAGAGATAATAATTTTTTTACAAATTTATTTAACATTAAATTATTATCTTCCTTCAAATAAGAATCACATTCCTCAAGGCATTGGTCTATCTAATAGATGGGTGATACATAGCTAAGAAACAATATTATATGATGTTTTAGGATACAATGGTATGATTTATACTTATGAAAATATTGGTTAACAATTGACTAGGTAACCATATCATATTTCTTTCAATATCCTTTGTGTTGAGTTTACTCATGAGATGAATTGAGAAATATGTGTTTCACTTAATAATATAATAGTTTTATTATATACAGTTAAATTATTTTTTTCAAAATATAAATGTCTCAATATATGATATTATAAAAGATAAGAAATTTAAAAATATAGATCACATCCCATGAAATTTATAAAAGTGAAATTTATTACATTACTGGGGCCAAATTAAATTAAATAACATATTGAATATTAATATAAGGCCTCGGCCTTAAACCTTGCTTAATATTGAATTAAATGAATAATTCACATTGAGTATCATTTCAGGTTTAGTGTTTTAGACAATTAGGACATAACTATCACATCTCAAAATATTACAAAGTAGACACTTATACTATGTTTCAATAAAAAAACTCTTAAAAAGAATCAGTTCTAGTTCCATGTTTTATATAGCATGACATTACCTTGATCCCATCCTTTACCCTACTCCACATTAAGTCCTGTGAAAAACAGTTCAAGAAAACTTGGTGTGAGCATAAAAATCTCAACAAGGGATACACAAGGAATGAAAACTATTAGTTTTTTCAAAACCACAAGTAATCCATGTATAATTTATCAAAGTAATACATTTCACCTTAATGAAGTAGTGAAAACTCTTAACTGAATAAAAGATCATTACTTACCCTTCTGTAACCAAAATATTACCATAACTCCCATATAAAGAACACATAACATATAAAAGAAACTTGGGACATAAACATAATTAAATGGAATAACCATATGGTCGACTTCCACATATATCACTTAATGTAATATCCATACGACCGACTTCCATACCCAATGCATTGGAGGTTATAATGTAACCACCCATCCTGGTATTCACAGAACCACCCTTCATATGTTTTATCATGTAACCACCCGTCAAATGTCCAAGTACCATTATAAAATCATAAGAAATAAAACAAATATAATTGAAAGAAAACATTTCCACACTTTGATCAGAATATATCACTTAAATATATTGACATAACAGATCCATTATAAAAACCATTTTCAATACCAAAATACATAAAAGAGTATATGGTATTTATTTAATTTTAAAAACATTACGGCTTATTGGGGAAGCCAAAGACAAAATAATACTCGCTGTGGTGGAAAAGGTCGTTTCCACCGCGTACGTTAAAAGAAACATTCATTTTTTTCATTTAGTAAAACACTTCGTAGAAAAGGATTCATTTTGTATAAAATGAAAAGTCAAAGGGGTTTATACACCGTATAAAATAATGTTGTGTATAAAATGAAATATGCCTCAATGAATAAAGATTGAGATGAAGTCCCTTACCTCATGTCCGACGTGGATTATTTTCTCTTTAATCTCCTGAATAAAAATCTGATTTTAATTTATACTTGATTAAGAACCTTTTTCAATCTTATTATTCCTTTTATATCACTTAATGACATGTTATAAACATTATGTAATCATTTAATTTAATAATGTTTGTTTTGTCGATATCTGGTTCATAAGTCCAAAATGGACTTCTTACAATTACTTGTTGTTTATGTGGTAAAAGGTTCATTATATTAAGAATTATATTGATGATTTTGACATCATATATATCATATATATCCATCATATAGATGTATTTATAATAGTATATAACATTTAGAGTTAATAAATGAAATGCACCGTTCATGGAGTCGGTAAGCCATACGTACGCATGAACGCTACTTTCATTTCTATTTCACATTTATTGGAGTTAAATCATAATTATATAAAGGTATATTATATTTTCAGTATAATATAATATATAATATCATTAACTCCATCCTTTATATGTCCCACATATGCCATTAACGAATCAAATCACTTTGGGGGGGCCGTAGTCCACCCTTCCTAAAATGAAATTATCTTGTTTACCCATAATGGAAACTATAATGGTGTTCCATAAATGAAAACTACAGAAGCATAAGGAAAACATAAACATAATATAAATCATATATAAATAGAGTGACATATTAATGGCCACCATGAAAGGTGTTAAAAGAATATTGAACAATCATAGTTTCGTGAGGTAGAAAATCACCAACCACAAAAATAGTATGTTTTTTAACCATTAGATGAAGGTGTGTGTAGGTGTAGCTATTATCCTTCTCATAAAAACATCTTAGTATATTTAAGATACTTTTTTTGTAACAAAATAAAGGAATAAAAAGAGTTTAGGGGGTTGGAGAATCAATATAAAACATAAGAACACAAGGGAACACACTACCTTTAAATCGGGTATCTCTTTTTGATTTGAGCTCAAAGGCTTCCTTGGAAATACTTATGACCAAATTGAGGCTTATAATAGTATTAGAGGGATGGGGAGAGACAAAATGGTCAGGTTTTTTCCGAGCCAAAGGCTTGAGAGGTGTGGGTAAGGTGGTAGAGGTGGGGGCATTTTATAAGAGGAGAGGAGAGGCACTCTTGGAACGTTATAAAAGTTTACTTTATAATAAAATGATTTTCGGATTTTAAAGTTCCCAAAATTATATATTTCGAGGATAAGGTGATAATACTTCGGAATAAACCCATCCAATAGGTTTTTTACAAGTTTAGGTCTTATATTTTACATTATCATTTCATTTTATTTAAATCGTTAAATAATGAGGTAATCACTGCATCATCCTGGTGTCATAAATAATTTAATTTATTTAATTTTTAAAAATTATAAAAAATTATCATGATATAGAAAATATTATTAGATTTATAATTAATATTTATAGTCAAACCTATGACCTGTATAACCTCGTTTAAAAATTGTTTTAGTAAAACAACACATGTTTGTGACATTTTTACTTTTACTTTAAATAAAAGGCATTATTGTCATTATCAGGCCCATGTGGATCCATGGGGTACCACAAATAGACCCATGGGTTGTCTTGGTAGTCCATGACTCATCCCATAGGGTTAGGAAAAGTTTTAAGGTTAATTAATATTATTAAAACATTATTTTTACCTTAAACTACACTAATTACCTATAATCGTGATTAATATCAAAAAAATTACAATTCACCAAAATATTATTTTAATACCATTATACCAAATTTTACATCCTAATGAAAACCATGTATGTAGAAATTTTGAAAATCAAATAACATAATTGGAAGAGTTTCATTTAAATGAAAAATCAGTATTTTTAACTACCACTTAGTGGTTTCACTATTCATCAAAAATTGTTGTTTTACTGAAAAATACAAAAAATTCACCCTAAGCAGTATTTTAAATTATGAATTAAAAAATGATGTATATTTTACAAAATTAAAACCATATAAGTTTCATTAATTAGTTTATTAATTAATTCCCGCTGTCAAAACAAATAGAATGTTTTTATGAAACAATATGTATCAAAAGATTGACAGTAGTTTAAGTCCAATTTCAAAGTGAAAATAATTCCAATGACCACAATTATATTAAATTGTAAAAATATAATCAAATTGAACTTTAAAACCAAATCAAAATATAATATAATCATTTAAGTAAGTTAGATTATAAAGAGGTTTTGAATTAAAATACAACATTTTTCTTTATTCATTAAAAAATGAACTTTATCGGAAAAATATCAAAAATTTACACAAAGTAAACAATAATGCCCTGATTCTAAAGAAGATTTTTATTTGATCCAATAGAATGTTAAAGAGTGACCAAAAATATATTTAATGATCGTTCACCATCAAAAGGTTAAAGTTTGACCTTTTAGTGAATATTCGAGTATCTATGCCTAAAAGTGAATTCTTTTCGTATTTCAAGCCTTTATCATTTATTGGATAAATGTAAATACATTTAAAAAACATATATAATCATATTTTAGTTATTTCTATTCATTCATGCCAATATAATGGCTATGTGTTAACTACCATTTAAAATAATATTATTTTACTACTAGTGTGCAACGTAATATTTCAAAGAAACTCTTTGTTACGTATCGGGTACGCTATCGAACATAGAAACCCCTTTAAAGTAAAATTAATATTTAATTCGTAAATATTAATACATATGAAAATGTTTTATTCTTTATTTACCTATGATGTTACATCCTTCCCCCCTTTTGGGAATTGCGTCCTCGCAATTTTATTCACTTATCAAAATAAGTGGGGGTATTTATCCCTCATAGCATTTTCAGATTCCCACGTTTCCTCTTCAACCATATGGTTTTTCTATAAAACCATTACCTGGTGAATTACCTTATTTCACAACACATGTTCTCTTCGGTCAAGAATCTGGACTGGTTGTTCTTCATAAGAGAGATTCTCTTCCAACTGAACTACCTCTGGGCTCAAAACATGATATGAGTTTGGCATATACTTTCTCAACATTGAAACATGAAAAAAATTATGTACCTAAGATAAACTCAGAGGTAAAGCCACTCGATAAGGAACTAATCCAACTTTCTCCAGAATTTTATATCGTCTAATGAACCTTGGACTTAGCTTTACTTTTTACAAATCGCATCACACTTTTCCATGGTAAAACTTTGAGAAAAACATGATCACCTACCTTGAAAGATAGATCCATCCTCCAGTTATCCGCATAACTTTTCTATCTGCTCTAAGTTGTTATCATATGTTTCTGAATAAACTGAACTTTTTCTACCATCTCCTCTACCAATTCTGGTCCCATCAGCTTCTTTCCACCCTCTTCATCCCAAAAAGATGGAGTTCGACACTGTTTCCCATATAATGCATCAAACGGAGCCATCTGTATACTGGAATGAAAATTGTTATTATAAGAAAAGTCAACCAAAGAAATATGTTGGTCCCAACATCCCAGATAATCTATCGAACAAGCACATAGCATATCCTCCTATGTCTGAATTGTTAGTTCTGACTTCCCTTCTGACTGAGGACGAAAAGATGTGCTAAAATTTAATTCAATACCCAACGACATCTGAAGACCTTTCCAAAAGATAGAAGTAAACCTGGGATCATGATCAGATATAATGGATAGGGGAACTCAATGCAACCCAACTATCTCTTTAGGATACAAAGGATAAAGTTGATCTAGAGAGAAAGTATCTCGAATTGGATGGAAATGAGCAGATTTAGTCAAGCGATCAACAACAACCCAGATTGAATTATTACCTCGAGATGTCTTCGGTAATCCCAAAACAATGTCCATGGATATATTTTCCCATTTCCACTCTCGCTCCGATAACAACTGAAGCATCCCTTTCAGAAACTGCCGCTCTGCTTTATGCTGGTGACAAGTCAAACACTTCACAGAAAAATCAACAATATCACTTTCCATTCCATCCCACCAGTAATACTCCCGCAGATCTCGGTACATCTTAGTACTACCAGGATGAACTGAAAACGGGGAACTATGATCCTCACATAACAACTCACCCTTCAACTATGAATCACAAGGCACCCATAATCTCTTCCCCAAACCTCAAAACACAATCATTATCAATGTTAAACTCAAGAAACTTACCCTTCTGAACCAGATCTACCTTTTTCTGCAATCCACTGTCTTTCTTCTACGCTTGATTAATTCTGTCCGATAGGGATGATCTCACTAACACCTTAAGAAAAACAAAATAACTTCCTACACCAAAAACTTCTATTCCAACGTCCATCAAATCAAAAACCAAAGGATCTCGTTCCAAACGTAGCATGGTTAATGATGCATTACTTTTTTTACTCAAAGAATCAGCTACATTATTTGCTTTTCCCGGATGGTAATGAATTCTAAAATCATAATCCTTGATTAATTATAGCCATATCCTCTGTCTCATGTTCAATTATTTCTGAGTGAATATATACTTTAACCTTTTGTGATCAGTATATATTTCACACTTTACTTCATACAAATGGTGCCTCCTAATTTTTAGAGCAAAAAAAAACAACTGCAAATTCCAAATCATGTGTAGGGTAATTTACCTAAGGAGTTTTCAACTGATGTGATGCATAAGATATTACCTGATCATTTTTCATAAGGGAACAACCAAGTCTCTTCAACGAAGCATCACTATATATAACAAACTCACCATTCTTGGAAGGAAGTGCCAAAACTGGAGCATTCACCAATCTTTTTTTCAACTCCTGAAAACAATCATCAAATTCTTTTTTCCAGATAAACTTATCACCCTTCAGAGTTAGCTCAGTTATTGTACTAGATAACCATGAAAAATTTTCAACAAACCATCTGTAATAACCTGCCAAACCAAGAAAACTATGGATCTCGATTACATTTGTAGGTCTTTTCCATTCATCAACAACATTTTTTTTAGCAGGATCAATAGTTATGTCATCTTTTAAAATAATGTGACCCAGGAATAAAATTTGTTGAAACCAAAAATCACACTTTCTAAATTTTCCATACAGTTTCTTTTATTTTAAGGTTTGCAAGATAACCCTTAAATGACTTCATGCTCCTCTTTACTTTTAGAAAACACCAAAATATCATTGATGAAAAAAACCACAAACATATCCAAGAACTCATGGAATATTCTATTCATAAGTTCCATGAATAAATCAGGTGCTTTGGTTAACCCAAAAGTCATAACTACAAATTATAATGTCCATATATATTACGAAACACAGCCTTCGAAACGTATGCTTCTTTTACTTTCAACTGATGGTACCCTGACCTCAAGTCAATCTTCGAAAAATACTGATCTCCCTGGAGCTGATCAAATAAATCATCGATATGAGGCAAAGGATACTCGTTCTTAATAGTGATATTATTCGAGGATCTATAATCAATGCAAAGTCTCATTGAACCATCATTCATTTTTAACAAACAAGACATGAGAACCCCATGGTGATGTGCTAGGTCGAATGAAACCTTTATCTAATTACTCCAACAATTGCTTCTTTATCTCTAAAAGTTCAAATTGAGCAATTCGATAAGGGGGTTTTGGAATTGGCTTAAAATCAGAAAATAATTCAACAATAAATTCAACTTCTTGAACATGAATAATACAAGGAAACTCATCAGGAAAAACATCAAGATACTCATTTACCACTGGCACATCATTAATCTGAACAGTTCCTTTATTTTATACAATATGTGCAAGATAACATTCATTCCCATCTTTTATTATTTTCTCAACTTCTTGATATGTTATTAGAATCATGGGTTCATTATTGTACAAAAACTGAAAATCTTTCTATAAAGAATCCATTTTAGCTCTGCAGTCAATCTTATCATGACAAACAGAAAGCCAATCCATGCCCAAAAAAACATCAAACTCTACTAGAGGTAAAATAATAATGTTTTCAAGTAGGTTCTTTCCACGGATAAGGATAGGAAGAATCTTATAATTTTTTTTGCCTCAACATTTCCCCTAGGTGTTTTTAACACATGTTTTGAAATCATTTCTTGAGATGGTAATCCAATTTTACTAGAAATGTTTTCAGAGATGAAAGAATGTGTAGACCCCAAATCAAACAACACACTGGCATAATCTAAAAAAACCAACAAAGTACCTGATACTACTTCATTCGATGGCCCAACATCTACTGAAGTAGTTGCAAAGGATTTCACCACCCCTTTCTTCTTCTAGTATAGCTGCTTTCCCCCGGTTGAGTTCTTCGTTAGACACTCATTTGCATAATGACCCATTTCATTACACTTAAAACATCTTACTACTGACTTTTCATTTCCTGCTTGATCATCTTCCTTACATTTACGATCAATATGACCAGACTTACCACACTGAAAGAACATTCTAGACTTGGATTAACATTCTCCAGGATGAATTTTACCACACTTCTCATAAGATGGATATTTGTTTTTCTTACATCCTTGTTTATTTGATAAATTCTTCCCTTTTTCCTGCCAACTGGACCTCTTATTCTGTTGTTTGTCAAAGAACACCTGATCATCGACAATCTCCATTTCCACCTTCTCCGCACATCGAACAAGTAAAGCCCTTCGATACCATGGCTTTTACCCTGAGTAAAAATGGTTTATTATACAATCAACATCTCATATACAATTTGGAGCATACCTTGCCTGTCAAGTGAACTTTGCTTCATAAGTAGCCACTGAGTCATCCTCCTGCCTCAATTCAAGGAATTGTTTTTCCATCCTAAGACGAACCACCTTAGGAAAATATTTCTCAAGAAACATACCTTTGAATTCATCCCAGTGAAGATCATCAATCTCATCACTATCCCTGATATTTTTCACCATTGACCACCACTGATCAGCTTCACCTTCAAAATGGTAAACAAAAAGACTAACCTTTTGATGTTCTAAACACCCCATGACATAAAAAATATTATCCAGTGCTTTAATACACCCTTTAGCTAGCATAGGGTCAGATGATCCTATGAATGACGTGGGATGTTGCCTTATGAAATGTTCTACCACTGACATGTTCTTCTGTGGTTGATCTGGATGATCTCGTGCATGGATACCACCAAAATTTATAGCCTGAGTCAATTGTTCCATCACTACAACAGACTGTTCAGTTCCAATTTCGACCATCTCAGGTTGCTGATTTGGAATGTTGTCTTCCTTATGATGTCGTCCCAACAAAGCTGCCTTGTTTCTTCTATGGAAAACCATTCTGTACAAAGAATTCTCTTAGGCGAAGCAATATGGTAATCATTAAATTCTATATCATTTCAGTCATACCATAAATGAATTTATAATTTAACAATTTTCTAACTCTTAAAGTTTTCTAAACCGACCTCTGATACCAACAATAAGGAACCAACCTTAATCCTCACTTAATATTGAATTGAATGAATAATTCACATTGAGGATCTTTTTAGGTTTAGATTTTTAGAGAATTAGGACATAACTATTACATCTCAAACGATTACAATGTATACACTTCTACAAAGTTTCCATAAAAATAAAAACTCATAAAAAGAAACATTTCTAGTTCCACGTTTTATATAGCATGTCTTTCCCTTGATCCCATACTTGACCCTACTCCACATTTAGTCCTGTAAAAAACATTTCAAAAAAACTTGGGGTGAGCACAATAAGCCCGGTAAGGGATACACAAGGAATGAAAAATGATAGCCTTTTCAAAACCATAAGTAAACCATGTATACTTTATCAAAGTAATACTTTTCACCTTAATGAAGTATTAAAAACTCTTAACTGAATAAAAGATCATTACTTACCCTTTTGTAACCAAAATATTACCATAAAACCCATATAAAGAACACATAAGATATAAAGGTAACTTGGGACATAAACATACTTAAATGGAATAACCATATGGTTGACTTCCACACATATCACTTAATAGAATAGCCATACGGTCGACTTCCATACCCAATGCATTGGAGGTTTAACGTAACCACCCGTCCTAGTATTCACAGCACCACCCATCATATGGTTTATCATGTAACCACCCGTCAAATGTCCAAATACCATTATTAAATCATAAGACATAAAACAAATATAATGGAAATAAAACATTTAAACACTTTGATAACAATATATAACTTAAATATATTGAAATAACAAATCCATTATAAAATCCATTTTCAATACCAAAATACATAAAATAGTATATGATATTTATTTCATTTTAAAAACATTACAGCTTATTGAGGAAGCCAAAGGCCAAATAATAATCACGGCAGCGGAAAAGGACATTGTCACCTCGTACGTTAAAAGAAACATAAATTTTTGTAATTTACAAAAACGCTTCGTAGATAAACATTCCTTTTGTATAATAGTAAAATTCAAAGGTGTTCATATACCGTATAAAAGAATGTTGTGTATAAAACAAAATATGCCTCAATGAAAAGAGATTGAGATGAAGTCCCATACCTCGTGTCTGACGTGACTCGATTGCTCTTTAATCACATGAATAATAAACTAAAGTTAATTTCTTCTTTCTTAAGATCATTTTCAAGATTATTATTCCTTTTATATCACTTATTTCCATGTTATATACATTATGTAATCATTTAAGTTAATAATGTTTGTTTTGTCGATATCTTGCTCATAAGTCAAAAATGGACTTCTTACAATTACATGTCATTTATGTGGTCAATGGTTCATTATATCCAGAATGATATTCATTATTTGGATATCATATATACCATATATACCCAGCATATACATGTATTTATAATAGTATATAACATTTAGAGGCAAGAAATGAAATGCACCGTTCATGGAGACGGTAAGTCGTACGTACTCATGAACGATACTATCATTTATATTTCACATTTAGTGGATTGAAATCATAATAATATAAAGGTATATTATAATTTCAGTATAAAATAATATATAATATCATTATCTCTATCTTTTATACATCCCACATATGGCATTAATGTATCAAATCACTTTGAGGGGGAGGTAGTCTGCACTTCCTAAAATGAAATTATCATGTTTACCCATAATGGAAACCATAAAGGTATGACATAAATGAAAAATAAAGAAGAATAAAGAAAGCATAAGCATAATATAAATTGCATATATATAGAGTGACATCTTAATGGCCACCATGGAAGGTGTTAAAAGAATATTGAACAATCATCGTTTCGGGATGCAGAAAATCACCAACCACAGAAATAGTATGTTCTTTAACCATTAGACGTAGGTTTGTGTAGGTGTTGCTCTAATACTTCTCATAACAACATCCTGGTATATATAAGGTACTGTTTTGTTACCAAAGAAAGAAATAAAAAGTGGTTAGGGGGTTGGAGAAGCAAAATAAAACATAAGAACACAAGAGAAGGCACTACCTTAAAATGGGGTAACTCTTTTTGATTTGAGCTCAAGGGATTCCATGGAAAACCTTCTGCCCAAATTGAGGCCTCTAGAGTTAATAGAGGGATGTGGTGAGACAAAATGGGCATGGGTTGGCTGAGCCAAAGGCTTGAGAGGTATGGTTAAGGTGGTAGAGGTGGGGGCATTTCATAAGAGGAGAGGAGGGGCACTCTTGGAATGTTATAAAAGTTTACTTTATTATAAAATGCTTTTCATATTTTAAAGGTCCCAAAATTATATATTTTGAGAATATGGCGATAATATTTCTAAATACACCCATCAAATAGGTTTTTGAAAAGTTTAGGTCTTAGATTTTACATTATATTTTCATTTTATTTAAATTGTTAAATAATGAGGTAATCGATGCATCATCATGGTGTCATAAATAATTTAATATATTTAATTTATAAAAATTATAAAAAACAATAATGAAGTAGGAAGTATTTTTTGCTTTATAATTAATATTTATAGTCAAAACTATGACTTGTATAACCCCATTTAATTTTTTTTAGTAAAACAACACATGTTTGACATTTTTAGTTTTACTTTAAATAAAAGGCATTAATGTCATTATCTTACACAAGTAGCTCCATGGGGTCCCAAAAATCAACCCATTGTTTGTATTTGTCGTCCATGACTCATACAATAGGTTTAGTACAAGTGTCATGGTCATTTCATATTATTAAAACATTATTTTACCTTAAACTACACTAATTACCTCTAATCACGATTAATAACAAAAACGTTACTATTAAAAAAATATTTCAATCATGTTGTACCACATTTTACATCCTAATGAATACCATGTATGTATAAATTTTGTAAATAAAATCACAGAACTGGTAGAGTTTCATTTAAATGAAAAATCAGTTTTTTTAACTGCCACTTAGTGGTTTCACTATTTATCAAAAATTGAAGTTTTTCAGAAAAAAACAAAAAATTCAACCAAAGCTATATTTGATATTCTGAATTCAAAAATGATGTATATTTTAAAAAATTACAAACATATAAGTTTCATTAATTAATTTAATAATTAATTCCTACTGTCAAAACAAATATCGTGTTTTTATGAAATAATATGTATCAAAAGATTGACACTAGTTTAAGTCCAATTTCAAAGTGAAATTAATTCCAATGACAAAAATTATATTAAATGGTAAAAATATAATCAAATTGAACTTTATAACCAATTCTAAATATAATATAATCATATATGTAAATTATATTATAAAGAGGTTTTAAATTAAAATACAACATTTTTCTTTATTCATTAAAAATCGAACTTAATCAGAAAAATAACAAAAATTTACAAAAAGTAAACATTGATGCCCCGATTCTAAAGAAGAGTTTTATTTGGTCCAATAGAATGTAAAATAGTGACCAAAACTACATTTAATGACCGTTCACCATCAAAATAAGATTGTTCGGCCTTTTAGAGAATATTAGAGTATATATGCCTAAAATTGAATTCTTTTCATATTTTAAGCCTTTATCCTTTATTGGATAAATGTAAAAGCATTTAACAAACATATATAATAATATTTTAGTTATTTATATTTATTCCTGCCAATACAACGGCTATGTGATAACTACCATTTAAAATAATATTATTTTATTACTAGCGTGCAACATAAGATTTCATAGAATCTCTTTGTTGCGTATGGGGTACGCTATCGAACATAGAAACCCCTTTAAAGTAAAATTAATATTTAATTATTAAATATTAATAAATATGAATATGTTTTATTCTTTACTTACCTGGGATGTTACAATTAATATACATGATATGGATAATTTTCCACATTTTATTTTAGATATTCATCCTAACATATATTATAAAAATCTAGATATTCAAACTATTACTTAACAAACAAAAAATATATATATAACATCATTAATAATTTAAATAATTATTCTCATAAATGAAAAGGAAATTTATTTTATAGATAAATATATCCTAGATAAACCTACTACTAATAGTTCATGTTTTGATAATGATTATTTTAAGAATCATATAAAATATTATTTAGATGTATCTCGCTTAAGTCTAATAACCATGATTCAAGAGCATTAAAATCAACATGAATCGATAAAAGTGTTAAATATGATTTTACACCATAACTAGATATATCAAGATCAATCCTGAATTGAATAATATGATCTCTCAAACTTATTTCTCTAATCTAATATATTTGATTGAACCACCGTTTCTACACATGTTCACGTAGTTTTTGGGCACATAACATGGAATGTTTTTACGTCCCAATTTCAAATATATGACCATTGATGTGGTCCAATGACCATTAATAAGATAATTTAATATTCATATAATTAATTTCAGTGCTAAAAAATTTAATTGTTTATTTCATAACCTAATCAATATATTGGGAACAACAGAAAAAATGGTGAAAACCTTTCTAGATGAAGAATAAGTGAAAGGGTAAAGTAAAATAATAAAAAAAATAATGTAATGAAAAATTATTTAATAACTAAACTAAAAACTAAAAATTTTAATATTTCAAAATAATGATAGTGTATATTTTTAAAAAAAATTATATTCGAATATTAAGTATCTTCAATACAAAGAGATTCACAAGAAACATCATATTGATTGTTCAAAAAATAAACTATTTTTTTGAATGTTTTATTTTCTCTAACTTTAAATAATTGAAATTAGAAACATGATACAAATTAGATATTTTTTGTTTTTTGAAAATATTTATTTAATATAGAATAAATATTATGAGAGAATTGGACGGATCTGTTAGAAGTGGATCCATAGTTACTACATTATCTAAGGGGGAAATAAACTAACTTATTTATATTAGATTGTATTTATTGTAAGAATAATGTAATCATATACCATAGATAAATAAAAATTTCTTTTCAAAATTATTATTCTATATGGTTTTATCTTCATTTATAATAAATAAAAATTATTTTTCCTTTTAAAATAATTAAAACTTTAATAGATCTAAGAAAATGTTTGACGTTGTTTATATTTTGTATCATCACAATACAATCTAAATTTTTAAAAATAATAAGGCCAAAACAATAATGTGAATTATATTTATTCTAGGAATATTCATTTAGGTCATATAGATAAGAACCAAATACGAATACTTTCTGTTGAGTCATTATAAGATTTAAATGATTATGCATCATTTTATGTATACGAGTCTATTTTAATTAAAAATAATGACCAAATAAATTTATAATGGTAAAATGGAAATGTGATAATTATTTATTATAAGTCATACATTTTGGTGTAAGGTGTCTCATATGAAATTTTTCTCATAGTATATATTAGTAATTTACTACCGCTACATATGACTCTAGTGAATATTGGTATACTATTCTTATGAAACACATGTATGAAACCTTAAATTAGATCAATAATTTAGTAATAAATAAATATATAAATATATTAAACTATTTAAATCTAATCTGGGAAGATAATATTTTAGTCAATAAGTTTGAAACTCTCTAGAATATTATGGCATAATATCACAAGTCACTAAAACTGTTACACCTTGGTTAAAAGGAGTAATTTAAAGGATGTACCAATCATTGGTGGACATTGATTTTTTATTATGAGTAATAAATACCATCGTATTTTCATTTAGGTTTCTGATCTAAAAATCACTTCATTTAAAAAAAAATTTAATGGTTGTGGCTGAAGCCTTAATTTATTATTTAATGCAAAGACCTCTTTAACATTGTGTAGAGGGAGACCCATTACATAGCCCAAATGCCCAAAGCCAAGTGGCCTGAATAAAAGTCTTGAATTCCCATTATTTTTTTCAAAGGACTCCACGGTGAATAGTACTTCTACAGTGCCCACTCTACTATAGTGCCTCCTATAGTACCACCATTGAAACATTACTTGCTACAGTGCCTCCAACGCTACATGGTCATCACTATTACAGTTCTGTCACTACTACAGTATACTGCTATAATAAATCAATAGAAACCCATAAATTCTTCACCGCCTAGATTTGATCCTAGGTCTTTTGGATGCAAAGTAGTAACCTACAGTGCCCTACTATAGTAATGCTATAAAAACCCACACTGTTCATGTTCCAACCAATGTTATTCAAAAGACACCCAATGGAAAATACACATGGAAGTATCCAAATTTTTATTTTATAATGATTCTGGGTTTTGAGTCATGTATGAAAAATGTGATTTATTAAATGTGATTTATTAGTTGGTATATCATGTATGGAATATCATATACTCATCCTTATTTATTTTATACATTATATATGATGAGTATATGAAAATAAAATCTTAGTTAAAGGAATTAGGTATCATGAAGAATATATATTTGTATATAAGAATAATTAAGGATACATTCACAGTATTTGGTGGTGAGTAATAGATAATTGCACATGGAAACACAAATCTTAGTTTCATAACATCAAAATAATATTTAGTTATTATCATGTATTTTTGTTATTTATGAATAGAGTAGTTGTTAGATGGAAAAATCCCAAGAAAACAGTAGTTATTGATACTATAACAAAATCTAAATATGTCATATTATATTATACAACTAAAGAAACTATTTGGATAAAACATTCATTAATAAAATTGGACTCATCTTATGAATCCTTCATCCAATACAGCTCAAATTTTATAATAGTAAGAATTTTCAAAAAATAAGGAACCTCAGTGTAAATAAATATTGAAATGTATTCTACCCAAATTTGATCTCACTCAAAACATAATTGATTGTGCTGATTTAAAAATGTGTTTGTTTCTTATATAAGATAATATTTTAGATTCTATAATAATACCTCTTTCACAATTAAATCATGAATTCCACAACAATTTTCTTGGTACTAGATTCATGGGTGGCTAGATTTATTGAATGTGGGAGATTACTATTATTTAGGTGAAAAAATAATTCATGTGTTTTTATCATTTTTATCTTTCATATAATTTAATTTATATTAATAGTAATACATTATAGTTTATTTATTTTGGTTACATTAAAAATTCTAGATGATAAGATAAACCCTAGAATATTTTTATTAATGGTTTATATGTGATTGATGGTCATCATGTCAAGGATTTAATGATATTTAATAATTAGTATGAGTCATATCAATTGAATAGTGATATAACTAGTCACTCATTGGATATATATATATATAAATTTTATTATTATCCACTTTAATTTACACTACATTGATTGTGATAAATATTTCATTAGTGTTGTATAAGTTAAAATTGGCTTTAGATCCGTCAACATGAGTTTGTAAGAGTGGTTTCTAACTTGATTTGGTTTGAAATTTAATTACTATATAAAATAATATTTTTAATATAGATTAGTATAAGGTTATTGAGAGTGATACCTATCAAGAATAGGTGTTTGACTTAAAAATATATGATTTTATACCCATATAACGGGTTATGACATCCATTACCTAAATTGAGTTTTCAGAAAGTGAGATCATGTACATGCAAAGGTAATTAGTTGTGTTATAATTATAATATATTTTTTCAACCCTTGTAATAGATAAATTATTTTATATATATGTGAATAATGTTTTCCACATATCATTTTTAATAATATGGGCTAGACAATGGAACATTTCTAATGAATATGTGGGGGATTAGATAAGACCATACCTGTGTAAATTTAGATTCAATGATCTGTTTATTGACACCAATATTATTTTATAATTATAAATGACACTCATAATTATTTACAAAATTAATAATTTCTGTTGATTTCACCCCGTAGATAATGCTATTTTGGATTTATCTATTAATGTGATTAGGCCTCACTTAAACATTTTATATTTATAAGAAATAAAAATAATATTTATGTTTTCTGAATTTGAAATATTTAATAAATATTTATTTATTTTATTAAATATATAATGAAGTGATATAATATAATAATTATATTTTTATATTAATAATTCCAAAAAATGAGAAAATAATAAAGGCCAAATGATATATGGGTCGAGAAAGGAGTAATGGGATTTTAAGTCCAATTCCATGACAGAGATTAGGAGTATTAAAAAATTTCCATTTGGGGACCTTATTTTTTACTATCAATATATTTTTGTGTTCATTAATGAAACTCAAAGGGTATTTTAGTTCTCAATCCCCCATTGGGTAGCTCTTTAATACACCAAATATCTTTTAGAGTCTAGTTTTTTATCAATTATTATTTTCCTCTATGATAGGTTCCATGTGGAATATTGAATTTTCTAAATATTATGAATATAATCATAGAGAATTGTAGCCATATTCTCATTGAGAGAGATACTAAATAGTCGGTTCTTAGAGTTCCTCGGGTTTCCTATTCTAAGAGAGAGCCATCTAGTTTCCATCTTCAATGAATATTCACCATTTTTACTCTTCTAATAAATTATAAAGTGTTATTAACATCCCATTTTATATTATTTACTTTATAAGAGTGACTTAAATCACATAGATATGAGTAGAATAAAACCAATGAATTAGTGATTAGAGTTATAAATATATACCAAAGAAGCAATGGATTCTTGAATTCATTTGTATTCTATATATCATGATTTATTTTAAATAAAAATTGTTGTTTTTCATTTTATTATTTTTTATTTAAGTTTATTTTTATTTTTAGGGTTTGTTTTATTACTACTTATAAAATATACCTTTGGATGGTATTGTCATTAATACCCTCTTGGGGTATTAGAGCTATTCTTGATAACTGAAAAATTCATAACATTAAATTACTGAATATTGTATATTCACATTATGTAAAATTAATTTAAGTCTCACATGAAAATTGATAAAAAGTTTATTTATATAATCAGATCCCGTCAGGGTGATTCATGGCAGTGGGTTTCTTCTATACCCTTATTTTAAATATCACATTCCACATGCTCTCATACACAATACCCCTTAAACTTTTTGGATAATATATTATAGAAAAATAATTTTGGTGATATATAATTATTTAATGTAATATTATCAGTGTATTTAAAATTTAATTATAATAAAGGATATATAAATGAAAACATTGGAATAAGATACATTATATATGTAAATGATTCATATTACTAAAATTAGGGAAATATAGTTATTAATGGTATGCATGTGATACATAATATGTTAATAGTGATTATAAATATAAAATATATTATTAAATATCAAAGTGTTAGATGCATTTAAAAAATAATCTCAATTATTAAGGACTTGATAAATCAATTATATGGATCCTTCTCTGTAGATTATTAATTATCTGAATTTTTTTAATAAAAATGGGAACTATTATCTTATAATTAATACCATCATTTAATTTTATTGAAATTTTATAATGGCTCAGAAATTTGAAAAAAAACTATTTTTATATAGAAAACTATCTCAATTGAAATTAATTACAATAATCCTCATGAATATAATTATTCTTATATGATTTATAAGAAACATGTATTTGATATATCATATTTAATACTTATCAAAAATTCTTCCAAATAATTGGATGCATAAAAATTACATTGAGGAATTAAATATGATTGAAATCATTTATGAGATATTTTAGAAAAATATTGTCTAAATTATATGAGGAATCATTTTCAATTATCAAGGCCATGATTCCTTAAGGAATTTTAATTTCTATTAATGTTCTAAAAAAATTTGGGCACATAAATAAAAAGGAAATACTAGGGTTCACTTTTAATAAATTGATGGTCATTGATGTGGTACTCAAATATTTATCATGATATTTGGAAAATCTATATATCAATTTTAATATTTAAAAGATTTATTTTAACTGTCATGAGATTCTCATTGTCACGACCCATCCCCCTTGGCCCCTGATGTGACTACAGCAAGCCCGCCTTCCAATGGCCAGAAGCTGGTGAATAGAACTGGAAAGGCACATCCCGATAACAGGAAGTTAATACCATTACACCCGTACAAACAAATATAGTAGAATGCTACAAGTTGAAACCACTAAGTAACTATTGTAGTAAATGAGTACGGAAAGTATGGGGCTGAAATACAAGCCCCAACTAGAAAAGTAAAACTATAACTGAAAAGTAAAATACAAATATAAAAAGGAAAAAAACTCTTGAGTCATCTTCCAAGGATCCTACCAGAAAGGTAGGTACATATCACCTCCTCAGCACACCACGCCCACCCATCTCCTCTGCATATTGCCTGGTCCTGGATTCCTCCAAACATAGCCTAGCTACTCGTCATCTGTACAAGACACAACAAGGCGTGAGTGAAT
This sequence comes from Viscum album, assembly GCA_963277665.1. Taxonomy (NCBI): domain Eukaryota; kingdom Viridiplantae; phylum Streptophyta; class Magnoliopsida; order Santalales; family Viscaceae; genus Viscum; species Viscum album. The sequence goes on along the minus strand of OY728136.1, from coordinate 796,243,205 downwards.
CCCATGTAGGGGTGAGTATAGTAATACCTTATAGGGACCCTAAGACCCCAAAGGTCTCTCATAATTCCAAAAGGGAAAACCATAAAGAATTATCTCAATCACAAATCATGAAGCAATAGACACAACTCAATAGTGTCTCATCTCAAACTAGGTTTTCACTGAAGTTTAGAAGTACAAATGATGAGTTATGAAGCTAGATCATCTTATTATATTAAGAGGCACTAGTTCTGATCATACAAAGTCTGACCCACACATGATCGATAGGTACTAAACCCTATAATGATCCACATAGGATTCGACCCGCCTAGAGTCGATAGGTAACAAACCTTCACTGACCCACACAAGATCTGACCCACATAGTATCAGTATGCGCTGACCCAGATAAGATTTTTGAGTGCTAACCCACACAAGATCTGACCCACACATGATTGGTATGCGCTGACCCACACATAATCACTGAGCAATGACCAACACAGGATCTGACCCAGATAGGATCGACATACGCTGACCCAAATAGGAATGTTGAGCACTAACCTCCGTATGATCTGTCTCCAACCTCCGCTCACTTCCAGCCACTGGATTCCCCACACCCTGTATGCTCGAGTTCAATAGAATATTCCCTTGAGATATCGGTCATACATATATTTAAACTATTCCCCAACAATAAGTCTCCCAATGAAACTCTATGTCTTAAGTCTTCCATTGTGATAGACGGTGCGTCAATCAGACGCTTAGTTTATGCGTTATAAGCGTTTTAGTTCAGGGGGCCCGGTTGAATACAGGTTCCATCCAACTCATCCATACACCAAATATCTAAAAAACTCAATAGAATTATACAAAAATCACCTTCTCGATTCAAGTATTTGAATGCCGCAGACGGTTCATCAAATGGGCGTTCGATTCTAAAGATATGGCTCTAAGTGTTTATGGTCCATGGTTGGCCCGGGTCTGGTGTGACCGACCCGGACCGACACAGTCTGTGCTGGGTAGCGGTAGGCTCATCCCACTGGGATAACATCCAGTCTATCCCACACGAATGTGACTTGGATAACAACGGGGCAGCTCGCAAAGGGTGTCCCGTGAAGGGGGTGGCCCGGCCGTGGTGGGGCATGGTCCGACCTAAGGGGGGCGCGGTCCGGTCCTAGGTAGAGCATAGCCCTGCCCTAGGGGGGAATTGTCTTCTCCAAGGGAGAGTGCAGCCCACTATGGGATCCACCATAGTTGGTGAAGGGGGGGTGTCACCGCCCGGTCTTCTGAACTCCCAAACGTCCCAAAGGCCACTTGGTTTTCGTAGCGGCGGTACCACGTGGGCACTGCCCAGTAGTCACGGAACCTGCATGAAGCTTGTTTTCAGCCTTCTCCATGACTTCATTCACTACTTCTTATCTACAGGTGGCACACTGGTTATGCCACCTCACCTTCCATGACTGACCATACGGTCTTCCACCTCCTCCCATCGTCGCGGCTGAAGAGATACAACCCTACGCTCACCGGCTGCGGGCGGTGGCACCCCGCACTTCCTCTATTCGCTGTGACTGATGAGCCACAACCCATTTTTTTAATCGGAGACACCCAACATCATGCCGCACCTCCTCCATAGCTAACTGGTGCCAGCAGTTCAGATGACTGCCATGGATTTGTCCTACGACGTCCACTTACAATGCCTGTCAGTGCATGCCTTCTTCGTAACCAGTTGGTGTCGCCGTGATGGTGGTATTCCAAGGAGAACGTAAGGGTGTAGAAAATATTGCAGAGGGTCTACTCCATGTTCTTTAGGCTAGCCCCTCGGTGTTATATTTTAAATAATAGGGATGATAGAGGGGTTCAATAAATTCACATGAAATAAATGAGAATCAAAACCCCAACCTGATAAACCTGTTGGAGAGCACCCACACTTAAAGGTGGATCATGATCTTCATTCCTGAAACTGGTTCCCCACAACATCACTCGTAAGTCATCTTTTGTTTCGTGGTTCGATATCACTCATCACCTCCCACTGGGATTGGCTCTACCCTCTAAGGGTTCTGCATCTCGACACTCCTTTAACACTTATTTTCATGGCGAAGTTGTGCCGATACAACTCCCCAAACTCCATATATATGATAGGGGGAGGGTAAGTAATGACATGGGGAATAAATGGGCGATCATTAATAAGGAACCTTTTATATTCTCAAATTAAATCATTATTTATGATTGAAAGGTCAAGCGATTTATTGTCTTGACACATCACTGGCCCCACACTCCGCTTGTCCATTGTTGGAGATGAATGAAAATAAAATAATAAAATTATTTCTTTTCTTTTATTTTAAAAAAGTTACACAATATAAATTTTTCTCCAGACCCACTATGGTCAAATTATAACCTCTCTTAAGTGAATCTAGGCACTTCGGATTCAACAGTGCCCTTGGTTTTTTATTCTTATCATTGATTGAAAAGTTATAAAATATCGCTCATGTGTTTACTGAACATACTAGAAAGAAGTTCAGAAATTCATTATGGGAACATCATGCCTTGGAACCAGGCACCATAAATTTTCACAAAATCCTAAAAATTCGATATAATTAAAAAAAATTAAATTAAAAATCCTTGTATTTAAATTCTCCCCTCTATATAAATATTATTCCCCGAAAGCCATAACATAGAATAAAGTAACAAATGGGGGTACTGAGCACGAATCTAAACCTCCCACTCACATGTGTTCTCTTTGAGGTTCTCGTGCTGCCAGGGAACATGCACTAGAGGTATATACTACCCATGAATGACCCGCTCCGGTCGATCCTCAATCTCCACTGGAACCTCCACAAACGTCATCCTATCATCGATGTCTAACTCAATGTGGTCGATGATGTGAGATTGGTCATGAACGCATCTCCTCACTTGGGATACGTGGAATACATTGTTCACCCTCTCCAACTGCAGTATAAGTGTCTTGTGGTATGGCACCTTTCATATCCTCTGAATTATTGGAAAAGTTCCGATAAACATTTGTGATAACTTGCTGCCTCAACCAAATCTCTTTTGTCCCAGTCAGGGGGAGACTTGCATGAATATGTGGTCCCTCTCCTGGAACTCCATGTTATCCATGTCCTGTCAGCATAAGACTTCTAGCTACTCTGTGCAGTCTTTATCCACTCCAGGATGGTCTGCATCTTATCATTGGTAGCCCGTACCAACTCTGAACCCATAAGTGCTGATTCCCCTAGGTTTATCCAGAATATAAGTGATCTGAAAGGTCTATTGTATAAGGCCTAGAATAGATTCATACCAATGGTGTAGTGATAAAAGTTGTTGTATGTGAAATCCACCAAGGGAATGTGATCCTCCCAACTACAGCCAAAATCATGAACACATGCTCGAAGCATGTCCTTTAGTATCTGAATGGTCCTCTCCATCATACAATCAGTCTGAAGGTCAAAGGTGGTGCTCTAACGCATCTTCGACTCTAATTCCTCATTTAATCCTTTCCCAAATCAGGATATAAAACATGTGTCATAGTGAGAGACGATCGCCGATGGAACCCCATGAATTCGTACAATATCTAGTACGTGGAGGCATTCTAATCCCTTTAAAAATCCCTACTCATGAATGGGTAAAAAGTGGGCCAACGTGGTGATTCAATCTACAATCACATAAATGGAATCATGTCCTATGGACATACGTGGAAACCCTATCAGAAAGTCAATGGAGATCTCATCCCACCTCCACTCTGACTACTCTAGTGGTTGTGCTAAACCTGCTGGAACCTAATGATCAACCTTCACTTTCTCACAAGTGAGGCATCAAGAAACAAAATCCTCTATATTATTCTTTATCCCTATCTAGTAGTGTTGACAACGGAGTTCCTAATACATCTTTGATACACCAGGATGTACCACTAGTGTGGATGTATGGAACTCCGTCAAAACCTCCTACCATTGCACCACAGGTACCATGGTACATCCTTTAAAGAAGATGACATTCAACCCACCTTCAAAAAATAATTTAGGTGCCTATCCTAAGGATATATGAGCATGTCGAGCCTCACAATGGAGGCCCCCATGTTGCACCTCACTAAATCACTAAAGGAGTGGGGGAGTGAATACCCAAGACTGGAGGTAAGCTGCTCCATCTCAATCCATGAAGGATATCAGAAATGCGGCTAGATGCTCTGTCTCTTCACATAGCTACTGTAGACCAGACATCATGTTGAGGGAATATACTACCACGTTCCCCTTCCCTAGAGTATAGACCATCTCAAAGTCATTTTCTTGGAAAAACTCTAGTCATCACCGCTATCTAAGGTTCAGGTCATTTAGGGAGAAGATATACTTATGAAACTTGTGATAAGTGTAGAGTATAATATGTTCTCCCATCATATAATGTCGCAAAAAAATTAAAGAGAAGACCACTGCTTCTATCTCCAGGTTGTGGGTAGCATAGTTTGGATCATTTTTCCACAGCTGTCATGAGACATAAGAGATCACTTCTCACTTATGCATCAGAACACACCAAAGTCTAGTCCCTTATGTGTTGCATTAGATTACATCCCCAATGCTCTTTTTCGGTAGCCTCAATATAGGGGCACTCATCTGCCACAACTCCTAAAAACAATACAGGAATCTCTTCATACCTATGAAGGTATTTTCGTTTTTTTTTAAACTACAAATGGTGCCACAAATCGGAAAATTTCATGAATAAATCTCAGATAGTCTACATCCAATCCTAGGAAGCTTTGAACCTCAGCAAAACTCATGGGTGGCTCCCAAGAAAGAACAACCTCTATCTTCTCTGGATCCACTACAACTCCAGCCTCCGAGATAACGTGTCCCAGAATGTGGACATCTTGTATCCAAAACTATAACTTCTAGAGATTACTATAATGCTAGTGCTCTTAGAGTGTATCCAGAAATATTTGCATATGATAATCATGTTCCTCCTCTATCCTTGAGTTCACTTAGTTGTCGTGAATGAAGACCACTACAATGAGATTGAGTTATGGCTAGAAGATCATGTTCATGAGTCCCATGAACACTGTAGGGGAATTTATACCACCAAATGGAATATACAAGAACTCATAGTGTCCATACTAACATATTAAGTTCTTCTTCTACACATCCTTATCTCGTACTCTAAGCTGATGATATCCTGATCTGATTTCTATCTTTGAAATCCAACAAGATTTCTTTAGTTGATTGAAAATATCATCAATCCTCGGTAGTGGATACTTTTTCTTCACGGTCATCTAGTTAAGGCACCGATAGTCCACACAAAGTCACAAACTCCCAACTGCATCCTTGGAAAAAAAAATCAGGGATGCCCATGAAGAAATGCTGGGCCTTCTGAACCCCTTTCTATGAAAGTCACTAAACGGCACCCATAACACACTATGTTCCGCGGGATCAATCTGATATGGTGGTGTAGATATCATTGTCATCCCAGGGTACATGTAAATGTGAATGTTGACCTCTCAACGTGGAGGTAGTCCAAGAACATCATCAGGAAAGACATCGTCATACTGGTCCACCACTCTAGAATAGCTCGGACTCTAAACATCTCCTTCTATGAGGGTAATCCAATCCAACTAATGTGTAATCGGATGAACCTTTATATAGTTAAGTCCATCCTATGATGAAAATTTTCCCTTCTCACTGGTGAAAGAAAACCTAGTCCCATATATGAAGACACATCGTAATTTGTGCCTAATATAGTCAATTTGAGCATGGATTGTAGATAACTAGTCCATACGCATGATGACGTTGTGAGGCCGCAATGCCACCTCTAAGATATCCCACCCGAAGGAATCACCTCCTAGAGTAATATCACACTGCCGACACCAGTGTGTAATTGTTGAATCTTCTCTCATAAGAGTATCTAGCCACAAGGATCGAGCCAACATCTCTACCAGAATCTCCAAGATCTTAAAGAGGGTCATGGAAATAAAAGAACGACTAAAACCTATGTCTATAAAAAATACAGATATGGTGGAGTAGAAATATATTTTACCCTTAATCATATCTAGAGTGTCGTGATCATAAGACTCATCTGCCTGGAGCTTAGCTCATCTCTGTCCACAAACTCCTTGTAGTTGGGGTGTACCACCTGGTGGGGGTGGGGGTAGAACCTTGTATCGCCGCCCACCGCCTACTGCATGGTCAGCTCATCTTCCATGTCCTCCTAGTACCTTTGAACCTCCACGATCGAACTGCTGCCTCTACCTCAGTAGCCCCTCGACCATCAGTTGGTTGTCCGTATGGTAGACTGGGTAGTCATTAGCCATGTGACCGTGCCCAGTGCATGTTTTGCCCTGCATGTTCCTCGCCTAACCTCCTCTTCCCCGTGAGCTCTACACGTCCAACCCGGAGTCCCTTGGTCATCCACTAGAATGCCTGGTCCGCTTAGACCTCTGTTTCATCTACCTACTACCAGCCAAAAATGACCCTTATATGTGTCACCCAGTGCTGGGTGTCATTGATTGTGTATGTTCATCTAGGAAGCTTTCCACCAAAAGCACTCACTCTTATACCCGATCATGCATCTGTATGTTGAGTGATACCATCAATGCTCTGATATCCCATCAAAGACCTTCCTCAATGTTTTGGGCCCTGATGAAAGGGTCTCATACCATGATGGGGGAGTAGTAGGAGAGATGAGTGTACCTCGCAGAGTACTGGGCCACTGTCATGCTGCCCTATAGTAGGTGCCATATCTCTTGTATACGCACATAACGTAGAGTCTCTAGGATGAACTATTCCATGAAAATGATCCCGAAGTCCACCCAGAAAAGGGTCATCTCATTGTGAATCTAAAGAATCATGACCCACCATCTCCCTCTTACTTCCTGGAAGAGACATGCTACTAGGATCACCATAAGGTCGAATGATGTTCCAACCAGGTGGGAAACTCCGGCTATTGCCTCCAACCATCCCTCAGTTGCCTGCGGGTCTGTCTCACCTCGGATCCTCGGAGGTCTTTTCCCCTAAAACTCGTGCAACATTCTCAGTAATCAAGCACCCTCTACGAGTGGGGATGGTGGAAATGGATGACCAATTGGTTGTGGTGCTACTGGTAAACCACCCGATGGTGATAACACCATCAGAGGGCGCAACACCGAGGCCTCATCACTCAGTAGGATATCATCATGTACTCTCTCAAGAATCCTCCCTTGATGTATATGTGAAAACATACTGAAAGAAGATAGGCGTTACATGGTCAAAAATTTGTAGCTAGTGAGACGACTCAAAAAAAATAAAAAGAATAAACTTTCAAAAAACACACACATTCAGTATTTTCATGCACTGAGTTGGAATTCATAATTAATGGTCCTGGTGTATGGATATGTTAGCTGCAACACCAACAATAGACTCCCCGAAATGAAAACCACACTCATAATACTTAACACAATTGAAACATTGAAAAGAACAGATTCATCATTGTTCAGTAGAACTAACTCCTCTGATACAACTTTTTCACGACCGGTCACCCAGGGCCTATGTCGTGACTACCCCAAGCCCACCTTTCAATGGAAAGGGGCTGGTGACTAGCACTGGAAAGGTGTATCCCTATAATTGGAAGAGATTTCCATTAAACCATTACAAACACAAATTATAGAATGCAACAAGAAACAACCACAATGTAACTGCTGGAGTAACTATGTGCAGAATGTAAGGGGGCAGAATTCAATTCCCAACTGGAAAAGTAAATGTACAAATGAAAAGAACAATACAGCTGAAAAAAGAGAAAAAACTCCTAGGTTTTCCTCGGATGATCCTACCTTAAGGGTAGGTATATATCACCTCCTCAACACTCAATGTATACTCATCTCATCCACGTACTGCCCAGTGCTGGCTCCCTTAAACCTCAACCCAGCTACTCATCATCTACACAAGACACAACAGGGTTCGGGCGAAGCCCGTGTAGGGGTGAGTATAACGATACCCAGTAGTGACCCTGAGACACTGGAAGGTCTCTAAAAATTCCAAAAAAGATATCCAAAAATCATGTTATCAATCACAAAGCATGAATAAATAGACACAACACAAAATGAGTCAAATATAAAACCATGTTTTATGTGATGTATTGAAGTATAGATGATTAGTCACTATGCTAGATCATATTATAATATCAAGAGTCACTTCTTCTGACCATATAGAGTCTGACCCAAATAGGATTGATAGGTACTAACCCTGGTAATGATCCACATAAGATCTGACCTACCTGGAGTCAATAAGTAACTAACCCCCACCGACCTTCATAGGATCAGTCTCATACAAGATCTGTATGTGCTAACCCACATAAGATTGTTGAACACTGACCCACACATGATCTGACCCACACAGAATCGGTATATGCTAACACTCATAGGATAGCTGAATACTGACCCACATAGGATCTGACCCATATAGGATCACCGAGCGCTGACCCACATATGATCTAACCCACACATGATCAGTATACTTTGACCCACATAAGATCACTAAGCACTAACTTCTATACGATCTGTCTCCAACCACCACCTCACTGCCATCCACTGGATTCCTCACACCCATTGCACTCGAGTTCCATAGAATCTTCCCTCAAGATATTGATTTTACATTTACCTCCACTAATATCCTCAAATTATTAACTCAACGAGTCGCCATGTCTTAAGGGTTCCAACATGAAAGAATGTGCGTCAATCGGACGCCCAGACTGTGAGTTATAATTGTTTCAGTTACGGGGGACCAGTTGGATTCGGGATCAATACAAACCATCCATACTCCAACTGTGACAAAAAAATATAGAATAATATACCAAAATTTTATTCTCATTCCAAGGATCCCAATGCTATAGACTGTTTTTCAAATAGACATCTGGTTCTCACGATATGAACCTTTATGTGTTTCTGGGACTGGCCTGCCTGGGTCCGGTCCGACCCAGTTTGATCGACCCTACCTAACTCGGTATTGGATGGGCCATGGCATGGTTGTCCAAATAGTCTGAGCTATAGCCTGTCTAGCATAGGGTCATCCCGCAAAGAGTGGTCCACAAGGGGGTGACCCGGTAGTGGTGGAGAACAGTCTGGTCTGAAGTGGGGAGCGATCCATCCCGTGGAGGGGCGTAGTCCAATCCAAGGTGGAGCGTGGCCCAGCCCAAGGGGGGAGGGGGTACAATATGGTCCAAGGGGGAGCATTTTCTGATGCGGGGTCCTCCCTAGACAACATGGATGGTGTGACCCAGCGATCTACCAAATACTCGAATGGCCCTATAGACATTTAGTTTGCGAAGCGGCGGTGCCGCGTGGGATCTGCCCAGTCACCATAGAACCCACCGAAGGGATGAGTTCGACCTCCGCCTCAGAATCAGAAATGGATTCTTGTCCTTCGGTGGTGCTGGTCATGACACCTCTCCTTCCATGGCTAACCGAGGTGCAGTCCGCCTCCTCTGATCACTATGGCTGATGAACCGCGACCTTCTTCTCACCGACGACGAGTGACGACGTGCCCACCTCCTTCGTTCGCCTCAGCTGATGAGCCATGACCCAATTTTTCTCAATCTTGGTATGAGAAAATGAAGCTCACCTTTTATGTGGACAATCAGTGCTGGCTGTTCCGATGACTACTGTGGATTTGTGCTGCATCCTCCACTTGCGGCAGGCGTCAGTGCACGCCTTCTTCGAATCGTGTTGGTGTCGATGCGCTGGAATTATTCCACAAAGAATGCGTAGGTGTAACAAATGTTGTGGAGGGTTGATGTCATGTTTGTTAGGCCAGCCCCCCCCCCACATTAGCATGTAATCAAGATGAAGGATTGATGGGTTTAAGATATTCACCTGAAATAAATGTGAATCAAAACACCTACCACATAAACCCGGTGGAGAGCGCCCGTGCTTAAAAGAGAATCATGTTCTTCATTCCCAAAACTTATTACCAATGAATTCACAGGTACTTCATCCTTTGGTTTTTGGTTCGGTGTCTCCCATCACCTCCCGCTAGGATAAACTCCATATTCTATGGGTTCATCATCCTGGCACTCCTTCAGTACTTAGTTCCTGGGAGAAGTTGTACTGATACCCCACGCCAAACATCAGATATATATATATATATATGAGAGGGGGGGGGGGTTGGGTAAGTAATGATGTGGGAAATTAATATGGGTCATTAATTTGGAACCTTCCTGATTCCCCAAAGATGTCGTTACTTAAGAATGACAGGTCATGCCATTCATTGGCCTGACACATCACTAGCCCAACACTCTTCTTGTCTGTTGGTGGAGAAGAATGAAAATAAAATAATAATATTATTTCATTTAATTTTATTCAAAAATAGTCACAAAACCTTACTTTTTCTCCAGACCCACTGTGGTCAATATAAAACATCTCTTAAGAGAATCCCAACACTATGGATTCAACGATGCCCTCAAATATTTAATCTGAGAAATGATTCAAAAGTTATAAATTGGTTCTCACGTGTTTACTAAACATACCTGAAAAATAGTTCCAAAACTCATTTTGGATGACGTGGCCTCATAATCAGGTGTCATAAATTTTTTCATACCCATAACAATTCTATATAATTAAAGAAAATGTACATGGAAAATCTAGGTCTTTGAACTCATTATGTTAGTAATAATAAAAAACATGAACATTTCATCCTAGATATGGTGATGATTCAGGGAAAGGGTAAAGATAAGGAAAATAAGAGGAAATTTTTTAAAAATCCATATTTTTTATGTCTTCACAAAATCCTCATAATGATAACATTAAAAAATAATGGATTTTTTTTTAAAAAAAACTCGTAATTTTAAAAGGAATTATCCTTGGTAACTATAGATTCTTAAGAAACATTATGGTGAGGGTTAAACCAAATATTCCAATATATTATTTTATTATCTTATAGAATTAAATTTAAAGTGGATATTGGGAACCCTAAATAATATAGAAATCCAAAATCATTGAATGAAAAAATCTACAAACAATAAAACACCAAAAAATAAACATCATTGAATATACAAGATTAACAAATTAGATAATTATTTTTAATATTATTTCATTATATTAATGGTTATATATTTATGTATGTTTCTATAAAATACATAGGATAATAAAATATACACCTTTTTGTAGATATCTATTTGGGAAGGGTGATGGTCTAATTCAAGATAAATTATATAATGTTTTGAGTGTTTTGATTGTTGATGCTCTTCATTGATCGACAAGGTATATCATACTGTCATTAATCAATCCAAATCCTCCAATTATAGTTTAATTATAATTAAATTTTATGTAAAGGCTTCTTTATATAAATCCTTATTGAACATGGTCATAAGCTATAATCATGTTTTCAGGGAATTTTGGGGGAAATGATAAGCCCGTATTTTCCTATCCTTAATGTCCAATCCCAAATTCTTGGATATGATACACAGGTCTCAATGAGTAGAGGAATAAAATATTAATTCCTTGATTCTTCCGAGAACCATTATGAAGAAGTGGGAGTTCTTATTTTTAACACCATGAGATCTTAAATTATATTTTTTATTTAGAAACTAAATGGTGTTAATATATTTCTTCACACACAACACTATTACAAAATTAATCATGAAACATTAAGTAACATAAATATTTTTGTTGTATTAATTATGGTAAAATATATTTTCTTTACTAAATAAATTTATATATATAAATTAATTTATTAATAATAGTACAGAATTTTTAAAAATTCATTAAGCACAACGAAAAATAATATTTATTTATACTTCAAAATGTATAATTAAAAAATTTATTATAGGTTTCATTTTATCTAACTAAACATATTATGAATTCAATATATGTCAATATGAATAATATATTGACAACTATTTCATTAATAATTTATATAAAATATGAATTAAAATATTCAATATCTTAAAATTTTATTTTCTTTTGGAAAGAATTTTCATTATATTTTTATATTTTTATTTACAGTTATAAATTAAAATTTTATAATATAAATTTGATAAAAAATAATTCATTTTTGGTATTAAAATATAATATTATTTGGGAAAGTATTTTTTTTATTAAATGGTTTATTATTACATGAATAGTGAGAAATACATAAATCTCAATAATCAGTACTTTTATGATATTGTTATAATATATGAAAGGCATAAATTTGTTTGAAAATTTTTAAAATAATATATATATACATATTAGTGAAATCATAAATTTAGAATTACTATGTTTTATTTATTAAACAAATTTATATTGTTTTTTAAACAGAAATGATATTTTACTCTAAGTAAAATTTATTCTCTTATATTAATAATATTAGGTTTCATCACATATAGAAATTAAATCTAGAAAATTGAATGTTTTTATGTTAACATGATCAAATTATGAAATAATTTCAATTTTAGTTTTATGGTTAAATATATGATTACAATGACTAAAGATAATGACCTCCTTAATGGTGAACATATTTTTTTATATAATTTTTTTTAATATTGTGTAATTTTTATCGATTAAATAAATAATATATTTTCAAAAGAGATATTAATATAATTTTTAATCCTTTATTAAAAAAAATATCACTTATTCAATTATTAATCAATAATATAACAATATTAATCAAATTTAATGGTGACTGTAATGTTTTTCTAGAAAATTTATTTTAATAATATAAATTGATATAATTTAAATGTTAATTATATCATAATAAGAATTTTAATTTGATTAAATTGAGGTTAAATATAGTTCACTGTAGCCTTATTTTCTTATAAATATTTCTTTATATTTTTAATGAAATTTAAACTACTATGGTAAAATATAGTTACCATGATAAATCCAAAATTGTAGAATTTAAAAATAAACTTTTAAGGATTGATACATGTTTAAAATAAGTGAAAAAAAGTTTGGTTGAGTCTTTGTAGGACATACATTACCCACACCCCATTATTTCTCACTTTTGGGGCATTTCACCTTCGAATAATGTCATTCCACAATTAAAAAAACCATGGTTGTTCAAACAAGTTCCCATTCCTTCACATATAGAATAGGACAATTCTATCCCCTCATGAAACTCCAATTCTTGAATATTACATCTTAAAACTCATCTATTTTTCTCATCCGAGCATCTTATAACACTGTAGTATGTTTATAATCCCAATTATGTAGCTTCTGAAATTTATTTTCAATTAGTGATTCTATAAATACAAAAAAAATAGTAGCCATGAGATAATGTTTTTTTTATTAGATAAAAGAGACTACGACCTAAAAGAACAAGTATTTTAGCAGTCTTGTAAAACAAAATTCATATAAGAATCACACATTACATCTGAAACATTAAATAAAATACAGTATTTTCATATAGACTTTCATTATTTTATATATATATCCTTTTATATCAATCATTCTAAACTTCTTAGAATCCCAGAAAAAATAAAGCACAAGGAATATATGTGCTCATATTAACCTTATTGATATGAGTATAATGGAATAAAAATAAGACATGAATAATATAGTAAAAATAAATGACATTAAAATAATAATATATAATCAATAACATTAGATTGAAACTTACCATAGATATAATAAATTTTTAAATAATAACATGGAAATTAATAACTGATTTCATAAAAATAGAATCCATAATAATAGTCATATTAAAATTATATCATATCTTTCTACCAATACATCTAAAAATACCATCATGGCCTCCTCCTAAGAATAAATATAAGTTGGTAAGGAATAATCGAAATAACCAATCAATTTTATATCATGATACCAACTGAGTAATCAAGGGGATATGTATTTCTCATCCCCATAAATCACATAATAAGTCTAAATCATTCATTATATAAATAAATTAAATAACATAATAAAAACTTCATAAAAATAACTATCAGTATTGGAAGATGTACCATATGAAATATTAATGATTAACCTAGTAAAAATAATCATAAATTGTACCATGAAATATGATGTATGATATAATTATATTATATCCTCAACAAATAATAATATTTATTAAATGATTTTTTTCATATATGAAAATACATTAAATGATCACTGTAATGTTTCTTGAGGAAAATAACCTTTTAAGATAGGTATAAATTATTTAAAATCTTTTAATTTACAAAAAATTAAAGAAACAATATATATTAAATAAAAAATCAAAACTTTTAAAATAATATTTAATTAATATGGTGGTTGTGACAATGGGAAATTATATATATACCATAATCGTTAAAATAAATATTTCTTTTACATTTTAAAAAATGTTGAAAAGTGTCTTATTTAAAAAAAATGAATATTAAAAAATTGTAAGAAAGAAAAAATTGGTAAATATCCCTTTAATAAATCATTTTAAAATATTAAAAAAATCTTTAAAATGTTTTATGGAAAATATTGACATTATAGATATAGATTCTTGACCGAGTAAAAAACAATTTGAGGTTTCCTTCAAAAAAGTATTTCCAAATATTGGGTAATTAAGTAGAGGAAAATGAATGGAGAGATTTTAATTTAAGGAAACAGATAGATTATAAGAATATAAATAGGGTTTAAGATTAAAATATCAAATAACCCCTAGTAAATTATTGAATATAAACAATCCCAATAGATGATGACATTATGAAATAATACATGACCTTTGGTTTGAATTCGTTTGTATGCATTTAACATAAAATATAATAAATATATTTTTAATAAACATATACTCTATAAACATAAAAATATATATAATCACATATGTTATTTTCTTATAAAATTTTCTATCATGATTAATAACAAATATTTTTTTAAATCACTATTAGAGGATATAAATGTTATGTTTTTCATGTATGATTTGATTTGGTTGTTAGGATCCCTACTCATTAGTAATGGTTAAATAATATTTATATGGTTAATAATGTTATAAATATCATATATATTAATTATATATTTATTTTATATTCATCCATAAAATATAGACACAGAAAAATAAATTATAACATTCATAGAGACCGTAAGACATACATACACCTGAATGTTGTTTTCAATTTTCAACTAATGGAAGAGAAAAAAGGTAAATAATAATTTGAATTTATTGAAATATTGTTATATGGAATATATGATATATATTAATTTAATCCATTCTTATTAACATCTATGTATTTTATTAATGAAAATTTTATCACATAACTTTTGGAGGTGGTAGTCCATATATATGCTTCAGTGATGTTATCATTTTCAAAATGATTATATGGTAATAAGGCATAGGCAATATTATAATAAAATAATAAAAATTTATTCATAAATATAAAATTTAATCCATAAACACATTATAGTAACACTACAAAAAATGATGATGAAAAATGAATTGTGTCTCTCTGTAGAGATGGTAAGTCGTACGTATGCCCATGCGATACATTCAATTTCTAATTAATGAAAAGGGGGTGGATAATGGTGGTTTTATAATCATAATTATATTTTATAATATTTATCCCACTGAAAATACTATTTTATGATGATTACTATATAGTTAGAGAAGTTATAAGAAAAAATAAATATAAATAGGTTGGGTAAGACAATTATATCTTCTTCGAGAGACATCCTATATATCACTTCATATAGAACAGTGGATTGATCTATTAAGAAGAAAAAACATATATAACTTGCATATGAATTTTTAGAAGATAAATGGATAATTATTGTTCAATATATATTGGTCTAACTGGTGTAAATAAGAGAGGTAAGGGTTGCACTTTTATAAGGGTGGAAAATGACACACTTAGAATTACAAAATGATTACAATAACTGAGTAATTTTAAATAAACATTATTCCAAATGAAAAAATATTCAAATAAAAAGAGTATAAGGTAAAAAATATTTTCATATACTGAAATTTATATAGGAATTGGAGTTATTTTAAACCTTATCATTTGTTTAATCCCATGGTTATCTAATTTTAATCATAACTGTGACAGTGATTTTTTAAATATTTGAAAATATTAATTTAACTTATAAAGTATAGATTCACTCATAAATGTTCATGGGATGAAATTTTAGATCATATATTATCCCTATTTTTTTCTTTAAATATTTTTATTTTTTAAAAGATTTAAAAAATACATTATTTTCATAAAATATCATCATTTCCATTTTTGAAAATATTCATTTAATTTGACATTAAATACATCAAGAAAAATATATAATTCAAATTTAATTATTTTAAACATAAATAATATTTTATAATTATCTTTTTTTATTACACAATAATTCATCCATATTTTATTACTTCTAATTTTTATAAATTCATTTTTTTCTATTAATTGAATAAATACTATATTGTTATTTCATAAGAACATAAGGTAATTACTTAATCACTAAAATTATAAATATATTAACTGGATATAAAAATTTGTTTATCTTTATAATAAACATTTATATCTACACTTATACTATTTTTGTCCTTCCAATAGAAAATTTTTGTTATTAAAGTCAAGAGAGTTACATTTTTTAATTATTCACTTTTTAAATTAATATAAAGTTCACGATCAATGAAAAATGAAACTATATAGCAATGTATTTGATATTTGGATGAGAATTAATGAACTCTGTTCATACAATAGCATAAATAATTTTTTTAATGAAATTATACATCCATATCATTAATTTTTTCTTTATTGTGACCATTTTAAATTATAAAGGTAACAGAAATTTACCATGTTAACTTTTCATAATGATAAAAAAATTAAATAAAAATATTTACCAATTTTTATAAAAACGATTAAAAATATGGTATACATTTTTTGAAATTCAATATATTGATTTATCATAAATTATTTTTCATATAAATGTATAAAACACAATAAAATAATGTTTTTTTTTCGAAAACATGTTTTATAAAAATAGATTTATTATTATCAATTTATAGAAATATAGAAATATTAAATATAAAACTTTTTATTTAATATATAACATATATTACATTTAATTCACTCAAACATTATAATCAATTTAATTTAATAAAAGAAAAACAAATTTTGCGCAAAAAAGTAGTTTTGTTTTCATAAAAAATATATTTTTCTATCAAATGATTGTTATTTTAATTTCTAGTCAAATGATAACTAATGAATTAACATTATACAAGTATAAAAAATAAATATTTCAAAAATCACTTATTCCTAATTATAACTGAAAATTTAAATGGATAGTTTATATCTAAGAAATTTAAATATTATTTTAATAGTAATCTTGGTTCTTTTAAAGTATATGTTTTGTGTCACACAAGAAATTGGATAAATTTATTTTTTTTAAATTAATACATTATAAAATATTTACTTATTACATTCATACCCTGATAAAATAAATTATACCTAGAATCTATATCACTTTAATATAAAAACCTGAAGATAATTCTTCCACATAACATCCTTGGGATCCCACATTACTTCCTCAATTTTTTGATTTTTCGACAAAAAAATTGACCAGGGGAGTAGTCTTTTTTCATATTATTTTTTCTCAATGAAATAAAATATCTACTATTATTTATTCATAAGATATATAATATTATAGTGGAATAAGCTCATGGATTATTTCATGTGATGCTTTATGTATCTACATCCTTAGGATAGAAACATGGACACATCGTGACCATGATAGGGATTTGGTGGAAGAACCAAGAGATATGCTAGCATCCTGATACAATCAAGAATGTAAAAGGGGAAAATACACCGAGTAATTAATTTTATATTATTTTTAACTATCAATAACTTATCTTATATTATAATTTATAGATATATATTCTCACTAACTTCATACTCTACATCTCAGTGATGATTATCAATATAATATTTCTTTTCAATAATAATCTAACCTTATGTTTCATAGAATGGATTTAAAAATTTCTACTATTTCCTTATCTTCATTGGGTCCTAATATCATTATTTACCTAACATTATTTTAACATGATGTAGTTATACACTTCTTCCCATAGATGGCTTTAAAAGGATCTATCTCGATACTCAACTAAAAGCTATTATTATTAGAAAAAAGCACCAAATTAAGGTGTTTATCACAACAACCATTGAAATTCAATGATAAAGCTCTAATAATTTATTCAATGGTTTTAATGATCCTCTTATACCACAAATATATCTATTGATGATTTTTTGATACTCATCTCTGTATCTAGATCTTGTGGAAGACTTTTCTAGAGCATCATGATAAACCAATAATCCCAATCATATAAAATAAAATATGGTACTCCATGTGAATTTATGACTTAATTAATGTATATTTTAGAAGCATGGACAAGAAAGAAATATTATATTATTTTAATGATGTGTAATGAAATCAAAAAACTATTAACTACTATTCAAATAGAATTATGTGCTTTTTATAATTTGGGGAGATTGATGAAAAATAAATTTTGATGTTTTCTAAAATATATTCTAGTATGTGTAATAGTTTTAATATCATTTTATACTTCTATATATTATCCTTATATTATTAACATACATAAAATTGAGAAACACACTCCAAAATATCCCTTTCATTTTTTTAAATAATAAATACACATCCCGATCTCTCTAGGTCTTCATAATTCTAGGATTAATAGAGAATAATATAATATGAGATTCATATAATAGATCATTTTTATAGTATATTATTTATGGGATAAACACTCTATTCCTAAACCATATAATTCAAACATGATCATGATTGAATTCAGGAATATTCCTCTCATTATTTTTTAATTATATATCATTCTTATATTCCATCCTAATCATCTCGTTGATGGATGATTTAACATTAATCTATAAAAGATAATTTAATTACCATTTCCTCATGATTTAAAAATCCATCACATTAAAATAAATAAATATTTTATCTCTCAAAAAACAAATTATATAAAAACTGGAATGTTTTTTCATCTCAGAGAACCAAACACCTTGTTTTCTATCACATAGTGGTAATGTATTGAGATATCATAATATTGGATCATCTTCTAACCATATTCATGGGTGTATATTTAAATATTTTAGTTTAAACATGTAACTAATAATTTTAGAATTAATATATATATATATCTTACATTTCAATATACATACCATTCATCCATTTTTTTAATTAAACAATTAATTTTATGTACTCTAAAACATGAGTAAGGTGATTTTCCTCATAAGAAATCAATTGGTGTGAGTCATAAGATATCATTATAATATTATTCAAGAGAAAAAATACTAGTCTATTTTTTGATACATTAATAAAGATCACAAACCCTTCTCAATAGAAAGTTCAATTATATACCAGTGTATTGATTAAATTTATCTTCTGTTATTTGAAACACTATTCACATTCTTCTTCTATTTACACCTTATCACCCTTTTAAGTCAATATATTGAGTGGATTATTTAGTCATGAGTTATCTCTCACAATGAATTGGTTGTATCCATCCAACCCACGAAAAATATTTATATCATTTACTTTTTGTGTTCTAGGAAATTTTTCAACAACTTTATTCAATGGAGGGTCCATTGATATATGCTCATGGAGGATTATACGACCCATGAATGAATATTTCTAAAATCAAAATCCACACATGTTAAATTTAGGATAAAAAGATTCCTTACTCATTATGACAAACATAAATCTCAAATTTTATTCATACTATTCATTGATATTTGAATATATTGTATTATCATCTATAAATACTACAAAAAGATAAATAAGATAATATATAAATACTGTTTTAATTAAATATATAAAATCAACAATGGAATTTGTAAAAAAAATGATATTCCTATAAATTCGTAAAAACTATACATTATATGAAAGGTTGTGTTGGGTTTATCCTCATTGAACTATAAAAAAGGATATCCATATCAAAGAACAATCAAAGGAAAATATAAAGATATTCATAAATGATCAAATAGATCATACATATTGGGTATAAGACACTAATTCTTAATATAATTAATGTTAAGATACTTGTAATCTAAGAAAAGAATAATTGAACCCTAATTATTATTAATAAATAGAATATGTTCACCCCATAGTGGATAATTAAAATCAATGAATAAAATATCTGGATTCTACATGAGATTCTTCTATAAATCCTAGAACTAAAACAACACTACTCTATAAATTTTAATTAAAATAGGATTAACACTAGGTATGTGTTCTATTAAAAATTAAAATTCATGATTTATAGGAAGACTGTGATAGACCTTAAAAAATAAATTAGAATATTCCTAAAAAATTGGGAAATATTAAATATTCAATTTATCCCCAACCATTGGGATAAATATTCCTCATGAATAGGTAGAAAAACCCATATGATGTAAATATTTTTTATTGGAAATTCAGTTTTATCCTCACAAAATTGATTCATAATATATAATTTAATTTCCCTTCCAAAAAATTGATATGGGATCTATATTGGGAGATACATTCTATAAAAAAACTATTTCAGATTCAACTAGTGGAAGAATAAAAAGAATCACATGAATAATATTAACCTAAACATCTATCATTGATGATTAATTGACATAACATACTCTAATCCCACCATTATGAGTATACACAATAAACTCCATATATAATATTTATAGTGGTGATGTGATTCACATAGAAAATTCTTCAGATATAAAATACCAGGTAAAAATTGAATAAAATAAAACATTTAAATGCATGAGTGAATGATAAATGTTACTTTCAATATGTTTTTGTGAACTTCATTTTCAGTAGTAGTAATTTTAGGATCTTCAGAAACTACCCTAGGATTTTTTGGTGGTATGTTTCCCTGAAATTTGGGGCATTTGTTGGAATAGTTCCACATATCATTACAATCAAAGGAATATACATTTATTGATTCTACCTTAACCTTTCATCCATGATTGTGATAACATTTTTCTCAACACTTTATGAAAAATTATTTTCCTTTTAAATATGTTTGATGTTTTTTCCATCCACAAGTAATAAATGTTGGAGAATCACTCTATATATTCTTCCCACTATAAAATATATATTATTCCATTATATTGGTTTATATGATTCCTTAAAATACTAATTTTAGATAATTCATTCACTATCATGATGAGAAATGTTATTATATCTTCATATAATGACAATGCATGGGAAACTAGATCCCTTAGAATGATTGGATTAATCCCATAAAAGAAATGACCAATCATGATATTTTTATTACATACACTATGAAACACCATTAAATTTTGTGAAAAAATTATTTTTTCAAATAATTTTAATAATTTAGATATTTTTCATTACATATAGTACTAATTTTACATTGTGTTACACACAACACTGAGTTCTAATGGATCACAAAAATATTAATATTATTCTTCATAAATGAATTTCATTAAATAGAAATAAAAAATAGTTTAATGAATTGGAATAGAAACATCATATATATTATTTTTAATGGTTTTATTTAAAGAAAACATATTTATAAATATAAAAATTAATTTTCCGTAAATTATTTATATGTTTGAAAAATACTATTTTCTCAAAAAAATATTATTTATTTATTTTTTAGAACAATAATAAAATAAATTTCTGAAAATTTTAGAAAGTGAATTTAAAAAAAATAACTTTTTTAAATAATAATCTATAAATAACCTTAGGAATAGTTTTTGGAAGTTCTCCAATAAAATTAATTTTTCAATGAATTGTGAAAATAATTGACTTTATTGAAAACATACTTTATAAAATAATTAATAAGGACATATTTACTTTTAAATTGTATTAAAAGTTAAATTATCTTATTGTTTATATATTTATTTATATTAAATCTTGAAAATTAATTTAATATTTAATTTTTATATATAAAGACTATAAATTTTTTAATATTTTCTTTTTGAAAACTCCCTTTCTCATTTTGTCTATGAGATTATGTTTAAATTAAATTTTATGAAAGATATGAATTAAATTTGGAAAAAGTGATACCATTTTTTAATCATAATAATTAATTTTATCTAAATATGTTCAACATAATTTTTGAACATAATGAATAGGGAAAACATTAGAAATTAATTACAACTGTTAATGTAAAATGAGGTTTCTAGGGGATAAATAATAAATATAAGGGTTAAAATTACCAAAACATATCTAAATACTATTTTATGGATTTATATTTTTTGTAAACTCAACATGTTAAAATATAAGTTCATTTTTAATCCTTTTCATGTAATAGAATATAATTTTTGATACTTTTTGTAAAATTACAAGTTGATTCCAGGTGGGTTTCATTCCCTCAATTATAAAAGACCTACACTACCGATTAATTATACATAATTAGATATCCATATATTTCATATAAACAATGTAAAATATCTTCAATACATCCTTATACAAGTTTAGAGCTCTTGGTCCTCCAAAACTAGCACCATTATTGTCCTTAATAAAAGATCCAAAGGAAGTGCTTCTAGGAGACTATAATTTTATTCAATAAGAAATTTCTTTTTTTTATATACACATTAAATTATATATTAAAAAATAAAATATTAAAATACTAGTATATAATATATATTAAAATTTAATTTTGTTAATAAAAAAACCTATATCTATCTCCACTTCCATCTAATTAAAAATGTAATAATCAATCATGTGTACGACGAACTATCTTATTATGAACTGATGTAGTTTGTTATCGATGAGACAATTAAAATGAGGGATTGATTTATTTATTTAACATATTTATATGATTTTTATGAGTTTAATATAATTATTAAACTGTTTTCTCTATTATACCTTCTTACTCTCGATTCTATGGGGAATATGATAACGCCGCTCATGTGTGGGGTGGACAACCACCTCACAAAGCGTTGTGATTCATTTTCTATTATAATTTACATGGAAGGTAGTAATGAAAAAATTTAGTGAATTGATATTATATATATGAAATAATTATAATTCTATAATGGTAATATATTATTTAAAATTTGTTACTTTTATCCTTAAAAAGGAAACAATGTTCATGTGTTTCTACGACCTACTGTCTCCATGACTATTGTATTTCATTATCCTTATCGAATTTTTTTATTACATTAAATAAACATATAATTAATATATATGATATTTTAATCATGTATAAAATTAAAGATTTTATTAAACCATGATAAACTTAATAAGACCAAAAAAAATTAAAACAAACTAAAAAAACAGATCAGTTTCTACCCAAAAAGTGATTTGAACATGTATTTGTTAATAGAAAAATAATATAATGCCATAAGTAAACCATATATGGTATAATATATATATACCTACATATATATGTTAATGTTTATTTAAAATATTTTTACTAATACTATATGTTTAATATAAGAGTTTTGAACCTGTATAGAGGAAGATGATACTTAATGTAAGGGATTTTTGTATCCATTTTATACTTCTTTGAGACACATGAAATCTTCCCCACCTATTTATTATATGTGGTGTATATAATTAAAATGAATTTATTTTATCATTATTATCTTTAATTTTATGGGGATTTACATATTCATTTTATATCTCTCTTTCATGGGGTCTATGATTTAAATTTTCAATAACAATTACAGTTTTATGATACAATCTCATAGTTTATAGCGATTATTTATTATTGTTTTTATTTAAATTATAAAATAATACAATTTATATCTAATGAAACTCATGAAGTTTCTTATCCAATTTTTATATCCTAATTATAGATATTTTCATCCTACTTTCCTCCAATTATATACTCAGGAGTTCAATGTAAATTTTTTAAGAAAAATCTTATTTATTTTTGCCTTTTGTAAAAAACCATGTTTTTCATCCAAAAACATTTTTTCAAAAAATTTATTTTAATATATTTTAAAAATTACACAAATTGTTTATTAAATACATTTTTATCCATGTTCTAATTCTGAAATTTTATTTTGAAATGAAAATTTAGATTAAATTCTAAATATTTAAAAGTTGGATTTTATTAAAAATATAAGTGGAATATTTAGTTTATCATGTATGAAAAGAACAATATATTCTACTATCATAACAATTATTTGTTCTAAATATTATTTTTTAATTTCTTTAATTTTCTTGTAATAGAAATGAGTTTTAAAAAATTTTATGTTTTACAAATTTATGGTAAAACCATAAATGATATTTTCATCAATATATGTTTTAAATAACATTTAGTTCCTCGTTTATATAATTTCATTTTTTTATAATGAAAAATATATTTAAAATATTTTATCTGTTTAAAATTGTTTTCTTAAAGTTAAATAACAATATTAATAAAATTGTTCAATGTTATTTATGAAATCATTTTCTATCTATGATTACATCATTTCATGTAACCTATGCTTTAAATGGGATATGATCTAAGAAAAAAATTATTATAATTTTTCTAAATAGATTATTATTATGAAAAAAAGATAATTATAAAATCTGTTTCTATTCCATGGTCGATACTACAATAAAATTCATATGAAACTAGCTTCTTTTTCTATGGGTTATTATTGGATGAGATGGTGGAATAATTATAAAACTTCTTACTTTTCCAAGGGTTATTCTAGGATGAGAAGTTTATGAACCCATTTCTTTTTATGGGTTATATTATGATGAAATATTTATAAATCCCTTTTCTATCCTTATTTTCTAATATGAAGAATAATTTTCCATCATGTGGAACAAAAATATATGATTTTCATTATGTGACTGGTGGGACCTATAGCTACCTATAATGAATTCAGTTAAGTATTATATCTCATTAGATAATAATTGGAATTAAGTCAATGGGATTAATACAATATGAGAAATAGGCATGTGTTGACCCACTATTAGATAAAGATGTATCCTGACACATTATGGGATATTGGTGTGTCCTGGTCCACTATAGGAAATAAGTGTGTCCTGATCCACACTACAAAATAATTCACTTGTCCTAATCCACTATGTTTTTGGTATTGGTAATTATCCATGGAATAGGAAATTATTTCCTATATTTGTTATGGTTACACACTATTTGGGCATGATATTATGGTTTAAAAGAGATTTATAATAATTTATTAACGTTATGGGTCATTTTTTTGGAAATTATAACATTTAATGCCATGAATCACATTAATGATATATGATATGCTCTGTATTAACATCATAAGTTATATTTATATACATAAACAATTATGATTATCTTATTATTTTATGTGAACATCGATTGATATGTCTCATTTTTACATTAATTGAGCTTTCTAGACCACCCCATCTTATGTTTTCTTCCCTAGGTTATAAATAATGTTTTATGAAAGTGGCGTATAAGAGGAGTACTATGTGAAATGATCTTTATGGGAGATATTGATGATATTTCCTGAAATATAAATATTTTGTTTCTAGTCTCCAATTACACTACACCTTTATGATCCCCAAGAACATGTTTGTGTAATGTAATGAATATTCTTCTAAAAATGTTTAATATCTATTTATATGAAACTTGGGTCTCCAAATTGTTTATTTGAGAAAAGGTTGAGTAATCCTTTTCAACGTTGGATGAGAAAATTTTAGTGAGATCCATAGGTATATTTCTAAGGATATATCAAGTGTTAAGGTTATTAATAAGTATATGGATGAGTCAAAGTATAGGAAAATTATTTTTGTTTTGGTTAAAGGATGGAGTGAGTTTCTTATTGAGAAACCACATCCCTATATGGATACTACATATGGAAGTGGCTTTGATATAGAGGTACCTGAGGGTAATATCTCTAAAACGGGTGCACTAATCTGGACTTTATCATCACTTATTACATGAAAATGTGTCTTTCAATACCCATGGTTGGTTCTCTGGGTATATATGTATTGTGAATTCATAATTTCTTTTAAAAAATCATGAATGATTTGAATAATGACCATGAATATTATGGGTCATTAGGTATACATCATATAAATTAGTTTTTCATGATTATGGGTTTTTAAACTATAATTATT
Source organism: Viscum album (assembly GCA_963277665.1). Classification (NCBI taxonomy): domain Eukaryota; kingdom Viridiplantae; phylum Streptophyta; class Magnoliopsida; order Santalales; family Viscaceae; genus Viscum; species Viscum album. Next base: position 796,217,329 of record OY728136.1, on the reverse strand, counting down.
GTTTCTAACATGATTAATTTTGTCTTTATTCAATGGATGGAATCTGGAGGAACAATGATAATGATGAATGTAATGGAAAAGTAAATGATTATTCTCATAAAAAATTTAATATCGTGGGAGATAAAATGGAATATATTTTTGATATTCTCACACAAACATTATAATATATGAATCACTATGAACATAAAAATGAGTAATTTAGGTATCAACATTATATTTAGTCCTTAATGAGGAAATTTACAGAAACTTTTATTTGGTCAATTGAGCAAATAGGCACTAAGCAATAGATTAGTAGCACTGAAAATATATTTTCCATTCACTACTGTTTGGTGCATTAAAAATTCGTTTTTTATGTCTATCATATATAAGGTGGAAAATATTAACGGTGGAACCATATTAAGAATACATGTCAAACAGAGGTAATTGAATTGTTTTAATTGGATTAGTTTTAGAGAATCTTTTTCTGTACGTACTCCCATGATATTCTATTAACAAAGATGGTGGAGGAATTTTTCGAGCTAAAATATAATGATGGTGAATCTATTTTTTCTTATGAAAAACCTTTTAGAACACCTTAATGGAATTATTATAGTCTTATAATTAGTCCATAATAATTATTGATCAATAATTTTGTGTACAATGAACAAGTATTCATATGGAATTATGTAAAAGAGACATTAGTATCTATAAAAAATTAATTTGATGCATACTGAAGGTAGAAATGGAAAGATAAGATTTAATCCATTACCAATGTTTTGATAATAAATGATACATGGGTTGTCATGAGAACTGAAATAAATGACAAAATGGAAGTAAATTTTAGTCACCTATATGCTTGATATGTAGTAAAAAGCACTAAGCTGAATGACTGAAAGGAAAATAGGGAATCACGAGCGTGGAATACTAGTCCACTAGGAACAATATATTAAAAATTATTTGAAGTGTAAAATAAATTCAATTAATTGAGAGAGATATAAATTTAGTGAACCTACCACACTTTTTTGTTACATGTTCATGGATTTTTTGAAGTATGTGAATCAAGGCCCCAGTCCAAGGGCTAATTTGGGTGATAAAAAAGTACAATATATGAAGATAAAGAAAAAAATGGAAACATAAGAAATCAAAATGAATGATGTGAATCATGATAATTTGAGAAAAAATATCCTCCACTATTTAGTTATTATTTCCATGTTTTATTTTTTTATGTATGAGACCTATGAAAATATTTTTGTTCATCCTTTAGTGAAATTCCATGTTATTATCTCCGTCTATGTGGATTCTATAATATTTAAATCACATTTGATATTCTATCAGTACATGGATGAACCCAATCTTCTAATGAAACTTTTTTGTATAATATTAGATCATATATAATGAATTAATGGGGTATTAATTTTTAGATGTGTATTTGTCTCCATGTTTGAAAAACACAAGGGTTATGGGTAAAATCATTTCCTTATGATTTTAAGGTTTATAATATGTTTAATGGCACATTAATTTATTTTAGAGTTTCATGTTATGGAAGATTATCACCATTAATAATGTTTTTAGAGAAATTTTTGGTTGTACAACCTTTTTATTTTTCATATATTTTAGAGATAGAGTTATTAGAGGAGGAATTCGTTTATAATATGAGTAGATATGATTAAAGTAGAGGTAAACTTTAACGTTTATCTTTTTTTAATTTGTGGTAATAATGGGTTATAGATGATCACTTTATGAATCCATCACACTTCATATCTATAAGATAAGATTTAAATTATAATTCTCTTTATGGAATATACGTTAAGTAAGTTGTATGGTAGAATGTAGCGCCACATTCAATTTTATCATATCGAGATCTAAAGTTTATCTCAATGTTTTGGTGCGGTTTTTAGTAATATCTTAATAAAGTGTTATGTCTCAACATTTTGTATCATCCTCAGACAAATGGTCATTCTAATAGAATAATTCAAACCATAAATTATATTGTAAGATATTTTTATAAGGACTTAAAAGGTTGTTGGGGGGAAAACCGTATTGTAATTGATATTCCCTACAATATTAGATTTCACTCAAACATTTAGATGACCCTATGTGAGTCCCTTTATGGAATGATGTGTTGAAATATAATTTAATAGAATGAAGTTGTTGATAGAAAAATATGGGGACCAGAGATAGATGATGACATTTGATAAGAGATATATCCACTGTGCAACATGTATGGGAATAAATCATTTGGCAGAAAATTTATGCTAACATTGTCGATGAAATATTGTATTTGATTTTTCTGAGAAGGTGTATCTATGAATTTATCTATTGATGATATTGTGGAAAACTTATCCCTTGGTATATAGATCACTTTATGATTCTTGATAATATTGGTGCAGTAAGTTCTCATTTCGTACTGGCACAAAATCTCTCTAAAGATTATTATGAGGTCTATGTATATCTCTTAAGGAAGTACATACCTAACCATTCACATGTATTAAATTTATAGGTTATACTGATATTGCATGATATATATTATGAAAAACAACTTATATATATTTCTGATCGAATAGAGAATTTCCTACAAAACAAGTCTACTCACTTGGTAAATGTTTTATTGAAGAATTACCAGCTTGAGGAAGCTACTTGGGAACCTGAGGATGTAATAAGGCATAATTATCCTCCATTTTTTCACTATAGTAATGAAATTATAGGGTGAAATTAATATTATTGGGGTTTGAACATAACTCCAAAATATTTTGTGAATTTTTGAAATAATTGATCTAAAGGATCAAAAAGGGGAGTGATTAATGGAATTCCTCGTTGGATCTCTATAAGATATGAGTTTGGATAAGGGCTACAAAACACAACATAATCTAAACATTTTCTAACTAATAACCAACTTCTGATTAATATGGAAGGTATAATAATACTATGAAATATCCAGTATTAAATACTGGTAATAATATCAGAAAATCAACATTTTCCAGTACATCAAGAAATACTGAGTTTCATATATTCTTCAATAAAAAGGGACCGATTCTGTAAATGGTAAGATGATACCAAGAAAAAAATTACGTTTTTTACCGTTAATTACTACAATGATAATGAATCCAATGCTCACTATATTGATTCCCTTTTATACTTCTTCTTCCCAGTAGATGACAATAATAGGGGGTGTATGTTTTTTATACCAATGAGAGCCTTTCCTTTACCACCCCTATAAGGATGGTCTACATGGATCATAATGAACCCTATTACTATTTGGTGCTTCCCTAATCAAAAATAATATTGTGTTCTACCCAACAATTTTATTATCACCCTACTATTCCCCACGTGTCTGACTGCTTCTGAGCAGTTTTTGGATAGAAAACAAACCTCCCTAGAAGGTAATTTTAATGTGGCTGATTTAATCACTTTTCCTGTCAGTTTTTCTATAGATCTTGCTACTATATTCATGACCAAGTTAATTTATGGTTGAAACTAATTGGAGGTCCGAAATGACTAATGTGGAAGAATCAGCGGATGAGTTGTGGTTAGGGGTGAAATTCCACTCGAACTAAGAGCAAGATGGTTCTCCCCAAAATTAATTGCTGTGTAGAAGATGACATGAAATTTATGGTTAAAGCACTGTTTTAGTGCATACCATAAGAGAATTACCAAATCAAGGGATGATCTAAATAACAGATATAACCTCAAAATAAAAGGGGTCAAGGGTTTCCAGTGAGATGACGAGGAATAAGCTTCATCATCGAGTGGAAAACAACCCAGATCCCCAGCTAAGGCCCTTAAATGTCTGATCATAGCTAAAAGTGATAAGGGTGATAAGAAATACATGAGGTTTTTATAGAAGCAACCACCCTTTAAAGAGTGTGTAATTTCTCATATATCGAGTTATCTTACACTGATGATGAATGTGGGTAATATATAAACCAAATCTGTGGGATGTCAAAATGCATCAATAGATGATTGTTCTTCCTTATATTATTTGTTTATAGATATTGTAGAGGATTAGGAATTTTATTATTTTCAAGTAATAAATTTCCTACTTCATATTTGACTAAATTATGTTCCTAGAAATATATCCATCATCCCCCTACCCACATAGTAAATACACGAGCCTATTCTAATTCTCATTCGATCACGGGGTACCCAGCCACAATAGAAAAGTAATATTGATTTAGGGATTATCAGGCTCACCGAAGACAAGGAGTATGGATGTTGTAACTATAATGTTTATAAAGAACTAAAATTTATTTTCAGGTAAGTTATGACACACATGAAATTCATAAAAACTTCAGAACTATCTCAGAGAGAGGCTCGATGAAGTGGACATTTCTATGATAATGCAGACTCCCTAAACCTAGATAGAAAGTCCCTATGATTCTTAACTATTCAATGGGATTGGGTTTGGGCTTTTCCTGAACATCTTAATTGGAGGGAGAAGAAAGCCTCTTTCTGGGTGGCCCAAGCCATTAGTGAGATACCACTATGTAAGAGCTATAATTCTGACCATGTGTTTGGAAATATGGCATAAGTAACAACCTTCAGATTCTATATTTTTATTAGGCTCTTCAAAAAAATTTCTAGTTCACACCAACATTCCTCAATTGTGTTACTATTGCTGAGTAATTTTTGGATATCAAATGGACCTCCCTAGAAGGTAAATTTAATGTTGATGAATTCCCCTTTTTTGCAATTATTTTTACTACAACGCCCTTTACTCTAGCTGTTTGAACAACATTTCTATGTTTTCTTTCTATATTATGTATGGAAATTCCTAATGGAATATATCTAATGATCCATTCTTTCATGATCCACTAATCGGGGGGATATAATATAGTTGGTAGAGCTAATATCTTACAATTGGGTTTTTGGGATAATGGTTTGTATGTCTAACTCATGGTAGTAATGGGTTATAGTAAATTGTACATAAACCAGTGGCTCACTATTTCTAAGTCATGGGGAATGGACCAAAACACGCCACTAAAATATTATACTGAGACCAAAAGAGGGACTCTTGAGAACAATGTAGAAGTATGAGACATTAATAAGAAGAAAAAAATTTAAAAATCAAGTATAATGGTTTTATATAAATACAATATATTCATTAAAAGTACTTAATTTTTGGTAAAGTTGTTATATGTTTCAAAAATATTATTTTCTAAAAAAATATTTTTTAATATATTTCGAAGAATAATAATTTTTTAAAACAAAATTAGAATATTAATTTTATAAAAAAAAATTATTTTTTAATTCATCATGTCAAAGTTATCATATGGTTATTTTTAATGTTTTCTAGAAAATTTTAATTTTTCTATTAATATTGCATTATACTTGTTTTTATTGATAAAATGAATTCTGATGTAAAGAATTTATATGGTTAATTTGGTTTTAAAAATGTTTTAAATGTAAAATTGGTTTAATAATATATATATTAATCTAATATAAGTCTCTTTAATCAAGTCTATATTGAATTTTAATATAAAAACTTCATAATTATTTTACAATTTTCCAATGAGAATCCTCTTTTCTCATCACATATTTGGGATTAATCTTAAATTATAATTTTACAATTCTAGGAATATAATTGAAAAAAAGTGATTCCTTATTTTTAAATAGAAATTTTTTTATTATATAATAATTTCATCTTAAATTTTTTCCACATATAATTTTGAAAACAAAAAAAATCAATTACCTTGGATTATATTAAAATGGGTTTACAAGATAGATAATGTAAAAAAAAGGTCTAACAATTTCCCAAAACATGCCCAAATCCTATTATATGTACATATTTGTATATTACCCTTCCATGGTTTTAATATAGGGTAATTTTAAATGATATTTCATGTGAAATATGTTATCATTTATGGTTTTTTTGGAAATTTACAAATATTTTTTATCTGGGTTTCTTTCCATCGCTTATAAAATAGAACCACTACCTTTTGATTATTAAATCCCATAAATAAATATATTTTGAAAAAAACATGAAAAATAACTCCCAAATATCCTTATCCATTTTCTCAATCTATTATAATCCCGAAAGACCAATTTTTAGGGACCTTAATAATAGATTTAAATGAGGTTCTTTAATGATAAGGCAATTGTCTTCACTAAGCTTTTAATTTTTAATTCTTCTTTTTCCACCCATAATTATGGATTAAAAAATTAAATTATATTTATAATATTATATCATATATACTAATACGGAATTATGTTAATGTAATAACCTATATCTAATTCTACATACATAAAATGTAAAATGAAATTGTGATTGTGTGAATGATAGACTACCACCCCAGGAAATTATCTAGTTTGTTTTCAATAACAAAATTTAAAGAAATAATATGATGATAGATTTATCGTATATTTATATTTATTATATTTATGAAATTATATTACTTATGAAATAATTATATCAATGATATTTTGTTACTTTTAAATATGTAGGGGATATGGTAATATTTCTTTTCTGTACAAAGGACTAACTCATTACGAAGTGATGTGATTTCGTTTCACTAACAGTTAAAATGGAATGTAGAAAAGAAGAAATTTAATGAATATATAGATATATATGAAATTATACTTGTTATTTAATGGTAATATATTATTTTACTTTCATGCATTTAATCTGTCAAAAAATGTAATCAACTTTCATGTGTATCTATGACATACCATATCAATGGTCGATGTATTTCATTTTCAATCTCTATCTTTAATAGATTACTATAAATAGACATATATTGAAAATATATGTCACTTAAATAATGTTTAATTTGATTTACATTTTTAAACCATGATAAATTTGAGAGGACCAAATATAATAAATCAAAACATGCTTGAAAAACAAAATAACTATTACCGAAAACATGGTTTTAACATGGACTTATTAATACACAAGTAATAAATGGTAATAATTAAACCATATATGAAATTATATATATGTATGATTCATTAATGTATTTATAATAAACCTATATTATGTATATATGTTGTTATAATGAGTATTGAATATGTCCATACTTAAGGTAAGGGTATTCAATCTCACTTTTTACTTATGTGAGTCAAATGCCATATTCACCTTATATTTATTTTATGTGGTGTATATACTTCCCATGAAAATACATTTTATTCTTATAAATAAATTTATGGGTATTAAAAAATCCATTTCATTATCTCTAATTTATGGAGTTTCTGATTTTAATTGAGAAATTTTGTAAGATATCTATGTTATAATATCATCATTTATCATGATTATTTATTCATATGATTCCAATGATGATAGAATATAATCTACCTCTAAAAAAATATATTTTTTTATCCTATAGTAATTTAATTATAATTAATTTTCCCCTTCATTTTCTAATGTTTATCTAGTAACAAGTTAAAAAATTAACATTTTAAATAAAAATAACCATTAATTCCTTCTTCAGTAAAAAACACTTTTTCTTATAATATAATTTCTGAACAAATATTTTAAAAAATTAACATTTAAAAAATGTATTATTAAATAATTTTTACAAAATTTTTAAATTTTTAATTTGTTATTTTTTTAAAGGAATCTTCTTTTCATTTTTAAATCATTCCCATTTTCATTAACTAAAAATAGAAAGGAATATTCATTTTAACATGTATGATATAAACAAAATTTACAGATATAATGACCATTATTTTCATATAAGATTATTTTATAATATTATCACAGTTATATTAAAAAAATTGATTTTAAAATCTTTTTATCTTTTAAATAGTGTATTTAATATGAAAAGGTTATTTTATTCATGATTTTTTTTTAAAAAATTATTAATTATTACTTTATAATTTTTCAAATTTATTTTTAAATAATATTATTTTGAAAATGTATGGTATTTTTAAAAGTTTATTTTTAAATTATACAATATATAGTCCTCAATAAATGATCTATTTGATTTTTTAAAATCATTTTCTATAAAATATGACATCCTTTAATGTTACCTATGATTTATTGGGTATATGATCCAATTACACCATTATTATTCTTTCACATAATGGTTTTTTTATAATGAGATGATGATTATAAAACATATTTCTCAACAATGGGTTCTACAATGATAAAATTCTAATGAAACCCACTTCTTTTTATTGGGGTATGATGTGATGACATTATTGAATTATTTTTAAATCTATTTGTCTTTTATAGTGTTTCTTTGATGAAATTTTTTTGAACCCCGTTTATTTTCATGGGTTTCATTATGATGAATTTTTTATGAATCTCATTTCTTTTCATTGATTTTCATCTGATGAATGATATATAATCATATGGAACACATATTTATGATTTTCTATTATGTGATGTGTCAGACCTATATCCCCCTACAATGAATTTGGTAATGGATTATATTTCATGAGAGAATTTTGAGGAAAATGTTTATAGGAATTATACACTATGGAAAAAATGTGTGTCCTGATACACTATGAGAATCATGTGAATCATAATATAGTATGGGAAATTGATGCATCCTAATCCACTATGGGATATAGGTGCATCCTGATTCATAAATAAAAATAGGTGATAATTCCCAATCAACTATATTTATGGTCTTCATATATGACTATGATATAAGAAATTATTTCTCTATATTAGTGATAGTTCCAAACATTTATGATGTTAGATTATGGTTTATTATATATTTATGATGACTTATCCCTCTTATAGGCCATATTTTTGGAAATGATAATGTTTTATTCCTCAAATCATGAACCAAATCCCATATAGGCCATATTTTTGGAAATTATAATGTTTTATTCCTTAATCATGAACCATAATATCATATAATAAAAATCCCTATTATTGTCTTATTATTTAATATGATCATATATTGATATCTATTATGTTTACCCTTACTAATAATCTTATATTAGTGTCTCTTAGGTATACTTGAACACGTTATGAAGAATAGTTTAGGAAGAAAATTTAAAAAATGAGTAATATGCGAGGAGATATTTGTGGGATATATTTACGATCTTTTAAATAATAATAATATTGTGTTTATAGTCTCTAAAGAAAATATATCATTATTATCCTAATGTGTGTGTTTGTGTAATTTTGTTGACTATTAATCTGAAATGATTCATAATCTGTATATGAGAGGTCTGGGTTACTATATATAGTCTACAATAGGATTTCATTATAATTTTATGTTATATTCATTCTTATAAACAATTTCCTCTTACTTTTTATTTGACTCAATAATTATTTATTTAGATCTGCTCATTGTTTCTGAGGATTGTTTTTCAAAATAATTACCTTAAAATCCTTCTACTCCATGCTCATTATTTTTTACTCATAATATTTGTTTTGAATCAATTAATACCATTGATTCATATTCCTTTATGGGAAACCAACAACCATGATAACATTCCCCTTTCATTACTTCCAAAATAGAGATAAATATTCTCTACGTATCATAACATTGATTAGTTACAAAAAGATTAGTTGTACCCCTGAATGATAGAGATTTATAATGAATACAAAGGTTTAAAATTGGGTTTCTTAATTATAAATCAAAAATATACTTTATATAGGAATGATTATTATTGTTAATATAATTTATCTATCTTAATATAGTTATATTTTATTATCTCCATATTCGACTTTATATTTGTCTTAATTATCTTTATAAGAATGTAAATCTATACATGGATTACGTGATTTGATATATTTTTCAATCCTTCCACTAGGAACCATGTAAAAATAATGGAATAGATAGGATTAGATCATAAAATTATGAACAATAATATAAAATTTATAATGTTGTGAAATAATTATCATAAATTGATATTTTTTACATAAATAATCTCAGAAACTTAAAGATGGTTTATTTTGAAATATTATCAAATAATAGAATAATTTCAACATATTTCATAATTTTTTCTATAGAAAATGTTAATTAATCCAAGAATATCTTTTATTTGTGAAAAAATATATTGTGTAGTTAGGGTACACTCAATATAAAAAAGAATGATGAATGAGATATATTATGCCATCACTTTTTAGGTTATTACTCCTCAATGCATATAGGAAAAACCACATCCACATTTATAATCGAGTTAGATATTGTTTTCTTAAAAACCACATAATATATAACTTATGAAAAATCTTAGTTGTTATCATATACATAGACATATCCTCGTTGATAGTTATAGAATTATTTTTTGTTGTGTATGTGTTCCTAAATGTAGTAACAAGGGTTTCTACACAATATTATCTGATACCAAATATTAAGACCATGTTTGAAGTAGTCAATATCCAATGGTTACCATATTATATATGTATTAGATACAATTAATTACACCCCAAAGGAAAAAATAATTAATTATTCTTGGAAACATAGATAGATAATTGAATTTCACATCACAGTTGTAAACATAAAAGAAAACATTGTATTTTTATTGAGAACATTGTTATTCTATCGAGAATATATTTTAATTTCAATCAATTTAAACTTCTTAGAATCCTTGATAAATGAAAATATAAGAACGATTTCATATTAAAAGTTATATAATAAATAATGAATATTTTAGGAATAGGCTAACCAACCTTCATAAGGGAGAAACAACTACAACTAAAATGATGAAATCTATTTATGTGGGATATTTAATAGAATGAGATGATGAATTAATTTTTTTCCTTTAAAACTAATTGTGTTCATCTAAATTCATCACACACATTATCAAACTAAAATGAACTAGAGAACATTACATAACTATAATAATGTACTAGTAAAAATGGTTGGTAAAATAGATATAACCAAATTATAAAGTATATTTATAAAAAGATAATTTTCAGTATTAATAGTAAAACATTAATGAATATTATATTACTATATTTAAATAAATAATAAAGATTATTTAGGTTTCCAAATTTAACCATTCTAAAAATTAAATTTTTATGTGGTTTATTTTATGTAACTAAATATATTTTATATTAAATATATTGTTTATATAAATAATATATTAACAACAATTTGATTCATAACTGATTTGAATTTAGAACAATAATAGTTAAAAATTTAAAATTCTATTTTGTAAGATTTTTTTCATTATTTATTTATATTTTTATTCTAAAGATAATTTATCATAATTTATAATTTTAATTTAATCAAATTTGATTCTTTTTAATTTAAATTGATAATTTTAACACCATGTTAACTGTTATTTTCTTTCACTAATAATTTATGTTTATGATAATAATGAAAAATATTTATATTTCTAAAACCACAATCGTTATGAAATTATCATAAGAAAAGGAAATGTTAAATTATTATAAAAACTATAACAATAATAGATATATATTTAAAATTAAAATATATAATTTAAATTAAAAAATTTAATAAATAAAATCCATGTATATAATTATATAAACTTAAGGTATATTTTATTCTAAGAACATATTTATTCACCAATATTTTAAAATTACATTTATTAAATTATACATTTCAAATTAAAATAGATTATAAAATATTTTAGATGAATGTGATCATATTATGTAATAATTTAAATTTCTATTTTCACATAAATTTATAGTTACTATGAATACAGTGAATTCCCATGATAATTGTGAAGTTGTTAATTTTTAAGGAATTGTGTTGTTATTATATTTTAATTTTTATCACATAAAAATTTCATAAAAAATTTAAAAAATTTATTTGATTTTAATGATTATTAATATATTTAAATATATTATCGCACCTTATATTTTAAATCAATACTAATAAATATTATGAATAATTAATGTTAAAAGAAACATTTTATACAGTAAATATTTCCAATATATAAAATTTTTTAAATTAAAAATTAATCTTCTATTCATTAGGAATTATATTATATTTAAATTATATTTAATTTGATTTATTAAACCACAATTTTTTAATAAAAGTTAAATTATATTTTATTTGATATAATATAATCTACTATGATAAAAACTAGTTACCAAGATAAAACAAAAATGAATAAAATGTGAAAACAATGGGTTAAAATTTGGAAATATATTTAAAAAATATGAGGAAATCAGTGGAGGATTACATATATTACTTATATGAACCCCAAATCCATTATTTCTCACATTTGGGTCCTTTTAATATTAAATGTTGTCTTTCCATTTTCTAAAAACAATGGGTGTTCAAATTTTATTTCATTCGTACACATATAAAAGGGAACAATTACACCCTTTCATGTCACACACATTCCTACTAATTCCTTTCCAAAACACTATAATTTTGATCCTCCTAAAATATCATCTCATGCTTAAAATAATCTAGTTTAAATTTATTAACATAATCTTTTCATTATCAAGGATACATTCAAGAGAAATTTCAATGTCCCAACATGAATATTATTCACTCCATACGAGTTCTTCTTAATATATTTTTCCCAACCATATAAAAAACATAGTAATATGATAACATATATATTATTATTATAAAAATATATTAATATATTAATGTAATGAGCAATATTTATTCATTTATGACAACAGATAAAAATAAAACACCGTTAACCATGCACTGTTCGGACTACAACCTCTATAATGTAACATATTTTGTTTTTACATTTTTTTGACATCATTTTCAAAAAACATACAAATTATGAATAAGCAGCTTAAAACATATTATTATTATTATTATTATTATTTCATTATAATAATATTATTCACTTCATTAAATATACTCAAACACCAAGATATAACATATTAATATTTATTGTGGTTTAACAACCTAATTTTATAATGTTATAAAATGATATCTTGTATAAATTTGTGAACATTAATACTGATGTTATTATAAGTTAATAAGAATACAATATTTGGTTTATATTTATCAAAAAAAATCTATTTATTTAACTAAATATAAAAATATTATATTTGATCTCTAAAATTTAAAAAATAAGAAAAAAATGATTGAATTATCCAGAAAACGCAGGAGAAAAAAATAAAAAAAATAAATAGGAAAAAAAAATAAATAGGTTATATTATATATATATATATATATGTTTTTATAGCTATCCAAACCCCTTTCGCATATTATTACACAATTGTTAACATAAATATCTAATAAACACAACCTAAATATTGATAGTCCTAGGGTCATTGGAAACAAGTCATGAAAACCTCAATATGAATCTTAAAAAAATTCTTTATTTTACAATAAATAATGAGCTCATAGATCGATTTTATCTTCTAAAAATGCATATAATAACCTATTTCAATAAAAAACATAATTAGTAGAATCTAAATCCTAGTAAGGGAATATGTTTGATAAATAAACCTGTTATATGAGTCAATTTCCATAACTTGATATCACATAAAGAAAGTATAATAAATAATTATACTAAATAAAGACATAAATTATATTTAATTAGAAATTCATAAAATCAGAAGAATATATAAATTACATAAAACATGACATAATCATAAGACAAGGCTCACTACCAAGACAATATAATATTGTGGACATAGTCCCAATGTGGATTGGGTTTACTCCGTAATCCTATATATGTCTACTCATGGAAAATTTAATTTATACATTAAATTAATATCATAATGAGTTGATCCCACCACAGAATGTTCATTTATATGTTTTCCACAAAATGAGATCTAATATATGGCATAAACATAAGAATTACCTAAGGTAATGGGTTATATCGTAAACCCAAATAGCATAACTAGATAGAATATCATATTGGATTCCATAAAATATCAAATTTCAAAAATAATGGAATTTAATATTTAAAAATATTCTTAATCGATTAATCATTATGTAAATGTGAAGTGAATTTGTGAAAAATTGTTGAGAATATACTTTGAATATTTACTTCTTATGTATGGTTTTGGGAAAAGGGTGTGATGTCTTCAAAAAGGGTAAGAGTGTAATAATTTATAGAAAGAATATACAAAATGATTTGATATAAAATGTATGATTTTTAGAAACCATAGAATTTTAGAAACATTTAATTGTGTGGTACATAAAATAAGGAATGAAATCAAATAATTCCCATTAATGTGTTATAACTAATGAATAATATTTTTAAGGGAACATTTAAAAATTATATATCCCCATCCTAAAAAAGTAAATTAAACTTGGAATATATTCATGGGAATTACGTAATGAAAATATACGAATTGGATAAGATGAAAAGATAAATAATGTGAACAAAATAGAGAGAAATTGTAACCTATTTAAATTGGGTGGTTAAGGGAGATCCCCAAGCTCATGTCTTGACTCATTCTCCACAATAACTTAACCACTAGAATATGAAAATTAGATCCAATAAATACATGATTAAAAACTTTATTAAAATATATATTTTTTATTAGAAAAATTTATGTTATTTTATAGTAATTTAAATTATATAGTTTTTTTCTATTATATTGTGCTCATTAATTTCACTTTTTCAAAAAACCGCGTTATTTGGGGATATTATTTATGTTCATTTAATACAACACAAAAAATAAAAAATCAAAATGAAATGATATTAATGTACTTTCTAAAATTTAATATTTCTTAAATACCTTTATGAATTATAATATATGTATGATTAATTTAATTAAACATTATCATTATATATGTTTTTCATTTTGGTGTTTTTACCAAACATCATGAAATAGAATCATTCTATTTAATTAAATTAGTATTTATACACTATTCAATATGAAATGTGTTATCAAAAACAGATTTTAATAATATTTAATCATATTATTATTTCTATAACTAGCCATGAATAAGGTAAAGAAAAATGTAGTAGGTTATTTATGTAGTTGGTGAACCAACTATATTGTCAATGACTCACTGATTTTAAAATGAAAGGATAAGATGCAGGATAACGGTTATTATATTAACACAATAAAATTTTAGTATTTTAATGATAATTGATAAATTATTTGACATTGGATGAAACTTTTTTTAGGATGAGGAGGATGAATGATTTAAAACATTTGTTGAGGATATTACATTCTCATTTAGATTACTCTCCACAAGACACAACCTAATGATCCAAGGAATGGTCTTAGTTATAAAAAACACATTGGATATATGTAGGATGTTATGGGATATAAATTGGTATATTTTGAGTTAAATCAAAGGATTTTATGTTTTATGGAGTAGGGGAAGTGGGGGTGATATTTACTAGGGGATGGATGGTTGTTTTTTAAATTATATTATTCATTTTTTTATTATTCCAGTACAATACTACCAATAGTGATGTGTTTTGTCAATATATAATGTAATTACTACATTCTTGTAAATATTAATGGTTTTTTACAATAGGAATGACTCATTACATCATGTATTTATTCTATAATGTTAAATATTATAATTAGATGTATTTCACAATTTAAAAAAAAATTAATCTATTTTTTAAAAATATTGAAAAATTGAACTATTCTATTTTTCAATGTATAGATTAAAACATTTCAATCATTTTTAAAAAAAAAATTATAAATATAAAATAATAAATTTTTAAATAATATTCACATTTCTTCTACAAATAAAAAATGTTAAAATTATGACAACTAATCTAACCATGTGAAAAACATTTAATGGTCTCATAAAATTATATTATCATCATAATAAAATATAGTATTGTTTTATAAAATAAATTTAGGAAAATATATTTTATTTCAAATATAAATATTTTTCATATAATTTTAATTTAAAAATATATCTTTCACATAAAAAAACACTGCCCTTTTCATTTTTAAAATTTTTATTTTCTATATAAGAAAATAAATTTTCTATATTTTCATTTTGAAATATATATAAACGTCATTTTTAGATTAAATATTTGTGGTTTATTGTCTAATAGTTAGGTTTCTATTCTTAATGATTATATTATTATTATAACGATTAGATTTTTAATGGCTATATGGCTTCTCCACATTCTAAAAATAATTTATATTTTACTTATTAATCACTCAATTCTATTTTTCTCTCACGGTTATATATATATTAATATCCAAAAAGAATATTTAATTACCTATATTCTATTATATTTTTTTATTGTTTTTCAATATTCTGATTATTCTAGGGGATATAAGTAATAATGCATTATTTTTTATTAAATTTTGTTTTAAAAGGAACATTGTGTTCAATAGTTTAAACCACACACAACCCCAAGCATAAACGAAGAATGAAATAACCTTAAACATAACTATTATAACCAATTCCTTAGGTAGGATTCTATGAAAATAAGTAAAAAATATTTTAAATGTGTGTAGAAATATTTTCTAAAAGGAAAATAAATAATTCGTTCTTGAAATGTAATAGTCATTTAATTTTTTTAAGTAATAGAATAGCAATATATTTTATTTTATTACTAAAAATAACTTTTATTAAAAAAAGGGGTTTATTTTATTTGTTGCACACATATTTCAATTAATTTTTGTCAATTTTTCCAATAAATTGATTAAAATATTATATTTTAATAAATTTGTAATAAAATATTATCCTAGAGGTATTTTATTTTTGATTTTTTAAAATGATTTAGTTTTCTATGATTAGTGAAAAATGAATTGTTTTGTAGAACATCAAATATTTGTTTTAAATAATTTAATTTAAAATTTTCATTGTTTGGTGAATTTTGTTTCAAATTAAAATAGGTTACTTTTTTACTATATATATTATGAATAATTCAATAGGAATCAATATTATATTATATTTTATTATATGTTTATTTTTATGCTTTAAGAGGCATTTTTGGGAAAAAAATTTAAGTGGGTAATGTTTTCCAATATTAAATAATTAAAATAATAAATAATGATTAATGATTTAAATAAAAAATATATATTATATTTCTATATATATAAATTTAATTTCATAAAATGATTATTAATAGTCCCAGAGTTAATATAATGTCATCTTAATTTTGAAAGAAACTTTTTCTTAAAAAAATAGTTATTCATAAAAAAATAGGTTTACTTTTAAATTAATTTATTATTCATTAGTTGATCAATAAATTTTTTTATAAACTAAAATTAATGTTCATGTTTTTTACTATCAAATTTTTGTTTAATAGATATTAAATAATTTTCCTAAAAAAGATAAATTTTTTCATATGTTTGGAAGTGGGGGTAAAGACAATAAAGCCAGACAGTTGACCTTGATTCTAGATAAGAAAATTTTCATAGAATACCAGTGTGAAGAAAAAAACAGAATATATCATATAACCATATGATCAAATGTCATTAATCTATTGAAATGTAGTCAATTTACTGCATGTACAATCAAGTGAAAACACATTATATCCCAAAGAGACGACTAATTTTATGTAATATTCATAAAATATTGAAGTTACTACACATAAAAAGGATTGAATTAATGCCTATTTTATTTACCATGGAGGATCTCTTGAAAACTCCTTGATCGACTAGATGAGAAACCAAGTTACATTATGACTAATGTGAAGTAACTTAATGGTTTATTTATCTTTTTGAAATCTAAAAAAGTATTAAAGATACCACATGTTTTTTTCTAATAGAAAGTATGATGAAATAAAAGTTATCATATAAGAATAGTTATATTCTAGATTTTATAGAAATTTCCTTGTATGAATGAAGGATTTTACAAACCACATAGTGACTTCGAGTGACTATGCATTTAGAAAATAATTTTTTGGTAATGTATATAATTTTCCATATTAAGAAATGAAGTGATCATATCAGGTGAAAATAAAAAGGGATAATATCTTGTGTCTTCAAGAATGCAACCTTTTTATTTGATTGTAAATAAGTGAAATCAAGATTCAATATCCCCAATATCATGAATTCACATGTCAATGTGACCATAGGCTAGTGTGATTTTGATTATGTAATGTATAGGTGACATTATCTATCATATGTATTTTGGAATAGTAAAAACTAAAATCGATATATTTTGAAGAATTTACTAAAGATTGAAATAATATAATGATACCAAGTAAACCTATTGAGGTTAAGGATTTTTTTATCAATATTATACGATAGATAATTAGAAAAGCACATTTCTCTAAGAATTAGATCCAAAAATGGTATAATATAAAGGATTGAGTAATTGTACTAAAATAATTATTAGATAATCTAATCCACCATGATCTTCCACAATACACTATTTTGAACCCTTAATCAAATATACATTTGAATCATTCTTAAGGTCATATTTGAACAGAAATGATTTACCAAATCTGATCAGATTGAGTTTCTTTATACACTCTCTACAAAACATTTCTCTCTCAATTTTATATTTATATTGTAATAGCCTTAACCATTAAATATTTTTCAGATTTAATTCAAGAGTTAAATATCCTCAATTTTAGGATATTTTCAGGTTTAATGTTTTAGACAATTAGGTCATCACTCATACATATCGAAACCATGTAATATATAGTATACTCTTCTGACTAGTATATATTAATCCACCATAAAAGAAATTTAATTAAACATTATATATTATCATGAAAAATATTGATGATAATAAACATTATCTCTTCCTACCTTTTACCCATCCTTAAATCCTGTGAAAAAATTAAAAAATGTTCCATAAGGATAATAGCTCAGTAAGGAATATTAAAAGAATAAAACAATTATTTTAGTGAAAAACCAAAAAACCCGTGAAATAAAATATTAAAAATAAAATATTTAATGATAAATGGAATTATCATTCTTTTATAAAAACCATATATATTACCTTTTATTAAAAATTATTTCAATGACAACTCAATAGAAAGAATATACATGTCTTGTAGTTTCAATGGGATATAATATCATATAAATGTTATAGAAACCTTAAAATTTTTAATAATTATACTAAAAACATCCAATATAATTTTATGAAGTATGTATTATTTACCCAATTCATTAGAGCTCTATCTGGGAACAACCATTGTATAATATATAATGGTCTCACCCATTTCTATCTTGGTGAAGCCATCATATATAATAGTGAAGAACCAAAATATTAATAAACATTTTTATGTTTTTAAATTTTTATCAAAAGAAACTTTAAAACATCATTAATCTCATATGAAAATCACTTTCTGATGTAAAAATATATGTTTCTTTTAAAACTCCATTTTAAATTCCACAATGTCATTTTATTTTATAAACAAATTTATAAATACAAAAATCCCTTAAAATGTGAAGGAGGGTTTTTATTTGATGAAAATATGGAATATTTTAATGGAATACAAGATTTAAATAATTTTTATGGCAGTGGTAAAAGTCATTATCACAGTATAAGTTAAAATATAACATTATTTTTATCATTTGTAAAATATTTCAAATATTCCATACAATAATAATTTTTTTAAAAAAAATTGAATGAAATTAAAAAATAGTTTTCTATAATGTAACGACCCAAATATTCATTAATGAAAATTCTCCTTGATCTGATTAAATGTCTTATTATGTAATATAGTTATGTAAAATACGAAGTTATTTTTTTTAATGTTTCATGATATCTAAAGTACCATTATGAATTGTGATTGTTGCTAATATAGTGGTTGAACAGTGATCACATGATTATTATAAATATAGGGCTTTAACAAATCTAATTTACTCAGAAAAAGGACGTGATGGCCTCATCTAGTAGACTTTCCACATATAAAGATCATTTTATTGAGGTTGTAAGAGAGTTGGTGTCATTTTTATTCTCTCTTGACCAATCCCAAGCAGTGCTTCAACATGTTATGCTCTAACGGAAAGACTTATGGGATAAGTTGAGGTTGATAGAGATTACCACTCGAGCAATGTTACCTGACCCACCACAAGAGTATATCACCATCACACACCTTACATTATGGTTTTATGCGGGGGTTTTAAGTGGTTATGTAACAAGTCCCTAGAATTATGATTATGTACATTATTTTTTTATATAATATAAAATATACTTTCATTTTATTATTGTTACATTGTAAATATTTTTTTAAGTTAATGGTCGACTAAGGAATATAATTTAAAAATTAATGTATTTTTGAACTAAATATGATTTTAATAAAATATTATTATTATTAAATTTAATTTTGTTATGTATTAATGATAGTATAATTTTTATGAATGCAATTGTAATTTTTATTGTAGTTTAAAATCTATTATGGTCAAGACCCATGAATTTTTTAAAAATGCAGGTTTTTATTTTAAAAGTGAAATATTACATATTTAGAATTTTTTTTGGATAAAATGAATATTATTTTTTGAATCATTATGTTGAAATAATCCAATGGTTAATGTTTCTTAATTTTCATAGACAATTGAATTTTTGGGTAAAAATTAAATTCCGTTTAAATATATAATGTGTTTTATGACATCATAATGACCCAATAGTTATGTAATAAAATATAATAAACATTATTTTCGGAAAATATATATTTTGGAATTAAAATAATGTGATTTTAATTTTGTTTGATTTATTTTACAAAGTTTTAGTGGGCCCTTCATGACTTATAAAACATTTTTTCTTTTTAAATTGATTTTCTTTGAGACTGTGACTCACCTACACATAAGAAACCCCATTATCTTATGAATTTATGCCATTGGTCTTATAAAATATTTTTCCACTCCCCCTTGGAAAAAACATGTTAAAAAAACCATGGGCTGGATTGTGGTTTTGATTAGTTTAATATGCGGTGTCCCAAACCTTAATAATAAAGAATTTCCCCAAATTTCCTATATAAACCCACCCAAGATCCCACTTCCTCTTCACTAAAATATTTTGGAGTTCCACCTACTTCTGCCCTCTTATTTTTATAATCCTCCCAAGGCACCCCATTATTCAATGAAGCCTCTCTCAATCCCATCTAAAGACTTTGGGATTACACTTCCAAGTAATGGGATTCTTCATTTCTCATTTTCATCCAAATTTTATTATGTTGTTTGGCCTCTTTATTTTCAAATAAATATTTTGGGGTATGATTTCTAACATCCCCCATACATACCACTTAATTTTTTAATTATTAGACACCCAATTTCTCTCTAATTAATTTCGACCATGTACACCTGTTACCATACAAAAATTCCATAAGGAATTTCTCTCTCTTCATTTAAATTCATAAAATTATTTTGTATTATGTATCATAATTACATTAACATTGTTGAGACATGTATATATATAACCCCCTTAATGTAAATTTCATGTAAATATGATGAGAGATTGATTTCACCCTCATCAACCATTTTTATAAATTATTATGTCATGTTGTTATGCTGCTGAAATTGCACCACGTTTTTCCTATCCAAAATCAATATTTAGTGAATTCCATACCCATGTCTCTATCAATGGAAATAATCTTTATGCACATATACATATTGAAATGAAATTTCATGTATTTAGTACATGTTAATTAATCATTTAATAACTTATGATGTAGGTGGATTCTATATTATATTATCCATGTGGCATACCTATGCATGAAATGAAATGATTAAGGAGGGTGTGCCCTGATAGCGGTCCAATGCATTGTATAAAATATAGTATCATATTAAATCATGTGAAATGAGTGTTTAATCATTATTATTAATGTGTAATGAGGGTTTACACATTCTTTATATACAATGAGGGTTTACTTATGCTTCATGTAAAAGGATCCATGGCACATGTTAGTTCCATGTTAAGTATTGTTTACACATTTCCACATTATTATAATCTTGCTATACCATGACTTTATGTTCATGTTCTTTTATTCCCCATAGATATGGATATTTTATAACATGTATTGTATTCTTCATGTTATTCCTTCTTTACTCCCTTACTGAGATTTATAGCTCACCCCTTTCTTATGGATGTCTTCAGGTTATCCAATGAAATGCTATGTTCAAGGGAATGTAGTGGTCATGAAAAAAATGTTTTCAATAAGATGTTGCATCTTATGTTTTAAGTTGTTATGTTATGTTCTTAATACCCAAGAAACTAAAATTCTCAATCTTCTATGTTGTATCAGGTGAATTTTTTATGTAATAAAATATGTTACTTGGGAAATAAAGATCATGGTTGTCATAGTTGGTTTCCGAGGATAGATTTAGTAATATTTGGGATTAGGATTAGAGAACCCTAGTAAAATCCTTCGGGAATAGTCAAAGTATAATAAAAAATCCCAAAATTTTGGTTAGTATTAAGTACATGGTTTATCAAGCAAATAAATCCTTCTCAAGATATGATAATGTAGAGGAAGCTCTGGTATAGATGTATGTAGGAGTGAAAAATCCTAAAAGGAGTGTTGGGCTTCACCCGAGGTATCTTGATATATGAAAATTGGCCTTGCTTCACTCTTGGTTATGATTCTCCTAAGATATATAATTTGGTAAATTCATAAGTTTAGTATAAACCATTTTTAAGGGAATGAAAAAAACTCTCCTAAGAATATATATTAGAATATAGATCCTTGATAACATAGATTTAATCCTATAGATTCCTATGTTAAAGAAATAATATTATTTATAAGTCATACATTTTTTCTTTGTCTTACCATTTATGTGTTACTGTAACTTTCCTTTTATTCTTGACAATGGAAATTAATAAGAGGACTCAGGCTAACAACTGATGTGAGGATCAATGTGATTCTTATTCTAAAGAGATTCCCAATTCGATGGGAGCAGGAATTTAGAACATTATCACAATAATATCTCAGTTAACTCAATAATTTTAATATAAACATGGTTAAAGTGGAACATTCAACCCCTAAGAAAGAACAAGTCGCTATCAATAGCTTCCTGAGACAAACACATCCTACTTTTAATGGATTATATGATCCGTCAATTGTCTAAAAATGGATCAACTATTTTAAATCATCTTCTTCCTCCTTAAATGTTCCGAACAAGACAAGGATCTCCTTGATGATTATCGTATGGAGGGTGAAGCTGATAAATAGTTGACATTGATAAAAAATACAAATCCTATGGAGGAGATCGAGGCATTAAAATTGAAGGATTTCTTTAAGAAGTTTTTTTATATATATTTTCCATGCACTATCTAGATTGAGATTGAAAGGGGATTTCTTACCCTCAAGAAAAAGAATGATGAATGCATTAGGGAATACGAGAAAAACAACACAAGGATTTCACAATATTCCTCTAGATTTGTCATCACTTTTGAATTCAAGGTTGACCACTTCTGTGGTGGCCTGAAACCATGCCTGTAGAAATCCCTAGCAATCCGTGAATTCGACAGCTATGAGGAAATTGTATTTATGTTCCCTCAAGGTCGTAACAAATATCACATAATATTAGGGGTATCATGGGTATAAGAATCATAATGTGGACTTCAATTCTTGTGGTCTGATGGATAAATCCAACTGTGTTAAGAAGATATAGAACCCCACATTCCAATCGTGTAGAAAGAAGGACCCTAGAAATCTTTGAAGGGGACAAGGAAATTCTTTAGGTGTGGAATAGAAGGGAACCTAGCCATTAAAAACTAACAAGAAAAACATACAGCTATGACATAAGATAATAATGATCTGTTCGAACCTCAACCCGTTGTTTATTACTTCAAATTCCATGAACCATAGTACCATGAAAATAAGTTCCCTAAGACATGGGTTTTCAGAGGGAACCAATAAACTCCAAGACAACAAGGGATAAATTCTTCAATAACTACTAGCAAAGTGAGCCCCGAAAACAACGTGGTGATAGGTATGTTAGTTATTTATTCAATAATAGGGAACACAATTTTTTATTCTTGTTCTACAAATTATTTTATATACTAAATGTTTAGTAAAACAATCCCAACACCACAAAAAATCATGGATGTAAAGATGTTGGTGAGCACGGAAAATGGGGAAATCATTGTATCACATGAATAAAACTCTTACACTATCATAATTTGTGGATTCAATATCCTAGATAACCTATTCATACTCCCTCTGGTGCAATTTTATTCAATTATTGACATGGATTGGTTTCCCTATATAGATCCAACATAAACATCTGTGAGAGGGAAATCACTCTATATATAATAAATCGACCCTCGATTCTATACAAGTGCAAGGAGGAAAATGAATCTTCTTTTACACCATCATTTCTTTTTTTAGATGTTGGGGTCGAAGCCACAATTTATTATCTAATCAAAAGACCTCTTTAACTAGGAAGAGGGTGACCCATTACATAGCCCGAATGTCCAAGGCCAAGTGGCCTGAATACATGGATTGATATCCCATTTAATGGCCCAAAGGACCCCTCGGTGAACAGTACTCCTACAATACCCACCAAGCTACAGTACATACTACAGTACAACCAATGCTACAGTTCCTACTATAGTCCCTCCACCGCTACAGTGTTGCCACTTCTATACTTCGAACGGTTCTATAATACTTCTACAATGTGCTGCTGTAGTACTGCTACAATACCCCCCAGAAATTCTCCCCGGCCCGAATTTGATCCTGGGTCCTTTGGATGCCAAGCAGGAGCCTATACCACTAGGATACATTTAGCACCATCATGTCAATCTTAGATATTACTTTCCTATGAGTATGCATATCTAGCTCAAATGATTGAGTCTAAGGAGGCAATAATAATTGAAGACATCCTATTTTGAGGGAATTTACTAAATTGTATCCTGAGGAATTCTCTAGTCTTCCTCCTAGAAGAGATGTTGAATTATCAATAGACCTTATACTTGGGGTGTTTCTAATATCCCAGAATCTATATAGAATGGATATTTTGGAGCTTGAGAAAATGAAGAAACAACTATAGGATATTCTAGATAAAGGGTTTATATGTCCATGTGCTTCATCATGGGGAGCACTAGTCGTCATCATTAAGAAGAAGGATTGTTCAATGAATCTTTTCCTAGATTATCGTGAGCTTAACAAAATAACAATATAGAACAAGTATCTGATGCAACAAATTTATGACTTATTCTATATTCTATATGGAGCCTAATACTTCACCAATGTGGATTTGTAGTCAGGATATTATCACGTAAGGGTAAAGAAAGAAGTTATCCCCATGATTTCTTTCGTACATGATACTGGAACTATGAACTTGTATTAATGACTTTTAGACTCAATAATTCTCAATAAATCAACATGGACATAATGAATAGAGTCATTAGATATTATGTCAAAAAATTTGGGGCAGTCTTTATAGATGATTTTATAATATAACTTAAAACCAAAGAGGATCATGAGGAGCATCTAAGAACATTTCTAGAGACCTTAAGAAAGGAGGAGATCTATGAAAACTATAGATAGTTTGAGTTTTGGTTCAAGGAGGTCCCAATCATGGGTCATATCATCACATGAAATGGGATATCAGTGGATCCCTCCATGATAACTATAATTGAGGTATAGACGAGGCCAACATCATTAATGGATATCCATATATTATTGGGGTTATCTGGATATTATCATTGATTTGTTAAGAGTTTTTCATTATTGCCCAACCCTCGTACCACGCTAACTCAAAATGGATTAAATGTTTCTTAGAGTGATGAATGAGAAGAGAGACTTGAGGAGTTGAAAATTATTCATATTACTATGCATGTGATCACCTTACCCACAAGTGGAGAACTTTTTAAGGTATTCAGTGATCTTCCAATAAGGGAATGGGTTGTTTGTTTATAAAGAATGATAAAGTGATATCCTATTTTTCAAGGTAGCTGAAAATACATGATAAAACCAATCCCACACATGATATAAAGTTGGAAGTATTAATTTTTTAGTTGAAAATATGGTGAAATTGTCTCTATGGGGAGAAGTGTGAGATATATAACGATAAAAATAATACAAGATACATATTCACACAAAAATAGATTAATATGCGCCAATGAAGAAGGACAGAAGAGATCTATGATTATTACTTCTCAACCCATTACCGCCTGGGGAAAGTGAATAATGTGGCAGCTGCTCTTAGTAGAACAGATCCGATGATTCTTTTATTGATAATAATTAAGTAGGATACAACCTTATTAGATTTTTAGAGGATGGACATGGGAATTGTTAAGATAGGAAAATCATCAATCCATTATCAAATGATTACTCAACCATCCATCATGGAGAAAATAAAAGATTCTCAATGAATGTATGTGGAAATTCTAAAGAAGATGGAAGATATTAAAAACGGGAAAACCTCAGAGTTCATGGAGAAAAAGTATAGAATTGTGATATTTGGATCATGATTATGCGTAAAATCTGATCCATAGGTAATGAAAGAGCTTCTGAATGAATCACATTGCTCAACCTTCTATATTCACATGGGGATCACAAAAATGTATCGATATCTTAGAGAAAACTTTTGCTGGGGGAATATGAACCGGTAGATTGTGAATATACATTAATGTTCCTGGAATGCAATCAAGAGATGGTTGAGAGGAAAATGTTTAAGGGGATGATGCAACCACTACCCATTTCAACATAGAAGTGGTAAAACATTACCATGGACTTCGTCACTAGAAATCCATCAACATTTATAGGAAACAATACTATATAGGTAATTATAGATTGTCTTAAAAACAAAAATCACTTTAATGTGTTTCAAGAGGACTTCTAGTTAGATCAAATTTCATGGATTTACATCAAATAAGTGGAAAGGTAGAATGAATTATCGCTATATTTTACATCCAATTGTGATATTAGATTCACATTGATGTTCTGGAAATTTATCCATCATTATCTAAGAACAGAACCAAACATCAGTAGAGCCTATCAACCTCAAAATAGTGGCCAATCTAAAAGAAATATTCATAAGATAGAAGATATGTTAAGATATCTTCTATGGACTCCAAAGAATGATTATACCAACATCTTCCACTGGTTGAATTTTCTTACAATAACAATTTCCACTTGAGCATCCAAATGTCACCATATAAATCCCTTTATGAGAAAAGCTGTAGAACACCATCATGTTGGGATGAAGTCAGTGAGCATAAACTGATAAGATCCTAAAATGGTCGAAGAAATGGTGGATAAGGTGAAAACCATTCAACAACATATCAAGGTATCCCAAAGATGAAAGAATAGTTATGAAGATAAATTTCGATGGGACCTTGATTTCAATGTTGGAGATGTGGTGTTTCTTCACATATCTCTGTGGAAGAAGATCATGTGGTTTGGAAAGTAGGGGATGTTATGTCTTAGGTAAATTTTCCCCTTCGAGATTCATGATCGTGTCAGGTTTGTTGCCTATCGACTAGCACTTATTCCTACCATGGCCAAAGTACATACAGTCTTTTAGTCATCCCTCTTAAGGAATTACATACCAGACTCTTCACATGTACTATCTTAATAGGTAGTATAGCTAGTGGATGATATTTCTTATGAGGAAAAACTAGTGAAGATCATAGATCATAGTGAAACTATTCTATGAAATAAGACAATTCTCTTTATCAACATGTTTTGAAAAAACCTCAAGTTTAATGATGCAATTTCGGAATTGGATGAAGTGATGAATCAAAGATGCCCACATTTGTTTTACTATGGAAGAAGGAAATTTTGAGGGAAAAATTTCTAAAGGGGGGAAGATTATAATGACCTAAACATTAATTAATGAAAATTACTATTAATCTGATTAAATGTATTTTTATCTAAAAAGGTTATATAAAATATGTACTTCTTTGGTTTTATGTTTTCTAATTTTTAAAATAATATAATTTTTTTACCATTATTAATATAGCCACTGAACAGTGATTACATGATTACTATAAATAGAGGGCTTTAACAAATCCAATTTACTCAAACAAAGTTAGTAATGACCTCATCTAGTAGATATGCCCCATTTGATACCCATTTATCAGAGCTCATACATGAGCTGGTGTTATTGGGCTTCGATCATGACCAATCTCAAGCCGAGCATTATCATTATATCTCAAACGGAAGCAAATATGAGAGAAGTGAATGTTGAAAGAGATTACCACATGAGTTATGTTATGAGATCCACCCCAAGAGTCTTTCAAAATCATGCACTGTACCCTATGGTCTTATAAAAGTGTTTAAGGGGTTTTGTAACAAGACACTAGTATTATTATTTCGAACATTATTTTAGTATATAATAAAGGATACACTTTCATTTTTTTGTAAATTGTTTTTAAAGCACAACAAACATTGTTTAGTTAAGATTAAACTAAAGAATCTATTTTCAAAAATTAATAGATTTATTAATTATATATTAATTTGTTAAAATATTTTTATTATTAAATTACTTTTTGTTAAGTATAAATAACCATATAATTCTTATAAATACAAATATAATTTTTATTAAGGTTTGAATGATATTTTATGTCAAAACCCATGAATTTATGATAAATGTGAGATTTTATTTCAATAGTGAAAATTCATATATTTAGAATTTTTTTTGGATAAAATGAATATTATTTTTGAAATTAGGACGTTGAAACTATCAAACAGTTAATTTTTCAGAATTTTCTGTGACAGTCATATTTTTGGGTAAAATATTAATATCATTTAAAAATATAATGTGTTTTCTGACATAATAATGACCCAATAATTATATAATAAACTATTATAAATATTAATTCAATCCAATATAAGTTTTACTATTAAAATAATTTTATTTTAGTTTTGTTTGATTTATATTACAAATCATTAGTGGACCCGTTAAGACTTATAAAACATTTTATCTTTTTAAATTGATTTCCTTAAGAGTGTGACTCAACTCCACAAATTAAACCCTATTATTTAAAGAAATTAGGCCATTTGACTTATATAATGCTGTTTTACACATCCCTTTAGAAAGAACCACTGGAAAAAAACCCTGGTTTGGTTTGTGGTTTTGATTAGTTTTATGTGTGGTGTCCCAAGCCTAAATAATAAAGAATTCCCCCTCCTTTCCTATATAAACCCACACAATATCCCACATAATCTTCACTCAAAGCCCATATAGTTAATACAACATATAACATCCTCTCTATAGAATACTCCCAAACTTCTTCAATCTCTCATGAAGTCTCTTTCAAGCACCTCCCAAGCCTTTGGTATCACACTTCCATGTAAGGGATTTCTTCCTTTATCATTTTTTGTCCAAATTTAATTATGTTGTTATGCCATTTTATTTTGAAATAAAAATGTTGGTGTATTATTTATCACCCTAAACATACTGAACTATTAATGTTTAATGATAAAAGATCCTTTTTCTATCTCAATAATTCTTCCCATGTACACCCGGTACCATACCAAAATTCCGTGTGAAATTTCTATCTCCACATTTACATTCAATTTATTCTTTTGTATTACTTATCTAAATTCCATTACATTTGTTGGTACATGTATCTACATGACCCCCTTACTTTCCCTTTCATATAAATATGATGAGAGAACCATTTCTCTCTCAACAAGAATTTTTATGAATTCTTATGTCACGCCATTATGCTACTGAATTTGAACCATGTTTTTTTATTCCAAGATCACACTGTAGTGAATAGCATACCCACATAACTATCTAGGGAATTAAAATTTATTCTCATATACAAATTTAAAGGAAATTTTATGTTTTTACTCCACATTCATTAATATTGGAATAACTTATGATTTTGATTGATTACATGTTATATGATCCATGTGGAACACTTATGTATGAAATGATATGATTAAGAAGGGTGCACCCCGATAGCACTCCAATGCATTGGAGAAAGTATAGTATCATGATACGTCATATTCAATGAGTGTTTATTCATGCTAATTGAAGGGAAATAAGGTTTTAATCATTCTTAATTTGCAATGAGGGTTTACTCATGCTCCATGTGCAATGATCCTTGGATCATGTTAATTCCATATTAAGTGTTGCTTCCACATTTCCATGTTACGATAATCATTCAATATCATTCCATAATGTTAATGTTATTTAACGATCCATTGATATGACTTTTTCCTAACATGTATTGTATTTTTCATGTTATCCCTTGTTTACTTCCTTACTAGGTTTTATAGCTCACCCCTTTCTTATGTATGTCCTCAGGTTATCCAATGTAATGTTAAGTACAAAGGAATATAGTGTTAATGTAAAGGAATATTTCAATATGATGTTGTATTTTATGTTTTATGTTGTTATGTAATGTTCCTTACCCCAAAAACACTATACCTTCTTATCTTCTATGTTGTATCAAGTGAATGTTTTATGTAATAAATTTTGTTAAATGTGTAATAAAGAGCAGGGTTTCCATATATAAAACTCTCTAGTGCATAATAAAATAATTTAAAAACATATAAAAGGGGTAAAAATGGAATTATAAGGAAAAAATTAAAATATTTTTTCCCAAATAAAACTCTTTTATCACTTTGGAAATATTTTAATAATATAACCCATTAAATTATAAAATAAAAACTATTAGTTACTCTGATAATAGATAAATTATTATATTACATGATAAATTGGATATATATACACCTTGTAATATAATAAAGGGGAAAAATATTACTCAATAAAAGAGAGATGAAGTCCCTTGCCTTGAGTTTGGTTTATCATGCCTATTCTTTATATTATGAAATTATTAATTATTTATATTAATTATTTACATAAAATATGTTTTTGAATATATAATTCGTTTAAATTCTATTATTACTATGTTATATATAATTATATAGTCAATTAAATTTATTTTGGGTCTTTCATTGATTTTTGTATTATATTTCCAAAATTACATTGGTAGGTTCACCATTAGTCAAAGGGGACATTATTCAACATATACAGAATTATAATCATGAAAATATTTTCATATTTATACATAATTGATAATTTGTAAAATTAATCAAGAAATATGGTTATTAAAAATTATCTTCATTACAATTAGGGAGACGGTTGGCCATACACATGTATGAGAAACGTTTCAATTTTTCAATGATCATTATGGGAAGAAGGTATGAAATATTTATTCATTAAAAAGGTAATTATAGAATAAATATCATATTATATATATATATACATATTTCATCCATGTGATTTAGAGATGAAAAGATAATCACATCGCTTTGTGGAGAAGATAGTCCATATATCCATGAATGACATAATCAATTTTTACAGTAAGAAAGAAATGGATATATTATATTTTAATAATAATATATATGTCATAAATATCCTTATTATTCAATTTATATAACCTTTATTCATTATATGTTTCTTCATTACCTTTAATTAAATGTTTTGGTGAAAAATGAATCACATCGCTCCATGATGTGGTTGTCCAATATGCAAAAAAGTGACATAATCATTTCCCTCAGGAAATAGAAAGTAAGATGGTATATGTTCTATAATAAATCCAGAAGTATAAATATGTTTCAAATATTATATTCATATATTAAATACATGATTATTAAAATCAATGAGAGGTGATGATGAAAAATGAATCCCATCGATTGGCAAGGTGAAAATCAGTTGTACACACAAATGATGATTTTGTATCCCATTTGATGAAAGTAGAGATGGATTTATGCTATTAAATTTACATAATAATATATAATTAAATATAAGATTTTGGTTTAATTATATAAGAAAAATTTATGAGTATTTTAAGGATATGTATGTATAAATAAAATAATGATGCTTTGGTAAGGACACAACCACTTTTTTGTGTTGCCTCCTTTGGTAAACACAAGAAACATTCATAGGGTGGGTTTATGGTGAAAATAAGGTATATATGTCTTTTATAGGGAATTTAGGATGATATTTTGTGATTTATATTCCTATTCAAATGGTTTTTAATGAGTTAAGTGGAGGGGAGAGTGGGGGGTCTTTATAGGTTAGGATAGTGGCACACTTGTAATTTTTGAAAAGACAATAGTATACCCATGTTTTTCACATGAGAAAAGAATCCAATATAAGAAATTATTTATAATTATACATTATATGTATGAAATATGACCATAAAATATATTTTATATAGGTTCTATGTCACATTATTCTTTATAATTTTAGTTCAACCCTCAATAAATTTGTTGTAACATTACTACGACAAGTGATTTTCCCTATTTTTACAATTCATTTTGGTAAAAAATTATATAGAAAAAACTAGAAAATATGAATTATTAATATTAAAAATATTGAGTAAAATTTATGAAATTCAATTTATATAAGAGTAAGATATGATATTTAAAAAAACTGACAAAGGCGATGAAAAAGTCAGTTTGCAAGAAGTGTATTTTTTTGAGAAAATGATGATTTTTTATTAACAATATGAATAATATTAATAAAAATTGTATGAATTTAAATAAATATTTATTGATATATAATCTATAAATTTTGATTAAAATTAAATCATTATGGATTTTAATAATTATTTAAAATAGATATAAAATATGCATTTAAAAATAGTTTAATGAAAAATCACATTCTTAAACACAGAAAAAAATTATTATAAAACCAAAGATAAATATATGCCTAAATTAAATATGTAGATAAAATATAACTAAATATTAATAAGTTAATATTAAATTATATTCTAAACATACTGGTACTTTTAAATTACAATATTATTGACAAGAAAAAATATGTTTACAAAAATATGTATTATTCATTATTCATTGAAAAATCTATATTTTCTAAAAAATCACAATTATACCCTATTTAAATTTTTATATAATGATATAAAAAATAATATTCATTTTTTTAAAATTTAAATTAATTAATTTATAACGTAATAATAAAAAACCATATAATAAAAAATTTTAAATTAATATTATTTCTGTTTTGATTAAAAAATTAATTAATTTTTTTATAAGAAAAAAAACTAAAATATTCATGTCAATAAATAAGGAAATAATTTTTTCATTAGATAAATTAGTTCTTACAAGAATAACATTGAGTTTTTATTAAATTATACTATATATTTATTATAAAAATATCGTACATTAGACTAGATAGAACTATATACTCACTCATATTCTTTTTTCATATATCATCCCATGAATAAATATGGAAGAGGTTGTGTATATGCTTGATTGAATTTTAGGCTTTTGTAAAAAAATTATCTATGATGTGGATTAATTAAATATTTTTTAATCATTCCTTGAAAAAAGAATCTTTATAGTAGAGATGATTAGGGATCATATTGAGAATGAATCTCATGTATTTATTTCCATAATTATTAATTTTTTTATTACTTTGTGTATTAAAAAAACATTATTCCTTGAAAAAATATTTTTAAATTAAAAACTATAATAGTTAAATTTAACCATTATTTTTTATTCTTTGTTTAATGTGATTATATTTTTTGAAAGATCATGTGGTTTTAAAATAGTTTTAATAGGTTTGTGATCAAGGCTTTGATAAATCACTACAAATCATTATATTACATATTTATATTATTTTAGATTACCACGATGTCCTTATAAATTAGTGAATTTAGTAATATTTGTTTAATATAAATATTTATTAGAAATTAATGTCACCCCACTCGCGTTGTAATCACCGACCATCATTAGGTATCAAAGGATAGTTTCATTCCTCCCAATTCTTTACCATTGAATTTGATCAAAATTTTATAAAAAATATTTTTAATTACTATTTTTATATAATTTTTATTATATATTCTATTCTTTTAGGTTAAACTACAAACATAACTCCTTATTTTAGTTGTAAAAATTATTATCTGTTGAACATAAAAAAAATTATTTTGAGATCTTGAGATTTAACATTTGGGTATATTTTGAATATCAACATGAAAAACATTAATAAATTATAAAACAATGGGATGGTCCACCTAAAGGATCATAATATTAAAATTTCAATGTAATGAATTCATTATTTTTCCAATTATAGTTTGAATTTAATATTATATCTTCTTGTGATTATACTTACGAAATTTGGGTTACCCATTCTATGTCTCAATAATGAAATTATAATGTTAAGGAAACGAAATAAAATATATATATTGATATATATTATGTTTTAAAAAATAAAGACAGATGAATTTTCTTATGATATGTCTCTTAGTTCCAATGAGATCATAAATACCATGATTACACATGGAAAACATATAGATGAAAATGCACATCTTCTAAGTATATTTTGATTTTTATAAGATCATCAGGGAGGCACTACAGTCTCTATTCGAGTATCTTGCATCATCAAAAATATACCATTCATGATGTTAATTGAAATTTTAATTAAGTATATATAATATAATAAAATAAACATATAAAATAATGAATAAAAATGGAAATATTTTGACTTTAAAGAATCATATTCAAAATCCATGTATGTTATTAATTTGGATTGTACAATTGGAATTGATGTTGATATTAAAAGTCTTGAAGAAATGGATCAGCATGACAGATGTTTTAGATATTTTCTAAAATATTTTATTTTGTTAATTCAAATTATAATGTAATATATGATGAAAGGGGTAATAAATTGAATGATTCTAATAATGATGACTCCTCTACATAGATGAACTGGAATGAAAGAAAGAGAAAAGGTTATATAAAAATTAATCATATGAAGCTAATATATAATCATAGGTATGTGGATGAATATAAAAGGAAAAATAAAATACATGAAGTCTACCTTAAAATAGATTTAATATAGATCACATGTATCATAACCTAATAGAGAAGATATGAATGAAAATTATTTTTTTGCCTTTTGGCTATAGCTTCAAAGGTTATAACTATTTTTTTCACTCTTATATATGATGAATCTAAAATGTAAAAAAAAGAGTTAAAATAATATTTTGTTCTACTAGAAGATACTAAGAATGTTGTAAAACATAAATATAAAAATCTAAAAAACATTCACATTTTATTTTCTATAAATAAATATTATCTTATTGAAGAAAATAAAATCAATGAAAATATATTAAAAGCAAATATTTGTCATAAATTAGTTAATGAATATTTTAATAAGTATTTTAAATTATTTTTTGTTCTCAAAAAAATATTAAATATTAAACTCTATAAATATAAATACCTAAATTCCAGTTTTGGAAATTGTTGTTGATATGGATAAAAAATAATCCATATGATAATTATTTAATTCGTAGTTCAATCAAAAAATACTTCAGTTTCTATTGTAAAAAATAGTTTTGAAAGTAATTATAAAAAATTGAAACATAAAAATTATTTCCTAAATATATTATTATTTTTATAAGAAATCCAGTAGAATAATTTTTTATTCCAAATTTTTTATTTTCGAACCTCTTTGGACACATGAAAATCAGTGTACTATAGTCATTTATTTTATAAGTATAAGTAAGAAAAATATCACAAATTATCTACAATAATTCTATAGTTTATAGATTATTTATATTAAAAAAATTACTAGATGAAATTCTTGGTTCATGAATCATAAAAATGTTTATGGTGGACATGTCACTTAATTGTGAAAAAGAAAAAATAAAATTTTATTATACAAGGAAAAATTTTTAACCTGTGAACTGTCCTTATATTTAATGTTTTTTATAGTGATGGTGAAAAATATACCATGTTTAGTATTTATTAATATTAGGATTAATTTTTTGAATGTTAAATTTAAAAACTAATCATGTATTCTTTATGATTACATGATTTCTTTAGTAATTATTATTTTATGAATTGATAATTTTTATTTTAATTACATAGATTTCTTATTCACAAAAAATGGTTATTATTTAGGTGAATTCCACATAGAATCATCGTTTTATTATAGGTTAAATGGCCGCTATAATACATACTCACTAAAAGAGATAAATTAAATTGGTTTATATATGTATTTTCCAGGGATATAACTCCATAAAAAAAATCATGCAATCCTAGTCAAAAAAGAATTCAACACAAAATAGATTTCAAACATGTGAATGATATATTTACCTATTAGCCACTATAATTGGTTCACATGTATTTATTTGGACTGTCATGATTTTATATTTTAGTATAAAAACACTATTCTTATGTCATTGCTACTGATTATCCAGGATATACTTATATATTTTTCCTTATTAAAAAAACTTACATTTCATAGTGTATTGAAAAATATACCAAGTCTGTATAGAACCTTAGTGTACTCATTATAAAATCATAAAGAAGTGATAATTAAAGAGAGTTTAAGAATCAAGGGTTATAATCTCTCTATAATAAACATGGCCATACACACAATTTCATTGAAAATAGATTACCTCAAAAATGGGGTTATTTAATGGATAAATAATATTTTTTAAGAATCATCATAAACTATACAAAACAAATATGAATTACATGTCTATGTTTTAGCTGGAGTTTTTTAAACCAAAATGTAATGTAATTAAAATAATTATTATCATAATAATCCATAATAATATTCCATATGAATTATAGAATTGTAGGTACCCAAATTAAATAACATTATATTTTTTGAATATATATTATATATTTTAAATTCAAAATAACATTTTGACAAATTTTCCGAAAAAATATTAATGAAATTTTTATGGTTATTCAACCACTAGAAAATCTTATTAATCCTTTAAAAATAAATATTAAATTGTATAGGAAACTTTTTATGTTACTTTTATTTAGATAGATCTTCATGGAAGGGAAAATTTTATATAATATATGAGGTTAAAATGTTAAATTCTAAAGACATTAATAATTATAATGCTTTTGAAATTTATATTAATTTATATGAAAAATATTTTAGTACATACCATCAAGTCCTCCATGACATATAATAATAATTTGAAGAACCATGAACTTCTTTTATCAAATCCTTTGGAAATATAATAACCCATCTGATGGATGATATTATAGGAGACACTTCTAAGTGTACACAAACTCAAGATTCATTAAGAGAAAAACCTAAAAATCGATCCTTTTTAATTAATTAAATCTAATAATATAATTTAATTAATCATTAAAAACATTTATTTGTTGTTACGAAGGAATATTTGAATTAGTTTTAAAGAAATAATGTTTTAGAATTAGTAGATAAACTTAAAGGCTTCTGATATATTAGAACACAATGGGTATATAGAAATATGTTTCTTGAATGTATAAAAAGATTTAGGAAGAAGCTAGATTTTATACATAAGAATATTGTAAAAAAATGAAATTTTTATGAAATAAAATTGCAACAATAGCTAGACATTAATTCATTATAATAAAATTTTCATATACAACACTGTTAAATTTATACCTAATTTAAATGGATGCCAAGTGTTAATTTCTATATGGTTATATTATTGTGGACTATTTTTTCAATAAACCTACTAGATTTAAAATCACGATTTTTAAAATCATTTTTTATATTTCTAAAACATTGGATAGTTTAAAATATGATCTTAGAAGTTAATTTGGTTGGATCAGTATTTTTATTATTCTAAATTATATTAATAATGGTGTTGTTTACCCATCTATATTTCTAAAATAATTTAATAATAATCTTCAAGTTGATCAAATATATTTGGATGATATTATTTTTTGACCATACAAAAATGTTGTGTGTGATAAATTTTTAAGAATGATGTATAATGTCTTTGGAATGAGTTTAACAAGTGAGTTAAAATTATTTTTTGGGTAGTATATTTTTTCAAATAAAATATTTATTTTTAAATGAAAGTAAATACAAAAAAGAACATTTTATTTTTTTATTCATTGAACTAAATGTAACAACACAACTGTTTATGCCAAATATAAGTTATATTTGGATTTAACAGAATTATCAATTGAGTGAACTACATATAGATCTATGAATACATGTTTACTATACATAAATATTAGTTGTAATGATACCATGTTTTGTGTGTGTATGTGTGCCTATTTTTAATTAAACCCAAAATAATCTCATAAAAATTTTATAAAAATAATTTTCAAATGGTGGAAAAAGATATACAATTATTTAATAAATTACACTAGAGTGCATTTATTTGAATTAGTGATTAATTATGATGCCAATTTCTTTAGATATAAGTTATATAAAAAATAACCTATGGAAAATGTCATATTTTGGGAAAGTCTCTAGAATCATGGTGTAGTATGAAATATGATTATATTTTATTATATAATTCTAATCCATAATACATAGCATCAGGCAGTTGTTATTTACAAAATTCAAAGATAAATTACACTTTACTATATTATGGTTATCAATTTTAGCATGCCCTTGTAAATTATGATAATAGAAGTGATATTAATATTTAAAAAAACTTTTCTCTCATTCAAGAACTAAGAATATTGATAAAATAAAACACTTTTTGAAATATCATATTCCAAAATAGGATATTACTCATATGTACATTAGCACTCATCAAAAACATTAGTACATATTTAAAATGACTCTCTATATGGGAAGATTAAATTATATTACAAATGAGTTAAGAATTATTAATTTTTACTACAAATTTTAGTAATGTTTGTATCCATTTTATTGATTTAATGATTTGTCATAATAATTATATAGCAATTGACATATAGATTTCTAATTATTTTTTTAAATTTAATATATGTCTATAAAATTTACCTTCTCTTGTTGCTCATTATTCCCGACACATTGTTTATAATTTTAGTTATGTAAACATGAATAATAGTTTATATTATTATTTAACATTCTGAAATCCTGTTAAGTTACCATATGGAATATGGTATGTATATTAACTGTGACATATTTATTTCAAAAAAGTACATAATTACTTTCATTTAATCTAGTACGACTAATCATGTTTGAAATTTTAATTAAATTTTTTCACAAGATTTTATTTTAGTTTATTATTATTTTATACCATAAATTATTTAGATATATAAAAATTGAATTTCCATAATTAGACATTTTTTGTCTCATTATCTTTTCCGAATCTCTCTCGAATATCTATTTTCTAAAAAAATTTCTATCTAAAAATGGATCTAAAGACCATTGAGTTTCAAATAACTATATAAGGATGATCAGAAATGAAATATACTGGGATGTTGCATCTCATTTCGGTTCTCCTCCTTTAATTATATCATTGAATATTCATTCTATTCAGAGTGCTATAGTCAAGCCTCAAAATACAAATCATCTAGTTCAACCTCTATATGTATAAAATGAATTATATTATTAATGAATACAGTCTGTTAAGGCCTTGGTTGGGATGTATATTTAATAGTAAGGATACTGTGATTGGTTTAAAATAACAATTTTACATTTTGTCCTCATTTTGGGAATTATTATTCTGAAATTATGGAATTTTCTTATAGTGATTTAAGAGACTCCAATTGAATGGTTATTGATGAAGGACATATGGTATTATCTTCCAAAATATATTCTAAATGAGTAACTACACCTCATATAGGAAAATGTTAGGATTCACTATGTTCATATCCTATAAATCATGACCATTTTGAGTTTTTTAATTCCCTTGAATAGATAACAAGGAACAAGACGCCCAACACTCCTAATACTATATAATTAATTAGTGAATGTACATTCTTAGAGAATTTTACTCAATACTGATTAGTCCCAAGAAATGGGAATTAATCATTTTTAGGAATCAAGATATGTTGTTATA
The DNA here is from genome assembly GCA_963277665.1 of Viscum album. Classification (NCBI taxonomy): domain Eukaryota; kingdom Viridiplantae; phylum Streptophyta; class Magnoliopsida; order Santalales; family Viscaceae; genus Viscum; species Viscum album. The sequence continues at coordinate 796,177,982 of OY728136.1, read as the reverse complement.
TATTTTATGAATAATGGAGTTTAAATAAGCATATATAGACTTATCCAGATATATATTGATATGTTAGGCAAGAACACCACTATATTTAATCTTTTACATAACTAATGTATAACACTACCCTATTGGAATAAAAATTATTAGTTTTAGAATTGGAAGGGGTATTTCTATTTTAGAGTCTTTGCTAAATCATAAAACATATATGAACATAAAGATAAATAGAAACCCATAGAAAAAATAGTTGGTGGATAATAATGAAAATTTTTAGGATAAAGTTAATACT